>CM053744.1:9385908-9477370 GCA_028658305.1 Pachyuromys duprasi | reverse complement strand
TTTTTTTAATTTATTTATTTTTATCTCAATCACAGGTTAGGTACTTTGAATCCCAGGCGTAGCCCCCTCCCCCATTCCCTCCTACCCTCCCACTCCCTCCCTCATCTCCTTCTTCCCCGCCCCCTCCAAGTCCACCAACAGGGGAGGACCTCCTTCCCTTCCATCCAACCCCAGCTTATCCTGTCTCCTCAGGGCTGGCCGAAAAGTCCTCCCCTGGGATCTAGCCAGTCTGTCACTCCCCGGCTTATATGGGGGAGGGTCAAAGAGTCTTTAATCTCCTGCTACTTATTGAGGTGATAAGTGATTTGATCATGTCATTAGCAGCAAATATTTTTACATAACTTTTAAAGAAATTTTATAGGTCTATTTTGTTCCCAATTTAACTCTTATTTCTTAACTTGATATATAGTTTCTTTTTTTTTTTTTTTGAGAAAGTATCTCATTATGTAGCCTAGGCTAGCCCTGAATTTTTGGTGCACTTTCTGTTTCTGCTGCTTATGTGTTACGATAGTAGACGTGCCTCACCACTACTGCTGGAACACACTCGATCTGAAGGCCAAGGCTAGAACTCTTCCGGGCTCAAAACATTTGACTCCTGTCCTGTTCCCTGTTTTCTCCCTCCTCTGATTTCCACCTCTTTGTCTTTCTGAATGGGGATTGAGCATCTTAGCCAGAGTCCTCCTTCCTGATTAGCTTCCTTAGGTATACAGATTTTAGTATGTTTATCCTATATTATATGTCTAATATCCACTTATGAGTGAATATATACCCTGTGTGTCTTTCTGCTTCTGGGATACCTCACTCAGGATGATCTTTTCCAGTTCCCACCATTTACCTGCAAATTTCATGATTTCCTTGTTTTTTATTGCTGAGTAATATTCCATTGTGTAGATGTACCACAATTTCTGTATCTATTCCTCAACTGAGGGGCATCTGGGCTGTTTCCAGCTTCTGGCTATTACAAATAAAGCTGCTACAAACATGGTTGAGCAGATGTCCTTGTTGTGTACTTGAGCATCTTTTGGATATATGCCTAGGAGTGGTATAGCTGGATATTGAGGGAGCACTATTCCTAATTGTCTGAGAAAACGCCAGATTGATTTCCAAAGTGGTTATATAAGTTTACCTTCCACAGAGGGCCTCTGAAAGGCTCTACCCTGCAGGGTATCAAGGCAGATGCTGAGACTCATTAGCCAAACTTTGAGCAGAGTGCAGGGAACCTTATGAAACAAGTGGGAAATAGTAAGACCTGGAGAGGACAGGAGCTCCACAAGGACAGCAACAGATCCAAAAAGTCTGGGCATAGGGGTCTTTTCTGAAACTAATACTCCAGCCAAGGACCACTCATGAAAATGGCCTGGAACCCCTGCACAGAAGTAGCCTATGGCAGTTCAGTATCCAAATGGGTTCCATAGTAATGGGGACAGGGAATGTCTCTGACAGTAACTGATTGGCCTGCTCTTTGATCACCTCCCCCTGAGTGGGGAGCAGACTTACCAGGCCACAGAAGAAGACAGTGCAGCCACTCCTGATGAGACCTGATAGACTAGGATCAGAGGGAAGGGGAGGAGGACCTCCCTTATCAGTAGACTGGGAGAGAGAGACAAGGTTGGGGAAGAGGGAGGGTAGGATTAGGAGGGGGAGGAGGGAGGGAGGTACAGGGGGGATACAAAGTGAATAAACTGTACTTAATAAAAATAATTAAATTTAAAAAAAGAGACAGTGAGGACCTGGGCAAGGGGGACAATAAAAATTATAATCATAATATATTGTATGAAAAGCTTTAATTAAAAAATGTGTACGCAAAAAACAAAAACATTTGACTCTTAGCAGCCTGGTTGATGGTTACTATTTTCTTTGTGGAAGTCTAATAATTCTGCTCATCACTATGATTATTAGGTGGAAGACATTTTAAAAATGAGAACAGCTTTGAAGTTTATGTAAATATACAAATGTATCTCTGTCTTTTGAGTGCAGGTCGTTAAGCTGAAGCAAATAGAGCACACTCTGAATGAAAAGCGGATCCTGCAGGCGGTGGAGTTTCCATTTCTTGTTCGGCTGGAGTACTCTTTTAAGGTCAGTTGTACCACTGTCTAAGGAAGACATTTCCATTCAGATATGCTGTTGACATAGGAAGAGGTAGTAGAATTCAAGTGAGATGATGAAACTAGAGAATGGCCATGAGCAAAACAGAAAAGCCGTCAAGTTCTATGTAATTAGTGCCATTGTGCTGGTGAGCTTCGGCAGCATTGGGGGAGTTCCCCTTCTCCTTGGAGGACTGTTGATGGGACCCATGTGATGTTTCATGGAAGGCAACCAAAACCAGCTATCCCAGTGATGCTTGGACTAACATCTTAACAGTCAGTCTGGTGCTCATTCAAATGAAGATGCTATCTGCTTTCTACAGAGCATAAACCCTTCCTGTTATGACAGTGTTTCCCTTCACCTAGTAATCTGCATTCTGGGCTTTTGTGGTTTTGTTGTTGCTGCTAATTTTCTTGCTAACCTGTGCCACTGTTCCTAAGTCAGATAAAGTTGAGAGGGATGACCTTTTAAATTCGAGCCTCGCAGGCTATGTAGAATACTCTGCTGAACCATAGGCAGAGTTTTGATTTTATTTAGTGCTTTGTTCTTTAAATATAATAAAGCCATATATGCTTAAAATATTAAAGCCAGCATCGTGCAAACATAAAATGTAAATATTCTTATTAGCTTTCCAAATTGTTTTTTTTTAACTTTGTTATTCCTTTGCATGTGCTATGCTAGTATGTCATGGCTTCAGTATTTAATTATTCAGAAGTTAAATGTCCCCTGCAAGAACAGGAAGTCAGAACTCTCAGGCTTCTCTGTGGCTGGAGTCCTAAGGGGCTAGAGAAGAGTATGGAAGAACTGGAGCACTTTTTACCCAGTGTCCCCCCTCAATTTTATTGATGTGTCTAATGGACTTTGCCCTTTCTAACCGAACATGGTGTCATCTCAAAATGTTTTTTAACCGATATTTTATAATGTGTGATATTTTAATTGAATTTTTAAATGTATAATTTATAATATTATTTGTTATTTGTTCATAGGATAATTCTAATTTATACATGGTTATGGAATATGTTCCTGGGGGTGAAATGTTTTCACATCTTAGAAGAATTGGAAGGTTCAGGTAACTAGTGTTCATGTCTTCCTTCCTTGAGTTTTCACATGCTTGTGTTTACTTTAAACCAAAAATACATTTAACCCATGTTTTATCCAAAGAAAGTGTTAGGTAGACACCTTCATAGGAGGCCATACCATACATGAACTTTAAAATTCAAATGAGAACACTATGAAACCAATTTAAATATTCTTCTACGGTTAAGTATTGTGAGATGATTTGAAGAATTTCTAAAAAACATCAAAATTAAATTTAAAAAACAAGTATGTATTGAAAAATAATCGTATTTGAGACTCTATGCTTTGTGATTTATAATCATATTTAATGAGCATCTGCCATCCTGGGTCTGCTTTTCCCCGTGGGGTGTCCAGACACATTGTGCACCAGGCTGGAGGGCGGGAAGCTTAGCTGGGCCAGTGGGTGCAGACGGGATCTCGCTTATCATGAGTGTGGGATACAGCCTTCTCCAGGGATAGTGTTCAGGGAAACAGTTCTCTTTGTTAGGGGCATGAGAGCTATATAAACCTTGGGGAGTGGTTTTCAGGGTGAGGATACATTATTGGGTGGGGTCTAGGTTTTGGGCATGGCTCATTTGCATGAAGAGGAATTCCTGCTGGACATATCCTTATAAGGAGAGAGGAAGTTTAACCTGAAACCTGGCCACCAGGCTACATGACCAATTCAAGGGTGGCAGAGGTGGGGTCGCAAGGACATGTGCACTGGGACATGTAGGCCCGCGGCAAGGAGGAAGCTGTCCTGCTCCTGACGCCCTCAGGACAAGAGTTCTGAGGGTTGGACAGCTCACTCTCGCTTCAAACTAGTTCCCCTGGTTACACAGCTTTCTGCCTCCACAAGCATTTGCAGCAGAAATCTGAATAAGAGTGAGTATAAGGAAGGAGATATAAAAATAATAGTGCTATGGTGAGGAGATTTTATTATAACATCTTTTTAGGATTTAATTAAAGCTTTTCTTATCTTGAGTTCCTTAAGTATATACACAATTTGAGTTTGTAATGTGTCAGGTTATTACTAACATACCTTGGTTTTTATCTGTGTACAAGGCACATAGCTATGACTACAAATTGGTAATCTTTCATAAAATGAATCTAGAATTAAGACCAGAATCAGTTTCACTCAGTATTCAGGATTCAGTTAAAACCTAAGTGTGAGTTTAGTTAAACCTAGGTGCAAGTTCCCATGGGACCGATGATGCAGCACGGGGCGGTGGTGGAGTTGGATTACCCCAAGAGAATAGTGCATAGGCAATCATAGTTATTTGAGTTGCCCGAGGCCTGAGCAAGGTTCGTTTATTAATCTTTAGTCCAAGGGAAACCTAACATGTCTGAAGGCTGTGTAGTGAAATGTGGCGTCTGTTTCGCTTTGATGATTTTCTTTCACTTCCTGTCTTTACCTCTTTCCCATCACCCTAAGTAGGCCCAGAATCCTCATGTTCCCCTGTAGATATCCCATGCTTACACAGAAATGCCACACCCAAGCCTGTCCTTAAAATGCATCGCCTCCTTTGCTGCAACCACATCTCTTTGCTTTCCAGCTACCCACCTGTTTCTTTAACACCCTACGTGGTACTGTAAGGAAAGCATGCTGACTAAAGTGATTCAGTGGGATGTATCTTTCCTGAACTCTTACATTTGCTATAGCAAACTGTAGGCATTGTTTATTCTTACTGGGGTGATGCCAGAGGATATAAGTAATTGCTCTGTGTGGCTTTCATCAGTCTGTTCAGTCACTTGAGTCTCACCACCCAATGCCAAGTTGCATTTTGGATATTCTCTTACATTTCAGCAGTTTGATTACTGTAGACTGATATACTCTCTATAGTTCTTCTACCAATTATTAGCTTGTGCAAACAAATAAATGCAACATCAAGCAGATCTCATTTACAGATGAGGAGAGAGAATATAAAGGGGCTGTCCAGATCAAAGTCTCATAGCTTCTGAAGTTTCATGCCTCAAAACCAGGTGGAGTCTCCCAATATCTATTTCAGAGCCCTCTCACTCTTTACTGCAGTGTTGGGAACTGGCTTAAACAGGGGGGTGGGAGGGAGCGTAATATAAGATATCACTGCTAAAAGTGTTTTTAGCTTATTCCTGAAGTCAGCCAGTGTTTATTGAGCACCTGAAGTGAGTGTGGCAAGGACCTAGGGAATGAACTAATGGGCACAAAGAACAGCGTGTGTCCAGTTCTTTTTTTACATATTTCTGATTCTGGTGCCATCCCTTGTGGGAAATCCTTTTAATAACTGAGGTTGTTAAAGACACAAATCTGAAAGTCATAAAAGTTTAGCAGGCAAATTAGCAAACATCTAATGAATATACTTGAAAATTAACTAGAAATTCCAATTAGAAATTTGACCTGTTTTTTACAAACATACAAATTTTACATATGTGACTTTAAACATGCCTGGTAAGAGATCTGGAAATTCACATGACAAGATGGCTTGTATATCTGTAGATGGGATTGTATCTGTTCTTACCAGTACTTTATATGATGGTTTTCTTTGGTAAGTGTCTTGTCAGTCATTTTAGTAGTAGGCACTACTTCAGAATAGGTGAAACAGTGTTCATCTTCAGATGACTGCAATTAAGCAGTTCTGTATGATGAAACATTTTAAGACCTTGAAGTGTGTGAGAGAAGTGAAGGCGCCTGTGAGCTGGTAACACTGTGCTGGTGTGTGTTCTGAACCACAGAATGGCGCCGTTGCTTTCCCGCCCCCCCCCAACCCCCCAGGGACAGCTGCACTGATAGTGATGGCACCATCTCCCAATTTGGACAGGGATGACTTGCAATAAGATAACTATTTTAAGGTTGTGTTTCTCCTCCCGAATATACCTTATATTTATAGTTACATAAAGGTAATATGTCCTGTAAATGAACAGTAGTATCATTTGAAGGCAATTGATAATTTGGAAAATGACACATGCTTCCCCAACATTTGAATGGAAAATACCTCTCTCCAAACACCTCTACTTCATCTGGGCTTAGTGTAGCATTCCCTAGTGAATGTTCATTACCCATTTCACAGAGCAGCACCATTCTCTTTTCCAGTGAACCCCATGCTCGTTTCTATGCAGCTCAGATTGTGCTAACATTTGAGTACCTCCATTCCCTCGACCTCATCTACAGAGATCTCAAGCCTGAAAACCTCCTAATCGACCACCAGGGCTACATCCAGGTAGGAAGTAAACACATGACATGGACACATTTGGGAAACACTGACAGATAGCTTCACACATTTTGCCCCAACTATCAATGTTTGTGTGTTTGTTTTGTCTTTCCTATTTTGTTGTTTGTTTGAAGGAGAAATTTGACTCTATCTAAAAGGGTTACAGTGAATTCACAGTTCTGCCATTACAAATAAGTAAATACCACATCAAGGAAGGAGCCTGTTTGAGTCTCCTCGAATCAGTGATTATGAACTAAGCTTAGGCTCCTGGGAGGGGGGGGCAAAAAAAAGCAATAATAGCTAAATGTGTGTAATGTGTGAGTAGTCATGAGTGCCAGGAATCCCCATGTGTACAGGTTGAGCACCCTTCAATCTTAAAAATTAAAAAAGATCCCAATCTGAACTTCGTTTATATATTGATATGACACTACAAATGGAAAATTCCTCAGGTGAGTTCATGTGATGGGTGTAGTCAGATCGCAAGTGCACTAAGATGGTGTGGAATCTTCCAGGCTGTGACTATAAGGTGCCTGTGAAACATGGAGTTCTGTGTCTGTGTCTGTCTCGCCAGGCTCTCACTGAAAAACCTGGAAAAATCCAAACCCTGAAACCCTTTTGGGCCCAAGTATTTTGGATTAGGGATACTCTACCTGCATTGCCTCTTTCAATACTAATAACCCTGTGAGTTGTAAATACTCCTAGTATCACCATTTTAACGTTATGGAGACTCAGCCATGGCAAGGAATATAGCCAGTAATGGAAGAATTAGAATTCTAACCCAGAAAATCTAGCCCCGGAGTCCAGGCCTGTTACCACTCAAAGATGTGGCTGGCTAAGACCTCGAACTACACACACACAGTGATTAGAGGCTATGTCACCTCTCAAGTTCTTTTAGGAGCATAAGGCCAGGGTTTTCTGTGGCTTACCTATGAGAGGAGCGTCCATAGAGGATTTCCCTTGATACACTTCATGGCCAGAGACACATTAGACTTAGGAGTGCTTACTTTGTATTAAAACTGTTGCTTTCATTAAAAACAAGGAAATCATGAAATTTGTAGGCAAATGGTGGGAACTAGAAAAGATCATCCTGAGTGAGGTATCCCAGAAGCAGAAAGACACACATGGTATATACTCACTTATAAGTAGATATTAGACATATAATATAGGATAAACATACTAAAATGCATACACCTAAAGAAGCTAATCAAGAAGGAGGACTTTGATGATCAATCCTCACTCAGAAAGGCAAACAGGATGGACACGGGAAGGAGAGAAAACAGGGAACAGGAAAGAAGCCTACCACAGAGGGCCTCTGAAAGATTCTACCCAGTAGTGTATCAAAGCAAATGCTGAGACCCATAGCCAAACTTTGGGCAGAATGAAAGAAGGGGGAGATAGAAAGACCTAGAGGGGACAGAAGCTTCACAAGTAGAGCAACAGAACCAAAAAATATGGGCACAGGGGTCTTTTCTGAGACTGAAACTCCAACCAAGGACCGTGAATGGAGATAACCAAGAACTCCTGCTCGGATGTAGCCCATGGCAGCTCATTCCTCAAGTGGGTGTCCTAGTAAGGGGAACAGGGACTGTCTGACATGAACTGATTGGCCTGCTCTTTCATCACCTCCCACTGAGGGGGCAGCAGCCTTACCAGGCCACAGAGGAAGACAGTGCAGCTACTCCTGATGAGACCTGATAGGCTAGAGTCAGAGGGAAGGGGAGGAGGACCTCCCCAATCAGTGGACTGGGGGAGGGGCATGGGAGGAGATGAGAGAAGGGAGTGGGATTGGGAAGGGATGAGGGAGTGTGCTACAGCTGGATTACAAAGTGAATAAACTGTAACTAATAAAAATAAATAAAAACTGTTGCTTTCACCCTTCATTCTCATGTTTTAAGTTACTTAGGCCTAGGACCTGTCACTCTGGATTTGTTTATTTGTTATGAGAAGAGAAGGGTTTCCAGCATGTCTGTTCTAACCTTCATTCACTAAATAGTTGCCTTCCTGAATTAACTATCAATCACACTGACTTTTTTTTTTCACGTATTTTACTTTAATCCTGTACTTTGAGTTTAAGTACAGGTCATCTGTTCTCTGGGAGGGATCACTTTTTACATTTCTGTTTCCTTTCACAGGTCACAGACTTCGGGTTTGCCAAAAGAGTCAAGGGCAGGACTTGGACACTGTGCGGCACGCCAGAGTACCTGGCACCAGAGATCATCCTTAGCAAGGTACTGGGTACTGTTGGTACACACGGGCAGAAGCATTGTGCACTTCTGACAAAACACCTCCTTGGCAGAAGTTCACACTCTCTTAAGTTATGTATTTAAATCTCCCAGTGCCTAGAGCTGGTCACAAATCACTAACTTGTGTTAGTTTCTGGGTCCTAAGGACAGATTAATGACCTGACCCCCATGTTGAAGCTCCAAGCAGTCATGATACTTCCCTAGCAGTCTAATGCAAAAGGCTTGTTCTGGCCCCCAAGATGCATTTGTAGAGACGAGACGGGCGAGCGGGTGAGTTGTCAGCGCTCCATTCAGACTTACCACCTAGGCGAGGGGAAGTTTGAAATGTATTATTAATTATAGCTTAATAATATAGCAATTAAACCCTTTTAGCCTTGCTGAAGGCTGGCCTGCTTTCCAAATGGTAGACAGTGATGCTAGAACATATACATTTACTGTAACGAACGTAACCATACTTAAAGGAATATTTCCACTTCTTCCTTGCCTTCTCTGGATGGATAAAGTAAGAAAGGAAACAGAAAGACCAAGCTCAGAAAGAAGCAAGTAAGGAGGAGAAATGACACATGCCTACAGGACTATAGAGGCTCTGTGTAATTAAGTAAATAATTAAAAGCTTAGAGCTTTTTCAGTCTTTGTCTTCTAACCAACTAATCTTTAAGTATTAATTACCATCGCTGGTAACTACACATCTCTTCTTTTCATGCGCTTAATAAATAATATGACCACAAAGTAAGTATGAACACTTACACACATGTATACATGAATACACTGAAATGCTCATTCTTCAAAATTGGGAGATTATAGAATAAAGAAACCAGAACTCCTGTTGTCCTACCATGCCAAAGGCAGTCTTTAAAAAAAAGTCGTTTTCTGTGTTTCTCTAAGCATATGTCCTTGTTAAAATGGTGAACGGTAGTTTGTGTGTGGATTTTCACACTAACATGTGTACACACAGGAGTGTGCACACATGTGTTGCTATCGCATGTGTGCCGGTGCACCATGAAGTAGTCACTCTGTTGTTGTTTTGTTGCCTGTAGGGTTTTCTGGGGTCTTGTGTATAGTGTAGTTTCTCCTGCTTTTCATGTAACTTTTTATAAAATATTCTCAGAATGGAATTGCTGAGTCAGAAGGTATGAAGATGTTAAGGCTTTTGCTATAAATTACCAGGCTGCTTTCCAAAAAGATTGCAGCCTGTTATATACCTACCAGGAACGTGTGGCAGTATCTATTTCACCATCCTTTCTACAGCTTAAAAATATTTGCTAATTTAAAAGGCAATCAATGTTATCTCTTTTTATTTGATTGTGAGTTATATTTTCAAATATGTAATTACCACGTAGTGTTTTTATGTGTCTATAAATTCAGTTATAAGTCCATGTATTTTCCCTGTTATGTATGTATAGTGTTTGTCTTGTGATTGTTAAATTCTCTGTCCCAAGAGTATAGACTGATGGCTGTGTTCACTATACATACCACAGAAGTAAAAGGGTGAACCACGGATCCCGTTTCTCTGCCAATTAAAACACATCTCCTTTAACATATATAACCAGAGGAAAGAAGGAAGGCTTCATGTTGTATTGTGTTATATTTTACCTGATGACTAGAAAGATAAGTGATTTGTAAAGCTAACATCTTAACAGAAAGCTAGAATGTGGGATTGTTGTTTTTCCTGCATAATCTTTAATTGACACAGACCATGGATGATAGCAAACTTTGTATAAACTTTGTATTAATGTAAACATTATCAATAGGTGTCCTCTTACAAATTATTTTAGTAAGTTTGATATAAAAATGGCAAATGAAACAGATCAGAACCTGTGAATTCTACATTCTTTTTAAACGTGTCTTTTCCTTTGATACACTGCTCACAAAACCCTAGGCCTCTTTTCCTTCCTGTGCCTTCAGGAAGTGATACATAGACAAGCAAGTAGCAAAATTCACATGTACTTACTTGAACATTAATACTGATTACAGGCCACATTAAATATTAAGTTTTCCAAAGATACTGAAATAAACATGATTATCTCAAGTGTTTTCACCCTCCCCACTTCCAAGAACGTAGACTGTTCTGCAGTCAGCTTCATCATTTGCTCTTCCAGTATTCCTATTTTGTTTTGGAATTTTCTACCTTTCTAGCTATGCTATTGCCAACCTAATGCATAGGATTGTGGCCTAGTACAGACCTCCAGCAATAATTTGGTCCAATTCAGTTTCTACTGTTGAGTAGCAGCAAACGTCTCCCACTGAAACAAACGAGGTTTCCTCTTCTGTTACTCTCTTATTCTCAGTGACTTTAGGAATAAGATTTAATAGTCCTTTCTAATATCAAACTCCAGTATCCAGAACTTCCTTGCTTCATTTAGTTAAACCTGGCTGGTAGGTTTTATTCATTTCTCATGTTCTATTCTGCACGGCTACTAACAACTGTGACAATCATTGTGAAATTACTTGTCGCTTATTTTCCCCGATACTGCTCCATCCTAGGGCTACAATAAGGCGGTGGATTGGTGGGCGTTGGGCGTGCTGATCTACGAGATGGCGGCCGGCTACCCCCCATTCTTTGCTGACCAGCCAATTCAGATTTATGAGAAGATTGTTTCTGGGAAGGTAAGAGGTGCATCTATATTCCTTCCTCCACGTTGCCTGTGCGTCAAGTTTCTCATGCTGTCAGGTTATTGCCCTGGCCTGGGGACATAGAAATACTTTATGGCTGTTCCTCTAGACTAAAGAGTTGTTGTATGAACACGTCAACAAGGTAATATGGCAGCTTCAGTTTTCAAAATTTTGTTTTTGTTTATAAAAAAGTATTATGTGATTATTCTGAGTATGCCTGTAAATCAGAATTGTCATCTCATGTGAATTTGTGTGTGGAGAACAGTTTTAGGGGCTGTTTTTATGTAACTTTTCTAAATACAGACTTATTTGAATTACATCAAAATAGGAAGTAAAAATAATTTGGGTGGGCCTTTTCTAAAAAGATTTCACAGAACTGATTTTCTCAGAATCGCTTATGTTTAATATTATTATTGGGGCTGGTTTTTAGCAAACAGGAAATAACAATTATCCTTGACTATGAGTGGACTGAGCACATAACACTGTGGTAAATCATTCTATAAACTCTTCTTTTGCGTTTTCAGTCTCTAATATTTCCTCCAAAAGTGTTTGCTTAGAGTCAATCACTTTCACCTTAGCTCATGCTTGGGATCTTTTCTGAAAATACTGCAGTCACTTTGAGTAGGGAAGGGAAGCATAGCGGCTTAAGCCTTGGGCATTGGAGAGAGCTCTGCAGTAAAGATGGCTTCCCTACGCCCGGGGCCTGAGTTCACTCCCAGGGACTCACTTGTGGAAGGAGAAGTCAGCTCCTACAAGTTGTCCTCTGAGCGGCACTTACGTGCCCCTCCACCACACAAATATATACACGTAATTAATCTTGCACAGGACGAGGCATTCTGTGTGGGGGCTTATACCACATCCTTTACTCGTCCTTTTATTTTTGTGAAGAAAGCTGCCATGGGATGGACCATCGGCATTAGCTAACATTGCCCTGACAGAGACGTTCGGGCTGTTGTATTTTATGATCTTTTTAGGAAGAGATAAATCAGCCCAGAAGTGAAGCCTCCCCTTGTTCACCCTCAGCCAGATCCACAATGCATTGCTGTAAAGCTGAGCTAAGCATCCATGAGTTTAAATGTTACGGACTTAAATACTCATAAGGTACCATGATATCCAATATCATAATAACATACCCTTTATGCTGGGATCCGACTGTAAATGGATTGCAGCCACAGTGAGACTTCTGAGAAAGACTGTCTACCCAAGCACTGAATGAATCTACCTTGGTATGAATTGACCTCAGTTTGTTAGTCATTCTCCCTTGGGCAACATTTTCTCAGCTGTGAGTAATTGACAGCTGTTTGTGAATTTTTTTTCATTTCATGTCAAATTTTAATATTTTGTATTTAATAACTGAATATGTTCTAAGCTATAATAATTTAGAATAAAATCACACTTTTAAGAAAAACATAAAATATAAAACATAACAGTGATAGGAATGATTTCCACCATTTATTTGAAAATATGGTAGATGTTTGTTGCTTTTGTATTTAGCTTTTAATTTTGATAGCTCATGTCATTAAAATCCAGTTTTAGTCATATATTTGAGGGCTCTGTATTTGTAGTTTTCAATTAATTTTTTCTGTTGGGAGAGGTGGTACATGCCTGTACTCTTTATTTGGAAGGCAGAGGCAAGAGGTTCAGGAGTTTAAGACCAAACTGGGCTATGTGGGACCATCTTAACAATAATAAAAAGATGCAAAATTAATAGCTTTGCCTGATCTTTTCAAAAGCTTACTATTTACTACAATAATATTCTATTCTGTTCTGAAAACCTGTTATAAAATAGGTGCAATATTAAAATTAAAATAGAGTCAGGCATGGTGGCACACACCTACAATCCCAGCACTCAGGGAGGCAGAGACAGGCTTATCTCTTTGAGTTTGAAGCCAGCTTGGCCTATAGCCAGCAAGTCCAGGACAGCCAAGGCTACACAGAGAGACCTGTCTTGAAAAAAAAATTATTTGAATTTTTTAAAAAAGTTAAGTGATTCATTCACTTATATACATACATTTGAATATTAGATTGTGAAGAATTTCTCTATTACAATATTTTAACCCAACCTGGTATTTTTAAGTGCACAGAAGGATGGTTAGTTAGCTTTTAGACTCTCTCCTGCATATATTTTTCTTTTGAAAAACAGAGGAGGCATTTAAATGTCAGATTATTCAATACTGTTAATGTTCAGGCTTAGAAATGCACAGTTGACAGAAAGGATTTATGGTCCTTTGGTTACTGTGCCCCCCCTCCCAGCACGTATGCACTGGATTCCTGTACATAGTCTTTACATTTCATACCTGAGTGCCAGCAGTAGAAAATGAGAATCAGGTATGGTTTCCACAGCAACTTTGACTGGCTGTGTTGCCGATGAGAATACAAAAATCAATATTGTGTTCAAAAATGGTATGTAAAGACAGTAATCAAGTAACAGCAGTTGCAGAAAACACAATTTTAGAGTCTTTGACTTACGTAATTTGAAAAATGTCTTAGCTTCACTCTGTATCATGTAAATGTCATTCCATTCTTAGTGAGCATGAAGAAGATACTACAGGAAATGTAGGAAACATAAGCCTCGCTCTATACTTTCAGAGTTTATTAATTTTTGCTAAAGGGAAATCAGCATTCACATGAAAGATAACTGATTAGTAGCCCAAAGGTCATTGCCTTCTGTGTCAGGATCCAAGTCTATCTCCAGGTTTGGTGAATCTGGGAGGACTCAGAAGGCCTGGTACACACCAGTAATTGGGCTTAGGTTTGTTACAGCCAAAGGATAGAAAGCCAGATCAGCACAGGGAAAAGGCAGTCCAGGCAAATCCACAGAAGAGCAGGCACGGGGCTTCAGGAGCCTCCCTGTGCAGCCGCAGAGACTCCTTTAACTGCCCCGACATGAATTCAATATGAGGTGTTCTGTGTCAGTGAAAGCCATGAGAAACTCAGTGCCCAGGGTTTTTACTGGCAGCCTGGACTTAGCACATACCAAAGCCCCAGACTCTCAGAATGAAAGCACACTTTCAGGTAGACCGTGGTCCGAGCAGATCTGTGCACAGTGAGCCACACTTATTGTTCAAGGAAAGTTTTATATGCTGTAAGGAACTGGCAACACTTAAGGTTCCAGATCCCTGACAAACACAGAGCTTGGAAGCAGTCATCTCTACTGCTGGCAGTCTCCGGTCTACCATGCTGACTACACATATCCTGGCTCCTAACCAATAAATACATAAGCAAAACAGTACAACATTGTTTCTAAGAGATCATTGTTACTGCGTTCTTAGGAAACTTAAATGCCATTTTCTACTTGGCTTTGGCTATAGTTAAATTGACCTAGAAGTCTTCAGTTGCTATCTTCTTTTTACTGGGTCTCCTCTATTGAAGGCCTCAAGCCCACTGTGTAGCCAAACAAGACTTTGAACTTCTAGTCCTCCTGTCTCCGCCTCCCAAGTGCTTTTGCCAGGAAGGCAGCTTCATGCAATGGTGTTGAAGATTAAGCCTAGGGCTTTGTGCATTGTAGGTGAGCACTGCACTAGCTGAGCCACATCCCAGGGCCCGAAATGTCCTGCTCCTGAAATGTAAAGCAGTTGTGCTGTTTTATGAAACCCAGAGCCATTTTCTAAATACTTTGTTCCGGTGGTTTAATAATCTTATCAACACTTGCTTACACATAGGCTTTCACTAATCTAATGAACAGATGGTTATAACACTGACTGCTTTTGAGGGAGGAAGAGAAACGAGAAGGAAGTGAACAGTAGCCCTCTGCACCCATCTAAATTTGTGTCGTTTCCCTTAGAGACACCATAAGCATATTTATAATATATTTATAAATATATTTTAATGCCCCAGTTCTCTTTTCACTTTATGGAATGCAGGGTGACTAATGTTCCCCGGGGACTACAGGTAGTGTGAATATTGACACATCTATAGAAAGCCTAGTGTATGAAAATGCTTTAAGTAATGTACAGCAATTTTTTCCTGCTAGATAAATCCTTTACTGAGGTTGCAGTGGCTCACTTAGAGAAGTGGTTTCTTCACTTGTCTCCCAATATGCTGTGTCCAGAAGTTAACAGAGCACCACCAATACAGTGTACACTTTTTTGAGTCACTTAAGCTGAGTAAGTTTATTCCAGTGCATAAAAATTCTTACTAGTTATATAATCTTTCCCTGTGCCAATAACTGTAGAATTTTATCAAGACACTCCCCTCCATCAGCCAGAAATCAATTTTATAACTTCTGTAATTAAACTCTGTGAAGACAAATTTGATTCAGGCTTATTTTATTGCTAAATGGACGAGGCGGGTCAGTGAGACCAGTTAGTGAATTTAAATCATGAATACTGTAACAGCATGCATTGATTTGCTTTTTGAATGTTCCGTCACTTTTGAGAGATAAACTTATAAATTTAAATATATAGAAAATAATAGTTAGTCCAAAATTGAAATACATGAGCCTGTAATTGGTGCTGGAAGCACAAGAGCCTGTCAGCTCTGCTCAGCTTGGGCTGAGTTCCCCGTGTTACGTAATGTAATTTGAGCAAGTCATTTAGGATGTCAGTTGTAGGCACAGTGCTGTTTCTATAAAATGAGGTGAGGTCATCCATTCTCTCCCCTTCTAGCAAAGTTTCAACATACAACTATTTGGGAATTCTGGAAACATTAAATTACAACTTTCTGTCTTTCAGGCTCCTTCCTTGTTAGTGTGATTATCTAATAGAAAGACTGGGGGAAAAAATGGGAAATGCACTATTATTGAGCATAATAAAATAAAAGCCATTTTCATAAATGTTATGTGATTTCTTATACTGTCAAGTAAAATATGTTCCCTCATATTATAATTGGACAAATTGAGATTGAAGAAGGTAAAGGGGTTTTTCATAGGTCACAGAGTACATACATAATTCAAGGTGAAAGTTGGGCTATTTCTCCTGAGGAGGTAGTCTAACCGGGAGTGCTGGTAGGTGTCTGTCATCCTCGCTGCTCGGGGGCTTGAAGCAAGATGATCACTGGTCCCCAGGATGTGAGTCGAGTGTGGGCAACACTGCGAGAGCCTTTCTGAGGTCCGGGATGGGGAGCATAAAATAAATAGCTTGACAGCATGTGTGACCCCTGACTCCATCTCCAGCACACAGGGGAATGTTTTAGCTCTACCCTTGGATATATTTCTTACCATCTCCATTCCACCTCTGTCATCTCACCTGAGCTGCTAGAGCAGTGGGTTCTTTGAAGATGAGTCTCATCCTTCCATCCCTGTGATAAAGGACGCAGCTACCATCACTGGTTCTAATCAGGCTCCATGTGCTTCAGGCCCCGCGTTCAGTCTCCAGAACCAAAAACAAGATGATTTTAAAAAGTAAAAACTTTTCGTTAATTTCTCCATATTCTTGAGAGTAAAAGTCGAAGATCTTACAACATTGTTTTGTGAGGAATGATTTTTAGATCATTGTGGCTGCTGTCATTATTTATCACATGTCTTTCTCAGCAGAAACAGAAACTCCGTGAAGGCAGGTCTCTGTCTTATTTTGTTTTCTGTATGTCATAAGCATATTGGTGCATAGCATATAACAGGTTTAAATCAAGTGGATTTGAATCCATGCATTTATTCAGTATTTACTAAGGTCGGTGCACGTGGTCAGAGCAGGTCTACATTTGGGGTACAGCTAGTCGGCTATGACTATCTGAAACACAATACGGTTTCCATCTTTGGTGCCCCACCCTGGAGCCATTGACTCGGAATTCTTCTGTGGATTTCAGTGTGGCTGACAGCTCTGATACTCATCATACATACAAATATGTAGCTCACTTAGGAAACGATCCCACCTGAAGAAGGCATGATTAGGAAAGCCAGAATAAACATGGTTTTAAAAGGCTGGAAAAGAATCACAGGAAATGAAGGAAAACAGAAGCAAATACTCAAGGTGGCATCTGCCACACTGCAGACACATTTTCCCATGCCCAGTTTCCAGTAACCTCTTCTTCCAATAACCTGTTCTTGTGGGTTTGGACTTTCTCATTTTAGTCGCTGGCTTTATAAAACTTCGTCAGCATTATCTACCCTATTGCATAGTGGCAGAAAGCTCGTAAATACACAAGTCAGAGGACCACATTATTTCCCCGACAAACCTAGTGACCAGGCTGTGATATCATGGAGCTCAGGCCCCCGTCTCTAATGCAGGCTCTCACCAGCTCCAGTATTCCATACTTATGATTTCACTTTCTAAAGTGTTCACATTGATAATAGTGACAAAAGTAATTCCCTTCTTGATAACAGTTTTGAAGGAAAAATGAGTCACTCTTCCCATTGTAGCAGCTGTTGTTGGGTGCAGGTTATTGAACCACTGTTGACATGGACCACGGAAGATGTGGACTGCCTGTCGGAATCTTTGAAGAGGAGGGTGTGCTGTGGCAGTGGAGGTGCACTGTAATGGACAGCTCCCTACGGCTTAGTGTCACAGACTGCCACCACTGCCCATGTGATAGTCGCTGTCATGAAATCTAAGCATACACACATACATTTGCCCATATTGACTAATCAAGACCATCATTTTGTTTGCAGTGCAGAATAAAGGACTGCTTTATTGGGGTGCTTATAATGTTCATGCAGTATATTGCTCATTACCTGAATCCAGGAAATAACTTCTGTGCAGACATTATTGCAGCTGGGAGCATCATGGATGGGCTCACTAGTGCTTTGCCTCTCTACACTTCATGCACATTCCACTGTAGGCCAAGTCAGAGCCACTTGATGTAAGGTGTTTCTTTATCTAAACAAAGTTTAGATGCCCCTCAAGAAAAATCCAACCCAGTGTAACACCGGAGAGAAAATGCCATTTGTTCTTAATGGCAGGTATTCATTGTACAAAGTGATGGACCTCATAAAGACAGTTTTTAGGGCATCATGTTCTTGAACCATATTTGTACCCTATGCCTTTGTTTTTCTCCTATTCTCCTTTCTCTTGTCTTGTGTGTGTGTGTGTGTGTATGTGTGTGTGTGTGTGTGTGTGTGTGTGTGTGTAGTATGTACCTATATAAAAATCTAGGCTCTATGGAAGGAAGACATGTTTTTGAGTGGAGCATGTGGATCACATTTCCATATGCATTCGTCTGCTGGTACATCGCTAGGCAGTTGTGACTGGTGCTTCAACAAGTATAGGTAAGCGAGGATCTCAGTGATATCCTGGCTCCTTTGGCAGGTTACCCAGGTGTGAGAAAGCTGAGGTAGCTTTGCTTTCATTGTTGAGGAGCCTCCTTCCTGGCTCCTCAGTTGCTGAGTAATGTGCATCCCCCTGCGTGTATTAGGGCCCTTCGCTTGTCATCCCCTCCAGCATTTGTTACTTGTCACGACTGCCACCCTCTCCCTTTGTATTTTATCTTTGGGGAACGTGTTCATTTCATAAAGCTGTTGTAATGTTTTAGAGTGGAGAGTAGATACTCCTAATCTTGTAGTAATTGCTTCTAGTAAGAAAGATGAAAGTTACAGAAAAATTTTAAGTTTAAACTTTTAGCCATCTAAATTATTCTGGATACCATATTTAGTCTATTAGTCATGGGAGTAGTGTAGAACAAGGAGAGGGAAATATGCTGAAATCAGAATGTCTGTTTGGAACTGCAGCCCTGTCTCTTAGCTCTGCAATCCTAAACCAGATTATCATATGTATTAGTGGCCTTACTCATGCCTATAAAAGGGGCAATATAGCATACTAAAGCCCCCCAAATCTGCATTTTTAATACCACAGTATTAAAAAATACCTCGGTTATTCCTGGCATTTCTACGTTATTTTCCAGTAGCAGAATTCTGCCTGAAAGTTTTTCTTTTATCTCTAATAAAGATAATGGAATTCTGGGCTGGAAAAGGCTGTGTGGGTGTCTACAGCCTTTTCCAGATTCTCCTTGGTAGATCTCTTTTCAGAAATGCACTTACTGAATTTTTCATATGTTACTTATTCCACTTAGATTGTAGCTTTAAATTGTACATCTCTGAGAGGTTTTATAATGAGGCCCAAGGGGAATCTCTCTTGAAGATGGGTGAGCCTTCTAAT
Source organism: Pachyuromys duprasi (assembly GCA_028658305.1). Lineage (NCBI taxonomy): Eukaryota > Metazoa > Chordata > Mammalia > Rodentia > Muridae > Pachyuromys > Pachyuromys duprasi. Next base: position 9,458,158 of record CM053744.1, on the reverse strand, counting down.
GGTGTTAGCACAACTACACGCGGACTTTAAGTTTCTAGAGACTGCTCTACTTTCTTAACAAAACTGAAGCAAAGTTCTCGGAGAAGTTTTAGCTCTTTACCTATATTCCATTCATCCTTTAAGATGTGCAGAGACTAGGGTATGTCATGAAAAGTATTTGGAGGTCACCACTACCTCCTTCTTTCTTCATAAATATCTGTCACGTGAATAAAGCCTGTATGGAATCAAGGCAGAAATACCCAGACACTTGTAATGTGCTTCCCCTCCTGCTGTGTTTGTGCAGGTCCGGTTCCCATCCCACTTTAGCTCTGATCTCAAGGACCTCCTGCGGAACTTGCTCCAGGTGGATCTGACCAAGCGATTCGGAAACCTGAAGAACGGTGTGAGTGACATCAAGACCCACAAGTGGTTTGCCACGACTGACTGGATTGCTATTTACCAGAGAAAGGTATGGCCCTGTTCTTGACCCACAGCCTTTGAAAGCGTGTGGTTGAAGTCATGGAGCAGAGATACTTTCAACTTAAGCACTTTTATAATTATTTTACCGTGAAGCTAATCCCCTGCGGGATCTCAGAGTGCCTTCTCTTAAATAAAAGACAAAGCTTGTATGGTTGCCCTAGTATGTTTTTCCCATTCATACTAACTCTACACAAAACCGTGGAAATTGGATTTTAGATAGTGTTCTACAAGTTGCATTCAAAATTGGTACAAGCCACATTTAAAAGATAGTGTGTAAATGAATACAACTCAGAATCAGCACATAGCCAGACAGACACCAAATCAACTTAAGTTCTGGGATGTTTTCACTTTTGTTTTAGCTTTGCTGTGGACATTTACCAAGGTTGCAACTTTTTTTCATGGGGTTTTCCCAGAAAGATCCAACCTTTTCACACATTAGGCCAGCCTGCATGCCTCTCCACTCCTGAAGATGTTTCCCATTTGCTCACTTTCCATAGTCCAGTGAATCCTTAAGAAATCTATTACTTCACTGTGCTATTTCTCTGAAGCACGTTCTTCCTTGTTGTTTTATATGCTCACTCTCATTTTAAACCACTTCATAGGAGCAGGAACATTTTATCATCCTTATTTTATAGCCTGTCTCGCAAGAGCCCCTGGGGCATGCCCTGCACATGTTGCCACACTCTTTAATGAACACCCGTCTTCCTACAGAGGCAAGTGTCCTCCATTTGAAGCTTCATTAGAGGCCATTAAGTCCATGTTTTGGAGGCAGTCAAAACAAATTACCTGAAATTACTAGATTTTATCTTTTAGGAATCATTGATTTACTTAGCAGTCCTCTAAATAGTAATTGGGACCCTGTGCTGGCCCTAGGCATTCTTCAAGGTGATTAGTGAAGTCGGCCTTACTCCTCCAATTTCATCCTTGGAGTTCAAGGATGGGGGGCAGATGAGTCTGTTATGCCAATAAATGTCAAAGGAATCCAGAGAGAGTTCTGCACCTGAGTGGCTAGATGTCTTGTCTTCTTGCTTACTAAAAAGACTCTTCCGTGTTAGAAGTTCAAGCCACATGAACACTAGTTATAAATGTAAATTTAGCTCATCTCTGACACTGGCATAGCTCATGATTAAATAGAGGGCAACTCTAGCTGGCCAGCAGTGTTTTAAGAAACTAGCTGTAGGTCCCAAGTCACCCGAGGCAGCAACCGCAATAACAGCAGTATGTTACTTAATGGCAATTGCTTCACTGTGGTCATAAATTGGGAAATTTAAGAAAAGATTTTGCTGTTAACTATATTTCTCCTTTCACTCTTGAATGCTAAGTTAAAAATAACTTGCATGAAGTATATATATTTAGCTTTTCCCCTCCCTACCCCCACAAAAGCCACAGCTTCTGCCTTTTCAGAGGCTTGCCATATTTCATATGAACAACCACAGAGCACAGTCCCTGAGGGAAAAGAATTTAACGCTCTGTTTCATATTAAAAGCAGTTTTTCTAATTCATTAAAATTTTAAAAGATTATAAAAACAAAGTTATAAAAGAATTTTAAAACTCAGCTAAGAGAAAGCTTAGCAAGGCTGAATATTGTGAGGGCAGTACAGTTGCCATGCCCCGCGAGACCCCAAAGCTCGAGCCAAGCTCAAGGATTGTGGCTGCTGTGGGCATCATTAGCTCAGCACGCATTACGTAGTCACAAGTAAGGAGCATGGTATTAAAATAGACTTTCCACCCCTAACGCTGGCTTCGTGCCTCATCCAGATATGCACACATGAAGATATTTCTTTGTGTTTAATAAAAGGAATTCTTATCAGTCTTTGAAAAAGAGAGTTCTTGACTGTTTCTTTTTGTTTGTTTTTCATTTTACTGATAAGAAAAAGTTATCCCAAATAGGATAAATGCTTTACATATCAGTGCTCCCACAAAGCTTCCAAACTTGATCCCAGTTTCACAGGTTCAAGTCTCAGCATATCAAGTCCCACGTTAAAATCTGCCCTTATTCTTTTTCTGGGTTTTGTCAGGGTTGTTGATTTGTTTGCAATAGAGTCTCTCTACGTAATCAAGTTGGCTTAGAACTATCCAGGATTAGATGAAGGGTTATAGATGTGATATATCACATCTGAGGATTATAGGTATGAGCCACAGTACTTTTGAAAAAGCTTCTTTTAACATTGTTATTAAAAGGAAGGTGCAGAGAGTTGAATGCCACAAAACACGCAGATTTTACTTATTTAACTTGTAGCTTTGAATATTTGTGAGAGGGAAGGAAGGAGAGAGGAGAGAAAAGAAGTGAAAGAGAAAGAAGAGGAGAAACAGTCGGACAGGCAGATAGATCCTGAACTCTGGACCTGGGTAGATTGTGAGCCTGAGTCAGATCAACTGTCCATTACAGTATGCTCTTGAGCACATTGATCAAACTATGTCAACATAAGCTTTATTACTCTTAAAGTGCAGGTTAAGATAGAGAATGCAACAGGAAGCACGGAGGGTTGAGAAAAACTAGGTAGTTAAGTCCAGGCTCCAATTATAGTCAGGTAATTTGGTGAGGAAACATGTGGACTCCGCCTACCCCCAGACATGACTTCTGTTGACACTGGTATCTTCCCACTCCTTTCCTCATTCCCCATCACTGCGGTCTTACCCATGACTGCAGTCTTACGTCACAATGCTGCTTGCCACACATTCCATTCAGGTGAATTACAACCAAATCACGGAACCATTATAAAAGAATCTGCTGGACACCTGTTTCTTGTCAAGCAGAGATCTAATTTCTTGTTTGTTGTTGTACAATAATTAGCGTGTTATTCCCTTAGCATTATTGAGTAACCTTGATTTAGCCCCTTTAGTACTAAACTCTCATACACCTGACTGTTATTTCTGAACATACCATGCTGCTTCTTTGGTTATTTTCTGGCACACAGCAGTTTAAAGTTCCTCTTATAGTTGCAACTTTTCTGTGCAGAATTATCAGTATTTATCCCTTTTAAATTTAAGCAGAAAAACTAAACTTTCCTCCTTCTTTATTTTCCTCCTCCTCCTCCTCTTTTTTGTTCCTGAGACAGAGTTTCTCTGTAGCCTTGGCTGTCCTGGACTTGCTTTGTAGACCAGGCTAGCCTCAAACTTACAGAAATCTGCCTGCCTCTGCTTCTGGGAATACTTGGATTAAAGATGTGCACTACCAAGCCCAGTTGGCACATGTCTTTAATCCCAGCACATGGGAGGCAGATCTTAAAGAGTTCTGGCATATTTTTTAATCTTTTCATACTAATACTAAAAATGTTCTGCTGTTGCTCAGTAAGCACATACTAATATATCTATATCACACAGTGAAATAGTAATACTCTTTCTAAGACTATGACAGAACTGAATTGCTACTGCTCATCTAGAGTCTGTGTGTTTCAGAAAGGGCTTGACTCATTTCAAGTGGGAAACTGCTTACTACCCAGAAGTAGCACATGGAAGCAGGCCAGGTCATCCTGTGAGGCATTTTGGTGGACAGCTAAATCTCAGTTATCAGTGAAGCAGGGGTGAAGAGTGGCAATAGTCACAAAGAATAATCAATGCCTTCATGTAGACATTACACACATAGCAGTATAAAATTAAGACAGGTAATTTACATAGTTCACAGCCTTTTATTCCCTGCCAAGTGTAATGAGCAATGAGATAGCCAAATACACCCTAGTAGAAAGAAAAAAAGTCCACACTAAAGAAGTGGCCTGGACAACTCAGACTGCAAATCACTCTCCAGCGATGGTCTGATTCTAAACCACCATCTGGCTAGAAGTGAAGAATTGTCTGCTTGGCTCAGTCTACATTGGATAAGGTGGCAGACCCAAGCACAAATTGCAAGGAAAGCAACTTGGAAATAAGATAATATTAGAATCTCTGCTTATACTTACTTGTCACCTTGTTCTTTTTAAATATCTTTAATTTTTATGTATATATCTTATCTGTAACCTATTACATATTGCTATAGTCCTACATAGGAACAATTTATAAATAGCTATCCATGTAATGATGAGGTATACTGAAAAATATTTAATCAGACCACTGTTGTACATGGAAAAGAAAACCCTTGAGAGTTTAATACCTGCTTCATCATTTGTTAGTGATAGGAATTTGGTTAACTCTGTGTTGTAATCTTTAAGACAGGAATGGGAATGCCTGCCTTGGCTTCCCTGCAGAGTGTGAAGTAGACGTGGCGGTGAAACAGTTGTGTGTGACTGTACATCCATAGCTGCTGTGTAAATTGTAGTAATCATTGCAGCTTTTAAAAGCTTCTCCTCATACGAATTCAGCGCACCACAAGATTACACAGGAAGACTTAATTTTCATCATCAAAATAATGAAAATGTTTGGAATTTGACAGTTCTGCGATTTGAGAGATGTTCCCACCTTAGACTTTTCCCATTCAGAGGTTTTAAGTAAGTGTGGGAATTAGAAAAGAGAGTAACTTCAGAAAAAAAGGAAATTAAAAAATAAATAAAGGCTTTGGAAATAAATTGATAAAAACAAAATTAATGGAGGCTAGTTTTCTAAGCTCGGAGCCAGCATTTTGGTTCCAGTCGCTGATTAACCTAGAACCTATGTTAATATTTTGTTGTAGTTCTCAGGTGAAAATGTGAAATTCTAGCTAACTACTGATGGATTGCAGTTCAAGAACTTACTATATTTAAGGATGCCAGTGAGATAACTTGCTGGGAAGTCCTTGTTCTTAGCGTATGGAAGTCTCTGGGGAGTTGTTCTTTCTCTTATTTTCCTCTTGCTGTCATAGGTTGAGGCTCCATTCATACCAAAGTTCAGAGGCTCTGGAGATACCAGCAACTTCGATGACTACGAAGAAGAAGAAATCCGTGTCTCTATAACAGAAAAATGTGCAAAAGAATTTTGTGAATTTTAGGGAGGAAAAAGCTTGCGTCAAGCTCACACTCAGTCTTTGCACGCTGTGGAGGTGGAAGGTGGAGCCGAGACCTGCTTGTTGAAGTGGTTTCCAGGCCCCTTCATTCCAGCAGCTGAGTGAGGTCTTTATTGCGTCATCAGTGTACCCTGCAACCACCTGTGTGCCAAGGCACCGCTCCGCGAGCATCTTCTGTGCCGTGACACAGTGTACGCCACTTTCCTGCTGTTCTGGTTGTTTTTCTCCACCCTCCTACATCCTTCTCATTAACTTCTGACCAGTGGTCCATTTCCCTTTCTTGGTGTTTCAGATGGGCAGTGTTGCGGCTGTGTGATATTTAAAGGGAAAGCTACATGTTGCTTTTTGTAGTTTTGAGCGATATTTCTGCTGACCAGTGGCTTGAAGATAAACTCTCTAATGACTTTTTTGTTTTATTTTGAGTCACTCGGACTCAATTTTGCCAAAACTCTTAATAATTTTTGAAGATGGAATGTCTTTCACCAAGGGAATTTGCATAAGTGACAATTCTAACTCTTCAGGGGTCACTGATGTCATGGCTAGACTAGCCGTGTGGATTCCAGGGCCAGCGGCTTCTTTTCCTTTGCCTTTCAATATTCTCTCTGTGAGACATTAAGTGACCAGACAGAAGCCTCATTTGTCAAGAAAAGTGAGGGGCGAGGCTCCGCGCCCCAGCTGTCTCCCTTGGTACCAACATGTCTGTGGGCTAGAAGAGAGTTCTAAGGTCTCTGAGCCTTCACCCTTCCATGCCGGGCTTCAGCCAGTATTTTAGAAAAGCATGACTGATAAGGTGACACATATTTCTCAGATAGTCCTCCTCGTCAGTTTCTTAAGGGAAACGAGCAAATGAAAGGAAACATGGATTTGGATAAATGCTAAAGGCAACGAGAGCCTTGGTCCCTGCTTACAGCTTAGAGACACTCTCCAGGAAGTGCAGTTTTCTGTTTGCTTTGGTTCGTAACAGGGAAGAACAAAGCAGCTGCTGCCGCTTCCTCTTCTGAAGTGAGAACAGGAGGGCACTGCCGCAGCTCTGATTCTCATCCCTGCCTGGGCAGTGCAGGAAGGAGGCAAGGCTACGAAACTGCCACGTTTGTATCTTAATTTAATTTGAGGTGTGATATCTTTAAATATGTCAGAATTTCTAACCTCTTTTTTTCTTCATAGACAGAGTATATGATCATGCAGATACAATTTTAATATTTGTGTTTACTTAATTTTTTCTACTTTTTGCCAATTGACTTAACAGTGTTGCCCTCATGAGGGAATTTCAAGCACTCTTGCACATTTAGTTCAGTCCTTTGTGAATAAGTGGCTTAGCTTTTTCTTTTTACTATTTTTTCGTTACTTTTAATTTTCCCATCTCATTTTATCTCTGTATCAGTGACCTACCTTAAATAATCAACTCACCCAAATAGTTTAAAATATTTCATTTCATGATCAATCTATAAGCATATAAGATTGTTTTAAGTCAAACAAACCCTAGTGTATATAGAACCTCTCTATCTGCCTCCTTCCTGGTGCAGGTAGGTCACTGACACCACTCCTGTTCATGCACACACACACCCTCACTAAACCCTTGAAGACATTGAAGAGTCCTATCTGAGACCTTATCTCCACCTATCTGCATGTCTTTTGGTTGTCAGTGTTTCTGCATGTAATGTCCCACAATAGCAAACAATTCTTTCAGTTGCTCCGCTTGTATTTAAAATGTGCAAGAAACATTGAAATACTCTGCTGTAGCGAGTTTTATGTAACAAAGATAGATCATCGTGTTAATAAATTAAAAGCATCATTTGTATAAAATACTTTATTTAGTTTCTTTGTATTTCATTTAAACCCAAGAACATGCTAATCATTGTGTTCTATGTATGCTACAAATTCTCTGGTAGCATTGTTGTATATTATTGTAAAATTATTTCAATAAATCATGGGGGTGACAATTTGATTATTATAATTTAGTTTTCAAAAATTGAACAGATTTCTATGAATCCTAAACTATTTTTTTCTATGAAATTATTAGTACCCAGCTAGACTCTACCCAGGTAGATGGCCCCTAGGCATACATCGGCTTCTGGGGGCTTCTAAGCCATTCCATTTTACTGTCTCTGTTTTAAGTACATGAGCAAACTGTCAGATGTGTCAAAGGGGTCTATTTCTGGCTAATCAAGTACACTAAATTGGAATATTTTTAACATACCTAAAATTCCCATTTTTAGCCACAGTGTAGCTGAAAAGATTTTCTTTGAAAACTTGAAATACTAAGTCAGTGGCAAAAGCAGTATTTTACTCCAATTATATTTCATAAAACAGAAGAAATGATGTTTTTGCCCAATGAATGAAGAGATGACATTGTGAAGGAAGGAGCCCTAGACTGACAGTGAAGCTAGCCAGAGGTATCCCTGTGGATAGAGGGCTGAGACAGGTACTTTCTGGGATCCCTCTGCCTTCCTGTTAGGTCAAGGTTCCCTCCTTATCAAATATTCTCGAGGGCATCACACTTTGAGGTAAGTTACTGTACAGGGATATACCTCTGTACATCCTTACCTCTGACAATGTTCTGAAAATCCTTTGACTATCATAAAGCCCTTGTCTCCCATTCCTTATTCCCTCACTGATGCTAAATATGCACTTGATATCAAACTGTCAGCCTACCAAAAACAATATTGTGGCTTATGGGTATTGCTGTCTTGTTCTTGGTATGTTACTGTACTGATTGCCCTTTGGTCTAAAAAAATGCTCATTATAAGCCTAAAAAATGGATGATTATCCTTTTCCACTGACTGTTTTTCTTTCCTTCTGCTTGTTGTAAGAATCAAATGGAATAATGTATGTAAAAGCACCTTGTAAACTGTAAGCTTTTGATGTAAGATGTAAGGCGTGTTGTTATTTCATAAACTACTTCTTTGTTTAGAGTGGAATTTCCTATGCACTACTATAGCTAGGAAATGCTGAAAATGTGTTTTTTAATTCATCAGTAACCACAAAATTAAAGTATCTTCAAAGGATAAGAGCCGTTGAGTCTTATGTCCAGTGTCCTTCATCCTGGATTTTTTTCTGCTGACATGAGAAATGCTTGTGGATTCCTGACTTTCAGATAGTTAGGGTGATATTTGAGGCTGAGAGCTGAGCAATAAAAGGGTGAATATTAGCAGTCTATTCTGGTTAGACTTCTACTGTGACACTACCGAGTGCAACCCAGCACTGCTGAGAGCTTCTGCTTCCTCATTTTGCTTCAGATTCCTCCTAACATGATGAAAGCTGACAAAGTAAGTTACTGTAGCTTATGGTAACATGTTAGTTTGGGGATGCAGGAGCCCTCGTTCTCACTGTGCAGTGAACTGAACGCATATGTTTTGTTCATAAGGGCTACTTCGGAGCTCTCCTCTGCCCTTATGGTTAAACTGTCTCCTGTGAATGGCTATAGTGGCAGTTTTCCCTGAGAGGTCATCAGTTTTCGATTATTAATAGCTTGCAATTTTGTTTGATGGTCTTTGCAAACATTTATGACTATTGATACATTTTATAACATGATTCTTACTGTTTCTAGTGCTAAATGTTTAGTCATTATCAGGGCCTAATATAAATTCCCATTCTCATTTTTTTAATAAAACTCTGGGCATGTCTTCATTCTTTATTATTATTTGAGGTCCAATTAATAATAAAATTTCCCTTATGGACGAATGGTGGATGTGAAGATAAATATTTGTTTTCATTTTAGCTTTTCTGGATATATGCTCAATTGTCTTTGTGCTTAGAGAGACTCAATTTAAATTTTGATATGAACAGAATTGACATGTTACCCATGCATGGTGATGCACACATGAAATCCCAGCATTTTAGAGGCTAGAACAGAAGGATCATGATTTTGAAACTAGCCTGAATATGAAAGAGAGGCCATGTCTTCCAAAAGAAATAAGTGTGTGTGTGTGTGTGTGTGTGTGACCTATATTTGAATCCTGATACCTCAGAATATAATTATAGTTGGAAGAAAGGTTTGGGGAGTGATTAGTATAAAAACTAGGTTTTATGGATGGTGCCCAGTTAGGTAAGACTGATGGCTTTATGAGAAATTAGGACAGTAGCACCCCAAAGGAAGACTGGATGAAAACATCATAGGCAGAGGATAGCGTGGGGTCCACGGAGAGGCATCTCCATAGAAGTCAGTTCTGCCAGATCTTGATCGTGGACTTCGAGATTCCAGACCTGCAAGCGGTGTGAGCCAGCGGTCTGCAGTGCTCTCTAATGATGAGCTAGTAAGTTAAAGCACCCACAGAACTGTACTTGCCCACACTCCGAAAGGTTTGTACTAGCCGCCCGGATGGCTTGGAAGTTGGCCAGAATTGAACTGTCATTTTGAAAAGGTGGGGAAAGAGGTGTACTCATGAAACTCAAGGTATCTTCTCTCCTGTTTGTATTCTTGCTTGAAACACAGAGCTATTGGGATGCTGAGAGTTGGAGAAAACATGGTTCATCATATCACTATGAACCCCCTGACAGATTTTCCCTGGGGCCTTTAAGCTAACCAACCTCTTAGAGCAGTTCAATTGAACATGAAAAGGCACAGCAAGTTTCTTCGATCAAACTTAGAGCTGGCTCACCCATTAATAGCGATGTTAGCCAGAGCGCTAGCTGGATCATTCTCCCCTGTTTATTTCAGAAGAAGGGTAGTAGCAGTAGATGATGACCTTATGGTATTAGCTTTCTGTTGCTGTTCTAACAGATCTTCATAACCTGAGTGACTTAACCTAGTAAATGTTTTACCCCAGAGCTGCCTGTCATCCACAGTGTGGTTCAGTGGGCTAACGCCATAGGGCTGGTGGTACAGCTCAGGTGTTGCTCTGGATATACAGGGCCCAAAGCTTCGTCCCGAGCTCCAAGAACACTGCCTTGGGATCATCTGAGGCCCACCCAGCTAACCCAGGCTTATGTTCCGTTTTGAGACCAGCTGATGAGCATCCTTAAGTCTGTCCACCACTGTAATTCTCTTTAAGAGGGTAAGTCTAGAAAATCAGTAAATTTCTAAAAATCAGTAAGGTTTTCTGATTTTATTTTGAACTGTGTCTGCGTTCCTGTGGAGGGTGAAATCAGGTAAGTGCAGGGGCCTGTGGAGGCGCCAGGAGGGCATCAGGTCCATGGAACTGGAGTTAGAGTGATTGAGCACTGTCTTGGGAGTGCTGGAAACCAAATCTGAGTTCTTTGCCAGAGCAGCAAGTGGCTCTTAATAACAAGTCATCTCTCCAGCCCCTAGGAACAATATTAAAAATGGGAAAATATGAATAAGCATGGCAATTTCACCATAAGACGTAGTTATCTTAATTGTTCTAAAGGTGGCGATGAAGGTAGTGGCAGTGAAGAACTACAGAAAAACACCCTCAAAATAAAGGCTCAACTCTGAATCAAATGCCTGTAAACTGCCAGACAGAGCAAACAACAGTATTTCTAAAATGAAGTCCTAATTAGATCATCCTCAAAGGAGTGATTGCTTATTAACCTGAGACACCAGAAGGTAGAGAGCCAACATTCTGGACAATACTACTTTTAACCTAAAATTTTTTACGCAACAACTACTGTTTAATTGGCAAGTGTGGAAAGACTAATTCCTGGATAGCTAGCACTCTGTGGTCCAAGCAGGGCTGACTGGTGGAATGATGGTAAAAGACTAAGGAACAGGAGAAAGGTAACCAAAGGCTCCTCCTCTTACCCTCTCTGCTTCTTCACCATCTCGTGGATCATCATTGTCCAGCCTGTGGCCACCATCACGGCTCCCTGCTTTCCATGTGGCTGCAGCTCCTCTAGTCTGCAACCTCTGCCTCCTCATTTCTGATAGAATGCCCTGCTGATGCTCATTTTGGGGGTCACCTCCCTGTCTACCATGTCTATTTTTAGCAGGCTTTCTAAACTCCTTGGGTAACATACTCAATATTTTGGGTCATGTGGAAAGCAGTTATATGGCTGTGTAGCCAGTCTCTTCCATGCATCATTCTGTTTAATAGTAGAGTCACTTCTGCTTTGCTGACTGGACCCTGGCTGCTGTTCCTGTGGTCACCATTCCTGTCGTACAGTGTACCTGATGACAGCCATTATTATGAAGGGAAAACCTAGGGTGAAATAATGACTGCTCCAGATGAAACAGATTTCTGGGAGCACATCTTTATTAGAGATTTAACTATTTCAAAGAAAGTAATCTCTGAGAAATGTGAATGGGAAACAGACAAAACCCCAAATATGTTTCCATGTTCGTTAGGAATGGGACATGAGATAAACACAGTTACTTTTCAAACCTAGACCAGAATGCTTGTTAGGTGGATCTGTGAAGGCATTCAGACCTTTCTTGTTTCCTTTCACTGGCTCCCCCAAATCACATGATCACATAGGTCATGTTTTACACATCTTTAAGTACATAAGACAATAAAAACAAGATAAATCTTTCACCAAACACAATAGAAAACACAGTGATTAAGAAAAGGTGAAGGACAGACTACAAATACATAGAAACTATCTGAATTCAGTGAGGCCCTTATAGAAAAACAAAGACAAGCAATGACAAAATTTATACAGAGAACGGAGATGATAATCTACTGTTGACATTCCTCAACTGAGAAACCAATGAATGGAAAAGGTGTCCAAATGTATTGTAGAAGCACTTTTCTAAAGGAAGAACTGGATTCACAAATTGAAAGAGAACTCAGTTTTCCTCTGTAAATTGTCAGATCTTTCGAAGCTAAGTCATATCTTGAGGAAGATTTTTTAACTTTGACAACTAAAATTTTGTGCATTACAGTCAGTCTACCCTCCCTGGGAATGTAGCTCAGTTGGTAGAGTCCTTGCTTATGCTCAGGAGTCCCTAGATTTGATCCCCAGCACTCAGTAAAAACTGCACACTGACATACAACTGTATTCCCAGCACTGGAGGAGTGGAAGGAGAAGGGTCAGATGTTCAAGGTTATCCTCAGCTACATAAATGAGTTGGTAGCCAGCCTGGATTGCCTAAGACCATCCCAATATGAACAAACAAACAAGCAGTCAAACTACTCCAAGACAAGAGGAAGGAAGAGACTGTGACTTCAGATGTCTCCTCACTAACACTCAAATTATACAATGGCTAGAACAGTGCAGGGCGAAAATGTGTGAGGCAAGAGTATTACACCCAGTCAAGTTGCACATTTAAAGTCACAAGACAGGCTCCTTTAAGTAAACAGAATGAAGAGTCCTTCAAGCCCTTCATGTCCAAGTGGACATGAATGAAAAAAACTTGGTGACAAGCAATGCTGGAAGCTGGGGTGAACATGACTCTATGAAACAAAATCAGCTGTGCTCACTATAATTATAGAGCCAGTGTTTCAAACCTTAACAAACAGACTAATATAACTTTTAAAAGAAAGACAAAGAAAGGAAAGAAAGAAAGAAAGAGAAAGAAAGAAAGAAAGAAAGAAAGAAAGAAAGAAAGAAAGAAAGAAAGAAAGAAAGAAAGAAAGAAAGAAAGAGTACTTGAGGGTCCCAAAAGGAGGAAATGAGAAATGATAGGAGCCATCCAATTTCTTCTTTTACCGTGGGAGGCAGGCAGCTGACAGAGTCTAAATTTAGACCTGTGGTTGAAGGAACGACTAACTTCACAAGTCCTTGCTGGATTTTGTAAATCATTTGTGGGGAAGAGAGCTCTGTGAGTTTTGATTTCCACTTCAACTTTTTACTTGTGTTAAACGCAGTTACAACGCTAGCAGGAAGACTCAGTGTTGGCGTACTTTTTAACTCTATTTTTGTTTCTTAATGCTTCTTCCTCCCTTCCCCACCCCAGTACCTTCCAACACCCCAACACCAGGTACAAGAGAAAGACGGTTAGTGGGGACAGGGGTCATAGTTCTTTTAGGCTACTTCCTGCTGGTTAGGGTCATTGGGTTCCTGTGGGAAAGTCCAATCTTCCTTTCAGGATATCTCTAACTTCTCATCACACTGCATCAATAGCAACCAGAAACAGCGGGGGGGGAGGGGGGAACCCCAGCAGCCTTTTTCTCTCTCAGTGCCCTCTCAACTTTCTCTGGGCTCTGGCCTTTACCTTCTCCAGAGTCCTCAGAGTTAAACTATCTGCAGCTGGCAAAGAACCCCTCTCAAAACCTGCATGAGGCAAATAGTCTGCTGCTGTGGACAATTTGAATCAGTCCCATATCCTATACCTGGGATCAAAACAAAACAAAAACAAAAAACCAAAGAAACAGAGCTGATAGAATGTGTGTGTATCTGTGTACACACACAAGCACATACATGTGTATTGCATGTAAATCATATATAGATAAATTATACATGTGTGGTTTATTATATAATATACTTATATTACATTTATAATATAATAAATCATATTATATGTGACTTATTAACGTAGCTTACAGGCAGTGGTCTGAGTAATCAAGCAATAGATGTTTCCTGACAGAAAGGCCAAAAATCAGGTGGTTGTTGAGTCCACAAGACTGGATGTCTCAGTGTCCCCATCTGTGCCAGAGTCCTGAAAGATTCCTGGAGAACTTTTGGTCTTCAGTCGGTGTTGGAATCCTGAAGAAGTTGGCCCTAATACCAACAAAGGAACGCCTCAACGCTCAGAGAAATGAACTTGCCAGGGAGACTGAGGGCAAGCAGGCAAAGCAAAAGCTCCCTTCTTCCATGTCCTTGTCTGTGAGTTGCCGTCAGAAGGCAACACAGATTTAAGGCGGGTCTTCCACCTGAAGTGATCCAATCAAGAAAATTCCTCACAGACATGCCAAGACATGCTTGGGTCTTAGTTGATTCTAGATATGATCAAGTTGACAACCAAGATTTGCCATGCCACATACTTAACTCAGGACAGAGAAAATACAGTCTGTTATTTTTATTAATCTTTCCTCCACTCCCAAATATTCCCAACTATTTGGTCAAGGGAAGAAATAATTTGCCTTTATGCTACTTTCCACCACAATCCAGCCTAATAAATGGAAGTTACTTTAGAAAACAGTTTCTCAAATATCATCGAATGACTGAGGCAATGTGTGCATCATCAGATAAAAAAAAGAGAGGAAGGGTTCGCCACCGAGTACTTGGTGCGGCAAGGAAAGCCTTGCTGGACTTAGAGAAGTAACTGGTCAGGAACTGTTTGGCATGAGGCTACCATGTTCTGGATTTCTCAATTTGTTTCTGCTGTGTCAGGTATCATGTTAGGGTGGACATTGGTCTAGGCATCACTCTTTTGCATGAGATACCCCAGTCTTCCCCGGCCCAGCCTCCAGTGTTCCCTCTCCTCAAAACAGCCTAGGCATATCTATACTAGGCTTCGGTCTGCCCCATGAAGTGATTCTCAGGAATGATAACTCTATAAACACATGGGTGTACCATCATCTGTTGTAATATAGCATCTGGTATTTAGTTGCAAACAACTCAGACACCAAAGATCCTGATGGATATATTTTGTTTTAATATTACCGCAGAGCTGAGCAGTGCCTTTGACAACAGTCTCCAATCACTTGCACCCTGATGCACTGTCCTAAGTGGGCACAAAGAGTGAGGCCCCTGAACTCACAGATGCCCAGGGGTGTGCGCTGCACACTAGATCAGCCCCAAAATCTGAACCATGCCAGCATAAGGAGCTGTGAGTTGACTACCTGAGGCAGCTCCTGTGTTGTCCTGTTGCTCCTGTGTGTCTCCTCTCAGACAGAATGTGGTCCTGACAGGTAGGGGCCGATCTTGGGCCTCTTTCTATCAACCTGGCAGTCCCTTCCCTACTGTGTCGATCAGTTGTTGGGCTGACAATATCTGGACACATTTGCCCAATGAGGTGTCAAAAGTAGATGAAAAAGAAGCTGTTGATTATGACACAGAAGCACAAAAGTTATCATTTTACAGCTATTTTCTGCATCAGATGCAGTATAAATAGAATGAGCATAGATTTCCAAGTAGTGGCTACCGAGAATGAAGTCCTGACCCTGCTTCCTGCTGGTTCTATCAAATGAGCAAGTGACCAAGGTTGCTGATCTCTAGCAGCTCACTTGTATAAAATACAATTCATATTTCAGTATGTTTCTTTTCAAAGCAGCTAAAGCATCAGATGTACATTATGGTTCATGGTCAAGTGTTCATTTTTTCCCTTCTTCCACAAGGATGTACACCTATGAACATGGGGGGAAAGCTCAAACATTTCAAAATATATAATGTCTGATAACTGGGCCCAGGTACCTTTTTGTTATTGTTGTTTTGTGGAGTTTTTTTGCTGGCTGTTTTCTTTGCTTATGGTATCTTTCTGCCCTCTGGACAATAGTGACTCAGTCCTGCTCTCTTACTTGGCCTGCAGTCTGTGGGCTCAGCTCCCTATGAAGACATCATCCCTTCATGTCTACACCTCCCATCTTTGGAAAGATGACCAAGCTGCTCTCAGACTAAGAGAGTAATGCTCTATGATTTGTATTTCCTATCTGTATCCAGGATAATATTGCAGAAGCCTTCAACTTTGAAAAGGGTGCTAGCACTTCCTGGCAATATGTAATTAAAACCCTGATCTTTTGTGGCCTTGGCTGTGCACTCTGCACTCTGAATAAGGGAGCTTTGGGGGTACCTGTGGAACACCAAAAGAATAAGCAAATTCCAAGTTTGTTCCTGTTAACTCCTCTCTGTCCCTGAAAAAAAAATAATTTTACCTAGGACTGATGTTTTCCCTCGGTCAGAGGGAAAAGCACATTACTCTAGAAAGGAGATGAAGTGGCATTTCTTGGCAGCCAATTTTAAATCCCACATTTTAAATCATTCAGAGAGCTATGCAGCTGGCGGAAGGCAGCAACTGATTTGGAAAGAGGGATGAGAAACACATCAAAAAATGACACCTCCTTGGGAGTAATTTTGATCATAAATAGGACAGATACCATCTGCCTAGATGACTCCTTGTTCATTCATTTGTTCATTCAGAGATATTACTGTATGTGTCTTCTCTGCTAGGTTCTGACACAAAATTGATATGAAACAAAGCTGAGAACAAATAAAATCATATGAGACAGAGGTTTAAAAAAATAAAACAAATGAAAATCACATCAGGATAGCTCAAAGCTGCTGGTAAAAAATACAGGGAATACTTTACTACACACAAGCACCTTCTGCTTTACTTTAAGGATGCAGAGAGCTCCAGTTTCTCAATGGGGAAGTGTATTCCAGTCACAGAGAGTGATTAACACCATGAGGTGTGTAGGGAGCTTGGATTGGTGTTCTATCAAAACAGTGAGTGGTGAATATGTGATAAGAACTCAGGTGGAAGGGATATTCAGAGTCCAAATGAGAGCCAGCAGTAAATGACATAATCAGGATTGTGAGCTTCATCCTGTAGATGTTCCATCCAATGGTTAAATAGATGTTAGATAGAAAAGAAGCATATGGCTCAGCAGGTGGAGGGTGGTACCTCCAAGCATGATAACCAGAGTTCAATCCCAGAGATACACATGATAAAGGGAGAACACCAATTCATAAACATTGCCCTTTGGTACTTATGCCATAGCACAACAGTGCAGGCACCATGGCCTCAGACATCTGGCTTCCAGAATCATAAAAGAGGAATTCCAAGATTTTTTGTTTCGTGGCTGTTGGTTATAGCATCTGGTAGGAGCAGCCTGGAAGCAGGGAGCATCATGGATCCCAAGAGATGCACTAAAAGTGTTATAATAATCTAGTAAGAAGATAATTCAGGCAGGTAGCAAAATATGCATTAGGGAATAGTTTCAGGGCACATTAGGAAGAGAAAGTCTCCCTGTATCAGCTTGAGGAGCAGATCTGAGTTGATAGGACTGCCCAACGTGCAGTTCAGCTTGTCATAGATATCTGGATGGACAGGCAGCCTTGTAGGTTGCCTTGCATAGTACATGCTAATAGTTGAATCTTTGGTCGTGATGAGATCATTTTCAGGGGATAAAAGAAAGGGGGGGTTTATAAATTCAATTCCTAAGGCCAGACATAGCAGCAGATATAAGTGGATTAGCTTACATAATGCTCTGAAATATTTAACATGTCCATTGTTAAAATTTTAAGGTTGAAGGATGTAGCAAAGAATGGAAAATTGAAGCCCTTTCTTCTCTGAAAGAGAAAGAAGATCTGGGAAAACTGGGCTCCCATTTTAACATGACAGCATTTTGTCAGGCTTACTCAATTGTTGCCCCTTTAAAAGGACCATCCAGCACATTTCTATCCTCTCTCCTGCTTCCCTCACTTGACCTATCTGTCCCCAAACAGCCTGAGAATGCAAATAGAGGGCTAGAAAGAAACAACGGTAAAAAGGCCTGCAGTAACAGAATGGCTCCCAAGGATGTCCATGTGCAATTCCAGGACCCTGGTATTTAGCTGATGATAAATGACAAGGGGAAAGTAAGCAGACAAAAAACTAAAATTGATCATCAGCCGGCCTTAACATAGAGTGTCTAGGATTCCCCTAGTGAGCCCAATATAACCTCTGAAGTCAAACCATGGATGAAGGGATGGTGAGAGGAGGAAGAGGAATTGACAACCTGGGAGGATTTGGCCCAATATTGCTGGTTTTGAAGACAGGGGAGTAAAAGAATGTTTAAAAATGGCTGAGAAAAATGGGAAATGAGGATCCATGAGAGATGTACTAGAAGCATCATCCAACCAATGCATTGAGAGAACATCTGACCAGTGATCACTATTACAGTAGAGGAGGGCCAGACCTTCCCTGGAGTCTGGCAATGATTCCCCTGAAGCCCACAGAACAGAGCTCTGACCACCACCTTAATTTTACCCAATGTAGCTTTCTAAACATAATCTAAAGCTAACTTCAGATGACATGTGCAAAGAATCAAGACATGGTCCGTGTGTGCACGTGTGCATGTTCAAATAAAATCAAGAGGTCAACTTAGTCCAGTGTTCTTTCCTCAAGAGCTGTCTCTACCTTGTTTGTTGAGACAAGGTTTCTCACTGGACTTGGAGTTGCTGATTAGGCTAAGATGGATGACAAGTGAGAGTCTTAGGGAATCATTTCCCCAGCTCTGGGAATATAATCTTTTGCCTCCACACTCAGCCATTTTACATGGGTTCTGGAGATGAACTTCAGGTCCTCATGCTTCCATGGCAAACACTTTAAAAAGCAAGCCACTGCCCCCTCCTCAAGTCCCTTGATGTCATCAGTAGACAGTGATTTTTCATGTCCTGGTTTTCAACTTTGCTGCCTTACAGGTTCTTCTTTCTTCCACCCAGGTTTTTCCACCCTTCCTACCCCCTAACACTAGATAAAAAAGTAAAAAAGGATGGAGAGGAAAGGAAGAGATTTCTGAATAAAACCAAGGCTTTTAAAATGGGGCAACGTTATCTTAGACCACTTCCTGTTCATTAGGGACATCGAGCTCCTTGGGGCAAGTTTGATCTTTGCCGTCAGGAGATCTAATTTTTTCTTGTTGCTGTTTCTTTAATAAACTATGACCAAGGGCAATCAACAGCAACCACCACTACCACCTCTTGGGGCCCTAGTATTTATGTACCCTCGAAAGTCCCCAGAATTCCAAATGTCACACAATCACAGAAACTATCTGCAGTTAGCAATATCATGGCCCTGCTAGAGCACGAGGCAAATCACAGTCAGCTGCTGAAAAGCAGCTCCATATCTCCACACCTGGGATTAAAACCAAAACATATTCTTATAATATTTCTGTGTTTCTTTTAGAGAAACCAAAATTCCAAAATTCTCACTACACAGTTATGAAAACAAATTGTAACCATATCAATGATCAAACCAAGGGCACATCATCGGGGAGTGCGAGTCCCCAAGGTTCACACCAAACTACTGCACGAGATTTGGATATGCAGCCAGGTTTGGCTATTGGTGAACAAACTACCTGGTGTTTTATGAGTTAAATGCACGCCTCATACCTGTTACCTTAACTCTTAGTGTTAAGGCTCTATGGAGTTGTTTCACAGAGGAAAACCCATTTGGTTTTTCTATTAAACAATATATTCTACTAAAACTATTTGTCTACATGACATTTTGCCTCTATGTAAATGATAAACTCGTTGTGGGATGGAGGTGCTTGCTAAATATTTGCTGGCTAGATAAATTAAATGCACATTACCAGTGGAGAACTGCAATGTTTTCCAATGCTAGCATGATGAGCACATTCATTTAAGCCTCTGTAAATTAAATAACTTGAGTTCCTTATGCACATCCATTTGTCATATGGCTGGAGCCCTACTTAGATGTCTGGAATCTTCTGTGGCTTCTCAGGTCATCAGAACATCCAGGATTAATCTCCAGAGAAATTCCTGAGTCAATGTGAGTCAATGTGACAAATTGCCTTTCATAGTTTCTCTCCTGAAACTGCCTTCAGTAGCTAGCCTAGGTCAAATGAAATCCGTCCCTTTCCTAACTGTGGCTATTGCAGAGAATGTCCCAGTTCTGAGCTAACCTCAGAGCCTGGCCTCTGATACTAACTGAGCACTAATCAAGGGCAAAGGCTGAGCCAGCAACTGTAATTCTCAAAGTCATAATGTGGTATCTTCTGGGCCCTGGACATGGTGTATGATGGAGGTCTGATGTGTTTTGGCACTTAGGCAAATCACGGAGGCCAAGGAGAATGAATGTGGTGCCAGTGCAGTCTGGATCAAGCCAAAAGAAACAAAAAAACCCAAGTGTATGTTAACACGTGGCTGGAATCCTAAGCTGAACTTCCAGACACACAGAAGAGCCTGGAACGAAGGTCTGGGAAGCTGAGAAGCGTCCTGCTGTCTGAGGTGAAGGGAACCTGCTGGCCACGGAGGAAGTAAGAAACGTAGCTGGCAGTGGGCCACATGCTCTCATGCCAGTCATGTCACAACTACCGCAACAGGGCCCGAAGAGCTGCGACAGAAGTCAGGCTGCAATGGGTTAATTAGAAAATCTCAGACAAGATGGAAAAGTAGGTCAAGAAGCTGGAAACAACCAGCATAATGAAGGAAGATTTTTATGTTGTCATTTGCTTGTTTCTATTTTCAGGATTAAAGAGAATTGAGCAATTACCTGATCTGAGACAGGAAGAGACCTGAAATGCAGAAAACAAAACATAAATGGAACAAAGACAGGGATGAGGTGAGGCAATGTGATCAACCCCATGCCTAGGTGCAGCTAATCAGTAAATATTACCAGTCGTTTATCCAGTGCCAGGCATCATTCTTAGCTCAGGCAACACAGAGCACAGGCATAGTCCTTTCTCAGTGACATACAAAGTCCAGATGTGTCCTCCTTAGCTGTGAATAACAGAAAAACCAACCAGCCAAAGAGAAAGAGAGAATCAGTCAAATCATGCATCCAAAACCGTCCAAGAGAAACAGTCGATATTTTTTCTATCTCCGTCCACCTTTCTCCTTCTCTCCTTCTTTCCATTTCTGTGTCCTTTTCTTTCTCCATCTTCATCCTTCCTCTTTCTACTTCACTTTCTTCTCTCTTGGCTTTGTAATCAGGCAGGTTTGTGAGTGGATTTGCAAGACTCCCAGAAAAGGTGCTAAGGAGAGAGAAAGAATGCCGCCTCTTTGACCGAGGGTTTGGGAGACACCACCTGTTCACATCTCAAGTAGCCACCCATCGTGAACAGGAAACACACTGGTGACGTTCGGATTGTCTGGTTTGTCTCATTTAGTGATGAAGAAAATGCAGGCTGCACTTCTGGCAAATGTTCCATAGCCTGATTCTTTATAGCTGTCTCCATGTGGTCTCTGTCTTGTGGGGTTCCAACGGAATAGGGACAGTATAAGTGTGACATCCTACTTGCTGCCTTCATTACAGTCATAAATGTGTATCCTAACTCCTATGTTACAAAGAAAGATGAGGACACTTAACATGTTGATAGATGTGCTCAAAGTGACCACAAGGTGAGGGGATAATGTATTAAGGCTCTGCCCTAGGACTTTGTTTTATGTCAGAAAACCCCCTCATACCATTACTTCATTTAAGACCTAAAGAGGTTTCAGAGGTCCTCAAATACACCACCGTGGTCTGCAGGAATACTTTTGTGCTATGAAGATTCTATACTCATGCTTCAAATACTTAAGCCTAAATACTACTCAGGTGAGGGTGCCTGCTCTGATCCCAGGGAAAGGAGCTTTGGGAATGAACTCTGAGCTCCCTGTGGATCACAAAGGATGGTGTCACTCTGGCTCATTTCAGCATTGCCTCTTCCAGGGCACACTGAAGCCCCAGAAGGAGGCATTCAAGCCGCCCAGTGGAGGTCAAGGATCACAGAGGAGGGAAGCATTCCATTAACTTTCAAAGGGCAAGACCCACAGTCCAGAGTCTCATTATGACACTAGCGAGGCTCAGAGCCTATTTCATTGCATATGTCTCACCCACTCCCTACCTTGCGCCTACAACTGAAGACATGGAAAAATGAGGTCTTAGCAATGTTGTACAGAACATTCAGAACAGTTTCATTAAAAAAAAAAACAAAACAACTTACTGCTGTCATAAGCCCTTCCAGGGGGATGTTATCTCTCTTATTTTATAGAGAAGAAACTGAGTTCACAGCAATCACTAGCCATGACAATATTGTTGGAGTGGCAGAAATCAACCTTGGATCCTTCCAGGGAGGGTGCTTTTGTGCAGCCACTTGAAGCCCATTTCCAGGCAGAGCTGGAGGAGATCAGTGCAGGAGTCACTGCTGTTTTCTTGAGGTAGCTGAGTGTTTCACATCTGCAGCTGCTGCCTTCTTCTCTTGGGAATAAGTCTGTAGGGTCTTACAAATGAGGTTTTTTTCTGAATGTTATGCAGTAAGGCAAATGATTCAGCATCTCTCAGACGATGGGAAATTGTCTCCAGTCTCCTCCCATCAGGAGAACCATACTTTAAATGAGGCCAAACATGGCATTTGCTTCCTGAATAAGTACACACTGGGTATATGCATTTGGCTTTGGTGTTAGAGGGTGGGAGATGGGACTTGGAAAGTCACCAGCTGCACCATGGCGGAGGGCACACAGTGCAAATGCCTTTTATTAGGTCTTTCTCATTGCACTTTTGTTTTCTGGGCCACACTTCTGTTTTGGGGGTATGGGTAGCAACTGGGAGATTTTGAAACAGCCACCTGGACACTGAGTAAATACACCTTCCCTGGTGTTCTCATACTACAGTAATTTTTAAATGTTAAATTTCTAATTAACATCTGGGAAATAATTTAAAAGTTGAATTTTTAAATATTCAAATTAGAAGAAAATGGTTTTCTGAACCAATTCAGCAACAAAAGGCCCAATTAAGAATCAGACAAGAGCACAGGTTATGGTGCCAAGTTTTAAAAGCCCCTATTCAAAGAGACCAGTACATACTAAATTATAACCTCTAGAAATCAGTCAGTTAATAGCAATCCTGAGTAAAGTAATGTGTATGTAGAATCTATATTTAACAACAAGAATTCAATACATTGTCAAATTTTTATGTTTCCTTGAAATTAGCATAGGCCTGTAGAGCAATCAATATTGGGCTTATACTATCTCTAGTAGCAGGCCCTCTTTTCTAAGCAAAGAGCTTCCTCCTTTGTAGTGTGCTTTCCTGGGCCTCTCTGGCCATGTGGACCTCCACTTGCCATCCATCCTGTTTCATTTGGCACCTCATCACCATAAGAGACACAAATTCCTTCCCGTAGAGCTAAGTATTCCCGGAAACACTGGATGGTGCTCACAGGGGCAGCAGGGCTCCCAGAGGCATGTTATTGGGTGGATTACAGACTTGGCAAAAACAGGCTAGTTACCAAGACTGGTTTTTGAAACAAGCACTCAGATCAAAGAATAGTATACAAAAGAAAAGGGCGGCATAGAAAGAGGAGTCCATTAGTGGAACAGAGTTCTAAAATGGAAGATCCAACAAATTAGCAAATTGAGGGAGAAGATAAAAGCCAAACTGCAGGAAACAGCAAATTCTGCATTTCTCTAGCCACTTCCATTTGGACCTCAGAACACACAGTGCTGGCCTGAATGTTCCTGCCATTCACGGGTGTAGGAAGCACCCTCCCTAAGAATAGCTCTGCCCCTGGATGGAGGCAAAATAAAAAACATTTCACAGCATCCACCCTGACGTACACCTATGCAGTTTCAGTTCTCTGGAAACCTCTCAGAAAATATCTTTCACTAATATCACCAAATGAATTTTAAGAAGTTAAAGTCAATATAAAATGTGGACAACCTTATCAAATAGAAAATTGTTCCTAAACTTGCTAAATCTATATTTGATAATGTCCAGGAAGTGCTGGCCATTGAGAACCTGGAAGAATAGATCTTTTTTTTTATTAATTACACTTTATTCACTTTGTATCCCCCCTAAGCCCCTCCCTCCACCCCTCCCAATCCCACCTTCCCTCCCCCTTCTCCACGCATGCCCCTCCCTAAGTCCACTAATAGGGGAGGTCTTCCTTTCCTTCCTTCTGATCCTAGTCTATCAGCTCTCATCAGGAGTGGTCACATTATCTTCCTCTGTGGCCTGGTAAGGCTGCTCCCCCATCAGGGTGAGGTGATCAAAGAGCAGGCCAATCAGTTCATGTCAGAGACAGTGTCTGTTCCCATTATTATGGAGCCTACTTGGATACTGAACTAACATGGGCTGTATCTGTGCAGGGGTTCTAGATTATCTCCATGAATGGTCCTTGGTTGGAGTGTCAGTTTCAGAAAAGACCCCTGTGCTCAGAATTTTTGGTTCTGTTGCTCTCCTTGTGGAGCTCCTGTCCTGGAAGAATGGATCTTTTGATTATGGCAGATGTGTGAGTTTCAACGTGAAGACTGAATTTGCCCACAGACTTCCTTCTGGCACTGGGCTGGTTTGTCATGGATGAATAGTAACTGAATCTGTGCAGATTATATGCTGGGATGCCACAAATCTTCATGCATTTTGCACCCGAGATTATTACTGTGGGCCTTCTTAGGTAAGGGTTGATTTCCAGTTGATCAACCTTTTTATAGTTTTTGCTGTCTTATCCTGTCGGTAGACCTGAGCCTGAAAGACAAGTTGTATCTATGCTGCAAATGGCATAGCTGGAGGGGTGAGGCTGCCCAGCCCTTCTGGAGCCCAGAAAATCATGAGCAAGTCCCAGACGTTGGACACTGAGCTATTGACGCTACTGGACTTTGCTTTTGCTTTGATCTGATTGTAAGCAACATTCCTCCGAAGTCTCAGCTTCAGTTCCTGCCTCCAGGTTCCTAGCCTGAGCTCTTCCCTCAAAGATGGCTTGTGACCTTGGAGTTTTAGTCAAAATAAATCCTTTCTTTTCCAAGTTGTTTTTTCCTCCAACATAACATTTTTATTAATTATTTTGGGAATTTCATACAATGCACCCTGATTACAATCACTTTCCATTCCTCCCAGATCTACCTTCCCACACTGTGGCCGCCTCTCTCCCCCAAATCCACCAAGTCCAATTTGTGTTGCCCATTACTCATTGGGGCATGGTCAAACTCCAGTGGCCAGTCCCTTGAAGAAAACTGAGTCCTTCCCCACCTCCTTGCCAGCCGCCATCAACTGTGAAGAGCTGCGCTTTAGCATCCTTTCCACACTCTTTAAGGACTCCAATAGTTTCCCGTCTGAATTGTTTCTTTGCATGGGGCGGGGTGGGGGGGAGGTGCAGTTGGCACAGAAGCCTTCAGTGCTCTGTTATGCGTCTGCAGTCATCAATACCACTGCAGAGGAAACTTACCTGGCTGCAGCAGCACTGATTATGAACATCAACGTGGTCTCCAGCGGCAGCACATACCACAGACATCAACAAGACCTCTGGCAGCAGCGTGCATCAAGGACGGCAACACGGCCTCCAGCCGCAGCCTCAGCCACAGAAGTCTTTTGAGGAGACTTAACCAGGAAAATGAACCATTCTTCATCTCGGATATCTGGTTGTTGCTGAGAGTCAGGGTGGACTTGCGCCTGGGCTGTGCGTCGTGGAGCAGGACCTGCGAGAGCCCCAAGCTGTTGTACACCACCCTGCCCTCGGCGCTGGCCACGCTAGCCCAGGCACCACCATCGTGTTTGCAGCCCACAGGCTCAGCCAGTGTTCTCCTCCCACCAGCAGGACGAGCAAGCGGCAGGAGCGGTTGCTCCATGCTGCAGGCCTGGCCTACAGCCGAGTAGGTGGCCTGAGCCTCCCAGCAGCCCAAGGATGGCTCTACTAGACAATGGCATGCTCCTTTTTCTGCCTGACTGCACTCCCATACCCATCACCCCCAGGTTGCCTTTTGTCATGGCGTTTATGACAGCAAGAGAAGAAACTAGAACAACGAAGTTATGTGTTTTCACATTAGTCCTAATAAGTAGGTAGTGAGGACAGTCAGATGAGATGTTTTGTAAGCTTCTTTCTTTCATTTAGTTTACATTTCATCTGGATGGGGAAAAAAATCAGATCACTAAAAAGAACTGTGTGTTAAAATCAGTTGAAAAAGAAAACTTAATCGCTGAGTTTGAATTAAATCAATTTTAACAGAGTTCTAATATTTTGAAGCCCCAAACAAGAACTGGTAATTATGTTAAGGCTCACCCTTTAAATGGCAAGGAACATTCTATCCCCCTACCTGCTTTGTTAGCCTGGACAACACATGGCAAATGCAACCTACTTTCCCCTACGAAGTTGTATGACACTGGATAATCAAAGTGACTGTGATCTTCAAGGTCATTTATTAATAGTATTTTGAGTAAGACTTTTGGGAGATGCTTGGATCATGAAGACACCTGCTCTCAAAATTAATAGATTAATGAATTCATGGGTCATTGCTCTTGGGGTGGCAAGGTGGCTCAGTGGGTAAAAGAGCTTGTTTCCAGGTCTGATGACCTACTTTAGATCCATGGGCCTCATATGGTAGGAAAGAAGCAACTTCCTCAAGTTGTCTTGTGACTCTGCATATTCATGAACACATATGCATACACTCATGTGCACATGCTAATTAATTTTAGAAAATGTTTATCTATTGTGGATTAACTTGGAATACCTGTAGCAAGAAGCCTTTAGAGGAAGAAAAAGTTCTTAAAGGAAGGGAAATAGTAGGACCCAGATGGGAAAATAATAAGGTGGGAAGATTTAGGTGAGGAAAGGACTGGGAGATGAGGAGAGACGGAGGAGTGAAAATCCATATGGAAGCCTATTCTTTCAGAGGCTTCCTAAGAAATATTCCTTAAGAGTTTGAATGCAGTTCTTACAATTGGGGAGGACTGGGATTGTTCTCCCCCTGAAAGCCATAGGTTATCAAACAAAAATTCCAGTACCAGATGTGAGCTATCTCCATCTGAATTATTGGTCAGAGGGATCCCCCAAAATCTTCACAACAATACGGGAATTCACCGTTGCTCTTGGTTGCCCACCAGAACATGATAGTAAGGCGGCACTGTGCACTTCTGTCACAGGACAGAAAAGTCAAGCTGGCACTGAACTGGAAGCTTCCACCCACTGTCTAGGTTTCACAAAGTCAGAAGGTGACGTGCCCAGTACTGTGAGAGGAGTCAGCAGCAGTCTTACCCAGCTGTGAACCGAGCAAGTGACAACAATGGCTGGCCTGGCAAGACATGCCCACTGATGCAATTATGGCATAATAATGTGGGACTAACCAACCATTTTCTGACTGGATTTAAGGCATGCCCTACAAGATATAACTCTTGCCTCATACATGTCTAGGAAGGCCATAGGTCCTAAGGGAGAACCTGCCACTGAAATCTTGATAAATGACACAGGGTCCGACTTCCTTCTAGTTGCTTACTTCTATTCTCATAGATTAGTGCAGCTCTCAGCTCTCATCAGAGAAGCTTCTTTTTGCAGTGGACAATGATTCATCCAGAGACTCACAAATGGTCAAAATTCAGAGAATAAGTAACTGTGGAGTGCTCAGCCCTAAATGGCTTATATATACCACATGAAAGAGACAGAGACAAAGAGACAGAGAGAGAGGAGACTAATATGCCAAGGAAGAGTTGAAGGAAAGGCATAGAAGGTGGTATGATCAAAATATATTGCATACATATATAAAATTTTCAAAAAATAAAAAATAAATCAAGCTAAATCTGCCATGTGCACCAGTTCAGAATTCTGCAGAATCCTCACCAACAAGAAGTTCCACAGCAGAGCCCAGTCCTAGTGATACATCTATAAACCACCTACAGTACAGAGGACACTGAGGAAGAGGAGCCGGAAAGACTGTAAGAACTGGAGAATCAGGGACTTTTCCATGAGATTGTGTCTCCTAGTAACATCAGAAGCAACACTCATGAAGTCTTTCCAACATGACCACCCAAATGTGAGCTGAACAGAGAGGACACGCCAAATTGGACAAAGAAAAGCCCACAAGGCTTCAACCCTACACAAAGGACTACAGGTAACTGAACAACGCTGGGATTGGGAGAAGCCATCCTACCCAGGGAAGAGCACACAAATTGGTAGTCCAGTGCCAAATGATTAGCTCTGGAAACACACACACAACTAACCTTATATGAACTTGACAGGTTGTACTTAGTGATATATATGTATATAAAAATAGCGTATGCAATAACAATTAATGAATAAAGAGACCACACATTTGAAGGAGAGCAGGGAAGGGTATGGTATGTGGGTGGTTTTGGAGAGAAGATGGGGAAGAGAGAAACATTATAATAAATTACAACCACAAAAATAAATTTTAAAAAAAGCATCTCCAATCAACATTGAAGTGGACAGATATCTAAGTCCAGCCATAATCTACTGGTGTTGGCTCATTTCAGTGGGGCAGTGAAATTCCCAGTCCACATTGAATGTAGCTGTTTGTAAGGTCTTCCAGACTTTAGAACCTGAGCAAACTTTTTTTCTTTTCAAGTCACTCAGCTTGTGGCATTCAGTTATAGTAACAAGAAAATAAAGAACTGACTAAAACAGGTGTTATACATGTACCTGCATCAGGGAAGATGAAGAAATGAGCACTGCTTGAACAAGTAAAATTTGTGGAGATGCCCCAAGGTCCTGAGGACAGTGAGGAGGAGGTGAAAAGGATGGTTAGCTAGCAAGACCGTATGGCATGGGAAGCGAAGTTGGCTATAAACAGAGCTGTGGACAGGGCAAGCCTCTTGCTGTGTTCAGAGGTGTATTTGGGAGCTAGTACACCAGCAGCGGACTCTGCCCAGCTTGTCACTCCAGCACTTCCTTCTCTAGATTTGAGCAGCTCTGTTGCCTGGAAACGCACATAAACGCACAGGAGAAGCATTGCAAACCACCGGACCCGGCCTGCTATGCCCTGCTCTTGCCATAAAGGCATTTCAAGGTGAAAGTCTATATTTATCCACATCTTTTTGCTTCCTCTGAAAAATTTCAGACAACCTCAGAGAGGCTGTAAAGTCCCTCATGCCTCTGCAGGATCCTGTGCCCTCAAGTTCTGACCTATTAGAAGCTGCTCTTTGGGGAGGTGGGGGTCTTTGGGACAGTGACCAGCCTGGGAGCAACAGCCGACTCTGGTCATATCTGCTGTTCCCTTTGTCTCTTATAGTCCACTGTATGCCCTCAGAGAGAAGAACCCTTTAAAGTTTGAGTTTCAGATAAATAACTACTTTTCCCAGCTAATGTATTGCCATTGTGAAAACCTTCCCCGAAGAAAAGGCCTGCCTGTTTCTGACAGCTTTCATCCACCTACTCCTTTTCTCTTTACTTAGGAAAAAAAGCCACTGTGGGAAAATTCACTTTGCAAGAATCCTATGCCTGGAGGGCCGTCTGCCTACTACAGAACGCTTTCCTTTGACAGGAAAAATGAACAATTTGATAGTCTTTAAGAAAATAAAAACAGTTCTGCACATTTTTTTTCAGAAACAGGAAAAACAGTAGGAGAAATTTAAAGGGTGGGGGGTATATTTAAGTACTGCCAATATATGATGCCTGTATTTCTATAGTGGGAAGAGGACTCTTCTCAGTGTGGCAAATAAATGTGCTTCTGTTCCACGTATTTGCTCTCCATCTCTTGCACACATATCAGCTTGAAACTCACAGATCCACCAAGGAAGTGTCTCCATTGCTGTGAATCCTACCATTAAGTGGCTGCCCAGTAAGGACAAAGGGTTTCAAAGAAGACACGGAACTGAGAACTGTGTTCTTCATTTACTCACTGGGTAACTGGGAGTAAATGTTCTTGACACTTCCCATTCATTTACACATCTATACAGTGGGAAAGGTGTGCCTTTCCCCATTGCTTTGTCTTTATAAGAACAATGAGATTACTACATTCCCAGTGGAGTTGTTTGAATGGGAGCGGAAACAAATACTGCATGATGTGACATGAAGAGAGTGATCTGCAGAGGGCTTCTTTAGCATTTCCCACTCATGACTCCTTTGTGCCCCCAAGATATGGTCATGCAATCATCAGCACATGAAACAGGTATACAAAGCAAACACTTACTGATAATAAATTAAAAGACATTTATTTTAAAAACAGTTCTCTGGTAGGCATATAATTTTGCCATTTATTACACCAAAGCCAAATTTTTATTCTAATGAAGAGATAGATCTGCTTATTTATTTTTATGCCAAGACTTTTAGTTTATGCAACAACTGAATATTTGACACTGCAAGACAGGAAATGTCTTTAAAATTGTTCTGCATTGATATTTTGATTTTATAATTGTCAATGCTGAGGATTTCTGCTTCACATAAGTGGATAATACAAGATGACAAACATATGCTTAGGGCCATCTCAGAAATTGTTGGAGAGTCTGTACCACTCCAAAGCCAAGTCTCATTTAACAGTTGTTTATGCAACTCAACTCACAACTCAACAGTTTTAGAAATCAGCTCATCTCAATACAATCCAAAGCCACATTAATTTGATACAAGTTAAAGAATGGCAGTGGAAAATAGTAAAAGTTGTTGTTTTCCATAATTAAATCATTGTTTCCATAAGAGCAGAGAACTTGGCGTGTACAGCAAAAACACTACAATTCACAGCACACAATAGTCTCCAATCTGAGCTGAGATGTTCTAGGCAGTGTTATTCACTAATGTTGCATGGCCTGACTGTTTGGTGCTAAAGGCACATGTGTGTGTGTCAATACCAAGGCTGTAGTGAAGCTACAATATATAACACAGGCGCGCACTGCCAGAAACATTCCTAGTTCATTGCATGCTTCTTTTGAACTAACTTTTGATCATTACACATACACAAGCTTTTCAATTTTTCTAAACATTTTCATGACCCTCATGTCATGAAATTTACATGATGAGAGATTTACATGATCTCCCGTGGGGTTTTGGCTCATTGAATAAGAGACTGGTCAGCCTCCCCCATACAAGCGGGGGGAGTGACAGATTGGCTAGATCCCAGGGGAGGACATTGCAGCCAGCCCTGAGGAGACAGGATGAGCTGGGGTTGGATGGAAGGGGAGGAGGTCCTCCCCTGTTGGTGGACTTGGAGGGGTGGGGAGGAGGGAGATGAGGGAGGGAGTGGGAGGGTGGGAGGGAATGAGGGAGGAGGCTACGTCTGGGATGCAAAGTACCTAACCTGTGATTGATATAAAAATAAATAAATTAAAAAAAAAAGAGACTGGTCAGCAAGAGGTATGTAGTCAACAGTACTTACAGGGATGGTGGTAACACAAACAAACGAATGAAGAACAACAACAACAAACCTGTCTAGAAAATGTCATTCAACATAGGCTGGAACATAAACTGAACACAAAGTAAGGCGAGTTCTCCTCTGAGAGAGTGCACAGATCCTTTGGACAGAGACCTCAGTGTCCTTCCTAAACTTAGTCTAAACTCCCTTCAGTAGTCATTTGTACCTGAAAGTTCTAGAAATAAATACAGCATCACAGAATCAGACATTTCAACTTTTGTCCTTCCACATGTGCTTCTTTCTGGATTCATTTAGAGTTCTCTATGCTTCTCAAACCAGCACCCTGGGGCCTCAACCCTACCCACTTCATCAGCCATCCCAGCCGCTGAATTTGTCCTGACACTGTTGGCTTGAACTGAGACCTACTTCCTGCCTACTGCATTACTTCAGTGTCCTCAGTCACTCTGTTCTATGACTAAGCCTCAGCAGCACTTCCCTGTCTATAAAAAGATTATGTCTAGATTCCTTGGGCTCGAGTATAGCTGCTACTTGCTCTAGCCCTCCCTTCCCAAGCTAGCTTTATCCTTGGCTATCTCTAATGTTAGCCCTACATGACAGCAACAAGTACCTGTTTATAAGATGTCACAAGGGTGGTGACACATGCCTGTAATTCCAGCAGTTGGAGAGGCAGAAGCAGGTGGATCTCTGTGAGTTCAAGGCCAGCCTGGTCTACAAAGCAAGTCTAGCACAGGCTACACAGAGAAACTCTGTCTCAAACAAAAAGGATGTCACCAATGATCCTACTGCTCACCCCTTTGCATGGTCCCTCTGGTTAAATTTGTTTTCTATGACTAATACAATGGCAGAAAGGAGAGTATGCCATTTCTCAAGTTAGATTATAAACAACTTGTTTCTTGAAGGGATCTATCTCTGTCTGTCTGTCTCTCTTTCTCCCTCTTTCCTTTCTTCCTGCCTCCTCCGTTGCTCAGGGAATTTAGGTGGGTGCCATGTTATGTAAGTAATGTATGATGAGGTCCGTGTAACAAAAAATAGTTATTTCAGCTCACAGCAGCATAAGTGAACACAGCCCCACTCAGATCTTGACTGAGACTTCACAAAGCCCATACTGCCCAGTCACCTCATTATTGTGGATCCATGACTCTCAGACACTGTGAGATTACACACATTATTAGCACCATTTAATCAGAACGTAATAATGACACTATGATACGTAACTAACATAAGTTTCATCTTCAACTTTGTCTCCTTTCCCTACTGCATCCACAGTATATCCTACCAGCCATTTGCACCCATGCAAGCCATAACGGAAAGTTCATTGCAAATCTCTTCCACATCTCCCCTGACAGATGACTGTATTTGCATAGCACCTGGGACTTACCTCCACTGTCACATTGGTCACATGGCCCTGTGTGGCCTGTAACACAAGAAATGGCAATCCCAGAACCTGCAAGCAGTGCTTCATATGACAAAAGGGACTTTGTGATGTGACTAAGTTAAGGATCTAGAAAGGAAGAGGTTGCTCTGGGTGACCTGGGTGATTTCAATGTCTTCACAAAATTCTCAGAAAGAGGCAGAGGAACAGAAGGCTGGAGAAGTGGAATGTTGTGGTGGAGAGAGGGTCTATAAGTCAAGAATGTAGGTGCCTGTCAAAATTAAAACAAGAAAATAGATGGTCCCATAGAGCCAGCAGAGAGAACACAGCTTCCTGGTACCTGGATTTAGTCAGATGAGATCCATTTTGGATGTCTGATTTCCAAAACTGTAAAAGACCACATAGGTGTTTTTTTTAATAAGCCACTATATTGCTGATAATTTGTAATACCAAGAATAAAAAACCCAAATACCCTCTTTTCATTTGCTCCCTATCCCTAAAACAAAGCTCACAGACTCCACTATTAGCTCCTTGAGACCATACCATTAAAATAAATATTTGGCACACGTCAGTACTCAGAAAATGATCAGTTTTTTTCAGTTGAATAACTGAAACAGTTTAAATCATTGAAATTATACCTTAAATTTAGTCATATTTCCAGGATGACCGAGTGTTTTGATGTGCTGTGCTGTGACTTCATTGTTGGGGTCATCACAGTGGGTACTAGCCAGGCCTAAATGTCTATATCATTAGGTATTTGATCTCATGGGACCACCTTCATAAGGTATCACTTACAGAAACATCTGCAGTTGCGCAAAACTCTATTTCATTTTATAATTGAATGTAATTGCTCCCTTAAAACATACTGTCCCCTTGTGAAATGTCGCTCATTTTCTTGGATCCAGATAGATCCAGAATTCATGCATAAGAGTAAAAATATCAGAAGTCACCTTTTGGAGCAAGAAAGAATGTTTGAGATTGTCCTGGGTATGACTGGGTTGACTTCTCCAAAGACCTTTCTATCCTTAAGGGCAAGGCTTAAAAATAGGTGCTCAAATGTGGCCATAGTCTAATGAAGAAATACAAATAAGAGTAAAGTGCTGGGGCCTAAGTGGTGGCCCCTGAATTTGTGGTCCCTGGCATCTGATCTTATTAAAGATGTGACCATTCTGTCCCCAATTCATTGTGAGATCTTGGAAAAGCCACATATTTCTGAGCTACTGAGCATCATTTTCTCTAGAAACAAGTATTCGATTGAGAGTCATTCAGAATTATAGTCAACAAATATTTACTGTGCACCTGGCACATTACAGATAATGATGTAGGTGTTGAGATTACAAACAGAACACTCAGCTTATATGGATTCTTGAGTGAAAATTAAAAAACAAATAAAGCATATAGCAAACATGGTGATGAGTGCTATACAGCAAACAAAATAAACTACGAAGTATATAGCAAACATGATGAATGCAATGGGAAAAACAGTAAAACCATGAAGTTGAGGGTTGAGAAAATGGTCCAATAGATAAGAGCATTTGCTCTGCAGACATGAGGGCCTGAGTGTGAATCCCTAGAACCCACATAAAAAGCTTAGCAGGACTGTGTGTCTCACCCAGCATTGAGGGGAAGTAACTGGTGAATCCTGAAGAGTGAAGAGTGCTAGAGGAAGACACATGACATTCTACTCTGGTCTCTACATGGGGACTTACATGGGAATGTGCACCTACACATTCACATGAATGCACGGCATGCCTGTGCACCACAAAAACACAACACAACAAGTACACAAAGGCAAGGGGGTCAGTGACTGTGTAAAGGAGGCAGATAAGGGGATATGATTTTCAATAAGATGCTCAGAAAGTCATCCATGAAGGGATGAAGTTGGAATGGAGTCCAGAGAAGGTAAAGAGACATCCAAGTCACTGTATGGAAGGTTTTCCATGAGCAGAAGTCACAACTGCAAATGTCCTGAGTCAAGAGCAAACTTGGTAGGCATATATGCTTGAGGAACAGCAAACCAAACGACAAACATCGCTAACATAAGGTGAGCAAGAACAAGACTGAGGAGAAGGCAAGATAAAAAGCAATTTTATGGAGGAACAAGGACCTATTGACCAGCTCTGTCTGACAGAAATGCAAAATACAACTGAGAAATACATACTCCATCCGGTTCATGGTGCTAAAGAGATGACTCAGTGGTTAAAAGCATGTGTTGCCACTTATAAGTGAGTATAGGCCATGTGTGTCTTTCTGCTTCTGGGATACCTCACTCAAGATGATCTTTTCTAGATCCCACCATTTGCCCACAAATTTCATGATTTCCTTGTTTTTAATTGCTGAGTAATATTCCATTGTGTAGATGTACCACAATTTTTGTATCCATTCCTCAATTGACAGACATCTGTGTTGTTTCCAGGTTCTGGCTATTACCAATAAAGCTGCTACAAACATAGTTGAGCAAATTTCCTTGCTGCTTACCTGAGCATATTTTGGATATATGCCTAGGAGTGGTTATAGCTGCATCTTGAGGAAGCGCTATTCCTAATTGTCTGAGAAAGCACCAGATTGATTTCCAAAGTGGTTGTACAAGTTTACGTTCCCACCAGCAATGGAGGAGGGTTCCCCTTTCTCCACATCCTCTCCAGCATGTGTCATCACTTGAGTTTTGGATCTTAGCCATTCTGATGGGTGTAATGTGAAATCTCAGAGTCGTTTTGATTTCCATTTCCATGATGACTGCGGATGTTGAGCATTTCTTTAAGTGTTTTTCTGCCATTCAATATTCCTCTATAGAGAATTCTCTGTTTAGCTCTGTACCCTGTTTTTTTTTAAATTGGATTACTTAATTTTTTGCTGTTTAACTTCTTGAGTTCTCTATATATTCTGGATATTAGCCCTCTGTCAGATATAGGGTTGGTGAAGATCCTTTCCCAGTCTGTAGGCAGTCGTTTTGTTCTGATGACAGTGTCCTTTGCCTTACAGAAACTTCATGTTCAGAAGCTCACAAAACCTACCACCTGCATCTCTAGGAGGAGATCTGATGCCCTCCTCTGGCCTCTGCAGGCATCTGTCCATAGTTACATGTGCGCATAGTTACACACAAACAAATATACAAACACATGTATAATTTTTTTAAACTAAAATAAATATTTTTTAAAAAGACTTTAAACTTCATGCTCTTCTAGGCCACACCAAAGATAGAGAAAGCCAGGTATTGGCTACAATCCTGACAATACTTTATTCAGTAACTACTGAATGTAGGGGAAAGGGCTGAACTTTGTGCAGATGGCTGTTAAAAAGAGAGACTGAAGAGATGGCAGAGCCGAAGTGGGTGTGGGGGACTCAGTGATGTCAGGGTAGTGAGTTACAGTGTTGGTCGATATGAATGTGACTAAGCCAATGGCATTTACTAGCTTCAGTCTCAGATGTTAGATTCTGTCCTTCAGCAGACTGGGAGACCAAGGCTGGACCCTCCCCGCCCAGGAAGCTGATGCAAGAGAATCCAGGAGAGGGAGGAGGAGAAAGAGGAGACAAAATCTCCCTGAGTTTTGTAGGAGACCCATGTATATCTCACAGACAGAAGGAAAGAATCCTTATCACAAACCTTTTAAGCAGAAAAGGAAGGTAGGGCTGAGCTTTTCCTGATGTTTTGATGATTGCCAGGGGACAAGGTCTGGGCTGCCAGAAGCCACCTCAAAGTATGGTCATTTCTCAGAGTGTAAGTCTTCATCCTGAGAGGCTGTGTGGCTCTCAGCCAGGGGGACTTCTTCCTGGGTAGTTTTTGGTTTATAGACTCCATTCCTGTCTGTGTGTCCGCAAGGTGAGGACACTTTGGATCACAGGAGTTCTTTTGATTTTCTCTGGTATGCTGTACAGGGGCAGATCAGCATGAAGGTGGGGCTGAAGGAGGACTCTTTACAGGCCTCTGACACTAATTTTGTAACCATGCTTTGATTTCCTCTCCCTTGAGGAGGAATTTCCCACCGTAAAATCATCAATAACAATAAAACCTGGAAGTCCCCAAACCTAGGAAGAACACTCCACCCTAGATCTATACTAGGAATAAAAATAACTGGCTTGTGTGAAACTGTGGGAGAGGCTGGGACCCTCCCACCTGTAAACACATCTGACCCGGGCCAGTCATTTACAGGTCAGGAAAAGCAGCCCACACCCACACAGCCGCTGCCCTTTAGAATGATGAAGGATTTAATTTAAAGGTTTATAAGTTTGTCCTTCCCAACCTGACTGATCATAAAGCCAGGCAGGTTGTCTTCTTTTTAAATAGGACTTTATTTTTCAAGCCAGTTTTTGGTTTATAGTAAAACTCAACCAGAAGATGCCAATTTCCTATAAATTCCTGGCCTAATGTGTGCACCTTTACGTTTCTGTGTCTTCCCACCACAGTGGAAATTACAACTGATAAATCAACATTGGCACGTCATTATCACCCAAAGTCCGTATGTATGAAGGTTTGTTCATGGTGCCGTACAGTCTTGGGGTTGGACAATTTCATAATGACAAGGAGATAATGTCACAGCATGACACACAGTTTTACCCCCCAAAACTCCCTGTGCTCCACTTGTCTTTTCTTCGTATTCATCTCTGTTAAACATTCATCTCTTTCTTCTTTCATTTTGCCTTTTCCAGAACAGTAGGTTCAACACATATTTACTGGAGGATATCTTAGTCCCTTCCAAGGCAGAGCATTTTTTTTTTAATGAAACTGCGAAAAGTAGCCACGTCTATACTTTTTTCAAAGTTTCCAATTTCTTTGGGTAAATACCAAGGAAGAGTGATTGCAGCATCTTAGAATAGGTGTTTACTTAATTGTCTGCCTAAGTGGAAGCATTATTTTTTATTCTCACCAGGAATGACAGGGTGCTCCTGTGGCTATACCTACTTACTTTGATGTCAGATTTTAGCTATTCTAACAGGTGGTTAGAAGCACCCCGGTACTGTTTTATTTACGTTTCCTAGATGATGTATTATGTGAAGCACCTTTTCATATTTTTATTTTCTACCCAGACATCTTGTAAAGCAAGGCATCTTGGGTCATTGGCCCACAGTTTAATTGGGCTGGTTGCTTGTTCTTAAGGCTTAAGAATTCCTTATGAATTTTACAAGTGGCCCGCCCTCAGCAGAATCTTTGATAAATATCTTATCTCAGTGTTTTGGCTTACTTATCATCCTCCTGAAATTATCTTTTGCGAGACAAATTTTTTAAAATTTTTGTCAGCTATTTCTTTCATAGATGGTGATATACTACTAAATTTAAGGTTACCATAGATGCCCATAGTCATCTAGGTATTTCCTATATTACTTCCTAGGACATTCATAGTTTTGTGTTTAAGTTGTTGCTCTGTCTTGAGTTAATTATGGGGAAAGAAATAAAGTCTGTGTCTAGAGTCATCTTTTTGAAAGTGGATGCCCATTTCTGCAGGAAGAGTGTGCTCACTGTGCTGCTGTTGGCCAAACATCAGTTGACTATGTGTGTAGATTTAGTACTAGGCTCTGTCTGCTATTCTTTTTATTTATTTGCCCACCATTGAGAGCACCACAACCTTTATTGGTCAGGCTTCACAGCACATCTTGAAGTGAAGTAGTGCCATTCACCAGCTCCATCCTCCTGCCTCAGTGTGTTGAATGTTTAGGGCTCTTGCTTTTGCATTTGAATTTTACAGCGGGGTTGTTGAGATTCCAAAATAGACTGCAGGGTTCTCTGTTGAGATTGCCTTGAGTCTATAGATAAAGTGGAGAAGAGTACATGAGGAAATAAATTTTCCGTGGGAGAACAATCTGCA
Source organism: Pachyuromys duprasi (assembly GCA_028658305.1). Classification (NCBI taxonomy): domain Eukaryota; kingdom Metazoa; phylum Chordata; class Mammalia; order Rodentia; family Muridae; genus Pachyuromys; species Pachyuromys duprasi. The sequence continues at coordinate 9,420,111 of CM053744.1, read as the reverse complement.
TGAGATAAGAAGGGAGTTCAGTTCAGCGTGACTTACTTACCTGGTGTCGGTTCAAGCTCCAGAATCTGACACTGGGAAGTTTATTTTAGACATATTTAACTACAGTATAATTTTGGAAGAAAGTTTCTGGTAACAATATCTCAATTCCATACGCACAAAAAGGCTTAAGATGTGACTACATTGAAACTACCTTCCAAAGTGTATGTGACCTCTTCCATAACGATGGGTTCCATAGCTTAAGGGCCTAGGATCCGCTTGCTCTCAGTTGCACAGACAGCATAGAGTCATCGGGCTAGAAAGTGTACATGGCATCTCCCTCAAGGACAGGTTTTATTGACTGAGAAACAAAGCTAACTAGAAAGGGAGAAAGGATGTGAGATAAACCTTCTGGGGGATTTACGGGAGGTCTGGACCTCCAGATAGATAGCAAAGATGCCCACGTTATTCGCTCCATCTACTCGCAGCCCTCTGGGTGAAGAGAAAAGCATGTGTAAGTATAACATTCCTGCCTTCTCTGGTGCTTATCAGTAAGCACGAGGACTTTGTGCCTCCACAGTTTTCCTCTCAATTTATTTAGCTCCTCTGTAATTTATGCTGGTGTTGAAGCTTCCTGTATATAAATCTTACTCATATTTGGCTAAGTTTATGACTATTTCACCCTTCAGTGCTATCATAATGTTACTGAGTTTCAATTTCAAATTCCACTTGTCCATCAGTGGCAAACAGGAAAACAGGTGGCTTTTGTACACTATCCTTGAGTTTCAGTATTTTGCCATAATTGTTTACTAGTTACAAGAGATATTTTTGGACAGATTCTTCAGGAATGCAATCAATGCAAACACTTCATGTCCTGTGTAAACAAATGCAGTTTTATTATTTCCTTCTTAGTATTTTCTTTTCAGTTTAATTACATTTCCTTGAACTTTCCTTTTACTGTTGAAAAGCAATGGCAAATGGGAAAATCTTGCCTTGTTCCTAATCTGGTGGGAAAGTTTCAAGTTTCTTATCATTAAATATGGTTAGCTGTAAATTCTTACTTGAATCTTTTATGTTGTTGAGGAAGTTCCCCTGTATCTCTAACATAAATATTCTTTATCATAAGTGGGCACTGGATTTTTAAAGTGCTTTTTCTCCATTTTTTTAATGGTAAGAGCAAGTTTTCTTTATTACCTTGTCAATGTGATAGCTTATTTTAGTTCACTGCTTGAGACATGGTGTCATATAGCTCCAGCTGGTCTCCAAGTCTTCATGTAGTCTTCTTGTCCCTCTCTCCCAGCTGCTGGGATTTCAGGCATGGGAAACCACATGCAGGTTATGTTTAGGTACCAGGTTGTACAGACTGGACCTAAGGTGTTAGGCACGCTAGGCAAGTATTTTATCAACTGAGCTACATCTGTAGATTAGTATTAATTTTATTGGCCTTGAATATCTGAGATAAATATTACTTGAGCACAATTCTTTTTATACACTTTTGGACTTATTTACTAATATTTCATTGAATTTGTTTTTGTACTTACAAGGGCTATTGATCTGCAGCTTTTTGATTCTGTGGTACCTTTGCCTGGATTCAAGTATAGAAAATGCTGGCATCATAGAATGAGTTAGAAAATAGTCCCTGCTTTCATTTTCTAAAACAGATGTATAAATAATTATATAATTTCTCCCATAATTATCTGTAAACTCATTTTGGTGCTTTCTGCTTTGATAATTAATGATTTACTAAACTTCTTGAACAGATTGTAGCTTTCAAAGAATTGGTTTGGCCTTTTAGGTTACCAACTTTGTAGCCATAGCTTTGCCTTTATTGTTGCTTAAATGATGCTAAGATTTGCAGGGATATCTCTTACATCTCTGCCAGTGGAGGCCTGTGAGGCACCTGCTCCCCATCTGCCTGACCCACCTGGGACAGAGACAGTGAACCCAGAGGAAGGACCACCACACCTGCTAACACAAGAGACAACCAGATGGTTTTGAGGCCAGTTTAAGAACACAAGCAATAAAACTAAGGACTATATGACCTCACTGGAAACCAGCAGTCCTACCACAGCAAGCCTTGGAGATACTATCACACCTGAGGAGCAAGAAAAATATTTTAAAGCTGAGGTTATGAAAAAGCCTTTAAGGAGGAAAATAAAGCTCTCAAAGAAAAACAGGAAGGTGCAACCAAACAGGTAAAAGAATTGAATAAATCCTGTAAGGAAATACAGGAAAATACAATAAAACCGAAGAAGGAAATGAACAAAACTGTTCAAGACCTAAAAATGGAACTAGTAGCAATAAAGAAAACACAGACTGAGACAATCCTGGAGATGGAAAGCCTAGGGAAGAGAACAGGAACTACAGACACAGCATCACCAAAAGAATATAAGAGACAGAAAAGAGAATCTCCGGCGTAGAAGATACGATTGAAGAAAGCAATACATCAGTCAAAGAAAATGTTAAATCTGAAAAGCTCCTGACACAGAACATCCCAACAATCTGGGACACTATGAAAAGACCAAACCTACAAATAGTAGTAATAGAAGAAGGAGAAGACTCCCACCTACAAGGTCCAGAAAATATTTTCAACAAAATCATAGAAGAAAAGTTCCCCAACCTAAAGAAAGAGATGCTTATAAACATACAAGAAGCTTACAAAACAAATAGGTTGTTCTGGTCCGAAAATCTTCCTGCCACATAATAACCAAAACACTAAATATACAGAACAAAGAAAGAATATTAAAAGCTGCAAGGGAAAAAAGGCCAAGTCACATACAAAGGCAAACCTATCAGAATTGCACCTGACTTCTCATCAGAAACTCTAAAAGCCAGAAGGGCCTGGGAAGATATCTTACAGACACTAAGAGACCACATATGTCAACCCGACTCCTATACCTAGCAAAACTTTTAATCATCATCGAGGGAGAAAACAAGATATTCCACAACAAAAAATATATTTAAATGGTACCTATCAACAAATCCAGCCCCACAAAAGATATTAGAAGAAAAACTCCAACCCAATGAGGCCAACTATACTCAGAACAGCACAGGAAATAAATAACCCAATGTCAGCAAAACCAAAATAAGAAAAGCATACACACATACACTCTACCACCACCAATAACAAAAAACAGGAATTAGCAACCACTGGTCATTAATATCTCTCAAAAACAATGGCCTCAACTCACTAATAAAAAGACACAGGTTAACAAGTTGGATGGGAAAACCATCATTCTCCTACATATAAGAAAGACACCTCAGCAATAAAGATAAACATAAAAAGGTTTTCTAAGCAAAGGGACCCAAGAAGCAAGCTGAAGTATCTAATATCCATTTTAGTATCTAATAAAATAGGCTTTCAACTAAAATTAACCAAAAGAGAGAAGGAAAGACACTTAACACTCATCAAAGGAAAAATCCACCAAGACATCTCAGTTCTGAATATCTATGCCCCAAATGCAAGGGTACCCACATTCATAAAAGAAACATTACTAAAGCTTAAATTATGCATTAATAGTGGAAGGTTTCAACACCCTGCTCTCTCTGATTTAAAATTGTTAATTATAATAGTTAATTTTAAATGGCTTCCACTGTTTGGATGGTCCAGGATGTGGTCAATCTTGATGAATTTTCAGTGAACTTGAGATGGACATGTATTGGGTATTCGTAGGATGAAATATTCTGTACATTTCCATTGTGTCCAATTAATGGTGGCAGCACTGAGTTCACATCCACGTTTACTGATTTACTACCTGCTGATTCCCCCTATTTATCATAGAAGGAAGTTGAAAAGTCCAACTGTGGTACTCACTTCAGCTAGTCCACCTAGCAGCTCTGTCAGGCTTTACCTTAGGTATTGTGATTAAGGGCTATTACATTCATTATGTAATGACTCTTTATATCTTACATTTTCCTTTGCCATAAAGTCTGATTCATCTAAAATTAACAAAGCTAATATCACTGTATAGGGATTAGTATTGATATGGCATTTCTCTATCTATTTAATTGTTAAATCTCTATCTACTTAAAGAATATGTCTCTATATTTAGTAGGTTCCTTATAAATAATGTGTTTATGTCTCTCTTTTATCCACCCTGATAATATCTGTCTTTTAATAGTACATTTAAATTGTTGTTATTCAAAACAATTGTTCATAGTTAAATTAATAATTGTTACTAAAATATTTTTCAACAACCTGCCATTTGTCAGTTCAATTAGAAATGCAAAGAATAAGCTATATTTGACTTTCATATATTACTTCTGTGACTTCTTTTTTTTTTTAAAGCATATAGCCAGCAGTCAGAGACAAACTGAACCTTTAGCATGGATGGGTCAGAGAGAAAGTGAGATGAAAATAGACTAAGTCAGAAGCAGGATGAGGTTCTGTTTTTAGAAACCAGCAGCCTTCAACACAAACCAAAAGGTGGGCAATGTGCGGGCATTTGCTCCGAGAGCAAAGCCATATCAGTCACTCTGGTCACAGTGGCGCACAGAGATAGCAAACCTCCATCATCCCATCGGAGGAACCGGGATGCATACTACATGACAGCCCTTCCGGAAAGCAAGAGCAGGTTTGCGCTGACAGGAACAATGCCTCGGTGTTAAGAATCTTTCCGTACTTGGATTGCTGACATCATCCCCACACACATACTCAGGAAGTCCCTTTCCTATACAAATTACTTCTGGACATGCTTTTCTATTTAGAAACTCCTGTTTTAGCAGTTAATCAGAGCAGATTTCCTTTAGGCCAGGTTATGAGTCCATCCACAGTCAGCTAGCCAGGTGAGTAGTAGGCACGGACGGCGCAAACTGAGTCAGAGAAGATACCACAGACCCGCCTGTATGCTCTAGCCCGCCAAGCATCAACTTAAAATTGTACCGGAATTAGAAGTAAAGTGTGTAATTACCTAGAATTACTTAATGACTACTAGAGGGAAAGACACTGAAGAACACTGAAGGTTATAGACTCTGCAGTTACTGCCATGGTGGAAGAAAGCTCAGGAACTGGGGTGGGGGTGGGGGGCGCCTTTCCTGAGTAACGTTGACAATGGAGTAAAATGAAGTGCCTGAAATTTGAAGGGTAAGTATGTTACATCAATGACGAAGATGCACAGGGAAAAGTTTGCAGCTATGGGTCCCAACAAGAGATGTGTGAGGGTTGTACAAAACCGACCAAACAAACAAACAAACAAACTGGCAACAGTAAAAGGTTTCTGAGAGCATAATGATGAAAAATGACTTCATAAGATTCTGAATGAATTGGAGGTGACGCTGGTAGCTCCTGCCCAAGTCCCACTATACAGTTTCACTGCAGCCTTGGCTCGAACAAACCACATTCTTGTTGCTTTGCTCCCATGGCTCAGTGAACACGGATGAAGAAAAGACAGATGGAAGAACAGGAAGACGAGGAGCAGAGCAGTGAAAGTTTGGCCTTTGGACATAACATTGCTGTTACACACATGAATTCACACCATCCATGATTACCCTTACAAGATCAAGAGAGTTAAAAGTTTCCACAGGCAAGTAAGGAATGGAAGGCTGACAGAGAGAAAACTAGTCTTTGCCTGCGAAGAACACACCAATTGGTTATCCAATACCAAATGGTCTAAAAATATAGACCCACAACTGCCATTATATGGACCAGGCAAGCAGATTGCATTTATGAATTTAGGGAGATGTACACACACGCACTGTAGTAACAACAATTAATGAAACACTAGGCCATGGATTTGAAAGAGAGCAAGGAAATCTGTACTGAAGGACTTAAAGGGAAGAAACAGAAAGGGGAAATGATGTAATTATATTCAGGGGGTGGGCAATGGCCATTGTTGGGTAGTTTGTGCCCCAATGGATGACCCACACACATATGTATAGGCAGCACTGGTTGAACTTAATGCGCTGTAGGAGGTATGTTAAAGAGTGGAGCAGGAGAAGAGGGAGGGTCATGAAATTTTCACACACACACACACACACACACACACACACGGTAAATTAAACTAACTTTCAAGCCATCCCATCATGTCAGAATATCCTACATTTTAAACAAACACTTCAGTATAAATCTAGTTTACAGTACAGTTGAGCAACTGAAATGTGATATAAGGTGATGGGTAAGAATGTGAGCTCAGGGTCTAGACTGTCTGTGGGAATAAAAGTGATGCTACTCCTGGGTGTATGCTCATGGGGAAGATACGTTCCCATGTGTGTCTGTGAGACTGTGTGCTGAGAAGCCAGTCTGGGCAGAGAGATCACTCACTCCTGATGACCAGTGAGGGCAGTGGGAATGAAAAGCTGTTTCAGATGAACAGACGTGTCCAGATGAACTTCTTTACTGTCCTCTTGGATTTCACTCTGTTGAGCAGGAATCCAAAATCAGGAGAGCCGCACGGGCTTATGGGAACTCCTTTCCCACGATTATGCAAACATTGTGTTCTTAGTGCTTACTTGAGTGTTAACACTGACTGTAAGGTCTTATAGGGCTCAGTTAATTTTTAAGCACCATAAAACTAAGTCACATTCTGCTCACATCTAGTTTTCTGTTTATTCCTATTTATTTCTTAAAATTTGAAACAGCAGATACCTCTGAAACTGCAATAGTGAGCATGTGTGAGAAAGAGAGAACATAATAAACAGACCCAGAGAAATCAGAAGTCAGAGCATGACTGTCACAGGAGGTCCCTGAGTTCTGCCCATCAAGCTTCATACGTGCCTTGCCTTCTGTACCAGCCAGCCACCAGCTGAACGTGGTTCCTGTAGCTGCTGGCATTCCTTGGCTTGCGGCAGTTTAACATCAACCTGCCTGTGTAACTCTTTGCCTTCATATATTGTCACTTTTCTCTCTATTTCTCTCTGCTTTGTACAAGGACGCCAGCACTGCTGGGTAAGCTCGACCACCAATGGTTCTGCTCTTAACTAATTACACCTACAACGACAATTTCCAAAAGAGGTCATGTTCCATGGCAGCACGGAGAATTTTAATCTTCCAAATAGGTTGGAATCATGCCCTCTCAGAAACAGGAATTCACTTTCTCTGGTCCATGTTTTGCTGCCCTGTTTTCAGCTTTCATTAAGTATTACTATAAATAGAAGCTTAATGGATGTCACTGTTCCATATACTAATCCTGTGATTAAAAACTTTGCTCCGTTTTGGTTATTTTTTTTTCCTAGAACCAAGTGTTATAAAAAATTTTCTCTGAATAACTTGCAGGTTTTATTTTAGAGTTGATGAAAATCATATGTCTAATTACATGTTTCTTATTTTTGTCAGGAAGCTTAAGAATTTAGTGACTCATTAATTTTAATAACTTTGCATGGTGCCACAACCACATATGTGTGTATTTTTACTGATCTTCCAGTGTTAATGTTTTATTTTCATTCTGGTGTCAAACAGCTTTTCAAATTGGTTCTTATTACAAGTCACTCTTAATTCTCTATGGGGAAAAAGCTGGTAATAAGTAGAATGGCTTACTGATTCTCCCTTATTCACAAGCAATGCTTTGTAGTCCCAGCACTTCTGTCAATCACAACAAACAAAAGATTATGAGGCATCAGAACTGGAGGCAGATGTGGGGCCCTCAAGCAATATAGAAGGTAATGGAGGTTCATACACTTTGTTCTTGAGAAAATCAAGTAGAACAGATTCCTTGAATGATAGGGGGTGATGAAAAAATAACACTGAATCTATATAATAGTAGAAATAAAAGACACCTGGGAAAGTATAGAAAACAAATAAGAGGATCACTGAAAAAGTACATTAAAATCACCAAGGAATAGGAGTGAAAACTGCAGGAAGCTGAATCAGAAAAAAAGCTATTAAAAACAAACAGAACGGGGCCTGATGACATGGCTCAGTGGACAAAGGTTTTGCTGTAAAGTGGGTGACCTAAGTTCAATCCTACAACTTACTTCATGAGAAGAGAAAACTGTTGTTCTTCCATGACCTCTCTGTGTATGAGCTAACTAACATTCTCTCTTCCATCCCCTTTTCCCTTGTACAAAGCAGAGAGAAATAGAGAGAAAAGTGACAATATATGAAGGCAAAGAGTTACACAGGCAGGTTGATGTTAAACTGCCGCAAGCCAAGGAAAAAAAAATGAACTCCCTTGCAATCTGAGTGGGGAAAAAATGACATAAATGAAAATGATCAGAAAGAAGATGAAAGGCTTGTATGTAAAGATGTAGATGAACAAATGAAAATGAAAAAAAGTAACACAGGAGCTTTATGAAATGCAGGTGGTCTTTAATTTTCGTTTTGAAAAGAGCTGTGATCATATTCCAGGAATGTCTAACGGAAACTCTCTCCAAGAATGGACAGACTTTTAAAATTTTCTATGGTTATCTAAAAAGAGGATGAAATTTCTTCATAAAAAAAGAAATGAGACCCATTTAAGCAATATTAGGTGCTATATGAGAGCAGAGAGCCATGGTTAACGAATATTGAAAGGAGAAAACATCACATTCCTAATCTAACCATCTCTCCTACATAGGGACAATGAGTATTGCTCACATAAGCAAGAACTCAGCCTTCACAGCATCTATGAACTTCTGGACGATCCAGTAGGAAAAAGTCAAGACAATGAACAGATGAGTAACAACAACGAATTCAGGATATCAAAATTCGTGAAGGACAAAATGTTGGGCTGTGAACAATTTTGCATCTGTTAAATACATAAAACTACAATTAAATATCTGGCATTTAATTTATAAAATTAGATGTGCTTTTTAAGACTGAAAAGGAAATTTGTATAACATAAATAAAACTATTTTGATGCTTTTTGCTTTATTGATCAGCTGGGGTGGAGTTGTCTTGTACCATCTCTTTATTAATGTAAGGATATTATTTAGATCAGACATAACACTTGATGCCACAAAACTGTCAGTGTGATTAAAAAGCCTTCTCAAAAAGTTCCCAATAGCCCCCACTTCATGCCTTCTCTCTAGGTTATACCATACAATCTTGCCTCTAACCAAGAGGCTGTAAAGCTAATTTCTGGAATTTGCCTTAGGAAAGAGCATAATCCCTGACTTGTTTTCATTCCAACTCTTCTCGGGTGCTTGGTCTGATAAGCCAGTTGCTAGCTGCCTCTTCTTTGAAACCCAAGTTGCAAGAACCTGAAGGCTACAGAGACAGGCAAGACCTGAAGGCCACCGACCAGAGACAGGGATTGAAAGTAGAGCCTTTGATTTGAGCCCTCTGCTGAGACTGGAGTCCCGTTCAACAGTCCTGTGAGAGGAACCTAAAATAACACAGAAGTCCTGACTCATGGAGTAGGAGATAATGTTATCTGAAGCTACTCCATTTAGGGGTAGTATGTTACATAGCAATAGCTAACTAATGACACTTTTCTGCTTTACCAAACTGGCCAAACTCATCTGTGCCCCTTTCTCTACAAGGTCTCAGACTTGGCTCATAAAACTTCAACAAACACTGGTTTCTAACAACTTAAGGCCACATCCCTAGTTTGTCCCAATCCACCTTTAAAATGCTGAAGGTTGACAAATGAATTTCCTGTGTGTTAACCACTAGACAACAGATCTGTGACTAAAGAGAGTTTTCAATTTTGAGTCTCACCCAGTTTCCCCAGATACACCTGAATCCCCTACAACTTGGTGCTGTTTTTCTCCAGGACCCAGAGACCATCCAGGGTAAGAGCATCAGAAAGATCATGAGCCCTCTGTCTCTCAGAATATCTAGAAGGAGACCATCCCAGGCTTGATAATTATATATGGGAAGTGATTGGGAAGGATGCATGCAGATTAAGTCTACCTCATGCCTGGCAGAAGTCATGAGTGAATATTGTTCAGTAGGTTCCCACCCTAGTCTCTCAGAATTCTTATATGGACCAAGAATCTGCTTTATACTTGGCCTTGATTCTTCCTTTTATCTATCTACAGAGTGACAGAGCCTAAACATATATCCTCGTTCCCCATGTCCATAAACTCAAAGCCCCTGTATTTCCTGATCTTTCTGGGATGAGTTCATTATTCCCATTTATCCAAACTTAGGTCAAACTTCACAAGAAGTCCAAGATTTGGGGGCCATTCCCAAAGTCTCTTTCTTCCAAAACCCTCACATCCTCTGTCTACATTCTTCTTCTATCCTGAATGTTCTGTGTGCTCAGAAATCCTTGGGTTTTTCTCCGACATCTAATCTATCTTTTTTTTTCTTTAAGATGTATTTTGTGTGTATAGGAGTTTTGCCTACATGTACATCTGTGCACCATATGCATGCTTGGTACCCTAGGAGGCCAGAAGGCATCAGATCCCCAGGAACTAGAGTTACAAATGCCTGTGAGCCACCACAAACATGGGAATCGAACCTCTGGAAGAGCAGCAAGCATTCTCAACAGCTGAGCTACGTCTCCGCACCAATGTTCATCTTTTAAAATCATGTATATGTGTCATGTGTCAGGGGATATCTTTAGGGGACAGAGGCACTGGAGTCCCCAAAGCTGGGTTACAATTGATTGTAAGCCATCTGATGTGGGTGCCAGGAACTGAACTCAGACCCTCTGGCAGGGCTGTGGACACACTCTTGACAGTCACCCCTCGTTTTCATTGCTTCCACTCTAGTTCAAGATGTTACTGCACCTTGCCTGAATTACTGCAATGATTTGATTAGTCTCTCTCCAGCTTTGTTCCCTCTGATGTATCCTTGTTTGAGTAGTGAAAACCATCCTTTAAAAATATGGTCAACCTATATTATATGTCTAATATCCACCTATAAGTGAGTATATACCATGTGTGTCTTTCTGCTTCTAGGATACCTCACTCAGGATGATCTTTTCTAGACCCCACCATTTGCCGGCCAATTTCATGATTTCCTTGTTTTTAATTGCTGAGTAGTATTCCATTGTGTAAATACACCACAGTTTCTATATCCATTCCTCAGTTGAGGGGCATCTGGATTTTTTTCCATATTCTGGCTATTATGAATAAAGCTGCTACAAACATGGTTGAGCAAATGTCCTTGCTGTTTACTTAAGCATATTTTGCATATATGCCTAGGAGTGGTATAGCTGAATCTTGAGGAAGCACTATTCCTAATTGTCTGAGAAAGTGCCAGAATGCATACTAAAATCTATACAGCTAAAGAAGCTAAGCAAGAAGGAGGACCCTGGGTAAGATGACCGATCCTCACTCAGAAAGGCAAATGGGATGGACATTGGAAGAGGGAGAAAACAGAGAATAGGACAGAAGCCTACCACAGAGGACTATCCAGCACAGTATCAAAGCAAATGCTGAGACTCATAGCCAAACTTTGGACAGAGAGCAGGTAATGTTATGAAAGAAAGGGGAGATAAAAAGACCTGGAGGGGACAGAAGCTCCACAAGAGGAGCAACAGAACCAAAAAAATCTGGGCACAGGGGTCTTTTCTGAGACTGATACTCCAGCCAAGGACCATTCATGGAGATAACCTAGAACTCCTGCGCAGAAGTAGCCCATGAGATCTCAGTGTCCAAGTGGGTTCCCTAATAAGGAGAACATGGATTGCCTCTGACATGAGCTGAATGGCTGGCTCTTCGATCACCTTCCTCTGAAGGGGGAGCAGCCTTACCCCAGAAGAAAACAATGCAGCCAGTCCTGATGAGACCTGATGGACTTGGGTCAGATGGAAGGGGAGGAGGATTTCCTCTATCAGTGGACTTGGAGAGCGGCATGGGAGGAGATGAGGGAGGGAGGGTGAGATTGGGAGGGAATGAGGAAGGGTGCTACAGCCAGGATACAAAGTGAATAAACTATAATTAATATAAAAAATAAAATTAAAAACTAAAAAATATAGCCAGCCGCTATAAATACTTAAAATGCTCCAACAGCTGCCTACTTCATATTGAAAGCAAAGACCTTGTAGTGCCTACAAATTCCACAATGGAGACACACAGGGTGTAAGACAATTCAGTTGTCCAGACAATGGAAGATGCACAACACTCTTGACTCCCAAAACTCCATCTTGCTAGCAAGAGCAAACTCACTGACATAAATTTCCAAAAGCAACCCCTAGGCCAGATGTACAGCCAGTGGTTTCTTCTGTGTCACTGGGTCCCCTCCATGGGACTGTCCTACTACCATGTTCCTTCCTTTTTTAGCTCTGCTAGACTTCACCCTGGCATCCCTTTCCTGCCACTTGGCCAATCCCTGACTGCCTGCCACCATCAAAGGGCATCTCACCTCCTCCTGCTCACCCCTGCTATTCTTCCCTTTGTCTCTGCACAAGCTTTCCAAGTTCATCTCCTTCATGAATGGCTCTTTTTAGATTTAATTTATTTTTTTATAATTTATTCACTTTACATTGTATCCCCTTCTCTTATCTCCTCCTGGTCCCACCTTCCCTCCCTCTTCCCCCTTTCCCTCTCCTCTAATCCACAGAAAGGGGGAACCCTCCTCTCCTACCATCTGACCCCATCCTATCAAGTCTTATTAGGACTGCCTGTGTCCTCTTCCTCTGTGGCATATGATGGCCACCCCATAAGGTGGGAATGATCAAAGAGCGACCAACAGAGTCTGTGTCAGAGACAGCCCCTGGTCCCCTTACTAGGGAACCCACATGGAGACTAAGCTACCTCTGATCAGGGGTTCTGGGTTCTCTCCATGCGTGGTTCTTGATTGGTGCATCAGTCTCTGCAGGACCCCGTGGGTCCAGACTTGTTGGTCTCTTTGTGGAGTTCCTGTTCCTTCCAGGGCTTTCTGTCTCCCCCTTCTTCCATATGGTTTCCTGTACTCAGCCCAAATTTTGGCTATGAATCTCAGCATCTGCTTTGATACCCTGCTTAGTAGAGTCTTTCAGAGGCCCCTTGCAGAAGGTGCCTGTCCTGTTCCCTGTCTTCTCCTACTTCCAGTGTCTATCCTGTTTGCCCTTCTGTTTGATGATTAAGCATCTTCCCTACGGTCCTCATTGTTGTTTAGCTTCTTTAGGTCTATGGATTGTAGTATGGTTATCCTATATTATATGGCTAAGATCCACTGATAAATGAATATACACCATGTGTGTCTTTTTGCTTCTAGGTTACCTCACTCAGGATGATCTTTTCTAGTTCTACCCATTTGCCTGCAAATTTCATGATTTCCTTGTTTTTAATAGCTGAGTAGTATTCCATTGTGTAAATGTACCACAATTTCTGTGTCCATTTTCAGTTAAGGGACTGCATAATATTCAGAGCATTTCCAATTGTTATGTGGTCATTAACACTCAGAACGCATCCTATTTGCTTCCAAACTGGCCATTTCCCCCCAAAAGTTTATATTCTGATGGTTATGTCTGTATCTGAAATGGCAACACCAACCATATTCTTAATTCATGCATGAAAACTGCATGATTCCCTCCTCTTCTTCCCCCACATGCAAATGATTGCCCTGCTCTGCCTATTCTCTCTGAAGACTCTGTGAGCGGCTTCCTGTCTATCACTGTAGTTTAAAACACTGCCTGTAGCTTAGAACATAGTCACAGCCTCCCAATACAGCTTCCATTCCAATTCATTTCTTGATACTTCCACAAAAGGAGTTTCTGTTGATAATAATAGTAGCTAACATTAGCTCTGTGCTTATAATAGCCACGTACTATTCTAAGTGTCTCCTGCCTATTTTAATCTGAGCTGCCACTCACAGCCATTGTTACACAACTGGCATTTCTTACATTTTAATGCTGAGGTCAAAGAGATTTGGAGGGTTGAATAACTTTTTTATTCACAGACCTAATGCAGAGTGACAACACTGGATTCTAGGTCTCTGTGGCTTCCGCCTTCCTGGCTTTCATTTGCCTCCTTTTGACCCTCCCTTATCATATTTCATAGTACACTCTTCTGTTGAACTTCTTCCCCACTGTCTTTTTCTTCCCACTCTGCTCTCCTAATACACTGGGTGACTACCTATGTATCTATCACTCATGTGTCTGCTTATTTTCTTTTATTGCAAATAGATTTTTTCTTAAAATATAGTCTGGTTCCCCTCCCCCAACTCCTCTCAGATCCTCCCCATCTCCCCCGACACACGCAAATCCATATCCTTTTTTTTCTCTCATTAGAAAACAAGCAGGCATCTAAAAATAATAATAAAATAAAACTTAATGAAATAAAAACAAGCCAGAATGAGACCAAACAAGCAAACAAGCCAACAACAACAAAAAACAGCCAAATAAAAAGCACAAGAAATACATATAAATGCAAAGACACACACATTCACATACACAGAAACCCCATAAGAACACAAGACTGGAAACCACAATATATTATTAGATAAAAACCCTGTAAGATCATATATATATATATGCCCACACAAAGCATTATGAAACAAACAAACAAACAATCCGAACAAACATACCATTGAGTTCATTTTGTGTTGACAATCTATTGCCAGACATGGGCCTGTCCTTAAGTGTGGTTTGTATATCCTTTGTTATCAATTCAAGATAATTTCTGAGTTGGGAGTGGGGGCTTGTGCCCACTGGCACCACATCTGACTTAGAGCTGGAGTACCCATTTACTAATTTATTTACCAACTATAGCTCTGAGTGGGGTGTGCTCCTTTGTGCAAGTGTCTTTGCATGCCTGTGTGAGTGTGTGTAGAGGCCAGAGGCAAACTCAAGTGTTGGTCTTTTGCAGTACCCATTTGTCTGCCTGTTTGTAACTAAGTATCTCTTTGGTCTGGGAACTAGCCAGGGATTTCAGGCTAGCTGGCCAGCAAGCTTTCGGGGTCTTCTGCCTTCGAAAAGCTAGGGATATTTATTATTATTATTACCATCCTCATCATCATTTAAACTGCTAGTAAGTGAAATCTGTTGTCACCCTCATGGCTCATTTTTCATAAAATGGGCCTAATTTCTAGAACACTTTCTGAGATTTTTTACACTTAATGGGCAAGCATGTTACACCTCACCAGCTATTTGAAGAAAATGCTCCACAAAAGTTCCTCTTCTTTAGCCCTATGTGTTATAGCTATTCCCAGGCCTCCTCCCACTCCCTTCTCCTAACAACCAAGGAAAAGGCGGAGGAAGAGGTGACAATATACAGGTGACTCCAACCTCCTCAGGTGCGGACACACAACTACATCTTCTTTAGCTTTTCTTCGCTTAACCCCCAGTGTTGCTTTATGGGTCTAACAAAATGGAGCAAATAAGTAAGCAGCGCTTTGTAAAGAGTGCTATAGAGTGGTCAGTAAATGGGGAGTCCAATTACCGCCCCCACCCCCAAGCTATGCTGTTTCTTCAGCGAGAAAACAGCACCTCCTAAGCAAAGTATGCCACAGGCGTGTTCACAGTGAAGAGGAAGTGGAGCCCTACACAATAGGAACTTGGCCTGGGAAACCTCTTGTAATCATTGTTGCTAAAGCCTGGTTTACAGCTGCAGAGGGATTATCCACAGAAAATGGTTTTGTTAACCAAAAAACCTCCACTGTTGATTTCCCCGGGAGCAGCCCCACCCCTCTGCTTCCTGGAAGTTTTGAGCCTTGGACAAATGTCCTCGGAATCCCAGCGGACTCTGTCCTTTCCCTCTTAAGAGTCTCTGCGTCTCCAAGCTCCCCCATCTCCCGAGACCCCCCCCCCCACGACAAGGTGGACTACAACTCCCGGCGTGCCGCGCGCCTGGCGCTGCTCTGGGCTCCGCGCGTGGCGGCCACCGAGCGGCTGGGCGGGAGGTAAGTGATGGGCTCACAGGCCGTCCTGGGAACACGCCCGCCCTCCCTCCTCTCCAGGATGGAAGGAACGAGTGAACACCAGGATAAGGACAAAAACAAAAACAAACAAACAAACAAAACCCCAGACGCCCGACCCGCGGCCCCTCTGGTGTTCGGCGCCCCGCGGGCGTGCACTTTGTCACCTGGAGTGGAGCGGGGCAGAGCTGGCGGGACGGGACGGGACAGGACGCGGTGCTAGGCTCCGCGCCACACCCCTAGCAGCTCCCACTCTAGGCAGACCGCCCGCTTCTCCCTCAGAATCTCCGCAGAAACTTTCCTCTCTGTCCCCTGCGCCACCTCGAGTCGCTTAGCCGACCGCTGGCGGGGAGGACGCCCGTCCTCTGTCCTGGAGACGCCCTCCGGGACGCGTGCAGCCCTGCCTTCGGGGACTTGGGTCCAGCACCGGACCAGGCAGAAGGTTCCTACAGAACAGCCTGGCTTTCCTGGGCCGTCGGTGCTTCCTGGAGGTGGGTGCGAGGCAATATAGAAACCACTCTCAAAGAACCTAGTCTCCAGCCCTTCTTGACTGGCCTCCCTCCCCCATCCGAGGGCGCTTTCAAGTGGTCCCCCCAAAAGCTATCTGTTCCAGAATCCTGAGGCCAGATGGACTGCTTTAGAAAGTCTTGTTTGGGCGACGCCCCCCCCCCTCCCGCACGCGCGTGCGGACACACACACACACACACACACACGCACACACATGTTCTGTAATCACAGAACACACTCCTGCGTACAGCACACAATATGTCATCTCACACAAATACAGTGCTAACATACATGCCCTTCTTGTAAGAGCAAATGACTAATGTGCTTGTGGAGTGTGCAAAGATGAGTGGCTGAATCCACACACACATTCACAAATGGAGTTTATTTACAAAGTTAGAAACCAGCTGGTAAGTGAAGCCTGTTGCTATCATTTAGGACACCTTTGTGGCTCTGATGAAATGGGCCCAATTTTCTCTAACACTTCCAGAAACGCATTTATTTAACAGGCACACTTTTTGATCACAGCAGGCAGGAAGGGAGAGGGTGGCCTTTTTACGTGAAGGGGAAGCCGCTTGGAGGAACTTCACAGAGCCATTGCTCTGCTGAATGTGCCCGAGGAAGACTCAGGCGTGCCTACATCTCTTTGACCCTCCCTTGGAGAGAGTGATCAGAGCTGCTTTGAGAACTGTTTGTTCTGAGCTGTGCTGTCAGGGTTACCCTCCCCCAGCTCCCCTGCCCAGCACACTTAACAATCCAAAGCCATTCCCTATGGCTGTTCTTGGGAACTAGGTCAGGAGTTTCACACCAAGTCCCAAAGTATGGATCTGTTGATGAGTTAGCGCTCCCTGCCACTCATTTTGGTCATTCGTGATTATGCACACACATGCTGACCCATGCTCAACACAATTTTCAGAAATATTGAGCATTTACAAGTCTCCCCTAAAAATTTATAGTTGCGTTTGCAACGAAGCAGTGACAAAGACCAGAAAAGAGAACCTTTCAAACAAATATTTCTCAGCTGTGGTCTTTCAGGAAGCTGACAATTTCTAGTGCCATTCCTGAAATTAGGTGTGTGGGTGGATGATTTAGGATTCAGGATCCAAATTTAGATCATATTTGACCACTTTTGATGCCTGAATATCCTTAAGGATTAAGGAAGAAAAGGGAAGCTACTTCTCACTTCTGCCTAAAATAAACACATCATACTTCCTGAGAACCAAGAACTCTCAGGGTCCTTGTTATGATCTTGAATTTGCCATATTTTGAGTGGATTTTGTTTGTTTTGTCATTGTTTTTTTGGGGGGGGTTGTTGGGGTGGGTATTGGGGGCTGGTAGATATCTTGAATTAAAAGTGTCAAAATGTTGATTGATACATATTTTCCACAAAATATGAGGTTTATGAGGTTTATAGGACAGGAATATCTCCCCCCCCAACACACACAGACCCCTGACATCCAAGTAGCAATTCCCAGCCAGTCCAGGAACTGTAAGATTGACCAGGTAACAATGGAAACCACACTCCCAGTCTCTCTGCTCTCAGTTTCCTGAATTGGAACTTAAGATAGTGGTAGTTTGGCATGTCTTAATTTTATGTGACTTGAGCAATACCAAGTGCTCATGGGTTAGAAGTGTTGGCTGAATTTTGCGGGGGGGGGAGGGGTAACGAAACTGAGATAAACCATTAAACCTGCAGTGTTTTTCTTGGGTAGAGTAAGGTTTTGTTTGTTTCTGTCTGGTTTTGGTTGGCTTCCTTGGGTGGAATGTGAATGTTTTCAACTCTGATCTTCTTTCTATTTTACATTCTCTCTGAAAGATGCTGCTTCCTACCTGGAGGAGTGAAGGGATTTGCTAGCTGGCCAGAGCTTTCCTTATACTCACAAAGAGATTACTTAAAAGCCAGGTCTGGGAACTTTGTCCACGCCTCTGTTAGGAAAAAAAAAAAAAAGGCTAAAGCAGGACTGCGGCTTCCTAGTGCTCACTGTGTATAGCCCGTAAGCCTTGAGTTTTCTCTCATTTTCCCACGGGGAGAAAATGAAATAGTTTGAAACATGGCGTGGCTACGCAGAAGAGCAGTGAGGACCTGTATAGCAACATGAAGGGGAGGGGGGAAAGCAAGAGACTGAAGTAAGTATGTAAGCCACGTGAAAGGAGAATTCTGCCTATTTGCAAGTGTGATTGTCCCCTTCCACTAACTGCGCTGAGGGTAGTTAGCCAAAGTGAGCGGGCACGCTGTAGCTTTAAAAAGTCAGCCATGAAGCAGAAGGCAGTTGCGGCTTGTGTGTGATTCCTAACGTCATGTTGGCTGAGAGCCAGCCTGGTTTTATTTTCACTGTGTCAAACTGTACCTCCTTTTTGAATTCCTTTGCTAGACTACTTTGTGAAAGAAAACATTGGGGTTTCTTTGACTGTTCTTGATAAGACTATAAAAAATGATATGTTTTAGTTGCTTCTAGGTAGGTTTTCTTTTTACTCTTTCAGGAAAGAAAATAATAGTAGTGATAAAAGGACAATGTAGCGCTTTGTGGCAGAGTGCCGCTGTGAGTTGTTTTGTTTTGTTTCTGAGATGCTTAGAAAATGGTGAATTTATAACAGTTTATAACTGAGGTGCCATTCTTCTTGTGGCTGGAGCAGCGGCACTCTGTCCCTGTCTCCTCTGTGACTGTGTGGATGAGTGCTATGATCTGTATTATATTAAATGTTGGGTTCTTTAGCAGCAATCTTAGAGATTTAGCAACTGGAAGGTGTGTGTGTGTGTGTGTTTCAGGAGTGGAGATGATCCCACACTTACAGTGTTGTTTGCTAAGCATCCACTTCTGGCAGAGTGATAGCATCTTGTGAATTTACTGACTGATGCACTTGCCATGTCACAGCAGCCCCTGGAGAAGGAGTGCCTAAGTCTAACGCGATTTGAGAGGAAATGGATTTAAATTACGGCTTCAGCTGAATGTGAGGAAACATATTTCCAGAGCAGGCTTTCTGTTTCGATTTTCTTTTCTTTAAAGCAGTTTTCCCCCCCATCTTGCTAACTGTGGAGTTTTTTTTTTTCAATTTGTATACATTCCTTATCTGATAAACAAAAAGACAGTGATGTTACTGTATCTCAAATGTTATACTGATTTTACACAAATCTGATGAGCTGCCTATCTGACCCCTCCCCCCAACACACACACACCACTATCATCATCACCCCCCTTTCTGTGATAAGCTATTTGGGTGTTTTTGTTTTGTTTTGCTTTTTGAGCTTTGTGCTTTATCTCAGCATGGCTGTCTCCCAGATGAAGTTTTGCTAAGACTATTTGAGGTAGGGGAATACTTTCTGACAAAGGCTTTAATTAAGTCCCTTCTGCATTTCTTTGAAATAAAAAAGTGGGGTAGTGGACAAAAAAAAAAAAGAAAAGAAAAAAGTCATTTCAAGAAAAAGGGAAGAAAATCACAGCCATATTGGAAAGGGTCCCGAAAGGAGGCTTGTTTTTCTCCACTTTTGAGTATGGGCTGCGATGTCCTCAGGGAGCTAGAAGGCCAGGCCAAGCCCTGCCAGGTCACAGTCTGTGCTGGAAGGAGGCTTCAGTCTTATTTGCACTTTCTTACTGTCAAGGCAGGGAGCACACTGCAAATGCAAGTACCACAGCCCTGGCTTGCAGATTTGACCCTAGCTCTCCAATCAGAGGGGACTGGTGTGAAGCTGTAAAGGGACCGGTGTGTCTCCAGTTGAGAATGTATGTTTTCCCACTTTCTAAGAATTAAAGCCAAGCTTTTCTCCCTTATTGATTAGTTGCGGAAGTAAAGGAGCTCTGCGAGCCTCCCCATGCTCTCTGTTGACAAGGACAAGAAGGGAAATGGCTGTGTCGGTGTCAAAAAGTAAGTGAGGCTGGCTTCTGAGTTCTGCTTCTGCCAACAGCTCAGGGGCCTGTATCTGTTTTTATTCTCTCTAGCCTCTGGAGGACAGAGTTTAGGGTCTTTCCATCTACACTGGCCCCCAGATACCTGCTCCCTCCCCTCTTAACTCCAGTGGCCTTTTCTCTAGGCCAGCTCTATGACAAATGGTGACTTTATACATCAAGGTGTGTGAGGAAGGCTGATGGTATCAGGCTGTGGATCAAAGAGGCTTCAGGAACTTAGCCCTACATCTTCATATGAGACCAAAAAAAAAAAAAAAACTGAGCAGGCACATTCCCGTGTCCATAGGCTGCTAGGGTGGGGGCAGAAAGTGAATTTGAGTTTTTGTGTTTATTTTAATAACATCAACTCTAATTGCAAAACTAAGAGTGATCATGGTGGAGAGAAGAAGCTCACATTAGTTCGATACTGAGATTAACAATTTCTCCACCCGATTTTTGAATTTTTCCTTGAAGGTAACATATTTCAGTGTATATGGAGGGGTCTCTAAGAATATCTCCTCTCACACAGGACACTCCCAGTTATGTCTGCTGTTAAGGGTTACATGCTGGATCCTTTTTAACAGGAAAACACAAGGGGATCATGGGTTTTCCTAATACACAGTAGACTATAGGAAAATACTAACTTGCAGGATATCTGTGAGTCCATCACGTTCATGCACTATATTGAAACTGCAATTATCCTGGTTACAAGAAACTTCCAGGAGGATGTCCATAGAAGCCATGATGGGTGAACGAGGAGGCGCGTGCCACTTTCCTCATAACTGTAGTAGTCTCGCCTTCCTTTTTCTTGGATCCATATTCCCAGGCAACCATTGATATGTCATTATAAACTAGTTTGACACTTTTAGAATTTTGCATAAGTAAGCATATATTATATATATAATATGCATATAAAATACATACTTACATGGTCTGCTATTTCAACATAGTCTGTAATTTATACATATTAATGGATCACTGGTACATTACTTTTTTTTTCTTTTTTTGAGTCAAGGTCTCACTACATAGCCATTGCTTGCCTTGAACTTGTTATGTAAACCAGGCTGGTTTCGAAGCCACAGAGATCTGCCTGCCTCTGCCTCCCCAGGGCTGGGATTAAAGGCCTGTACTACTAAACCCAGCTTGGTTCCTCATACCAAAGAGCAGTATTTTATTGTATGGGCATACAACTGCTTATCCAGCTACATGGTGACAGAGTGGAGTTGTTTCCATTTTTGTAGGTATTAGCCAAATAAATTGCTTTGATTGTTCAGGCCTTTATGTAAATGTGTGCTTTATTTCATTTGTGAGCATACTTAGGAAGGAATTGAAATGCTTAGCTATATCATGGATACATGTTAAACTTTTTAACAAACTTTTCCCAACTGCATTACTGTCAACAGTGAATATTTCAGCTGTCCTGTTTTCTAGTAGAGATAGTTAATGAGAGATTAATTTTCGTTTCCCTAATGCCCTTTGATGTTAACTGTCTTTCTTCTTTGACGATAATTTGATACCAATGTATCTTCTTAAATGGACTGTTATTCAAATCTTTCAGCTCAATTTTTATTGGCTTTTATTCATATTTGTTGTATAGAATTTTTATGTACTATGGATACATATTTTATTGGGTTAGCTTTTTTCACATTTTGCCATAGAATCTTTGTGTTATGAACAAAATTCTCATTGTGATTTAAAGTTTTCTCACAGTTCATAGCTTGTTTTAGTTGTGCTCTCTTTAAAGTCTTTGAAAGTGCAAAAGGTTTTTAATCTTGTTGTAATCCCATTTATTTTTCACTTATGGATACTGCTTTAGGTGCCATATTTAGTAATTCATAGACTAAAGTCTTACTAATTTTCTTCTAAACATTTGATAATTGTAGGTTTAGGTATTTAGAACTATGATGTTTAAGTTGTTGGTTTTTAAAAAGTATTTATTTTTATGTGTGTGTATGTATGTTCTGTGTGAGCATGTGATCATGCATGCAGGTGCCTGTGGAGGACAGGAGTAGGGATAGGATGCCCCAGAGCTAGAATTACAGGCTGTTGAGAGTTGCCAAAGTGGGCAGAGCAGTAAGCACTCTTAACCACTCCGCCGTCTCCACAGCTGTCAAATTAGTTTTTTATGTGGAATAGGAGGTACACATTGCATTAAAGTGGTTTTATTTTTTAATATTTTTGGTGGTGATTTTGTTTTGCCTATGATAAATAATAGTTGTGGCACCATTTGTTTGATAATAATAAGTTGCTTCTGCAACTTATTTTTGATAAATAATTGATTCTAAGTGTGGGCCTATTACTAGACTATTCTGTTCCATTGATTGTTTGCAAGTATGTGTACCAGTGTAACACTGTTTTGATAATCAGAGCTTTGGTAACCATGGCCTCCAATCAGGTAGTGTTAACTAACTTTGTTCTTAGTCACCATGGTAGTTTTGATTCTTTATATTTCCTTATGATTTTAGAATAAGCAATTTCCACCACTACCACCCCCCCAAAATATGGTGACATTTACACTGGCAAAACCTACTGACATCTTAATGAATATTTGAATGAACTGCTTTGAGAAGAACAGACATCATGTTGACTATTTTGGTTGGATAGTAGGCAGCATGAATTTTCCTCCATTGGGTGATGGATTTTTCCTAAACCCCTATAATTGCTTGATGTGGGTCCCTGCATACTGTTTTCTTGGAAACTGTTTCAAGTCTCTCTTTTAAGTTTTATTATCCCAGGACCAGAGCTGCATTTGATGTAGGGCTGTTTCCTGCCGGCTAACTGAGGCAAGACCTCCCTTTGTCCTCTTTCAGTGCTCCCGAGTAATGAGATTCTCTTCTCTGTCAGGTGAGAAAAGACACTGTTTTTGTCCATGCATGATCTCATTGAAGTTTTTCCCCTCTAGTATTTCTGGGTGATGTTTTGCCCCAGCCTCATATAAGTTCTACAGAAATGCTGGTGAGAATTCTGCTTGAGCACTTCAGGGAAACCCTGTGCAGGTCTTTTGAGTTAGTCTGTACATATCTTTCTCTCCTCTTAAGTCTAGAGTGTGTGCTGAAAACCTCCAGGCTGTAAGTCTTTCCTTTCTTTCAGGGTCATGATCTTTTAGTGACTGTGACCAATGTTTTGAGTTTTGAGATATATATACATATATATAATCTGCTTGTTCAGTTCTCTTTATAAGAGTAGAAGAGTATGTCTTCCGTTATCCCAGCTTGACTGGAAGTAGGAATTCCATTTAATCCACATGGCCACAGATGGCTGTCTGTAACACAAGAGTTGGGTTATAATATAGACTCTCTAAAGGCATAAAACATAAAGTCTTAAGGATGCGGCTATGTGCTGTAAGATATTTGGCGGCCTCTGGAGCCTTTGCCGTTGTGTCTCCATTATACCTAATCTCCATCAGGGCATTCAAATATGCCTCTGGATACTGCCAGAAGTTTCCCAAGGCATAAAAGCATCCCTCACTGGGAAACTGCCAGCCATTCTAAGCAAAACTGTGCATGAGGACTATGTGATACTGTAACCTCTGGACATCATGACTCATTTACATTTCTTGTACTGGTCCCTTCTGCTGAAAACTGTTAAAGGATCATACATTTTAAAATTGTTTATGTCTGGAGAATTCTTTTGCCTTCCTTTCTTGCTTCTTGCTTTATATATTATAGAAGAAAAGGGGAAAGAAGAGGAATAATAAAGTAAATGTCATAAAATATTAACAAATTGGGGAATCTGGGTAAAGATATATGAGGTATTTGCACTGTTCTTTAGTTTTCTCTAAGTCTGAACTTACTTTTTAAAAAACTCTTTGTACCAAAGAAGTAGTTCGGAAAAAAAAGCTATATCTCCATTTGGGAAGAAAAGCGCAACATTCTCAACCCAGATTAGGAAGCCAGAGGCCAGCATGCTGACAGTGAAGGCTGCGCTTGACCTTGAATCAAGTCATAGGTTCGGGACACTTGGAGTTCACCTTGACTTTACTTCTTAACCATCAAAAGAATCACACTCACTTAATTTACCCCTGCTTTGATTGTCTTGAAAATAAAGAAGAGATTGAGAGTTGCAAGGATCAAAAGAAAATACACGTGTGATGAATTATACAGTGAATTGCAATGACAGTCATGTTCCGAGTCAGAAAGCATGATAGAACCTACTGTGAGTCATGCCTACCTACTATGAGTCATGCCTTGTGCTCTCTTCACAAATATTATTTCATTTAATTAATGCAGCCTTTGAAATTTAAATATATTTCAGTATTTAAAATGACTAACCAGAAGCCAGAAAAGTAACTATGTGAAATAGATTTTTTAATTGAAAATCACATGGAAAATGGCAAATCTGAGATCTGAACTCAGCTGTTTGGAATCCAAGATAGCTCATTTTCATCCCAGACAGCTTCTGAGTTACAACCTTTTACTCAGTCCTGCTGGAGTGAGTCTGGTTGTAGGCAGTTTGCAGCAGACTTGTCTCAAAGTTGAAGGGGCTTCTTTGTCAAGGCTACAAAAGAACAGAAGGAAGATTGAAACTCCAATTCCAGGTCCTTGCTTTTTTAAGATTATTAACCTAGAAGGGAACGGATACATAGTAAAGCATATTCTTGATATTTGTAAGACATTTTCATCATACATATTCATTACTTTGTATGTGTGGTACTGTTTCACTTTAGGACATTTTCATATGATGCCTTACCAGTTTTAAACAAACACCATTGAGGAGTTTTCTTCCATGCTGGCTTCTTTCATTCAGTCATACTAACATTTCCCAGACTTGAGCCACAAAACTCTTAGAATTTCTAATATGGATTCTTGTTAAGATCTTGATTATTTTGCATCTGCATCAATAGGTGTTGGCAAGACAACCACAGCTTAGATTCCACCTGAACTCTTTCTGAGGGGCAAGATGAAGTGGGTTCCATGTTTATGATCTTCAACAGGAAAAACACATATCCATATGTTAACAGAAAAATAGCCCAGTAGGAGCACTCATTCCACAGGAGATGGGATTTTATATGGCCAGTTAGCATATGAGGAGGTACTCAGTAGTGGAAGTGACAAAGAAAATGCAAATCAAATCACAGTCCCAAACTCAGTCACTTGGCAAATGTTTAAAAATAGGAAAATACCAGTCATTATAAAGAGTGAAGATTTCTAAGAGAGCACTCCAGCATGTCGATGTCTTTGGAAAACAGTTTGCCATTATTTTCTTACAAATAATGTAGATCTCAGCAATTCCATATCTATCTCTATTCCATGGCAATACATTTTGAGCCACTTAGTTAATTCAAAATTTTCTGGAGGTCATTTGTGAAACAGATGAAAGAATTTTCAGTAATGTATTTCATTTAACTATCAAAAATGTTACTTTAACATGTTTTCAACATAACATTATTAGGATTTTTGTGCCCCATTTTATGTACCTATTGTGTAGTTTCCATTTCTATGTATTTCAGCTTTTCTTGTTATATCTGCACTTGGATTTCATACAGTTTACAGCTGGAAAAGGTGTAATCACATACCCAGCCAATTCCAAAAATATTGATTTGCTATCATTCTTTCTACTAGGCTGTGGGTTTCCAGTGTTTATCAAGTGTCTGTCTCATTGCAGACCAGTTAAACTTTATTAATTAATCATTGGAATTAAACAATGACTGGAGGTATTCAGAAGAGGGCATTTAACGGCTGCTTTAAAAACGAGCGAGTAGGGCCCTCAACATCGAGAAGTAAAACAGAGAGGAAGATGTGAGTGACAAACAAAACCATGTGTGGGGAAGTGGAGGCTTCTGTCCATTGGGTTTCAGTTCAAATCAAGTCTAAATGCTCAGGGAAAAGAACTCAGAATATACAGCAAGTTTGATGAGCTCTTTGCTTCCCTGAGCTCTCATCATTTGAGAGCTCTCATCATTTGAGTATTCTGAAGCTAAATGCACTCAATCCTTATTTATCTGAATATTTTTAAATGAAAGAATACCCTGTCAAGAACTTTTTTGAGGCATTTTTTTTCTTTTTTCTTCATCAGCTTGTAGCCAGATCTCTGCCTGTTGATAAAAAGTGGGTGGAGGAATGAAGAGAAAGCTAAATTGTATTTGGTTGCTTAGTTCTTAGGTTTTTCATAAGCAAAGAGATCAATATAAATCTATTAGAATTGGAGCTAAATTACTTTTAGCCAAAGGCTATTTTAAAACATGGGCAAGGAGTAGGGTAATTTGATTTAAAAATAAAGGCAGTATAAAATTAGAGTACATTTTTGAGTGTAAAAATAAGTAACATTTAGAAATAGTTTTATGAAAAGAGTATTGTGACAGACATATCACCATAATAATTAACCAGGATCTAAAGGCCCTTTCTCTCCTAAATTAAAGGAGAGATATAATCATCAAAAAAAAACAGAGTTGCAAAATTCATATAGATTATATTTATGCACAGTGTCCTTGGACAGCCTTTCATTTGTGTGCCAAATACCTGAGAGATGCGAACTTAAAAGGAAGGGGAATCTAGTTGGGCTCATGTATCTTTGTAGCTTTAGTACTAGTCAACTGTCCCTATGAAGTATGACGCAGCGTCATGCATGTCCAATGGCAAAGTTGGTCAACTCATGGTGGCTAAGTAGAGACAGGATAGATTCAGGGCGAGTTTAACTTTCTGGTACCCACCTCAGTGACCTACTTCCCCTGACTAGGCTCCACCCCTTAGCACAATCACCTGCCAGTAATGCCATCAAATTATGGCTCCTTCAGTGGTTTCATTCGGTGGTGAAGGTAGAGCTCTAATGAACCAGTCACCTTTTCATGCTTCAACACACGAACCTCTGGCGCTACCTCAGCACTCCACCTCTCATTCTCAGAGGCTCACAGCCTTCTCATAATCCAGGATGCACCTCACCAAATGCCCAAAAACCTCTTTCTTAACAGTTCCCTTACTGTTCAAAGTTTAAGCCCAAAGTCTCCTCTGAAACTCGCTCCTGTGAACCCCTTGTGAACATAGCTTAAAAATTGCATTTTATAGTATATAATTACCTGGAAAACATTCTAGTTTAAAAATGAAATACTTGAAGAATAGAGATGAATGAAACCAGAGTAAGACCAAAGCCCAGCAGGGAAAACATCAAGCCTGCAGTGTTCAGGGTAGAAGGAGCCCGGGCAGCCTTGCACGGCGGTCTTGCCAGCACAGGCCAGATGGCCCGTCCCTAGTTTGTATTTCTCCCTGCAGCTCTTCCTGGCAGACATTCATGTTTACTGGAGACATTGATCAACTTCTTGGAGTCTCCTTTACATCTTCAGATTTACTCTCATAGTTTCACACATTTCCCTCTCTGGAGCTGCCCAGGAGCAGTCCAATGCTGCTACACACTTCCTGCTGTCCAGAAGGCTCTGGGATTCTAAAATATTACATTCTACATGTCTACCAAACCAGTAAGGCATGATGACATTAGGGCTGGCCTCCAGCTCAAAAAGCAGCCTAGTCTCTTGGACTGCGCCTGCTGTAGCTTTTGCATGGCTGAATCTCGGGAAACTTCTCTTCTCAAGGAAAAGTCTGTTGGATGAGTTTATATTTTTGCACCAGTGACCACAAGTAAAGGGGTAGGAGTCTTGTTTTTTTTCATGAAGTGTCCTCAAGGCTTCCACCTTGCTCAATATTTGTGGTACATCACCAGCAATTTTGCCAACCTTTTTTCTACAGCATTTCAAATGGTCAAAAGCATCTCAGAATCCTGGAAGCGATAATGTTACAGCAACCCGCTAGGAATCCAGAGAGCCCCCCATCCTGAAATCATATTGCAGCACAGTTACCACCATCACACAGCCACTGCTTTTGAAAACAAGCAGCTGACTACGCAACCACAGGAGGTGTGGACTTGGGCATTTCCCCGGCACTTAAAAGTCTGCTCACTGGGACTCTGCTTGTTGCTGGAATCGAGGCAGTTAGAAAGCCTAACAGATTTGTTAGGATGGCAAGCTCCTGAAGAAACGCTCTTTAAGCCCATTATGACCAAGTGAAAGAAGGAAAGCAGAGCCTTGGAGAGATTCCTCATTGTCAGCTCACACCTGTTTATTTTACCAGGATGATGGGGAAGCTTAGCACATGGATCATCTGCCCTCCAACCCGAAAAATCATATTGGTATAGAAATTATATTTAATGCTTGATAATACTAGGGTGGAAATGAGTTCCTGCCCTCAGTGAATATCACTGGCTCCGTGGTAGAAAGTCATAGGCAGCTGGTCCCAGGGTCGAAATGAAACCAAAACAAACCTAAACAAGACCCAAGGAGCAAGCTAGTCATCAGCTCCTCCTTCCTCCAAGGCTCTGCTTTGGGTCCTACCCTGACTTCCTGACTGTGGTGTAGAAGTAATAGCCAGATGAACCCTTTCCTCCCCATGTTGCTTTTGATCATGGTATTTTTTTTCCACAGGGATAGAAAATCTAAGAGACAGGCACACACTACTTACAGATTCAAGCTAAAATCAGAAAGAAAACTCTTCTAACCAGGATTGGCTCTAAATGTTCGTAAATTAAGTATCACTGAAAAGTGAGCAATACCTGTCTGTTGGCCTGCCACCTGCTCCCATTTCTTTAAGAACAGAATTTGGTTGGCTTGTATGTTTGGTTGGTTGGTGTTTTGTTGTAGTGGTTATTGTTTGAGTGGGTGAAACATTATGTGTAGACTCTGGCCATTTAGATGTGTGAAGATTGCTGGGGTTCCTCAAAGTCTAGGCATATTGTTCACACAACAGCAAAGATCTTTTCAGTTTGCACTGAAAGTTGAGCAGCCTAATTGCAGAACCACAGCCTTCTCACCATGCTGGAGGTTTCAGTTATCAGTAAGCCTCTCTCCCGTGTATTGTCCAGCTCCCTCCTCTGTTCTGAGTTCAAGACCCATAGAATCCTGATGTGACAAAAGCCCAGGGGCACTGTCCCAGTGAAGACAGGAAGACACCACATCCTTTCAGGATCCTGCTATATCTACCCCTTCATTCTCTATCTGGTCCGCCACTGAGCCATGCTGGTTTTACCCGTTGAGAACTTTAATCCCTGCACCTCTCTTTTCTCAGAGCTGCTGCATAGTCTGAGACCCTGATCTGCAGAAATGACAGCAGTATCTTTTTCATCCATGCCCTGTCTCCCCTTCTCACTCCTCTCCAATACTCTTCTGAATGTGGCTTTGACTAGGTCACTTCTTCCCCATAGGCCATTCACCAACCTCCTGCTTCTCTTAGCAAAATCTGGAACCCTCCTCAGGGTGACCTCCAGGATTGTAATGGCTCCTTGGCTGACTTCATTCCTACCGCAGAGCTTGGAGTACTCTTCACCTGACTTCTTTACACAGTTAACTTTTGATGGCCTTTTAGACCTTGTTTCAGCCAAAACATCCTAGGCCTAACATATCACAGCACAGTGTTCATGTCCTTCCTAGCTGTTTGTGTAATTTGCAGCTGTGTGTCTACAGTGTGTTGTGGATCAGTGTCCACTCAGAACCCTGGAAGGTACATCAGGGTTGCTCTGTCTTTTGCTCCTAAATGTATTCCTAGTTGGAGAGGTGTTGAGGTCTTTGCCCTGAAGGACTTCCATTAAACTCATGGGAATTTGCCACAGGAACAGGAAAAAACACTTCAATCAGAGAAGCAATGTAATCAGGTAGAGCTTCTGGGACCTACATTGGATGGCTATAGACAGATGACTCCTGCATTGAGTATGAAATGAGGCACAGTCCCAGACACTGCAGGGTATTGCTTTTTTCCCTCAGTGTACTTTTGTCTCTCCTCTCTGAACCCAGTGAAAAGGGTTACTTGAGCCTCTCAGACAGATGCCTGATTTTCTTTTTTTTTATAAGTAATTTATTTATTTTTATATTAATCACAGGTTATGTACTTTGTATCCCAGCAGTAGCCCCCTCCCTCATTCCCTCCCACTTTCTCCATCCCTCCCTCATCTTCATCCTGCCCCCCTCCAAGTCCACTGATAGGGGAGGACCTCCCCCCGTTCCATCTGACCCTAGCTTATCATGTCTCTTCAGGTCTGGCTGCAATGTCCTCTTCTGGGATCTAGTTAGGCTGCCCCTCCCTCGGGGCGGGGGGAATGGGCAGTCAACAAGCCAGCCATTGAGTTCATGACCCAAAGAGACCTTGTTCCCCTTACTAGGGTACCCAGTTGGGTACTGAGCTACCATGGGCCACATCCAAGCAGGGGTTATATTTGTATCCATATATGGTCTTTGGTTGGAGAAACAGACTCCTAGAAGACCCTGTGCCATGATCTCTTTGGTCTTTGTGGAGCTCTTGTCCTCGCCAAATCTCACTAACTCCCCCTCTTTTCATATGATTCCCTACACTCTGGCGATGGCTTGGTTGTGAGTCTTAATATCTGCTTTGATACATTGCTAGTTAGAGTCTTTCAGAGGCCCTCTGTGGTAGGCTCCTGTCCTGTTGCTTGTTTTCTCCTACATTCAATGTCCATCCCGTTTGTCCATCTAAGCAAGGATTGGTCATCCCACCCCGGGTCCTCCTTCTTGCTTATCTTCTCTAGGTGTATAGATTTCAGAATGTCCATCCTATCCTTTAGGTCTATATAAGTGAGTATATACCAAGTGTTTCTTTCTGCTTTTGGGATACTTCACTCAGGATGATCATTTCCAGGTCCCACCATTTGCCTGCCAATTTCATGATTTCCTCGTTTTTAATTGCAGAGTAGTATTCCATTGTGTAAAAGTACCATAATTTCTGTATCCATTCCTCAACTGAGGGACATCTGGGTTGTTTCCAGGTTCTGGCTATTACAAATAAGGCAGTTACGAACATAGTTGAGCAAATGTCCTTGTTGTGTACTTGAGCATCTTTTGGATATATGCCTAAGAGTGGTATAGCTGGGTCTTGAGGAATCACTATTCCTAATTGTCTAAGAAAGCGCCAAATTGATTTCCAGAGTGCTTGTACCAGTTTGCAATCCCACCAGCAATGGAGGAGAGTTCCCCTTTCTCCACAACCTCTCCAGCATGTGTTGTCACTGGAGCTTTTGATCTTAGCCATTCTGACAGGTGTAAGGTGAAATCTCAGGGTCGTTTTGATTTGCATCTCCCTGATGGCTAAGGAGGTTGAGCATTTCTTTAAGTGTTTTCTGCCATTCTACAATCCTCTATGGAGATTTCTCTTTTTAGCTCCATACCCCATTTTTTAATTGGATTACTTGATTTATTGCTGTTTAATTTCTTGAGTTCTTTATATATACTGGATATTAGGCCTCTGTCAGATGTAGGATTGATAAAGATCCTTTCCCAGTCTGTAGGCTGTCGTTTTGTTTTGATGACAGTGTCTTTTGCTTTACAGAAGCTTTTCAGTTTCATGAGGTCCCATTTATATATTGTGATGCCTGATTTTCATCTGCTTAATCACTGTAGTTCACTTTGAACAGTGCTGACTGACTTCCTTAAGCACATGCTTGACACTTGGAATAATACAGTGAGAACTAGCCCAGGGTTACATGTGTATCTTTGGTCCATGGCTCTCACTTGAGTCCAAAAAAAAACAGCGTTTAAATTATTATGGGAGGTGTTACGATGGTAATTTGGATGGAGTATTGGATCTCAGAGCAGGTTATAATTTAAGTACTTACCTAGTGGTGCCAGGAAGTGCCTTAGACCAGAGGTGACCCTTGAATGACTAGGAATCGTAAGTTTCATCGGGTAGTTAGAGCGTCGTAAGGGATTGAGACAGAATGCAACAGGGAAGCATGCTCTATGGAGGAATAGCTTTTTGAGTTGCACTGTACAGTGCATATTCATACTGAAATTACAGTAGACATATTAAGCAATAGCCCACCAAAAATGACTAGACCACTCTAAATGTCTTTGGCTTCAAAAAAAAAAAGTACTTGTGGGAATCATTTTCATTAAAGGTCAGATACTTTCCTAAGAAAGCATTGGCTGCACCAGTGTGAGTAATGATCACAGGGAACCAAGACACAGAGGAGACATCATGAGTCCTTTTGTGGATAGACTAGGAGAGGTCCTGAGGGAAGTGAGCACCAGGTTCCCACTGAGCTGGCTCAGACCAGCCCTGGGAGGCAAGGTAGTGAGCCTGTGTACACCAGCATACAAGATGGCTTGGATTTGTGTCTTGCAGTTCCATGGAAAATGGGAGGCCTCCTGATCCTGCAGACTGGGCTGTGATGGACGTTGTGGATTATTTCCGAACAGCAGGATTTGAGGAGCAAGCCAGTGCTTTTCAGGAACAGGTAACTCGGGCTGGAAAAACACAGTTCCCTTCCTCATTGCACTGAGAAGGGAATGAAGAGGGGGAGTGGAGAACAGTGAAGGGGCAGAGAGGCCTAGACAGTGAGGAGCAGCAGTGTGGCCGTCGGTGGCTCATCCCTGCAAGAGGAAAGCCAGAGGCTGCAGGGAAGGAGGCTAAACTCATTTCCATTGGACTGAGCATGCCCGTGGGTGGAGAGAACCAGCCCTGTCCTCACTACAGATACAAGATGAAGCGGGCAGCAGGAAGGAGGGACTCAACTGGAGAGACACAGCATTCTCCACCACTCCTGGATCTAGTTCCCAAGGGACTGACTGTTCAGGTACTCATCACAGTAGGGCCTAGGGTGCAGAGTCAAGTTCAGGTTCGTGTGAGTGTGTGTGTGCAGGTGTGTCTGTCTCTCTGTCTGTCTGTCTGCATGTGTGTCTGGGGGCAAGTTACTGGAGTTCCATGAGTCTTTGTTTCACATCTTTAACAAGTGATTGTTTGTATCTGACTGACAGGGATGTTTTGACAATTTAAAGGAAAAATATACAAATTTCCCCCAAAAGGTTTTGGCACAGTGTTGATGTTCATAAAGATTAATTTCTATCTCTGGGGCCCATGGGTTGACATTAGAGAAGGGAAGAGCAGACATCTGTTCTCTGGGTAACCTGTGACTCCATGGAGTAGGCTGAGTTAGCACTTTGGGAATGGCCCTCTTAGAGGCAGGTGGGACAGAGCTTGCGGTCCACCCTTCAGAACACATAGCTCCTCTTTTGACAGAGGCTGTGGTTTCCTGGGCATTAACTTCATTGTCTTGTAATCTAGTTGAGAGAATTAGAAGCTGAAGAATGTGTCTAGCAATCCATTCCACATCCCTTCCCAAGATCTTATTAGCACAGCCAAGTTTAGGTAAAGTAACCTTTCAAAAGCCACGTGTGATTTTCTCGCCCTCTTGCTCTCCTGCTCTCCTGCGCTCTCCCCTTTCTCTGTCGGGGTGTCCTCCCTCCTTCTCCCCCATCATGTCTCGCTCTCTCCTTCTCTTTCTTCATCTCCACCTAATGAACCTCTTAGAAAAAAGTCACATATGAAAAAAAAGAAAAAGAAAAGCCACGTGTGCCAGTCTCCTCAAGCAATACTTTCTTCAAACTTGATCCTTAAACATTTGTAAATTTTTGCTAGTTTGAAAAATTTGCCAGAATAGAAGCTTAAATGACTTTATACCCATTAGAAGAATTAAAATTAGAAGGAGATTTGGTGCCAAATGTGCGTAGGTAGCAAACAGGATGCTCCTACATTGCTGGTGAGAGTGTAGAAGAGACACTCATACCTACCACGATCCAGCAGTTTCACTCCTGGGTATTTACCAAAGGAAAATGAAAGCATGTCTGTAAGAACATTTCTGTAATATTGTTGCTAGCAGCTTTTTTGATAGTTGGCAGGAAAAAAAAAAGATAAAGAAAAGAAAAGGAAGCCTCTCTATGCAATTGTGTACACAATGAAGATATGCACTGAGATACATAGGTAATGAATACCACCCAGTAATGAAAACAAATTCCCGATATATACAGCAGTTCAGATGAGAGGAGCATCAAAGTTCATGCCAAATTGCTCCATTTTAGATTATTCAGACTGGTTAAATAGATCAATAACCAAATTTTTAAAGTAGTGCATGCTTGGGTGTGAATAGGTAGACATGGGAAATAATTTGTGAAGGGATATGATGGAACCTACTGGTAATACCAACATTCTGTATGTTGTTAAAGGCTAGAATTACAAGCCATGCGTGTGTGTAGGTAGCAAGTCCTGAAATGCAAGCTCTTTCATTCATAGGAGGGTAGCTCATTGGGTAAGGAGTGGGCCTTGAACTAGTCTCTGTAAGTGATCCAGCTCTTCCTCCTACCCTGACATTTCCATTTCCATTGAAGGAGTTACAGAGTGGGGGAAAGGGTGTCACTGGCTAGGCCAGGATGGT
>CM053744.1:9312176-9385408 GCA_028658305.1 Pachyuromys duprasi | reverse complement strand
AGCAAGTCCTGAAATGCAAGCTCTTTCATTCATAGGAGGGTAGCTCATTGGGTAAGGAGTGGGCCTTGAACTAGTCTCTGTAAGTGATCCAGCTCTTCCTCCTACCCTGACATTTCCATTTCCATTGAAGGAGTTACAGAGTGGGGGAAAGGGTGTCACTGGCTAGGCCAGGATGGTACACTATGTCATTCTATGACTCATGGAGACTGAAGCATGTTCTCTAACACATTTACCTGTCTCTTCCACCTGGATCTCGCCTCCTGAACCTCTCTGGCAATCAATCACCCTCATGTCAATACTCACTAGTTATATTCTGATGTGATTGAAGGTCATTCCCAGCCCAAAGCTTGGCCCCTTCCCAGTGTATCACTAGGCCACAGCATTTTAAAAATCTCCTCAATGCAAGATCTGCCTTGCCATTCGGCAGGAGCAGTGTAGAGACAGAACAACCACTAAACCACCCTTGACAAGAGCAGTCCCGGGTGGGCACATGCTTCAGGGCTGATTCCTATAGCCTGGATGTTTGAATTCCCCATAACACCTACAGTGAAAACCTAACACTGTATGTTATAATACTGGGAGTAAAGACCAGGGGGGGAAGCTAGACTTAGTGAGGTCTTAAGGGTAGGCCCTGGGGTAGGATCAGTGCCCTTCTAGAAGAATTGAAGCAGTTCCATATACTGTGCTACTCCACCCCCACATAAGGCCTTAGCACAAAGGTGGTTGGTCATCTGAAACTGACTAACCATTTCTCACTGTATGCACCCTACTTACTTAGTAGCTAGAACCATTAAGTTTCCCTGTGGTCTAGGTATTCCCATCAGTCTCTTTGACAAGCCTTACTTGAGCTGGAAGCACAGCCTAAGCACTAGCAAGAAGGAAGTCTGTGATACCCCAACCAAGGACCATGCGTGGAGATAACCTAGAACCCCTGCACAGATGTAGCCCGTGGCAGCTCAGTCTCCAAGATGGTTCCCTAGTAATGTGAACAGGAGCTGTCTCTGCCATGAACTCAGTGGCCTGCTCTTTGATCACTTCCCCTTGGGGAAAGCAACCTTGCCAGGCCACAGAGGAAGACAATGCAGCCAGTTCTGATGAGACCTGATAGACTAGGACAGATGGAAGGGGAGAAGGACCTCCCCTATCAGTGGGCTGGGGGAAGAGCATGGGAGGAGAAGAGGGAGGGAGGGTGGGATTGAGAGGGGATGAGGCAGGGTGCTACAGCTGGGATACAAAGTGAATAAACCATAATTAATAAAACAATAAATAAATTTAAAAATAATAATATAATAACAGAAAAAAAGAAGGAAGTCTAAGCCACTGCCCACCCTATTATCATGACTAGGTATGTATTCAGGCTACATTGCTGTGCTGACCACTCTTTATGATTAGACATGTTATTCTCCCTGGGGTTAGCTTATGGCTTCTGTCATTAGACTGACATTCTTCATCTTCTGAGGACTTTATTCAACTGGACTCATTAACACAGTTCCAGAAGAGGATCCACTGGCTAGTGAACATGGGAGGCAGTGGAAGCCATTTTTAGGGAAGGTGGGATGACCACACACCAGCACCATCGTTCCCATATACTGCATGTTAAAATGGCTGTTTTCCCAGGTATCTGGGTAACAGGCATGAGTAGAGTCATAACCTCAGGCTTATTTTCTCATAATTGTTTCATGATCACTGGGGTGATCATGGGCCATTTGCTTTGATAGTGTTCAGATTTCTACATAGATAGTGTTGAGTTCAACAGTGGAGAATTGCCTCAGCACCTCCTTTGAGTCCAAGGTGCCATCTGGAGATGAGTCCTCCTGAAGTCAGCTTCCAGTGTCATAGAGTAAGACATGAATGTGACTTAAGGCTTAGTGATTGATTTTTTTTTTAAGTGGGAGATTTAAAAAATAACTGATGCTTACCCGTAGACATGTGTTGCCTGGTTTTTAAGACCAATGTATTCAGAAATGTTACTTCCCTAAGAGCTTTTGAGAGACTATTTTTGACTAATCTCAGCGAAAATACCTCCTCCTACCCCAGAGCAATATGATGGGGTTCACTTTGTTAGACTCTGAGGGCTAAAGAAGCACCACATTCTGGGTTAAGCAGTATCAGCCATCTCTTGACAGTGCGATTCTCCGCATCACTTCACCTCTCAAACACATGTGATCACCGCTCACAGAGGTAGTCCTTCCAAGTACAGGGCTGTCTCTTTACCCCTCTGGCTCCATGTTTCCAACTCATGCCCTTGCAGTAGGGAAGGAGAACGCACAGGCAGAGGGTTGACATTCAGTCAGTGTCATGTGGTTCAGACCATGGAGCACCCTGTTCTTGTGAGTGAGTGAGCAAGTGACCTCAGTCATTTTCTCTCTGGAACACTGTATCTCAGGGATTATTTCCCCCTCAGAATATCATGACAGAATAATATACAATTCAAAGTGGCATTTAATTTTATTCTAATACCTTTCCCTTATAGCCACAAGAACAGTCTCTTATCTGAAATACTCATCTGGTTAAGTCAGAATTTGAAACCTGTAGACTGGACTTTGTTTTCTGCTGGTTCATTGCTGCTAACATTGAACAAATTCTGAAGGCCCCATATTAATAAAGATAAACAGAACTCTGTATTGTTGCATATTGCCAACTCCACTACTTAGTTCAAAAGGGAGTAGCTGAGTGAAAAGCCTATCAAACAACAGTGAGCTCTGTGCCCAAAGTGCATGGATTCTAGGGATGATACTCATGTCACCAAGGTTTTGGGGAAAGTACCTTTATCTGTTGAGCCATCTCACCAGCCTACGGTATAAATTTTATAAAATGTAAATTTATAAAAATGTCTAATGTAATCTTAGCTATATGATAATACAATTGGTTAATTAAATTTTCAAATATTTTAAAAAATTTGAATGAATAATCAAGTCAAGGGTGTTTTAACTGCACAGGAGATAAAGGTAATGGTTAAGTTTATGTGTTAACTTGACCAAGCTAAGGGATGCCCAGATAGTTAGTCCAGCACCATGGCCTGGTTATTTCTACAAGGCTGTTCATGGAGGAGAGTAACATTTGAATCAGTACACTAAGTAAGTGTCGTCGTCGCAGCAGGGTGGGTGGCATCATCCAAGCCTGACTCCAGCAGAACACAAAAGTAGAGTGTCCTAGCTAACTATCAACTTCAGAGCGCCTGGAGTCACTGAAAAATGAGGCTCAATTCAGTAATTGTCTTTATCAGGTTTGTCTGTGTGTCTGTCTGTGAGGGGCTGTCCTGATTGATCGATAGTTGGTTTAGGAAGTATCATGAGCGGTATCATTCTCTCACTGGTAGGCCTAGAGTACCCAAGGAGAGGAGAGGAGAGGAGCCTGTAAGCAATCAGCAAGCAGCCTTCCTCTACTCCTCCTGCCATAAGCTATACTACTTGGTTCCAGCCTTGACTTCCCTCAGTGATGGACCTTGGCCTGGAAGTGTAAGCCACATAAATCATTTCTCATCATAAGTTGCTTTTTGTGGGAACATTTTATTACAGCAACAGAAAGGAAACGAGAACATGGACAAAGAATGAACTCAACCTTTGGATGCTGACCAGCACTTAAATTATCAACGACCCTGCATGTCTGCATTTTCAAGTCTCCAGACTTTTGAAATTGTCTTAGAGTTCCAGTTCACAGTTTAGTTAGGCCTAACTAATGAACCAACGTTTGGTTCATTTCCTTAGAGGAGCCAATGCATTCAGCTTTGGGGAAACATTTAGGAAATTTCTGCCAGTTTCTCTTTTTGTTTATTCTGTTTAACTAAACAGGAAGCAAGTTCCACTTAAAGTGAAAGGGAAGGGGAGGAGCTTTAATTAGAAACTAGAACAGTAGTAACAGATAACAATGACCACCAAGGAGAATGGTCTCAATATTGTACAGGCCTAGCTAAGGTTGTGGGGTGTGTCATGTTCTCGGTTTTGTTCTGTTATTGTCAGCAGCATTGGATCTAGGAGATAAAGAAACAGAATTACTGGCTCCCCCTGGCTGAGCCTCAGAGGGCTGTGTTAGAGGATTAGTGAAAGAATGGCTCCCCCTGCCAACCCTGTGCTTCACACAGAAGGACAGGAAAGGGTCTTGGAACACTGCAGAACTGGAGGTGAAATGAAAGGCTGATTTTAAGAGTGCAGAGGGAGAGTAGACAGAGAGAGCCAAGGCGGCTTCAGTGCTGCAAAGGCCAGGCTTGTCTAGCTGGTGACATTTTAGGAATAGATTCTAAATGTAAGTAGATTATTGTCACAAATTGGTGAAAACATAGCAGATGGTGGCAATTTTAAAGATCCTCTGGTCACTGACACCAGTTAGTGGAAGGAGGAAGGTCAGTGAAGGCTCCAAGCAGCTAGTTTCCTAGTCTACCCAAAAGAGGTGACATACACTTCCACCCTTCACATCTCAGTGGCCATCAGTCAGTCGAAGGCCAAAACTAAATTACAAACAAGTCTGGGAAATGGGCAGCGGGATGCTCATTGTCAACTTGACAGCATCTGGAATAGAGTTAAGCCTCATGGTATGCCTGTGGGGGGGTTCTTGTTTGCATTAACTGAGGTGGGAGAGCCACCCACCGCAGGGGGGCTGGGCGTGCTTGGGCCAGGGAGCTGAGCAGTCCCTGCTGTCTTTGTCCTCACCATGCGGCCATCTGCTTCAAGTTCTGCCTTGACTCACCTACCATGACAGACATACCTTCAACAGTTGGCCAAAATAAACCTTTTAAGTCACTTTTATGAAGGGGTTTTGCTACAGCTACAAAGAAGTCAAGACAGGTGTGTGCACACCTGCTGTACTAAGGCCCCATTGCCCTTTTCCTTTTAAATAGTATGTGTTGTTTTGAATCTGCTACTTAGTTTAGTTTTTAAATCCAGAGATAAAGTTCCAAAAGGTTCACATTGCTGAAGTACATACTGAATGTAGAGTCCACTTCTGATTCTTTTCCCTCAGTGTGTCCATTAAAAACCCTACTCAGGCGGGCTCTTTGACCCCCTCCCCCAAGGGAGGAGCAGCCCTGCTAGGCCACAGAGGAGGACTTTGCAGTCAGTCCTGAAGATACCTGATAAACCAGGGTCAGCTGAGATGGGAGGAGGTCCTCCCCTATCAGTGGACTTGGAAAGGGGCAGGGAGGAGATGAGGAAGGCAGGGTGGGATTGGGAGGGAATGAGGGATCGGGATACAGCTGGGATACAAAGTTAATAAAATGTAACTAATATTAAAAAAATTAAAAAAAATAATTTCAAAGTTTAGATTTTAGAAGAACACCAAGTAAATAGCTTTTATATAAGATAAAAAAAAAACTGCTCAGATTTGCCTTTGACCCAGTTTCCCTGCTTGATGAATTTTATTTTTTCTTTCATCAGAAATGTATACATGATTTAAAGTTATGACAACCCACAACCCCACAACTCTGCCATGCCGCTGGGGAGATAGCGGAGGGCAGGGCCTGGGGAGCATGGCTGCTCTTCCACAGGACGCATGTCCAATTCCCAGCACTCCCACGGCGGCTCCCGACTGTGTGTGCTCCACTTCCAGGGGGCCTGCCACCCTCTTCCGGCTTTTGCAGATACTGTACTCAAGTGGTGCATAGCACTGTACACAAGTGGTACACAGACATACATGCAGGCAAACACCTGTACACATAAAATAGCAAAAATGAAATGATTTCAAATGCCACAAGGCAAGTCACAGTGACACCAAAGAGAGCACTAAAAGCAGTACTGATGTTGGGTCTGCTGACTTGTGGCTGTTACAAATAAGGCAAAAAATTGTTAAGCTACACAAATGGTTTTTCCCTGTTGACAAGTCACCGATGGTGCACTTATTTATTGTGCACGCGTTTATCTTTGAATCACATAAGGTCTCTCCAGTTTCTGTAGTATTCACCTCAGATCTACCACCACTATGAAAACAAGGCCAGCACAGCATCAGCTGAGAGTCTGAGGTTGTCAGCTTGAAGTGATGACCTCATAGTCACTCCTCCACAATGAACAGCAAAGGCGGGACATGGGCGTGGTAGCATGTGAAGGGCCCATACACTGAAGAGGAATTTCTCCACCAGAAGAGGCTTCACCCCAAGAACCATGTGAGGAAATTCAAAGCTGTAAACTTCAATAATTTACCATCTTCCTTTCTGAAGTTATATGGAAATTTTTCCAAATCTCAACCCTGCATCTATGTGGAACAAAGCTATTTGAAGAAACATGGTGAATTATTACAAAGTACTAGGGGTGCCTCAGAATGCATCCTCCTCTGATATCAAGAGGGC
The DNA here is from genome assembly GCA_028658305.1 of Pachyuromys duprasi. NCBI lineage: Eukaryota > Metazoa > Chordata > Mammalia > Rodentia > Muridae > Pachyuromys > Pachyuromys duprasi. Next base: position 9,379,134 of record CM053744.1, on the reverse strand, counting down.
TTTTCATCAGTTGGCTCTGCAAGTACATCCAGACAAGAACCCAGGAGACAAGGAAGAAGCCGAGGAGAAATTCAAACAAATAGCAAAAGCCTATCACGTCTTATCTGATGCCAAGAAGAGAAGGGACTATGATAGGTCCAGAGGGAGCTATACCAGAGGGGAAATCAGAGGTGACTGCTATGCCAGAGGGGAAACCAGAGGTGATGGCTATGCCAGAGAGGAAATCAGAGGTGATGGCTATGCCAGAGAGGAAATCAGAGGTGATGGTTATACCAGGGGGGAAATCAGAGATGATGGCTATGCCAGAGAGGAAATCAGAGGTGATGGTTGTACCAGAGGGGGAATCAGAGGTGATGGCTATGCCAGAGAGGAAATCAGAGGTGATGGCTATGACAGAGAGGAAATCAGAGGTGATGGTTATACCAGAGGGGGAATCAGAGGTGATGGCTATACCATAAGGGAAACCAGAGGTGATTGCTATACCAGAGAGGGAATCAGAGGTGATTGCTATGCCAGAGGAGGAATCAGAGGTGATGGTTATACCAGAGGGGAAAGCAGAGGTGATTGCTATGCCAGAGGAGGAATCAGAGGTGATGGTTATACCAGAGGGGAAAGCAGAGGTGATGGCTATGCCAGAAGGGAAATCAGAGGTGATGGCTATGCCAGAAGGGAAACCAGAGGTGATGGCTATGCCAGAGGGGAAATAAGAGGTAATTGCTATGCCAGAAGGGAAACCAGAGGCAATGACTATGCCAGAAAGGAAACCAGAGGTGATTGCTATGCCAGAAGGGAAACCAGAGGTGATGGCTATGCCAGAAGGGAAACCAGAGGTGATGGCTATGCCAGAGGGGAAATAAGAGGTGATGGCTATGCCAGAGGGGAAATAAGAGGTGATGGCTATGCCTGGAGGGAAACCAGAGGTGATGCCTATGCCAGAAAGGAAACCAGAGGTGATGGCTATGCCAGAAGGGAAACCAGAGGTGATGGCTATGCCAGAAAGGAAACCAGAGGTGATGGCTATGCCAGAAAGGAAACTAGAGGTGATGGCTATGCCAGAAAGGAAATCAGAGATGATGGCTATGCCAGAAGGGAAACCAGAGGTGATGGCTATGCCAGGAGGGAAATCAGAGGTGATGGCTATGCCAGAAGGGAAATCAGAGATGATGGCTATGCCAGAAGGGAAATAAGAGGTGATGGCCTTGCCAAAGGGGAAATCATCAGAAGTTATGGTCATGCCAAAGGAGAAATCATCAGAAGTGATGGCCGAGCCAAAGGAGAAATCATCAGAAGTGATGGCCATGCCAAAGGAGAAATCATAAGAAATGATGGCCGAGCCAAAGGGGAAATCATCAGAAGTGATGGCCAAGCCAAAGAGGAAATCATCAGAACTGATGGCCAAGCCGAAGGAGAAATCATGAGAAGTGATGGCCATGCCGAAGGAGAAATCATCAGAAGTGGTGGCCGAGCCGAAGGGGAAATCATCAGAAGTGATGGCTGTGCCGAAGGAGAAATCATGAGAAGTGATGGCCGTGCCGAAGGAGAAATCATCAGAAGTGGTAGCCGTGCTGAAGGAGAAATCATGAGAAGTGGTAGCCGTGCCGAAGGAGAAATCAGAAGTGGTAGCCGTGCCGAAGGAGAAATCATCAGAAGTGGTAGCTGTGCTAAAGGAGAAATCATCAGAAGTGGTAGCCGTGCTAAAGGAGAACTCATCAGAAATGATGGCCATGCTGAAGGAGAAATCATCAGAAGTGGTAGCCATGCCGAAGGAGAAATCATCAGAAGTGGTAGCTGTGCTGAAGGAGAAATCAGAAGTGGTAGCTGTGCTGAAGGAGAAATCATCAGAAGTGATAGCCGTGCTAAAGGAGAAATCATCAGAAGTGATGGCCGTGCTGAAGGAGAAATCATCAGAAGTGGTAGCCGTGCCGAAGGAGAAATCATCAGAGGTGATGGCCGAGCCAAAGGGGAAATCATCAGAGGTAATGATCATGCCGAAGGAGAAATCATCAGAGGTGATGGCCAAGCCAAAGGGGAAATCATTAGAGGTGATGGTAGAGACAAAACCCACTTGGAAGAAGAAATGCAGTTTCGGAGGCCACACCACACCTTCCAGAAGGTCAACGAAGATGAGGACCTCTTTTCAGGTGACTGTTGGTTCACTGGTCCCATGGCCGCGTCCAGAAGAGCCTCTTCCCCCTTCTTTAGTGTCAAACCCATCATGGACACAGGATTTTCTACTTTCGGGTCACTAGGATCCAAACTGAGTCCGGCTGCCTCAGAGACATTTGTACCATATGTAAGCCAAGGAATGGGAAAGTTCAGACTGGTCACCACTTGTAGCCAGATAGTGAATGGAGAGAAAGTTGTCACAAAGAAAGTTGTACAGAACATGAGTGGACCAGTGAAAAGAGAAAATGAACGACCATTTCATCAGAATCCTTCACATGGTTGGTAAGGAACCACCTTTGTATTCTTCACTGGTATTTGAAAATGAGATTTGTTTGTCTTGATGCCTGTCAAAGACAGTTGTAATCTGAGGGTTGAATAGCATAGACAGAGGATAGCTTGGCCCAAAACTCTCCTTACTGTGGAAGGGAGTTGTGGGCCAGATGTCAACACAGAAAACACGTGAGGAGCAGAGCTGACCTTTCAGCCTGCCTCCTCCAAACTGAGCCTTCTTTTCTCAGTCAGGGTGTAGGGGACAGACACCACACCACAGTGAAAGGCAGAATCTAGAGCTCTCCACTGCTGTCCCACTGTCCCTTGCTGTTTTCCATGCAATGGCCTTCTCCTCGGTGACTCTTTCATTTCCCTGGCCTCTTTCTCATTGTGTCTTCTCTTCCCACCTCACATTTCTTCCCATGCATTTCCCATGGTTCACAGATGATCAAGTCCAGCTCCAGGAGCTCCCGACCCATAGGTTAATGCTGACAGAGTGAAAAGCAAGTGGAGTAAAGGTTTTTTATATGTGTCCTGTGTGCTCTTCAGCAGATGTCTGTAACTGCTTCACATGTGTTATCTGTGCATCCTTCCATCTGTGCAGTCTCATAGCTGTTTCCCCATCTTACAGAAGAGAAAATAAGACTCAAAGAGCATGCCCAAGTCCTTGCCTAATATACAGTGAAGTAGTGGCCACTCTGTCCCCATGATTTGTCAGTCTGGAGCCTCCTTGTCGCCATTGGGAATTCAGCCCTGTCATCTCTCCACCTTGATTTAATGCATCAGTACTTGCTGGAATTTTCTAGGTGAACAAACATTTGAACTTTCTAGCCTTACAGGAATTCGGAGTTTGCTTATACTTGAAGACAGGAACACTGTAACACAGTGAAGCCAACAAATGCTTGTCTATTAACACAGAAATCCCAGGCTGTGAATTATCTCTTTGTTCTCTTAAATTGTGAGGTATTTACATATTCTTGAGTTGTTTGTTTGCTCTGCTGAGCCAGAGTAGGCTGGTTGAATTTCACCCCTCAGATCTGTATCAATAAATTGCTGGGATCCCGGTGAATTCCTTCTCAGGAAAGCTATTGACGGAGTCTAGAGTACAGTCAACGCTGATTGGCAAAACAAAAAAGGGGGGATTTCATTTGCAATTATAATCTATATGGAAGTTAAAAAACAAATTATTAGCTCTTTTAATCAAGGGACTTTCCCATGGGTAGCATTTTGATGAGGCACGTGTTTTATGCAGTTCCTGAAAAAAAAATTAAGATTTACTTATTTTATATATATGAGTGTTCTATCTTCATTTACACCTGCCAGAAGAGGAAATCAGTTCACATTATAGATGGTTGTTAGCTACCATGTGGTTGCCAGGAATTGAACTCAGGCTCTTAACCACTGAGCCATCTCTCCAGCCCCAGTTCCTGAAAATTTTAGTCTTGGTGAATTTTCTCGTCTTGAGTGGGAATACACTTGCATCTGTCTGTAGAAGATGCAGACAACTTTGGACTCAGGAGTGCCATCCTTTGCTAAGGGGAACAGAAACGTCCTGTTGTTTAGAGTGGAGTGTGTATGTAGCTCAGTGCAGCTGGGAATCCTAGGTACATCACTCTCAGAGAAGAGTATGTGTGCCAAAGACCCACAGATAAGGCTGTCACACTACTCAATGCACCAGGTGTGTGCATAGCTCAGACAGAATGGAACCCCAGTTGTTATATTATCCTTGTGTTAGCCTGGCCCCTAGATTGTGGTAAGAGGATTCAGATTGCTGCCTACCTGACCAAAAGTTTACAGCTACCCAGGACTCCATTCTGCCTTCACGTGTCTGAGCTACTAGAGTTGGGGTTGAAGGGGAAAGTTTTGTAAGTAGATAGCAATACACATTTCAACACTTAGGTAATGAGTGTCTCCAGAAGGCTCCTTCTGCCCCCTGCTCTGAGCTGGACAGCAGTGTGCCCTCGGGACAAAGGGAACTCATCAGACTGGAACGTAAAGCATGACTTTCCATTTTGTCACATGTAAAATCTACATCTCAGCATTCTCACAGACACTTGGCAGAAATGCTGAGTCACACAGGGGTGTGTGGCCAGCACTAATTCCTTCCCTCCTCAGTTCACTCTCCATAAAGGAAGTTTGTGTGAAAATGAACGCAGGAGTGCCTGTTTGGAACATAGAGGGCTTATGTCCTAGCAGGTGAAGGGAACATGGAGCAGGCAGGGCTCAGCTCCACAGGCATTCCAAGTCCACCCTGTGCAGAGTGGAGGCCAAGCTCTAAGGCTACTAAACCTTAGGAAGCTGTGGTCATGCAATGCCTCTGCCCTGCTCCTGGGGTTTGTGAGGACAACAGCTCTTCTCCAAAGAGTTAGCAGGCAGCTGGAAGTCTTGCAGGTCCCATTGGTGAGGAATCCTGATCACTAATTGCAGTATGAGGCAGAAGCTTTATTCAGTTCATATGCTCATAAGTAATTTTCAACTCTGCCCTGAAGCAACTGCTTCCTCGTGCAACAGTGATCTCTCACAGATCAGCAGGAGACGTTTTTAGTAGCTGAAAAATAAGCATTTGCCCAACTCAAAAGCACTAGAAGCAATTGTTTGTTGTGGTTTGATGACAGGTGGCTGACAGGTAGAATGAGAGTGAGGGCCACGGAAGGGAGAATGGCAAGTGTGTCGCTCAGCTCAGGGAGCACAGGCAGGACAGGCCTCCTGGAGCCCAGCTGGAAACCCGTGTCCCCACACTCTTCCAGGAGGAGACAGAGAGGGGCTACAGAGTGGGAAAGTCAGCAGTCCTTTGGCCTGGTGCTATTTCTACACGCTCTTACTTAGAGTTCAACACATTTTCTCCTCAGCCTGGCAAGATCCATGGGAGTTGGGAGCAGTGACCTCCTAGAGGGATGGAATGAATAGAAGTCACAGTTTTATGTAGCCACTTCGGGGACTTCTTGTCTCATTAGCCTAGGCTGGTCCAGAAGTAATAGAGCAAAATTATAAACTCTGAAGCACAGCTGACCCATGTCTCATAAGGACCAGCTCCGCCTTGAGAGACATAAAATTTCCTCAGTAAATAACAACAAACACAGGGCTACAGCCAGCATTCTCAGCGCTTACCGTCTCCGTTCACACCATTTTCATCTCTTTTATGGGTAGCCAATTTTAACCTCATCCTTTGTAGTCTCCACAGTACCAGACGGACCTGAGGGATGGCCTCTAAAGCATCAGGGATTGAGATTGGCGGTTGCCAGAGTCCTAGCCCTCACAGCCTCCATCTGTTGAGAGGAAGCATGGTAGGAAGCCTCAGTGTGGAAAGAGTGGTTTTCAGGTTGAGGTAGGTCCAGAAGAGAGACAGCCCCACAGGTGAGCCATGTCTACTATCTCCTGATACTGCAATTAGCAAGATTCCAGGAAGACTCAATTAGACCATCTAGACAACAAACTTTAATTGTGTAATAAGCAGAGGGGCAGGGACTAGCATTTCGGGGTAGAATGCTGGCTCTCGTAGCCCTTAAACCCCTGGTTTCCTTCCCTGGCTCTAGAGAGAGGAGAGGGAGGCAGCAGGGAGGTAAACAAAGGCAGTAGGCAGACATGAGTTCATATCCTTGTTCCACTTTCCTAATTCCTTTTGTCTCAGACCAGTAATATTTTTTTCTTGATTCTTGTTTTGCCTGTAAATTAAGGATGATAAGCTCTACCTGTTGTAATTTATAGAGTTGTTTTGGAAATTAACTATCTAAGGAATCCTAGCAAATTTTAATGTATTTTATGGAGAGAGCATGTCTGTATGCCTTTCAGAAGTAACTTCTGCTCCCTGAGGTGGGTAATACTGTTTTAAACTTGTCCTTGAGTTTTTTTAAGATTTGTAGTAAGATTGTGAAAACAACACCAGCTACAGACTGTGTTTAATCTCAAAATGGAGATAGAAGGTGGAAGACATGCTAGAAGATTCCATTTTGACACCACGGCAGTAGTTATTCACTGTGGGACAGGTGGCGTAACTTCTGCCTCCGGCCTTTCCTTTTATCTTCATTTCCTGGGAGCGTCTGAGCTTACTTACACACTGGTCTTCTCCTCTGTTTCCATTCTAGGAAATTGATGGAAAATCCCTGCTTTTGATGACGAGAAATGACGTGTTGACAGGACTTCAGTTAAAATTGGGGCCTGCTCTGAAAATCTATGAGTATCATGTAAAACCTCTTCAGACCAAGCATTTAAAAAACAGCTCTTCATAGTAAAAACCAAGTTGAGGTCTCAGTCCTCAGAACAAAACACACAATAATATAATTTAGTTTCATGTTGTGAAACTTCAAAAACAGAACACATACATGTGCATTTGTAAAGAATTTCAATCCAAAAAAAGTGTTATCCTATTGGATAGACTAAGGCAATCCATCAGCTGGCCTGACTCAGCCTGGAGGAGCATAAACAGAGTGGACAATGAGATGGTTGTCCTTGTTAAACTGAGTCATCATTGGCTATTAGGTAGCCCCCACCTCAGGGGCTTTGAAATTACAAGAGCTTTCTTTATTTCAACATAGATAGTTTTCCACTACTTAATAAAGAGGGTGGAAGTGGAATGAGTGTCTTTGGTTTATAAAATCACAAATGAGCACAAACAAAACCCTTTGGGGAGGGAGAGAAGAGAGAGGGATTGCTGTCTCTCCTGAGGCACTCTGCTCCTGGATGTATGTTCTTTGGATGGAATTGCCAACACCCTCTTTTTGTAGAGGGTGCTCCACTTGACCTTGTTGAGGTTTTAAAGGGATATGCTGTGCTGTGTTTGAATCGAACATGAGCCAGGCCCCCTTAGGAGCAGGACTCTCTCTGAGGAGAGAAACTTGTTTTGCACTGGAGATATCCATTGTAATCAACTTACTGTCATGGGGGCAAGACTATTTCCTGCTTACATTGGTTCCTTGTTGCTGAAGAAAGCATTTTGGTTTTTGTTGTTTGTTTTGTTGTTGTTGCTTTATGGTTTGTATTTATATTAATTTCTTGCTGAAGAGATTTGCCAAGAGTTAATAGATCCCAAAGCTTTGTTAATAGCACAGAATATTTTTCTATATATGTAGTCCTCCATGATGCTGTAATATTTTTTTAATTGTCCTATGCTGTGTTTGGTCCCAGGTTTGAGTACTTGTCTTTCAGAACTTGAAAAAGTGGGCTTGCTACATCTCTGTTCAAAGAGACGCTTATTGAGTGATGTGTGTCCGTGCCTCGTTGAGTTGGTGCTTTGTGATTGCAATAAAACACCCCTTCATTTCACCAAGTATGGTTTCTTCTCATTTGGTCCCTTCTTTGAGGATTAAAGATTAACATCACCTTCAAAACACAGGGAGAAAAGTTAAGCCTTAAAAAGAAAAGATTAAAGTGGATGTGAGATGGCTTAGTGGGGAAAGGTAGTTTCTACTAAACTTGAGGGCTTGAGTTTAAACCCTGGGTATACTCACATACACACACACACACATACACACCAATAATAATAGTAATAATAATAAATGTTAAATAAAAATAAAACTATATAAATTACGTGGATCTATATATAGATGAGCCTCATATCAATTAAATTGCCCCAGCAGATCTCATCCCTTCCTATCATCTACCCAACAATCACTTTTAGGTGGTATTTTAACCAAGGATTATTTTTACTTGCCTGTCACTATCATGATATTTTGACATAGAGCTTAGCAGGGCGTCCATGGGACTCTGAGTTTGCTTCTCCCTATTTTAGTGAGTTCCCTGTTGCTCTATAGGGATCATTTTTCTGAAGAACATAAAATCTAATTCTATTTACTTTTCATTGTTATATTTTCTGTCTACATGTATTTCTGGGTATCATATGCACCCCTTGTTCCCACAGAAGCCAAAAGAGGGCTTCAGATTCCCTGGAACCAAAAGAGGGCTTCAGATCCCCTGGAACCAAAAGAGGGCTTCAGATCCCCTGGAACTGAAGTTACCGATTGTTGTGAGCCAGCATGTGGGTGCTGGGAACCAAACCCTAGTTCTCTGGAAAAGCAGCCAATGATCTTAACTACTGAGCCAGCTCTCCAGTCATAAAGACATAAAATCTAAAGACAAGAGTGGAAAGACCTAGAATATGGGACAGTTCAAAATTTAAAAACTGTATTCTAGGCTGGCCACATAGTTCAATTGGTAGAGTGCCTTCCTAGTACACACTGGTTCCTGAATTTGATTCCCAGAACCACATAATCTAGACACAGTGATACATGTCTGTAACCCTAGCCCTTGGAAAGTAAGGGCAGGTGCATCTGGAGTTCAAGCCAGCCTGGGCTGATAGAGTGAATTTGAGGCTAACCTGGGTTACAGGATATCTTATAGAAAATAAATAAAAAATGCATGTCAAATTACTTCAATTAAGGACTCTATGGGGTATCTAGGACTTAAATGTTTTCCTTTGCACTATAAATGGGAAAAGGGACATTTTTCTCTCCTACCAAGGGCACAAGCACAATAGGCAGACCACAGTTAAGCACTGAGAAGTGGCAAAGGCAGCTAAGGATAGCCTGTGGAGACCTGGAGAGGTAGAAGAGGAGAATGGAAGGAAGAACTTGGTTAAAACTTACTTAAAGGAACTTGCAATGGTGACATCCTAGTGGAATTTGAATTTATTTAGCTCAAAAGATAGCTCAAGGAATGCCCCAGACCTCATCCTATGAGTGAAACTATCCACCTCACCCCTCCTTACTAGTTAGTGTAAGAAGATCCAGGCCTACATTGTCCCTATCTAAATGTTCAGGGAAGGGGAACCGATGAGTGTGCCCTTGGCAAGGTTAGGCACGTAGCTCCTCATATCTTTTTGCGTCTTGATTATACAGCACACAATTGCCATCTCAGACAGTGCCATCACCTCAGGAATTCTAACCAGCAGAGGGGAGGAAGGAGGAGCGGAGCTGCTGCTTTAGGATATTTCTGATGCTATGTTATGTCTTTTAACCAGATCCAGTCTCGTTGCCATTTGTGAGCTGCAATGGACAAAATAGTCTTTAGTGGAAATCTGGGAACCTAGTTAAGAGCCCGAGCCTTACTATTCTGTTACAAAACTGAAATAGGTTTGCCCTAACCCAACTTATATGAGCAATAAAATCTGACCCCAGGTGGTCTCTCTCTATAGTGAACTACACCCCAACCCTACTTATAGGGAAATTATAACTTAAAAGAAAACCTCAGTAACTGAGCAGCTTGAGCCTCAGCCAATCCCAACCTGAAGGTGTCAAATCCCTAACTAAGCCTAACACCAAATGGGAACAACTGGATAATCTTATGTGATTTCCTTCCTGGTTATGAAGAGAGCTCCTCGTGCTAAGAAGGCATCCTACAGCACTCTCACACTGCATGGATGCCTGTTTCTAGGCCCTGTTTCTTGCTCACACTTTCTTAAATTGTGGGGTAGGTTTTCTTTTAATGCATATGAGGAATGAAGGTTGTTCGGGAAGAACAACTTGTAGTCGCTACCATCTGTGGGTCACTAAACATGCTGCACATCAGGGATTTTAACTCTGTTTTTCTCCAGGCTGAACTTGGCATATCCTAACTCAGCCTCAGCATAGGATTTCTCTGTGTGTATTGAGGACAGGCAAATTGTTGAAAAGCAAATGGAAAAATATAAAAAGCATCTGATGACAGATTTTTACATAAAATCGATGTTAAAGCTCACATACTCCTCCCACACACTGAGTAAAGGACCCAGGGCAGGCAGAATGAATGGGCATCTTAGCAGCTACAGAAGCACTCGGTGACCCTCATCCAGAGAAGAGCACTAGTATTGAAACAAGCCAGCAGTATAGTTGAGGCTCTGAAGGTGGGAGCTTTTATTTCTCACATAATTTTCATAAGTGTGGCCTTGCACTACAACTAGTCACAGATAAACTGGCCATATGAAAGCACATGCCATGTATGCAGCCGGGAAAAGCCTGCCTGGATGCCAATATATTTTATAACAAAAGATATACGTAAAAAACTGATGGATATTAATTTTGACCACATAAGAGGACAGGCTATCAGATTCAGGGATTCAAGGAAGTTCCTGCTTTCCCTGCAACATCACACTTGAATGCTGAATTCAAGCCCTACAAATGAGATGCAATGGACTGATTGAAAGTCTAGGTCACAAACTGGCCACTGTTCAGTGGAATTTACGCTGACACATGCTTTCCTTTGACCAGTACATGTGTGCCAGTGTGTGTGTGTGTGTGTGTGTGTGTGTTTAAATGATATTGGGATTCTTCCAATGGGGCTGGAGTTTCCAATGTGTTAATGCCTTCCATTTTAGCTTTACACCTTTGCAGTAATTGTCTGGATTCCAAAGGCATTTGAGTTTTGGATACTAGCTCTGCCCCACACTATTTTAATAACATACACACAAACACAAACCCACAGAGCCTCCTTAGATTAAGGTAATTTCAGGAACTAAGGATTGCAAGCCAATTTAGTTGAAAAGAAACAAGCTGGCACATTGCACCCTAGCATGCAGCAGGCATGAGCATTATTTTAAAAGAAATTTTAATTAAAATATAATTACATAATTTCCTCCTTTCTCTTTCCTCCCTCCAACTCCTCATGAGAATAATTTCTGGTAATGGATAGTTAATGGACATGAATGTGAAGAAAAAGAGGTCAATTTCTGGCATACTCTTCATTTGTTTTTAACAAATACCCTACATGAATATAGACTTTTTTTGTCTTTGGAGTTTAGTATATGTTGTTGGAAACACAAATCATCTTTTGACTACATTAGTGAAATTTGTCTTTGGGAGAATTTAATTTTCAAAAGTCTAATGACCCACTTTTGCCCAACCACTTCCAGATTTGAAAGCCAAAGGGGGAAAAATTCTTTACTGGTAGTGATTTATCTGCCTTCAACAATCTTTGCAAATGTGATCTGCAGGGGTCAGTTCTAGGCCTAGAGCCAGGAAATGCTTTTCTGTAATGATGGGGGGGTGTGAAATTAAATATTCAAGGAGCTGACTGCTTCAGGGCAGAAGTGCCTCTTAGGAAAAACTTGTTCATTCTGCTTCTAAACAGGCAAAAGAAACCCTAGGAAGAAGAAGACACCCGTACACACTAATGAACAGCCTGTTCCACAAAGGAGCTTGGTGAGCAACTAAATAACCTGGGTCCCATTTCTGCCCATTTGTAGCAGTATGCGATCAGAAGATTATGAAATCCAAGTCCATTTGGTGCTTGCAACAGTCTGCCTCTTAGAATCACTTGGGGAGAGCTGTGTATAGACTAGCAGGGATGTCCACTGGTGAAGCATCCTGCCAGTAATGACACAGAAGTCTTTGGCTACCCACAAGCAAGGAGCTAAAGTCTGTGCCTTAGGTGAGGTTACTCCTTTATAGTTTTCTTTAAGAGGCAATCGGGAAAGCCTTGGCTACAAAGCCATCTCCAGCTAGAAAATGCACCCCTCTTCTGTAGAATAAGCTCATAGGCTGATCCCTGTCATCAGCCACAGCAGACAGGCTGGTAAGAATGCTGTGGGCAGAAGCCTGGATTGTACTAGTCAGACTTGAGCTGGAATCCAGCCCACCATTCACTGGACATGGGGTCCTGGGCAAGGGGTAACTAATGCTAAATGCACCTGTCACTTGCAGAAGCCAGACCCTTGCATCAAAAGCTAAGGAAGGATGTACAGCAAGATAGGTTATGCTGTCTCTTGGGTACCACCCATGGGGCACCTTGGGTTCGAGACCTTTAGCTTCCAGTAAGATTAAGCAATCAAGCAAGCTTACCACACGGATCTCCAGCTCTGGCAAGATGACCAATGTTAAACATCATCTTTGTAAGTCACAGGCACAGAGGTGGTCGGTAAATTGTGTCTCATACACTTTTCTCAATGGATTCCACTCAGCTTCTACATACTGGAAACCAACTGAGAAAATACTACAGGACTTGTGGGATTATAAACATAATCTGAGGAACAGCCAGCCAAGATCAGCAAGAAGCCAGCAGTTCCTGCCTTGAAGAATTGTTGTTTGGGGTAGCTTTCCTTCCACCCTGGCTGAGCCCAATGGCTCCAGGTAAGATACCTGTATGTGTGGGAGTTGTATAGAGGTTGTGCTGGGAAGACTTGGGCTTCCACTGGCGGTCCTCACACAGCCCTTTAACAGGAGCTGAGGCATTCGGCAGTACCATCACCAAAGGAAAGGGAGAACCACAGCCTCTATTTCAGGCAGCAATGGGTCCAACTAATCAGGAACACCAGGACAGATACTAGAGAAGACAGCAATTCTAACACTAGTCCCATGAGATCAGTGGGGCACTGAATGAGAACACCCTAAGCAGTCATTGGACTCACACCCAAAATTGCACTCAAAATATTACTAAGTTTCGTTATTAAGATCTCCCTTACTACAAGTATAGTATCATCACAGAATTAACAAGGACTTTCTCCAGATACTGCTCCTTGAGGCTAAGAACAGAGGTAGTTTTAATTCCTTTAGGCTACTGTGCAATTTTAAATGTTTTATTCTCAAAAGGGTACATAAACCAATGCAAATGAAATAAAGCCATAAATGCATCATTTAAGTTCCTTTAAAAGGTGTTACAATCAGTTAAAGGAAACATTGAGAAGGAAACTACACATAATTTTGTACTGGACTCCGAAACATAGAGGAATTAATTTAAGGCCCTGATTATTTAACAGTATCTCATCTCCAATATGAAGAGAGCATTTAAAATGCATTTGTGAAATTAATGAAAGAGAAACTTTATAGTACTTCTCTGATTATAATGAAGGTGGGCATGAGTCAACAGCAAGCAGCCAAAACATTTTCTAAATTAAATATCTGAATAAAATGCACCCTTTAATTTGAGCCAATTTGGTTGGCAGTAGGTCTACCTAATTGTCTGTTTGGGTAAACTTCAATAATGTATTGTCAATGCTGAGGTGACTTCTCCCCACCACCAAAATGTCCACGTGTTACAAGTCTTCTATGGTATAGATGCAGAATGAAGAGTTGTAGAACACAGCATTAATCCATCCACAACTAAAAGGGCAAGCTTTCAGAGCTACAAGTCCTAGTGTAGGAGGAATACTGAATTAAAAGTCAGGGACCTGGGTTCTGGCTTCAGGCCTACTTCTGGCTTGTCTACAAGTCTACTTTGTGCAAGTCTCAGAGTTTTCCCTCATGTATCTAAAATAACTACAAGTTTGTTTCCGCCCTCAAATTCTATTGTGTTCTAAGAATGCAATGGTGTGTGCATCTCCGCTCTCCACATCAGTTGCCACTCAATGGTGCATCACTTGCTACAGCATCTTTTCCCTCTAATAAGAGTTCTAAGAATTTGGTTTGATTATGACTCTCTGAAGTATGTTAGGAACAGCTGCTTTTCTTGAAAAGTGCCAAGTTTGCTGATTGCATAATTCTATAACTTAGAGTCTCAATCACTCCTGTTGCATCCTCCGGTCAAGTGGTAGCCTGGGAATACCATACAATCTAGAATTGAGACTTGGGAAGCATCATTTCCCAAATGAGTCTCTAAGAGGGAAGGTAAGTAGATCCTTCTGATTATCACCTTAAGCTACCAAACCCAAGTGTTCTTCCTACTTGGAACAAAAACACAAGTCAAGTGTTCAGAGGCTATACTTGTCTTCAGGTACCATCTCCAAATTGGCACCACAGTTGTTACCTGCAGCATTGTGATGGCTGCATAGATGACAAAGCTTTTGGGTCATATGGCCACTTACGGATGGTCTCATTGCCTTTATTTTAAGTGGGACCCTCCTGGTCTAAGTAGAATTCTGGAATCTCCTGGATTGTGGTACCAGCTGAGGCCCTGTGGATGGGAAATGATCAAGTATCCATTTTAGTCAAGATGAATCACTGCCCCTTTTTAAATGAAAAGAGTTCAGTATATTTGACTCGTCACCAAGTTAGTATTGGCCGCCACATCAAAGTCCCATTCAATATTAGTCTCTACTGTGGGAAGGTTGAATATGACTATGAAGATCCCATGCCTCTGAACTCATAGATATTGACTGTGAAATGCTCCCAGGAAATACACCCAAACTTGGGTGAGACCACTTCCTTCTGCCTTAGGCAACTTCTGCAGAGGGATTTGATAATAAGCCACTGGGGACCAAAACTTCTAGCACTGGAGGGAATGAGTTCTTTGGTGGGTAACACTCCATCATCTTTAGCATGCTCTCCATTATCCATCTTGTGGTCATGGGGCCTTATCACACTCTAAGGATGAAGACGGTAGAACAGAGGTGGATAAGCCTGAGTTTTGGCACCACCCCTGAGTCGCCAGTCAGTCTGGGACAGCCTATCTCTGTGTTTATGAAGCAAACAAAATGTCCTTTCTACCGAAGACACAGATATCCAGCTGCATGAAATCAAAGACATTCTAGCTCAGGTGCCACCACAGATAACCCTGTTACGCTGTGTCCTGTGCGACCAGTCCTCTCTCAGAAATGAGAGCTACAAAACTTAGAGTATAACATGGTTAGGTCACACAGCTGGGTATTGGTAGAACCTATCCTGAAACTTGACACCATCTGGACCCAAAGTTCAAGCTCTTCACGAATGTACAGGTGTCTATATGATGCCCAAGCAAATGGAAAGAGGTCATTCTACAGATCTGGTGGGAAATGGAGCATCTGTGTAGCTAACAACCCACATACTCCAGAACTGCTGCCATCATGAAGCCTACATGTCCCTCTTACTGTAGGAGGTTGGTAATCCCAAATGCAAAAGTCAACATCCTAATTGGTGGAACCTATGTAGGAAAAATAGCCTTTATAGATGGCATTGTGCTAAGAATCTTAGATGGAGAGATCACACTGAATGTCTGGATGGATAAATCTCAGACCCTCTAAAGAGAGTCATACATCCCTCAGAGAAATTTACAGGCCCAACCCCTTCCTGATAAGAAACCCAACCAGGGTGTGCCTGGGGATTCCAGGAAATACCCCACCTTATGCCATTGAGACCTTAACTTTCAAAAAATGACCTTTAACAGTACCTGGAGTGCATCCCTCAACTATAGAATAATTAAGTGCTGTGTTCCCCTTCTTATGATCGGACTGTACCACTATATGTAAATGAAGTAACCTTAGCACCCTTAGCCCCAGCAAATTAAGCACATTCACCCCAGAAACCCCTCCCACTGTCCAAGGTTTATAAGTCCCTGTTTCGCATGTAATAAATGGGCTGCCATCATCTTTTCACCAAGACTGAGACTGAGTCATTTATTCTGGGGAAGGGCGGACTCCCCTCCTCCCTGAAGAATTTGCTACTGGACACCCGGAGCTTGACTGCCAGCAGGCCTGGAAGGTGAGCTGCTGACCACCAGTGAAGCATCGGTGCTGGCATCTGCCCACATCCTCTGCTGCTAGTTAGCGCAGCAGCTTCACCAGAGCACTGTAACACTGCTTTATCATCACCATGATGGGCTTTGGAACACACGAGTTTCCACTGCCATCTGGTACAGGCAATCTCATTAAAAAGAGGTAACTGTAGCTGGGCAGTGGTAGTACACACCTTTAATCCCAGCACTCAGAAGCCAGAAGCAGGTGAATCTCTGTGAGCTCAAAGCCAACCTGGTATACAGAGTGAGCTCCAGGAAAGCCAGGGCTACACAGAGAAACCCTGTCTCAATAAAACACACAGAGAGAGAGAGACCTAACACCCTGTAGAAAACTGTTTTCTCCCTGTGAGATCCAAGAGCCTTACCCATGGACCTCAGACCTTGTTCTAAGCCCTCTAGCTGCTCCTGAGAAAAGCAGAACCTGACACTGAGGTTCCACCCATTTACTGCCCGGAAGCCAGCAGGACCTGGACCATCCTGCCCTTCAGGCATGGCAGCCCAGCAGTGGTGTGGAGTACAGAATGACATAGGCCCTAGGGGAAAACCTTCTACTATTGCCCTGCCAAATGGACAGAATATTAAACTTGCTCAGAATGGCTTATCATTATACCCACAAATGGATGAATCTCTTATTCTTTATCTGAGAAGCTTCTGTTTGCATAGATGGTAATCAATATAGTGATTTACCTCTAGCCACAGTGTAGAGAATAAGAGACTGCAGAATTCTCGTCTCATGTATTATACTCCCAAGCTTCATAGATCCCTCAGATGGAAGATGGCAAAAGATGGTAAGAATCTAATGTGATGGGTAACTACCAGGAAACATTATCTTCTGAATACAGGGTGGTGTGATAGTCACAATACCTATACAAAACCAGACAAAATACCAGAATGGAGAGGTAGATAAGTTGTGCACACAATTCTACCCCATATCCATGGTGCTAATGGAATTATTAGCTACTGAGGGAGGGGGAGAAAGTTTTTCTAAGAGCATAGCCACTGGTAAGCCAACCATACCACACTGGGAGACCACATTTCCAAGAATATTGGGGTGGTACCAATTCGTTTTAAAGGATTTCAAAAAGACAGGGTTGGAAGGGAAAGGGACATGATTTGGGAATTAGTTAGTGGAGAAGGATGATGTGACCTGGAGGTGTGGTTCGGTGCAGCCCCCTTCAGTGACAGTCTTAGGGGAGGACCGATATGAGAAGAGAAAGAAGGCAGACAGTTGGGACCAGGAGGCCTCGTACAAGCTATGTCTCAGGCTGAGCAATCTTACTGCGAAATACAGCATCTTATGCACCATTCCAGGAGAAAATGGGACAGAGTCAGCAAGAAGCTATTGTACAATGGGTCAAAGTCAGAAGGAAGCTAATCAAGCAATGTTACACAAAGGGAACACAGGATATCTCAAGTGTGTCACAGACCAAGCACACAGTGGCCTTGGGACTGATAGCCACAGCCCTTTAGGATGAAAAGAGTTGGGTTCTCAGGTTCTGAAGTGCATCTCCCCAAAGGCCCTGGCCCCAGGCTATTGCTGGCCTTCTCAAGCATATTCCTGTCTTCCGAAAAGAAACTGCATTCCTTCTCCACATAGCAGGGCCTTGGGGACAGCCTTGGTTTGGCCCGGCTCTCAACAGAGGTATATACTAAAAAATGTCATATGAAACTCTTCAATAGCTACTAAAAAAAACCTGAAAATGAAGATAAGGCAAATACAAGAAAGGAAGGCCACTCTGCTCTGTGAAAGGCCAGAGCAAGGCCCACGAAAAACAGAAAGGCGGAGTTTGAAAACCGGTGGAGTCTGGGAGCTGGAATGTGTCTGGTGGAAAGACTTGAAACGCATGACTTTGCAAATGTGTCTGGCTTCCTCCCAGGCACAGGCATGGAGCCAGAAGTTACAAAGGTTTGCAAAGACCACTTATCAGGGCAAACGTCACACAGCCAAGTGTTCTTCCCACAAAAAATGTTGAAGTGTTTGGAAAAGAAAAGCTTCAAATTTCTAGTTAAAACCTGTAAGTGATTGACAAAAGATAAATTCTATTTCAATGATAAGTATGTAAAACACTATCTCAAAAAAGTAATTCATTTAATGCAGGGCAGAAAAAAAGGGGGAAGCCAGTTTATAAAAATAACTAAAGAATGATATGAGCTTATTACAAGATGAAAGGAACAGGATATAATATTGCAAGTCTTTCACTATGGGGTGAGATTGAGATGGTATTGAACAAGCCCCAACCAGAATCTAGGCTGGCAGGGCCCCAAGCTCCGGATGTGAGCTGCTGCCCTGAACAGCATGGCAGCTATTCAGTCCATGGTAGTCCTGTAGGAAAGCCCTTGAGACAGGGTCTGGGAAGGATCAAGAGAGAGAATAGAGACTTTTGTGAGAGCAGTTTTGCACCTCTGTAGCCACAAAGAGCAAACTGATCAGCAATGTGATACAAAAGTCTTCCCAGATGATTACCATTCAGGCCTGCCCTCTTCGTCAGAGCCAAAAGGAGTAGAAAAACCTCCAGGCTGGTTTTCAGTACACATCCTAACTCTAAGGAAACATTTCTCACAAAACAAGACAGTCTGCAGACTTTGTGGTCACACATCTGGGGTAGAAAGCCTAGACTCCTTTGCAATGCATCACTGTGGCCATGTTGAATCCAAGGAAGGGGAAATGCATGTGCATGTGAAACAATTAACACTTTCTGTTTTGGCCGTTCTGCCCTGACATGGGCTTCTGTTTCTGAATCCCCTCTCATTTGGTTATGAAGGTCTCACAGCTTTCATGAGCTTTGGAACATGAGCGTTCAATGTGAGGCATTTTCCTTGTCTAACTGATTAATCTTTCTTCTCTTGTGCCCTTTCCAAAAGGACACAGAACATCTTGTGCCCAGCTCCCAGCATCTTGTAAGTTTACTATTCCGGAGACCTTTCACCTCTCACCTGATTCACACAGGCTAATGCTGACTTTATACTTGGATCTCACAACAATGGAAAGAAGGCTAACATTTATTATATCCAGCAAATATATACGTTGGAATCGCTATGTGTCAGACACAAATATTACTGTGATCTTTATAAACATTAATTCATTTACTCCTCAAAGACCTATGGAGTAGGCTGTTGTCAACCTCACTTCACAGGTGAGGTCTGTCTCAGTGCTCTCAACCTTCCTAATGCTGTGACCCTTTAACACAGTTTCTCATGCTGTGGTGACCCCGACCATACAGTTATTTCATTGCTTTTTCATAACTCTGATTTTGCTACTGTTGTGAATTGTAACATACATATCTGATATGCAGGATGTCTGATATCCTCTATGAAAGAGTCATTTGACCTCTAAAAGGGTCAAAACCTCCAGGTTGAGAACCGATGTTCTAAGACAAGGTAGAGCCAGGATTTTAGCTAGCTTTCCTGTATGACAGCCACACCCTTGCTTTGGTTAGTGTTTCCAAAGCCGTTCAGCCCCCTGGATGATATTATTGAAAGACAATGGAGTCTTGAAAACCTGGAACCTCATGGGACATTCTTAGGTGACTAGGCCATACTGTTTAAACAAATTGCAGGATCTCAGATACTTCTCTGTTTCTCTGCTTCTGAGCTGTGGCGTAAGTTCCTGTGTGTGTATCCCTTCACTAGGATGCACTGTGTTGCAAGAGGTCCAAAGCAAAATAGCCACCTGCCATCTCTAAAACCTTGAGCCAAAATAAACCTTTTCTCTTTTAATGTTAATTGCCTCAAGTAGTTCTTTATAGTGCAAACAGCACCTAAGACAGAAGTAGAATAAAGGTGAATGAGACAAGTTATCAATACTAAGAGCTGTATGTAAACATTTATAAGACAGTGTGGGTTTTATCATTGTAAAAGTAGAGGAGGATGGAGAGATGGCTCGGTGGCAGAGAGCACTGGCTGCTCTTCCAGAGGGCCAGAGTTCAGTTACATAGCAATTCATAATTATCTATAACACCAATCCTGTGGATCCAATGCCCATTTCTGGTCACCAAGTATACACAGACATACATTCAGGCAAAACATTCATACACATAAAATAGGTTGTGGAGAAAGGAGAACCCTCCCCCACTGCTAGTGAGAATGTAAACTTGTACAACCACTCTGGAAATCAATCTGGTGCTTTCTCAGACAATTAGGAATAACGCTTCCTCAAGATCTAGTTATACCACTCCTAGGCATATATCCAAAAGATGCTCAAGTACACAACAAGGACATTTGCTAAAGTTGTCATTTTTAAGCTTTGCGGAGTATATGCAAAGAATAATGTCGGTAGATGCTATACACCTAATCGCCCCTCAAGTCTGTATCCATTTTTAAATCATCAGTTATGCTTATATTCCTCTGATCATGAAAACATTGGTTATTCACAATCAGAAGAGTCAGGAAAGCACATGATCCAAAGTAACTATCATTCCTAGATCCTGTTGTCCAGAAGTGTTCTGGTAATTCAGAGAAGTGTGGTATAGCCTTCTCTGCATGTGTATAGTCATCTGTCTATGTACTGTGGCTCACCACTTATTAAAAAATGGCTCTTTACACCAGAGGAATTCACATTATTCAAGGAATAACAATGTATACTTAGTTTAATGTCCTAGCATGGGCTAAGTATTCTCCAAGAGATGTAAAAATCATAAAAGCACCATCACAAAGCCATAAAAGCATTTTAAGGCTAGACGTAAATCACCAATGATATATGCCAACGGTTTTTATTTAGAAGACGCTAAGAAATGTTCTTGTCTTTATTCATGCTAACTGGTAGAGGAACCTAAAAGTGCTATGTTTAATTTTTTAAATAATGGTTTTTATTTATTTGATAATTTTATACAATTTATTTTGATCATGTTTGCCTCATATCCCAGCTCTCCCCAGGTCTTTCTCACTCACCAAACTCATGTTCTTTCTTTCTGTCTCACTGAAGACAGCTGAGCTGACTACCTCTAGGCGTGGAGCCTGCTGCCCTGCAGTGTGATTGACATATCAGGTGCCACACTCTTCAACAAAACTGACTTCCCCTCGCTTCCAGCAGCAATCAAAAGCCAATAACTCTTCAACTAAGGTTGGAATTTCATGCCCACACTCCACACTGAGTTATTGTCTAAATGCCAGGGCTTTTTAAAAACACAAATATTCCATCAGTTGAAGTCACTATGGTGATTTTTTTTTCAAGATTTTGTTATATTTTCGGCACTACCCAGACATATCACTAAGATGACAACAGCGTTTGCTTCTTAAATTTGTGTTCAAATTAATCAATGTAGCAACAATACTACTTCATCATTATTTTCTTATGGTCTGATTCAAAAGACTGATTCTAAGGCAGAGGACGCAAGAGCATCAAGGAGAAATCTCACTGTGATTCTTCTAACAGTGCCCAGTAATTTTTAATGAACTGCCCAAAGCCATGGAGCATGTTGTACCTGCTAATACAGGGATCCCCCAAATGCCTTGTTGAACTAGGAACAAAGAAAGCAATGATTTCATACAGAAGGAAGAAATCAGTATCCCAAGCTGAAATCTTTTTCAGGTAACCACAGTACTCCCCAGCATAACAACTGAGTGGAGCCAGAATGTCACAGCCTTGAAGACAGCTTCCTCTTGACTGTTCCAGTAATTTTGCCATAGGGATTGTCGAGAGGCAGCAAAACCTGTAGAGGAACCACAGGGTAACTTTAGAGATTTGAGGACAGCCTTCTCCCTTAGAGGATCCCATATTGCAGGAAGGATGTTGCCATTGTCAAAGAGAAAATTGCTCTGCAGTAAAACTGCTGCAAGACTAGCAGTGCCTGGTTTTCCTTGCAATATTTGGGTGATGAGTTGTTGTTTTTTTCTTTTTTCAGAAAATATAGGAATTTTGAGTTTTGTATGTGGTTTGGGGTTATTGTATGTAGGTGTGAATATGTATAAGTGTGTGGCATATGTATTTATTGTGTGTGTGTGAGGGCTTGTGTGTCACACCACTCGCGTGGAGATCAGAAAACAATTTTGTGTAGTGGCATCTCTCTTACCTCTATGTGGGCTCCAGGGCTCTGACTCAGGTCATCAGGTTTGCATACCGAGTACCATTACGTGCTAAGCCATCTCCCAGCCCTCCCCCTTTCCTTTTTTTGAGACAGAGTCTCCCACAGACCTAGAGCTTGAGTTCAGTTAGACTGGCTGGCCCGTGAGGTCCAAGGGTCCTATGGTCTCCAGTTCCTCAGTGCTGTAACTATTGACACATTACAGCAAAACACATTACAGCACTTGGCTGGTTACATGGTGCTGGGGACCCAAACTCGGGTTCTCATGCCTGCACACCAAGTAGTCTACTGACCAAGCCACCAAGAAGCATCTTGTTTGTTTGTCATGTCGATACAGACATTTCTAAATACATTATACAATCCTGCTTCTTAAAAGCCAGTGAATACATTTGACCTTTTTTGATAACTCATTTTGGACATCAATCATTGTCCATAGCTATAATTCGGCCATGCCCTGAAGAGCCTTTGAGGTCCATAGGGCTGTGAGTGCAAGGCTAAATGTTCCAGATTGGTGTGTTTTAGAAGCCTTCTGTCGTCACACCCTGTCACTTGTCACTCCGCAGCTGTCCTCACTGTGCCTCAGCTTCCTGCTTCTCGTATGCTGCCTTCATGTGGTATACATATAGGTGAGGGTCCAAATGTGTGAGACTGAAACTATCCCCCACAGTGTGAGGGCACTTTGCTCAGGCACACGCACGCGCGCGCGCGCGCGCACACACACACACACACACACACACACACACACGGTGGGAGGTGGGGGAGAGGAAGGTATATTGTCCATCCAAATAGACAGTCTCTTCCCCATCTCTCTCCCTCACACACACTAAAAGCAGTTACCCAAAATGATGACACAGATAGGTCAAAAGGCCTATCACTGAAAATGTCCATGGGAGTAGGGTCAGTTCTGATCTCCCAGGAAGTGACCACAGAGGCCATCAGTCAGGACTCCAGACTGCCTAGTCAGACAATTTGTCACAGCTAAAAGGAAGTTGGGTTTGTATATTTCCTTAGACAAGAGTTCCCTTAGAAAACATGAATTTCTTATTCTTGCCAGCTGTAACACAAACAGACTTTCATCTCTCCCAAATGTACCATATGCTACTGAAATGACTATTTAATCAAAAGGTAGGCATGATAAAACGAAAATACAGTCTTCCCTTCTCCTCATTGCCTTACGATGGAAGAATAATGCATCTGTGACCTTCAGTGGCACTTTCCCAAGGAGATCTTAGAGCTGTTTCCTTGGGCACACGCTGTTCCTTCTTTTTGTTCCTCCCTGCAGCTTATATCCCTATAATCACTCATCCACTTCCAGAGTCCTCAGCCTCAGGCATTGAAAGACCCAGAGCCAAAGAGGGAAATCAGTGGAAACTATAAATACTCCCTCAAGCCAGCAGCTGCTACAGGTTTTAGGCAGTGATGTTGTCCCAAGTTGACAAGGAGACAGAAAGGAGATGGGGCAGAAATGTGCGTTCAGTATTTTAAACTCTCTTACCTCTTCCTTGTTGATCAGCCCCATTTTGGACATGTCGATGTTAAAGTAGTGAATGTTTGGCAGGCTGATCTCCATATCTTCAATCTGGAATCCACAACAGCATGTGTTACAGTGAGCACTGGAGAGCCCCTCTTCTTCCATCTACCTCATCCATCCCGGCCATTCTCTATGACCATGGTTGTCTCTTCAGGGACTCTCCCATGCATCTCTGCTGCCAATCACAGTTCCCTCCACTAGTCTTCCTGTAAGACTGATGGCAGGTCCATTCCTCTCCCTTCAGTATAAAACTTTCTCTGAAGAGCTCAGGCTCCTTGAGGTGGGAATTGGGGTGATCCCTTTGACATCCAACTGGTCTCCCTCCAACCCTCCCAGAACGGTCTCTAATATTCATAGATCCTAGGATAAATGTAAAATTGCAAACCCATATACATGATATAAAGGCTTAGTGGACTTGAGTCTACTTTTCTAATTGACAAATATACTTTTGTTAAACTTATAAAGTTGGCTTGTAATTTAAAACTCTGAATCTTTGTGATACTGTACCAAACCATAACATCATGGGAAAAGGCAGCCTATTCCTTGGGCCAGTCCATCTTGTCTCTTGGATCATAAAGGAAGGTATTCTTCTTGTATGTCAAGCCATATCCATTTCTGTAGTCCACTTCTATGCCTAAGAATGTGCCCCCATTGGCAGAGGTCTTCTTTGATAGAATAGATCTCTAGGACAGATTTGCCCAGGTTCTAGAAAGTAGTCTCCAGACTATTGGGTGAAAAATTCTGGGAGAGCTGGGGATTCTGAAGAGCTTGTCACCTTAGATTTACCACCTCTACCCAGCGGAGGCAGGCACAGGCAGAGGAAAGCAAGACCGAGGATGCTACAGGACTAGTCCAGGTGATGCTTTTCTTCATTCAGCATGGCCTTGGCCCATGCTTTCTTGACCATGCTTCTATAAAATCATCCTGCAAGTCTCCTAGACTGTGGTCCATCATGCCTTTATCATACTACTACCAGTGACCACTCTAGAAAGCAAATCTAGCCATACTCAGTGGCCCCCCATGGCTCTCAGAATAAAACATAGACTATAAATAAGCCTAAAATGTCCTTCTGACTCACTGCTACCTTATGGCCCAAACACAGAAAAATTACTTCCCAACTGGCATGTCATATATGGTTGGCCCTTAACTGTAAATGTCTGTATTGTACTGTCTCCTATCTCTACATTTACCCTATTCCTTGGCCCTTGAAAATAAACCAGCTTACCCAGGTTTGTTTCTGAAGACTCAGCACACTCCTCTCCTAGAAAACCTAGCTAGTCCTATCCTTTACTCCTGAGTTAGATGTTCCACCTAGTTCCATAATAACTTATTACTGATCTTTAAAAATATTTACTTGTTTCTTTGTTCACTTAATAATGAATTATTTGAGGATAGGGACATGTCTGGCTTATCTTTGTGTCCCTTGGGTCCTTCCAGAGGCATAATGTCCAAGAATATCAAATATTAGTAGAGATGGATTGGTGGGTGGATGGATGGAAGGAAGGAAGGCTTAAATCTCTCTACATCTATCATTTATACCTTGAAACATACAACCACTGTCCAGTTATCTCTCCATCAAGGTATGGAAGTGGCCTGAATTTGAAGTTTAAAATTGTGGTAGGTTGAAGGAACTCAAAGAATTTTTAACAACGCTGAAGCGCTGTCACAGTGGCCTGTGTTTTTAGGCTGAACAGATTTTCCCATTTTCTGCTCTCTTCTCACTTGCTATAACAAGCTTTTGAACAACAACAGATGTCACTTCTCATGTGTCTTCCACTTTCCTATTTTAACACTCAAGTCTGCCTTGGAGCTGACAGGAGACACAGTTCCTCTCAGTCCTCAGAGTGCAGGTGACAAAGCGTACCTCAGGCACCTGGTTCAGGGACAGCACTTGTATGTCATAGAGGGTCTTCTGCACCGATGGTGAGTATTCGCCTTTATCATAGGGCCCAGCAAATTTCTTCAGGACTATGTCCCAGACAGTGCCCCTAGGACACAGAGGCAGAGACTGAAGGAGAGCTTGTATGATATGTGAGGGATGCCTTATAAAGCTAAGAAGCAGAGGTGCCCTAAAAAATCATTATATGGATGGTTTTAGGAAGAATTATTATTCTGAAATGTGAAAATGAAAACAAGCAAAATCCATTTCATATCTCTCTGCACCACTGTCAAACACACACAAACACACACACACACACTGCAGTAAACAAACACAAGTATCTACCTGTCCTCATAGAGCAATGCTAAGGCCAGATGGCATTTCGGCATCAGTCTTCTACCATGTACGCAGATGTACATGGTAGACTCCCTGCTCATGGCTACTTCCTTAAACTATTGCCTCAGGGAATAGTGCCATTCTGTAAGCCAAACACCTTACATGATTAAAGTCACCGAACCTTTAGTATAGTTGAGGCAGTGCTGAGATTATCCCCTCCCCCACCCCATCTGGACATGACGGGCCTGAGCTCACAAGTTAAACCATCACCTCTGATTCCTTTGTCTTTAGTGGGTGACCTGGAGCTCTCCCCTGCCTGGACATTTGAACACCAGTACAGCAGGCTCCCTCTACCTAGGGAGAGCACTTGAAAAAAGTGAGGGGAAAGAGGACTGGGGTAAGGTTCTTCTTCACACATTTAAAAGCCTCTCACATAATAATAATAATTTAAAAAGCAGGTAAAAAGTACCAGCGGGAGGATGCTTTGTAAGGAAGGAAGATTCCAGCTCATCCTAGTTCAGAAGCCAATTATTCCTTTTCAGAGCTGTGATAAAACACACCTGTACATGGCTTAAGCATTTGTCATATACAGTGTCTGTGTGTGAGTGTGTGGTGAGTGCTCATGTGCGTTCGTGCATGCATGTGTGAATATTTGTGTGAATTCATATGTGCAGGCCCGTGCATGTGTGTGTGCCTGCATGTGCGCATGTGCATATTTGGGTGTATTCATGTGTGCACGTATGTGTGCCTCACGGCCAGATAAATAAACACCATCATCCCTGGCTTTCACGTATGGGTTCTGGGGCTCAAATGCAAGGCCTTACACTTGGAACGTGAATGCTTTACTAAGTGAGCTCTCTCCTCAGTATTTACAAAATACTTCTACGAATATCACAGACCATGGAGCTTAGCCTGTGGGTGACCAGTTGTCACCATCCCCCCCTCCCAAAACCAACAAGGACACAGAGTTTCCTGGGATGGAAATTTTAGTATTGAAGCTAAGAAAGTCTCTCACGAACTGGGTGGGGCTGGGAACCTTAGTTTAGGCCCCTCTGCACAGCTCTAAGCTAGGTATCATCTTCATTTGATGCAGGCCAACAGCAGAAATGTCACTTGGGTGTCGTTAGAGAGACAAACTCTGTCAGAGGCCCAGGAGGGATCATAGTGATCTTTATCTTCACAACGTCCTGAGGTGTACTCTACTGTCTGAGAGCCACTGACAGAATTTGGAAAGGAGGGGCTGGGAAAGTTAGCTTGCCCTGTGAACATGAGGGCCTTCATTGCATCTGCTCTTTAAAGCTACACGTTATGCCTATTTAACCCCAGCCCTGAGGAGAACACAGGCAGATCCTGGTCTAGCCAGCCAGCCTAGCCGAATAAGCAAGTCTCAGGTCCCAGTAAGAGGCTGGTCACAAAAATCAAGGGAGATAACTGGCGAGAAGCAGAGAGTGGCTCTCGCGCCTGCGCGCGCACGCACACATACACACACACACACACACACACACACACACACACCAGGGGTGCAGTCCTGAAGCACTAAGAATTTGAGTTGACAGGCCTCTGAGTTTCTCCTTTGATCCAAGATTCCGTTAGCCTGCCCCAGTTCTCAGTCTTAGCCCTTGCTCGCCATACCAGACAGCCTCGAAGTCCACATCCTGACTCTGGTAGCGCCACTTGCAGTACACTTGCGTGGCAAAGCAGCGGTCCTTCACCTCTGGGAGAGTGGTGAACTGGTCCTTTAAGAACCCTTCAAATCCGGACTGGGTTGTTTTCAAGACCTTGAGGTCCTTGATTCCAGAGTGAATGACCGGAGGTCCTGATTCAGACAGAAGCGGGGGAGAGGGTGAGTCTAAGCAGAACAGTGTCCTTACTGCTCACTGCAGCAGCAGCAAAGGTCCCGCCATAGAAGCACACACACTGTTTCCATCTTCTCGTCTCCGGGGATTCCTTCTCTACCGATGGCCAGACTCTGCCCTCTCCTGCCTAAGCAAAATAGAAGGTTCACGCACATATCCATCTATTTGAGACAGCTTCCTCCTGGGATCTGCAACGGTATCTCAGGCAAATCATCTTATATAACAGAAGGTGCAAGTTGTTCAACCAGCAGTGGCATGAGTTGCTGGGAGCCTCAGGAGTGCATCCTCTCTTGGCTGTCCCCTTGTAAGGGGATGGGTAGTAGAAGGTGATGGGCACCTTTAGAAGATGCTGCTTACCTGTGCACCAGGTAGTGCTAGCTCAAGGCCTGTGGCAATATCATGTTTTTAAAACATCTCCTACATTGTAAGAAACTAGAAATTTTGCTGGACCCATAGCCTGAGTTAAAATACACCTTGAGGTCACTTAAGACTTAAGGCTGCTGTCCCTCTATATACTTGGCCTGCTTGTTTAGCCTGCCTTTAGAAGAACAGCGTCACAAGCAGCGATCCTTGCCTTGGATTTTCCATGTAATCAGCTTTACAATATAAGCTAATGTATAGCTTTAATTTGAAATTAGGTCCATGCCCCTAACCCAGAGAGCAAGATATGTGTGTTTGCATGTGTGCTATGACAACAATCACTTGCTGAGAACAGCAAACAGAGCAAAAGTATTCTTATGAAATAACCATCAGCCATAAATATTGAAGGCAACATACTAATATCACTTGATAACATTGTTATCTAGGTCAGCTGGGATCATCCCCTATAAAACTCTGCTAAAGATTTCCGAAAAGCATCCCTCATTCCTTCCCTGTGTCATTCTTTCTGTGTCATACTCTGTTCAATAAAACCAAATAAAAGCCACAAGGACACAAGGACACAAGGACAGACAGATTGACAAGACTCAAAATCAGACAACAGACAGGCGATGACAGAAGACGTGAGGAGAGAGATGTAGAGAATTCAGATCTGGCGTGTTCTTGGTAAAACGACTCCAGGAGGAAGCCTTTGATTCCTTTCCCTTCGTACAGCACTGACTTATCTTGGGTTCTCAGGGTTATTACTAATGCATTTTAACCAGTGCAAGGACCCAGATAGTGGAGGGTCTGCAGAGTAAGGGACGAGGAGATTCCTTATCTTTCCGTTTTGAACAAACTGTAGCTCTGGCAGTGTAGACTTGAATAGGACATCATACTGGCATACCAGGAAAGCCTGGGTAGACTCAACAAGAAGGACCTTTCTTTCTAGAAGATGCAGCAGTTGACAGCAAAGCCCAGGCACAGTCCTGAGGCAACACTTGTCCCCAGTGGGTACAAACTTCTTCCTGAGCATGGGTAAGGCAGCCTGAACAAGCTGTCACAAGGTGAGGGAATTTGTCTGGACACCTGGAAATTCAGCATTGAGAAAGCTGCAGGGCCACAGACATTCAGTAATGAATGTCCCCACAGCCTTAGTTGTTTGCACAGGTTGGTGAGGACAAAGGATATTTACAGAGCAATTGGATAACCACCAAAGACTCAAGGCTACTTCCTTTCAGTCTCTAAGCTGGTTCCGACAAATATCTTCCTTTGTGGCCTGCCTAGTCTAAAAACCAAAGGTCAGAGCATCACTATATTGTTTTAGTAAAAGTAAAATATAATTCACAGTCCACAATTAAAACCCAAGGGCCAGGCACAGAAGCCCACATCTATGGCTTCAGTGCTTGGGAGGGCGATACCGGGCAGCCACAGCAAGTTGGAAGCTAGCCTGGGCTGCAAATAGGGTTATATAGCAAAAAGGGTTAGAAGGCCCAATGAAGCTCTTTAAAGGAAGAAAAAGAAAACCATGGTTTTCCTTATCACCTGTGTGGCTTCAGCTGCTGTGACTCACTCCAGAGCCAGATAAGCAATGCCTATATTTTGATATTTTTGAAGCTCCACAAGTCCTTTCATCAGAAAAAGCAGTGGCCAGAGGTCAGTGCTACATCTGCTGATTTAGTATGTTCTGATTAAATAAGACGTTCCGTAGAAAATGTCCTCAGATAAACTGGCATGACAGAAATATTTAACTTTCAGAAGTTCTCCTTGGATGCTGAACTTGAAGATAGACCAAGAGGAAGCTGCCAGCAGCGCTTTCATGCCTTCATCTGGCCAGGGTTTTTTTTGTGCTTTTTCCTTTGGTTCCAGGTACAGAATGACCCAGGGTCTCTTGCACGCACTACACTTCATTCTCAGCCCATACTCTAAATGCATAAAGACACTGGTCCCACAAAGTTGGTATGTAACTGCAGTGTATCTGTCTCATACCCAAGAGAACCACAGAGTACACAACAGGCATCTACTGACCGGAGACGGATAAGGTTGATTTGTGTCAAGGAGCAACAACAATGCAATGGAGTCTCTTTCTCGCCTAGACAGTTGACTTCCTCCAGTGTTACTGCTTGCCTTCCCCACCCTCTCCATCTCTCACACTCCAGGGAGCAAAAGAGAGGAAATGCGCATCAACTTTGGCAGAAACCATCCAGTTTGCAAGCATGCTTTTAGCTGACATTTTTTAACCTAGTACTCGGGTGTCTGTACAGTAAATGTGTTTATGCAGGAGACTTTCATTCCTGTACCCTTCCTCCCGCAGCTAGGAATGGGTGGAGGTGAGGTTTAAATTCAGCCGCACACCGTGAGAGCTGTGCCCGCCTTTTAGATCATTCTCCATCTGTGCAATGTTTCTCCTTCCTTAGACTCTCTTTGCCTCATTTCAGTACTTCAAAAGGACTTCCCAGGAGACTAGAGAGTTGCCACCTTCCATCCATGGTGAGTTTTGGGGGCAGAGGCTCAGCCTTTGAAAAGCATCTACATTACCCGACAAAAAGTGATGTGTCACTTTCTGAAATGGCTCCTGTGCATTTATTCCTTGGAAGTTTACAGGTAATACAGAGATGGCTCAGCAACTAAGAACAATTATTCCTTGCCAAGGACTCAAGTTCAGTCCCTAGCACCCACATGGACAGCTCACAAATACCCTAACTCCAGCTCTGGAGGGGTTTGATGCTCCCAGCCTCTGTGGGAACCTCATGTACACATGCTCAACACAGATAAATACAGTACACATGATTTTTGAGAGATAAAAATAAATCTTTAGAAGAAAAATATTTCCAATGGGTTCCCAGTAAAAAAAAGTAACTCCAGTCATTACAAATAATATAATCTAAAATGCATTCCCCAATACCTCCTTCTGGAAATCAAAATCTCCCCAAAATGAAACAGAAGGCAGGAGCCCAGAACTAAAACAAAGAGTAAAGTCCCTTGAAAATGAATGGAAAGGTGAAGGGGGAAATTGGCTAAAGGTTCCGCCTCCATCTTTTCCAGCACATCTGCCTCTCATCCCCATCTGCTTTGATCACCAAGTTCTGGCTCCTCCCCTAGTCCTACTCATAAAAGACTCTGTAGTGTGGTGTTGCTTAACTAGAGTCCCCTCGTTTGGCATTCAAAGTTCCCTAAATTCAAGTCCCAGTGCCCTTCCTACCACATCTCTGCACCGAAACTCATTACTTCACCTCTCCCTATCTTGATTCTCTAATCTTTGAAATGGAGATGATAGCCAGGCCTGGTTTTGGAGTTGACATGTTTCTAAAGTAATGTACCTGGGGTTTCATAGAACAGCCACTGTGTGCACTGTGAAGGTCTCCATGGTGATCTTGCTGCACCTGGCTTTTCCACACCAATGTTAACCATCTGTCAATGCTTGCTGTATCCTACAGGTTCACCAGACTCTGAAACCAAAGACCTTCACCAGCCCTGGAGTGATGTAGCAACCTTTGGAGTTCCCACAGAACAAATGTCTTCTGTTCCATGGACAATTAACCATTGCCAATTTTGTCAGCGCAGAAGCCGCCTACTCTGATGCTCTCCGTCCCTCTTTGAGCAAAATCAACAAAAACTACCCTCTTTGAATGCTGAAAGAATGTTTTCTCCTCAGCACATGTTAGACATACTGGATGAAATCAGAGTGCTTATTTTATCCTCTCGATTGGCAGTGCCCCAGCCTGCTGAGCACTGGTAAAAACCTGAGGCTTTCAAATTCATGGGGCCATCAGCTAAAAATATGCTACCACACACACTCTAAAAAGATCCCAGTTTAGAGCCACAAGAAGCAATTCAACCAGAAGCGGTGTCTTTCTCTGGGTACCATCCCATGAAAGGACTTAATCAGCCTGTGATCCTGCACTTCCCTGCCCCCACATCCCATACCCAGCCTTCCCCCAGTGCCCCATGGTGCAATGCCACAGGAAGATTTCTCACTGCTAGGACGTAATCTCTTCAGCTCCTAGTGTCCTCCTACACACTTAGCAGACTGTGATGTATCTCTCGGGGAAGTGTGCATCCACCCTTTAGCTCTCATAGGGAAAGATATTCACTTCGAATCAACAAAAAACAAGTTCAGAGCCTTACCTACACGTCAGGTGTCAAACATGCGCAAAAGCTTGACTGAGCTGAGGTAGGAAAAACTCCTGTCATGAAGAGGATAATTGTTTCCACAGTTAACGCCTCCAAAAAGTGGACGAAAATAGCAAAAAGGAGGATATTTTAAAACTCTGTTAAGCCATTCTTCTACAAAACTGCAAACTTGTAAAGGGCTAGAGAAAAGCAAAGAACAACTAAATCATGGTTTCTCAACCTGTGGGTTGCAACTCCCCTGAGTTGACTGAACCTTTTGTTAGGGTCGCCTAAAGCCATCAGAAAACACGTATCTTTACATTATGATTTATAACAGTAGCAAAATTACAGTTCTGAAGTAGCAATGAAAATAATGCTATGATTGGGGGTCACAGCAACATGAGGAGCTGTATTAAAGGCTTGCAGCATTAGGGAGGTTGAGAACCTCTCAACTAAATAATATTTGCCTGTGTCGATGGATTCCAAGGCCACCCACTGCCATCTTCAAAGTCCAGGCTTGCATTTCTGGGGCGGAAGAGATGACGTCACCAGGCAGAGAGCAAGCGTGGCTTTACTTTGAGTAGGCGCTGAGCAAGGTGAATTTAGGAGCTCGTGTTTGCCAAGAACTTCTCTTATGGAAGAGCCAAAAAGCTTCATTCAGTTCTGGTGTCAGAGGACGAAAGCAGTTTAGAAGTTGCTATCATCCCTTGGGTCTCTCTTGACCCCCCCCTTACTTCTTCCATCTGCCTAGCTTGTCACCCCTTAAATCTACTGACCCACCCCTGGGCTTTGACTTCATCATCTTCTTTGCTTATCTGTGCCCTCCAGCAGCCTCCATATCAGTAAGTGAGGGCTTTCTTCTCACTATTAAAATGCAGTATCTTATCCGCAACTCTCTTTTGGCTCCCATTTCTCTTTTTAGCTATGCTTTAGCTGATACACTTTTGGTTTTGTTTGGCTTTTTGGTTAGAGTCAGAATGGGAGCCATTGCATGCTTAAATAATTGTGAGTTTTAGTTCAAATATTGCAGAGGTTTGGGAACTAATTTAGTTCAAATTAGTGATTCAGTCAGCACAGCCTGGGCTCAGGGAAGCCCCAGGTCTAGGCCTAGCAGAGCCTCCAGGGAGAAAGCATTCACTTAGAAGATCCAACAAAACCAGAAGCCTATGCTGCCATCAGCACATCAGGGCATGGGAAGCTACCAACAGCACAG
This sequence comes from Pachyuromys duprasi, assembly GCA_028658305.1. NCBI lineage: Eukaryota > Metazoa > Chordata > Mammalia > Rodentia > Muridae > Pachyuromys > Pachyuromys duprasi. The sequence goes on along the minus strand of CM053744.1, from coordinate 9,346,064 downwards.
CAGCCTTTGACCCTAGGGTGAAGTAAATTTCTCTCTCCTCCTGATTCTCTCAAGGAGCCAACAGACTTTGAAATACTCAAATTTACAACACGATGAGGCATCCGTAAAGGATCCACGAAGAAGGAATACTATAGTGAGTTCTAGAGCAACATCAGGACCCATGGCATCCAAAACTCCACAGGTTTTCCACACTGTTTTATTCAAATAACCAGGAAGGAGTTCTGTCCACCTGGAGAGACTCACTCACTCTCTTGGGAAGGGTCCCTTTGGAAACATGCAGGGATGATTGTATGACTGAGTACAAGTACTGTTGTGAGGAAGGGGAGGGTTCTCACTGTTCTACCCAGCCCATCAAACCACAGGGGTCTATAACACCAGCCTTCACTGTAGACGCTGGAGTGTACGGATTAATTATTTTTTAAACCTATACAAGGGCATTTCTTATTGTTTCATGTGTGTGTACATGTCTGTGTGTATGCACCCCTGTTCATATGTCCAGTGGCCAGACCAGGATGCCAAGTTTCTTCTTCTAATACTCTCCACCTAATTGCCTTGAGAGACAGTCTTTCTGGAAGCTCACTGTTTTGACTGGGTTGGCTGGCCAGCAAACTTTTCCTCAAAGTACTGAAGTTTCATGCATGTGTCTATGCAATGGGTGCTGTGGATTCACACCCAACTCCTCACTCCTTCCCAGCAAGAGTTCTTACCCACTGCGCCATCTTGCCAACTCTCCATGGGTATTGCTCATGAAGATGACTATAACATGAATTCGTGACACAATCCAGTTTAAGACTTAGGTAATGAGCAAATTAGGGATTGGGTATTGCCACAAAAAACAACAAAAACAAATCATACAAAAAAAGCCTGCACAACTCTACTCTGAAGAGAGGGGCACAGCCCTGTGTACACACACATTTGCATCCAGTACACAGGGGAACCTGAGTTCACTTACTGCACACCAGTCCCTTTTACCCCATATCCCTGCCAGCCCTGAAGGATATCAGAGCCGCCCGAGCTCCTGATCAATTGACTGGGCAAACCACCACTGGTCTGTAACCAGAAGCTTTGTAGACACCTGCAGAGAGAGAAGACTTGAACTGATTCTGAGGCTGATCTTTCTACTCGGCAGCACCAGCCCTGTGACTAGAACTCAGGCAGGCAGACACTAACTCCTGGCACGCAGGTAGTAAGAGAAGTCAGTGTCCTGGACGCAGCCACTGTTACTTCGGCATCCACTCCCCTGCCTGAAAATATCTTTGTGAAAATCACTACAGATGTTTACCAACTCCAGAGATCCTCTTCAACCATCTGTGGCAGATATCAAATCAATTTCCCCTTCTGCATGGACGTCCAATGAGACAGCATTTTATGGCCTCCTGCAGTCAGGTGTGAGAGATATGAATCTTCCCAGGGGAAGTGCTCTGGGCCATTTATGACCTGGTACTTATATCTGAGGGGCCTGGTCCTCTTTTTCCCTTTCAGTATCTTTATATTTATCCAACATGGCAAGTTGTTATCAAGGTGAACCCCCAAAATAAGGAGCAGCAAGGGAAGGCTGTCTAGGATTCTGTTTACCTTCTCCACAGCTGATGATGATCACCTCTATCCTCGACCCCCACCCCCCACCCGAACAAACTGGGCTTATAGAAAGAAGATCCTGAGCTGAGCTGTTGTGTAAGGGTCTCTTTGCTTTTTTGCTGTCTCTGTAACTATCCCCAATAAAAACATTTCTCTTCTGTTTCTCTAGACACCTCTCCGTCTTTCTGACAAGTCTTCTGCCAAAGTCTTAAAGAATTTTCCCTGGGCTTTTATCTCTTCTTTTCTCACTTTACAAGATAACTGGTCTCAGTTGTCAACTAGACTGGATTTGAAAACAACTGAGACACAAGTCACTAGACATTCCTGTGAAAGGCTTTCTTGATCAGATCATTGAAGCAGGAAGACTCACCCCAAATGTGGGCAGTGCATACTGGTGGCAGTGCAGATAAAAAGGCCTGGAAGACGGAAGCTTTTGCTCCTCTGCTTGCTTGCCTTCACTCTTGCTGGCGGTCCTTCACTGGTATTAGAACCAGGTTGTTGGAACTGAAGACCAGAAGCTCTGCAGGAATGCTGCAGGCCTTCAGAGCCAGGATGGGCTGCTGAGACATCAGCCTTACAGACTAAACAACCAACTACTCGATTCTTGGGATCTCCAGTGAGAGGCTGCAATTGTTGGACTACCTGGACCATATCCTGTAAGCCAGTCTACTAAATTACCTTTATATATATATTCTATCAGTTTTGTTTCTTTACAGAATCTGGCCAATGTGTTTATGTATTATTCTGTTTTCTGAAGCTGTTTCTCTCCAGGGGACTTCATTCACCTGTCACACATCAAGATATTCACAACTTAAACAGGAAAGACACACTGGGCTCAGTGTGTCTCAAAGGGGCCTCAGCCCATGATGGTAGGGAGAGCAGAGCAGAGACGTTTGTGGTGGAGGGAACTTGTGGCAGAAGTTGTGTGCATGAAGCAGACCAGGACTCGGAGAGCAGGGCCAGAACCAAGAGCCAGTCACCCACTGCTGCCAGCTAGGCCCCAGAGGCTCCCAAAATAACCCCAGCAGCTGGGAAACATACATTCAAAATCAGTGTCTGATGAAGACCTTACAGAATTACACACACACACACACATCCCTCATTTACCCACTTGATCGTTGGAGACCTCTGCTTTTCTGTTGTCAAACTAAATAAATTATGATGGCTACTATTTAAGAAGTTCTTATATGCCAGGTACTATGCTAACAGCTTTAGTGAAATAAATTCAGCAATTATCTCCTTTATTTCTCTGGACAACTGTAGAGGTGGGCCTCAGAATCCTACTACTACAAATGAAAACCCATTGAAGAACTGTGACTCCCTCGTCATAATCATGGTGTCAGCTCAAATTCAAACACAGCTTATTCTGACCCCAAAGCCTCTGGCTGTGACTAGGAATTCATTTGATAGAAATTCTAATGTAGTCTGTGGTTCATCATGCAAACTGCCTTTAAGTTGCACTATGCATGCTGGTTTAGCACAAGGAGCCACTCAGCGCCCTCACTGAGATTAGCACTGTTCTACAAATGTTTTACCCATTCAATAATTTAATAAATACCTGTCTGCTGTGGGCCCAGTATGAGGCAGGTGCTCAGAACGCCCACGCCTTGCACTCCTCTCTGCAACCTCTCTGAATCTCACTGCTCCTCAGTGCAGACACTTCCTCATTCGTGACCACCAGAATGAAAATCATTTTGCAAATGTCAACAGGAACATTTCCTCTTCCCTGCTAGAACCTTCTCCACCACCCTGGGAAGAGGTGGGCTTTGGACCATCTCTGTTCCCTTAAGGATGTCTTTAATCCCTCCACTGTGGTCTTTAGCCCTTCTTCTTGTCTCCTATAGTGAAATGTACCACAGATTCTCTGAGGTTAGGAAAGTCCTGCACATCTCCTCATCCTACCATCTCTCGTGCGTGTAGTCAGTCTTCAACATCTACCTGATCAGTGCTTGAATGAATTTCACAAGCACTTCCCATAAATGCATTTAGTTTTAATCAGCTCTCCTCAAGTCAGCTTCTGGTCATTTCAAGTCTTCAAAAGTGAGATGAAGAATGGGATAAAGGATGTGCCAAGTTCCCAAATATTTATGAAAATCAGTTGAGAGCTATGCTGCCCAATACACTGGCCTCCAGCCACCTGCTGCCAGGCAGTACTTGAAACATGGCTAATGTGAGTCAAGCTGTACTATAAATACAGAATATCTACATGACCGTAGAGACAATATTTCAAAGAATGAAAAGTATTTAATTAACATTTATTCTAAACGTTAATTATTCTAACTCTTATTCAGAAATTTTTTTCTCATTTGTTTGGTTTCCTAAAGTGACTACTAAAAACTTTAAAATTACATACAAAGTTAAACAGAGCTAGCCTAGATTTGTGAGGGCAAGCATCCTGAAGGCCTGCTTAACAAAGTTCCAAGGCCTGGACGTCCTGAACAGACCCCTCACTTTCCTGGGTAGATATTTCTTACTGTTATGTGCCTCTCTCCAAAGGCTAGAGTTAGGATAAAGTAACAAAAGATGGTGTTGATAAAAATATAAAGGAAAACTAATGGTGGTTTCCTGGGGAAAACAGCTATGCAAAAAATAGGTTCCCTAGAACCTATTCAGACTGACTCTTAGATTATTAGTAAACAATATTAGTAAGTATGAGACAGAGGGCCTGAAAAAAATTATTAAAGAAGAAAAACAGGGAAAATTAGGTAACTGAATCACTAGGCTTTAATGTTCAGCTTCAGAAAATAAAACAAAACAAAAAAACTAACATGGACAGGAAGAAATTTTGATCTGGCTGTAATTAACAGACCTTGTAAACAAAGTAAACAGCTTTAGGAACCCTGATGTTCTCCTATCCTTTACAGGATGACAATGAAGATAGAAATCGTATTGGAACAAGGGTCCATGACTAAGGCGTGGAGAATAGCATTTTGTCTCAGTGAACTGCGTGCCTTTTTGAGCATACTTGTCAGATCAGGATTTTTTCTGATGTTGTACCATTTTAAGAATCCAAGAAAAGGATGATGGTTTTATTTTAAATATAAAAGAAAAACAGAGTCAAAACTCAAATAGAGTTACTGTGTCTAACATTTTTGTAACCACAAGCCTTTACAACACCAATCTTAGGGAAGAAAACTTTGAGTTAAAAGAAAACTGATTTTATTATAATGTTAATTTTTAGTTCTTATGAAATTCGCTGTTTCCTCACTTTGTTTCTCTTGTTCGTATATACTTACATAACTGAGAGAGTTAAAGCTACATAATCAATGATTAAAGTTTCTGAGGAAATTATTTTGTGTATCAAACTTGCAAGAGACACAGGTTGTCAGAGCAGGTCAAGCCAGATTCACTTCTCTCTTTCCAGTCTCATGAAATGAAACCGATGTGACAAGCTCTCCCACCTACTCTCCTTCATGCCCACCCCTCATTCAGGGCTGGACCCTGGCACTAGACTTTATGTCAATAGTCAGTGTAGCTTAGGAAGGAAAATATTGCCTGTGAGTTAGGAAATGCTTCTCCTTTTTTGTCTCTAAAATCACACATAAGGAAAGAGAAAGGAAGGAGGAGAGAGGCTGGGATTGAAGAAAAAGAAAAGGAAGACAGGGAGGGAGGTAAGATAGAGAGTAAGTCAGTGTTTTTCTAGAGAACAGCTCAGTGACGGAGTGTTACCACTTGACTCAGCATCTGGTAATCAGTAATGTCTTTTCAGTTTAATATGACTTTTCATTTTTCCTACAAAAATAATTTTATAGCTGTTATTCAAACACTGAAACAAATTAACTCTATCTAGACTTAATTCAAATAGCTAGAAACATTGAGGGATAAAGAAGGAAGAAAGGAAATAAAAACAGGCACTGCTTAACATCGACACTGAATGTCTAATGATCCCTAAAACGTCTCTTACTAAGATAGAAGTGTTTCTGTCATCGTTGCCTCTACGCTGTGAAGTTTTTTTGCTCCAAATCTGAGTGGATTAGTTAATTCTGTTCCTCATGACCTCAACAAATCAAGAGAACACCAGCTATAAGAACATTATTTGCTCAGATTAATTATTGGTGCTAATAAGGTCTATATTATAATATTGTTTCATAATTTTAAATTTTAAATTTCTTGCTAAATAGGTTTATGTAATATTCATTACTTTTTTAAATGAGACTCATTTTAAAGAGATTATTATATTATTAGTATTTTATTATGCAAATAAAATGCCAGGGAAACATCAGTAATTTCATATATTAGTTACTATCATTATCTCTTGATATTATGCCAAAACCATTGGTCAGGAAATTTGGGAATTTATATTCTTGTCATTTTCAGCATTTACTATTTATTTTCTTGTTTCACTTCAAAACTGTGCAATACAAAATTTCCACCACTCAATCTCCAGATTTTGCAATAGAAAGAGTCATCTCATTTGTTATCTTTCAGCCAAAAATAGATAACCTTGTAACATAAAATTCAAAGTCATAATTTCAGATTTAAAAGATTTACAAATCCTCTACTTTCCTCTATGTTAATAAGAAGAATTTCGTAGGGCCAAAAACAAAAACAACAAAAACGAATGAACGAACACACAAAAACCCAACAAAGGACACCTGCTGTCTCTTGAAGAATGGTGTCTTACCGTTCCTCATCTGCTCCACTTCACAGAAGTGTGTTCCCGTGGGGGTGTGGATGAAAGCATGGACATGCTTGACTCCGTTCTGGAAGGAGGACAGAATTGTTTCCAGTCACATTCCAGCACAAACCATGACAGCAGTTTCTCTAAACTGGGAGCATAAATGATATCACCTTCTCAAAGCGCTTCCAGGGGACCTCTTCCACGTAGACATGGGCTCTAGTGACATGGTCGAAAGAAGAAAGGAAGTGCTCGCAGATGTTCATAGCAAAGGTCTCTATGCTTTTTATCTGTAAAGAAAGACATACTGCTGACCAAAACCATCTCATTTAAAACACTCTGCAGATTCGCTTTTTCCTTTATTCTGAGGTAGGGGCTCACTGACTACACAGCCCAGTCTGACCTTGAACCCACGATCCTTCTGTCTACACCTAATTCTGGGATTCTACACCTCTGTATCTGGCTTAAAGTATTTGTGTTTGTTTAAGACAAGCCTTGATAGTTAGCCCAGGCAAGCGCCAAGCTCATGGCAGTCTTGTATCAGCCCTTGAGGGCTGGGATTACATGCATCCATGCTGAGCCCCGCCTAGGGGAAATGCTGAGCCCGTTCCTGATCAGTTGTTTCTCCAGAGAAACAAGGAATTAGGATCTCAGGAGATGAATAGCCCCATCCTGTTTTCTCTCTACTGTCCCTGGGTGTGGTTCACAGATTTCTGTCACCAAGTAGACTATCCTCTTAACATTTTAAAAAATATTTTTGTTATCTTTTTATATGTATGAGTATTTTGCCTGTATGCATGTCTTGCACCATGTTCATGTCTGGTGCCATGGAAACCAGAAGAGGGTGATGGATCTTGTGGCACTGGTGTTACAGGTGGTTGTGAGCCACCATGTGGGCGCTAGACAGCCAGTCTCTTAACTGCTGAGCCATCTCATTAGCCCCATCCTGTGTTTATAAAGAAACCAGCTGTGCATGCAAAAAAGGTATCAGTAGATAAACAAAAAGTAACTGTATTCCAGAATCTTTTCTCAAGGTATTTGTAATACTTGGTCTTTTCATGAGACTTGCAAATAGGCTCCAGTGTTCCCAAAGAATAAGTCAGTCTTTGCATATGTCTGAGCATTTCCGAGGTGGGAAGACAGGCCCTGAATGTGGGCGGGGTCATCCCATCTCCTGGATCCCAGAATAGATAAAAAAGGGGAAAGCAAGCTGAGCACTAGCATTCATCTGTCTGCTTCCTAACTAAGTAGACAATGTGACTAACTGCCTCACACTCCTGTTACCAAGACGTCCCTACCATGATGGACTATGGCAGCAGTTCTCAACCTGTGGGTGGTGACATCTTTGGGGTTCACATATCAGATGTTTACATTACAATTTCATAAAAGTAGAAAAATTACAATTATGAAGTAGCTACAAAATAATTTTATAGTTGGGGGTCGTCACAACATGAGGAACTGCTTAATGGGTTGAAGCATTAGGAAGGTTGAGAACCACTAAACTATACTCTTAAGCCATGAGTGAGGATAAACACTTCCTGCCCTTGTGGTCCCCCTCCATGCCCTGAAGTATGGGGCATTTTGTAATAGCAATCAGAAAACCAAAACAGGGGACACAAATTTTTAGATTTTTCCAATAAAAGAATCAAAATTCTCTTCTATTGTACAACAATGGCATTTTCTGCTACAAATGTACATTCTAAAAGTGATAGAACTTAAAGAAATGCAGAAATGAATTAAATTTAGTCTGAAATCCTCCCATGACCTTGACTTGTCCATAGTTCCTATATGAGGTAACACATTAATTTGCCAGGAGCTTCCCTTCCTAACTAACGAGGTAAATCAAAAGAATAAAATAAAGCAAGCTTTTCTGTAAGCCTGAGAATTTTAGGGCAGAAAGGAAAAATTTAAAAATGGCATATATGTAAAAATAGGTTAAAAGGAAATGAGAACTTAAAATAAGCAAGTTCCGCCCCCATGTGAGCTTGTACTGAATTTGCATCAAGAGGCAGCAAGCATCTAGGGATGATTATACCCCTTTGAACTTCGCCAGGACATGCACTGTGTTCTTGATGGTGTCTGTCGGAATGATGTCTGAGTTATCACCGTGGAGGTAATCCTTCTTGGATCTCAGGGTCAGCTGCACCGAAGTCGCCACCTCTTTGATGCTGTGGTATTTTCCATCCCTCTGAATATGGAGAACTTTGACCATGTCTTTCCCATAGCCCGTTCTGACAAATTCCACTTCATCATTCTGTAATGAAGATATAACCATCTGCTTGAAGAAGGCTAACAGATAAAAATGGCAGCTGCAGTCTTCTCTAGACTTCCATTTTATTAGGCAACTATAACAGGTGAGACCCAGAGCACTTAGGAAAGCAATGTCACTCCCGACCTTTGAAGATTGGTCTTTCACAGAGAAAAAATAAAAATAAAAAGGCTCCCAGGAAGCAAAAATATATCAGATTACCCTGAGGACAGACAGGCAGATGGTTCTCTTGGTAGCAATTTTAAACATTTACTGAGTTTTACTTATGTGTATGAGAGGGAGAATCCAGAGCTGTCAGAAACCCTGGAGCTGGAGTTACAGGCAGCTATGAGCCACCCAATGTTGGTGTAAGGAATTAAACTCGGGTCCTCTGCAAGAGCAGGATGTGCTCTTAACCTCTGAGCCTCACCCCAGCCCCTCTTGAATTTTGAACCTCCTGGGTCAAAGCTACAGCATCACTACAAAATGCAACCTGTTCTTGTAACAGCTGTGGGAACTGGTATCTTACACACAGTGGACAAAGATGCAGTGGCCTGTCCTCCTTCACATGTAGGGGCAGAGTTATATGCATACCCAGGTCTGCTGACTCCAAACTATATAATGGCCGCCATGGAAAGCAGCATTCTTCTAGAAAATTCCATGACTGTGTTAACTGGAAATCATCCCGTGCCCCCACCCCCTTCCATTTTTAGAAAAGTGATATTTCTGAGAAAAGGCTGTATGATGATGGAAACAATTTAAAAACTGCCTTTTCTATTTGCTGCCAGAGTGCAGAAGGGTAGTTGGTGATAGGGTGCAGAATATCTTCAGGAATGTGGAGGTGGGGCATCTGACTGCAGGGAAAGCCAAGCCCCTAATGGAGAGACACTTACGAAGGGCTGCTCATTATTCATTAAGACCTGTGTCTGGAGCTGGAGCCTTAGCTAGTAAACACATCCATTTCTAAGCTGGCATCCACCAGACTTCTTGCTGGGTGTTTGAGATGAGCAAAGAGTCATAAACCTGTATAGCCTTTTAGCATGGATACTGAACATTAAAGTGGTGATGGAAGTGGTCAAAATGAAAGCAGATGACAAACAACACACAGGGCACACACAGTGCAAGTCTGGGTAGGAAGTCAAGAAGTCCCTCTTGCTGCTCTCACTTAGGATGCCCAAGATTGCCCAATAGTCTCTATATGAGAAGTCACCATTTCCTCTGAGGAGAATTTAAAGATGCTAACCAACAGCAAAAATGGTTGTCCTTTCCTTAAAGAACATGAGGAATGAGAGGCCATCTCACATCTTGGAGATGCGGCCAGCTGTGGCAAGCTCTTGTTCATTTAACATATATAAAAGTTCGGAATGTCTGGATTGAATCCTGCCTATCCAGGAGGGAGAGTCTTAGAGATGCACCCCCAAAGTCTTTGATCCAACCTTTGGGAGCATCTTAAAAACTAGGATCAGTAAAGCTGTAGGGGTGGATCTCACTTGGCAGACTACCCTGTGTTTCCTTCTCAGTACCACAGAAACTGGGCTCAGGGGTGTGTCTTGCAGTCACACTTGGGAAGTGGAAGCAGTAGGATCAGGAGTTCAAGGTCATTCCAGGCTATCTAGGCAGGTCAAGATCAGCCTGAGATACACGGGGACCCTGGTAAATGAGCTTTCACATGGAGAAGAGTATGCCAGTAAAAAATATGACAAAGCCGAGCTAACGGTTCTTCAAATGCCTGTAATGGTGGTGGAGAAAAAGAAGCTGTTGTGTTGGACTGTAGCTTTGGGATCGGTCCAGGCCCCAATTCCATATTGCCATTTGCAGCCTGGTGGCTTGTGACAGGCAAGTGGTCGAATGTCACTGGACTTCAGTGACACCTGCACCAGTAGGGATAACAGCCAACACCGTTTGGGGTGGCTGGTGATGACAGAAGCTCCAGCGTTGTTTCTAGAGGCAACAGGGGCCATGCCAGGCAGTTGGCTATAGCTGCAGCAGAGACAATGCTTGTGAGAACTCAGGGTATCCAGCAGACATGCAGTAATTATGTGACACCACACCCATACTCCACACACCATCTCCAGTGGTATGCCTGTCCCACCTACACTCTGCTGCTGCTGTTCTGAACTCATGTGGGTCAGATTCTGTCTCTGCCTGTAGGCCTTGCAAATTTCTCAAACTTCCTCTTCCTTCTCACACTCTGACTACCAACATCGTCACCCGCCTTATTTCTCCCAGCTACCCTTCATGTCTCCGGTGTAACTTCCTCCAGGTAATCTGTCTTAGCCCTTCAAACATGGACTAGGTGACTCCTTTGATGTATTCTCAAGATCCTTGATATTGCCACAGAATACTCATCAAATTGTATTTCAAGTGCCTCTTCATGTGTGATTCATTCTGAGGCAGTAAACTATGAATGCAGGAGAAAGTTCTATGTTGGTCACCATGGCAACTTCAGCACTCAACACCTTGCCTGGATCTTAAATAGGAGCTTGATAAATGTGTCGTGAATGAATGGATAGTGCTACTAGCCACCTCCTCTGCTTGCCTGATGACACAGAACAGTTAATGAAAACATAGGAAGCATTCCAGTACAGGAAGAGTGGGTTCAGTTCTGATGCCATCCAAAAGTCCCTTCCTGAGAAAACAGGAACAGGAAGGTGGGCCTTCTGACAATCACAGCCTAAGATCACAGGCGTGGCTGGCCTGAGGAGAGTGGCCCATGGCCGGTAAGATGGCTCAGCGAGTAAAGGTGCCTGTCACCAATAGTGGTGAGCTCAGGACTCACACAGTGATGGAAAGAACCAACCTTCACAAGCTGTCCTTTGACCGCCACACACAATAGCATGCTCATCTACATACACACAGAGAGAGAGACCAAATAACAGAAGATAGACAGGCAGACAGATAGACAGATAGATAGACAAATAAATAGATAAATGGGGGCGAATCCCAGAATGACAAAATTGAGTGTAGACAGAGACCATGATACAAAGTATGTACATTGATAATTAAACAGCATCCAACTAAAGCGTAGCCACCCTGGGCCAGTGGTCACTCAAGGCACATGAGAGAGAGCTCAGAGCTCTGGAGAGAGATCCTAAGCCAGGTGTCAGAGGGCATGTATATAATCTCAGCTAAGAAAGGATGACCATTAATTCAAACCCAGCTGGGGTTACACAGCAAGGACTTTGTTTCATAAAACTGGACACCTATGCAAGCTTGAGTTGGCAAGTTTACTGAGAAGTGAATTAGACTTAAAGGACCTAATCACTTACATTAGTTACCTTTCTATTGCTGTAACAAAACACCATGACCGAGAAAACTTACAGAGGAACTAGTTTATTCAGGTTGATGTTCCAGAGGGCTAGAGTCCATGATGGTAAGCAAACGCATGGTGGCAGGGGGAGGCAGCTGAGGGCTCACAGCTTGAACAGTGTGAATCAGAGAGAGTGAATTCAGAATGGCATGAGTGTTCAAACTTCTGAAGGCCGCCTGCACTGACATATTTCCTCCAGCAAGGCCACACCTCAATAGGCTCCCCAACCAGCAATAGCAATCAGGAACCGAAGAGTCAAATGCTCAAGATTATGGGGGACATCTCATTCAAACAACAACAACCTTTGAACCTGAACGGGAACACCAAGTCCAGCATGGAAGACCCAAAAGAGTCTGTACACAGTAGCCTGCCCAATGGAGGCCATCATCCTCAATTCTATGGCTAAAGAGTAGGAAGTCAGCGTCAGAATCCTACTGTGTACAATTTGGGTAGAGATCTACAGCCATGGCAACTGTTTACTGTGTGTAAATGGCATTATGTGGAGATGGTGAGCTTTGATGGAGGCAGCCCTAGGGGGGGGTGTCTTTGTTCAGCTGCCATTAATTCTAAATGAATGTAAATTTATCCATCTATACAACTAGAATAATAGTGTCCCCTCCTAGAATCCTAGAAAGGTACAAAGGAAAAAGCATTAAAGCACCTGTTACTTATAATTATCACTGATAAATAACAAACCACTTGCCAAGTTTTGCATGAAGAGATCCTATGGACAGAGGTGAATAGGATACACACACCAAACCTGAACACAAGTGGGTAGGACCAAGGAACATCTGCTCAGAGAGGATCTGCCTCCAACTGCCCCCCGCCAGGTACAATTGCCTGATTGGAATTTCCATCATCACTGATATCCATACCTTGGGTGTCCTCCCTTAGGATCGTATAACTTAAGAGGCAAAGTCATGAATGGAGAGACACCCTGATCAAATCCTGACCAGGCTCTGTACAAGACACATCTCCTTTCCTGGATATGTTTAGAAATGCACAAGGGTTCAGACTCGTTAATTGTCTACAAATAATGTTGGCAAGACTCCTGAGGTTTCAAAGGATTCTTATGAATGTCCATGTCAAAAATTAATTCGTAACTGTTATTTCTGGCTGCACTAAAGGGGGGTTGGTTGTCATAGCAGCTTTAGGATGCCATAGCCTCAAATCTGTTGAACTCCTCAGGACCCAATAGCTGCGTTTTAGGCATAACTATGTATTGTATGAAGTTATAAATAAATTTTTATGTACTTGCAGGGTGGGGTGTGGATTTTTCTAGGGCACACACATGGATTTTATTCCATTATAAAAATGTCAATAACTCGTGAAAAGTTAAGAACCATTTCTCTGTGTAACTGGGGCCCAAACAGTTCAGATGTTTCTGCTCAGTCTACCCTTCTAGGGTCTAATCACCAGCCCTGAGACAGCATGAAAAAGATGATTTGTCATTCTGAGCACACGGCCTCCTGGATCAGGGAAGCCGCAGTGTGGGGGTAAGAACACATGGCCGTGGAGTGAGATGGTCTGTACCAACAGCCGGCTACAGAGACCTTGAGGTCTGTTTGCTTTCTCCATTCCCTTTTCCATCTATAAAGTGGGATAGCAATAGCACCTATGACCTATAATTGTGAGGTTGCAGGTAACTGCTCAGAACAACGGCTGCAATGTCAGCCGGCACCGTTATCCAGCAGCCAGTTGGAGCAGAGGTAATAACTACAATGTTTTGGTATCAACTCCATTACTGTGCAGCTCTGTTTCCCTTTGTGATCAAGACAATGATAGGACTCATGTCACATGGGCGCACAGTGGAATGAAGCTGTTCACACCTACAGATAAGACAAATCCTCATCGATATAAACTGAATTTTGAGTGAGTCCTAACTGAATAGACACATTGAAGGAAAACATTTATATGAAGTGAATATTCTCCTTCACCCAAATACTATGTATTCTCTCTGCACATTCGTCTGTGCTTTCTTTTAATATTAACATTTACATATTAGTACTGACATGGACCAGATAGCCAGTGAATTCTTTCCGCTTTCTAGATTTGGAACCAGGCAGAAACAGGTTCATTTCCCTAGCTACACAACTAGGAATTAACATCAAGTTTCTGTGATTTTTAACCGCCAATCAATGGTCATCCCCTCTTCCTGGAGTGCCCTGTCTTCATCAGTCACTGCTCTGTAGACATCACAGTCCTCTCCTAGAGCAAGGCTCTTCTCTTGAACTCGCAGGGCTTTGTGGTCAACAAGCACCAACCCTGAGCTCACACTCACCCTTCCTTCTCCTCCTCTGCACATGTCTCAGTGTTTCAGGTGCTGGCGTCCTGAAGGTTAAAGCAGATCATCTCTACATCTGACCCAGCATTCAGCCGTGCTCCTACCTGCCATGAGCCATTTGTCCAAGACACAAGATTTCTCACTTTGCAGACTATTTTAGGAAAATTTAGGCCATTTGAGTTCAAATTGCTTTGAGTTCTAAGACACTCTGACAATTCAGCTTTGAGTTCTTCTCAAGTTACAAGAGGAGGTGGAGGAAGAGCTCTTCACATGAGTCTGTGTTTTCCTGACAGGAACTTTTAGTGAGGGCAGGAGAGATGACTGAGCAGTTATGAGCATTTGCTGCAATTTCAGAAGACCCAGGTTCTGTTTCCAGCACCCATGTGATGACCCACAACTGTCTGTAACTTAATTCTAGGGGCCCTAATGCCCTCTTCTGACCTCTGCAAGCACCACACACACACACACACACACACACGGTGCACAAAAATATATGCACACAAAACGTTCATATATACACACACAATCTTTTTAAAATAAGAATTCTTACAGGGGAAAAATGAGGTTGGCTTATGGAACTTAGGAGTTCGAATCAGTTTCAGACCACAAAGAGAAGAAAGGCCCTGTGGCACCTGTCACAAGCTCTCTCTTATTAGATGTTATCTGAAGTTACAATAGTCTGGTAAAATTCATAACAACAGAGCTCTCTAATGCACACACTCTTTTTTCCCACAGAGCCCTATATTAGTAGCCTCTTCCAGATCTCTGTCTTCCATGGGTTTTCCACTGTGCCCCGTACTTTGTCCTCTGAACCTCTTTACTCCGCTGGCAAAGGAGACACGCTACTCTAGGTTGTTGCTATTGCTGTTAATTTTAGCTCTTTCCAATACTGAAAAGCAAAGGTTGATGTAGCATTCATGTCTTTTTACATCTTTATAGAAATAGATTTAATGATAGGGAAACTACGGGGAGAATGTAGGCAACAGAAGAAGAGATTTTCATTAATTTAAAGCAACTAGAGTTTTCTCTCCAGCCTTAGAACTAATATAAGGACCATCTCTACCTTTGACAAGAGAGATTTAAAGATCTTAGCTGTTTTGCATTTAAATACCATAATTCAATTGTAGTGTGGCAGGTAAGAACTGTGGATAAGAAAATCTGTTTCTATTTATCTGTCTCTCCTCCTGGTCCTCCCCCTTCCTCCTCTATCCATCTCTCCCGCTGTCTCTTTCCTTGAAATCTCTCAAGGAGGGTCTTCAAATGCTCCTTCTTTGAATGTTTTCTTGGGCATTTATGTATATGAATCTTCAAGGATGGGAAGGAATGCTGACCTAATAGAAAACCACGCGCTCATGATCCACGTCAGTGTCACCTTCATAGACGTTAATGCACACTAATGATAAGGAGAGGAATAATGAGTTATAATCTTAGAAGCAGACAGTGATGTGTGTGTGTGTGTGTGTATGCTTGCTTTATGTTTGCTTTGTTGCATGGGATCGTCTAACTATACAATGAGACTATACTGATGTTGAGTGAACCTGACAAGTTGTTTTACTATCTTGAAAAATGTCAAGAGAAATTCTGATTTCCCTGCCAGTCCCTTCACCAAAAGTTTCAGGAGAGGAAGTTGGGAAGAAGGTACCTGGGAACTTCTAGTATAAGGATGGGAAACCTCACAATGCAGAATTGGTAGAGGCATCTGTCACAGACTAGAAGGAGATATTCCTGAACTGTATTCATGAAAATGGTCTGTGTCCCAGTGACCATGCGTGAAAGTGAGCATAAGAACAGTAGCCATGCATTCAGGGCTTCATATGTGTCAGGAAATGTGCATGTATGATTTCCTCTGAGCCTTCACTCCAGCCCTGTGAAGTACATCTTGCAACCCCTTGTTGAATAACAAAGATGCCAGGACCAGTCAGGTCGCCTTCTCAGGACACAGTTGGGGGATAGACAGGCAAAAGGAAAGCCGTGTAGCACCAAGTGTGTTTGACCCTGTGTCACAGACCCTTCAGTCTGCTTAACAACTCCCTCTTGAGTCATCCTCATGAGTGAGAGGAAGGACACACAGACCTGGCAGAGGGAGGGGATGGGCCACACTACCACTCACAATTACAGAGCATTCTGTCGTCTGACTTCCCACCCACTGAGAGTGATGACATCATCTTTCCTACTCCCCACAAGTCTGTGAGTTGGCAAAAAAAAAAAAAGAAAAGAAAAGAAAAACCCACATTTTTTTAATTGGTAGCTTAAAATAGGCAGGCTCACAGATAGGAAAGGAGCTTCCTAAAGTCACCCATGGGACAGACTGGGGACAGAGACTTAGGCAGAAACTTACCAATTCCAAGATGTGTCTCTTTCCACACCATCCCTTTTCACTATGGGGATTCTGATCACAGATGGGTTCTCTGTTGACATGGGTGTGTTTAATCTGTCAGCATGAGGAGAGTTGAAGGGCAACAGTCTCTGGTGTAGATGAGGTCTGTGCCTTCAGCAACAAGCACTAACCATTTGAGATGAACCATACCTTCTACCTGATAAGGACCACTGAGAGCAAAAGTGATGTGACCTTACTGGTGGCCTTTCGACAGCATCTCCCCAAGGAGCTGGCTTTAGTCTGTGTGTAAGAGAAAGGGCATATCTGTCCTGAAAGAAATGGAAAGAAAGTGGGAAGGGACAGCAGTCACTGCCACAGTTACTCTGGTCTCTGAGAGACCTCTGTAAAGGGAGAAATGAGTCCCATCTCCAGAAAAGAAAGAAGATATTCCTTGATGTGAAAAACTACACAGAACAATGGTGGGATGCAGGCTGCCCACCTCTCTTTGCTGCAGCTGCCTCCCAGACTTACAGCCATGGTGATGAAATTCCTTGTGGTGGGTCTTTCCCTACATTGCATCTGCAGCACATCCACTTTATCAGTCTCTCTCCTTGGTTTTCACTCATTCTGCTTTTCCAGATTTATTTATTTGATTTTGTACACAAGAATGTCTTCCTTGCATGTAGCTATGTTCATTACATGCATGCCTGCCACAGAGGACAAAAGTAGGCATCAGATCTCTACACACCTGAGTTACAGAGTGTTGTGAGACACTTCATGGGTGCTGGGAACTGAAGCCAGGTCGTCTGTAAATGCAACAAGTGCTCTTAACCGCTGAGCCACCTAACCAAGCAAATCCTTCTAAGTTTCTAACTCCAAATAGAAACTCATAAGTCCATTTCATCAGCTCCTCACATTAGTACAACTCTATTGACTTAGCTCCATGTACCTGACAAACAGTGTGACATGCTTGGAGATAGAAGGGGAGACAAGGCAGACAATGCTCTGCCTTGTAGAAACACTTTGGCAGAACATATTTCTCCCACGAAGAATCAAATGGTCGGTAATCTGGGCTTTTCGGGCTGTGTTTCAGTGATTCAGTGCTGCCATTCTTGCATATAAGAGAAACTGAATACCCATACATCAATGGCTACAGCTGTGTGCAAATAAAACTTTATTTTAAAAACAGCCAATGGTCCAGATTTAGGAGTTCCCCACCACTTTCTAGGAGACAACTCAAAAAAGAAAGCAGTCACACATTATGTTAATTACTGTAAACATTAATCAGTCCACTGACCTAATCATTCTACTGCCACAGTAGAGTTAGCTCTGGGGACATGTCATAGGGACACCAAAGCCAGATGAAGGAAGACTTCCAGGGGGAACTGGCATTCTAGCACAGCCTGGGTAAAGCTTTCCACTGATCATGCTTTCTCTAACCGTGTCCCTTGGGAGCGTTTCTTTGTTCTACATTTGCTTGTCTTGCCTCGTTTTAAATCAGCAGTTCAAAGGCTCTCCCTTTGCTCATACAACAGGCACATCAGCTTTTCCTTCAGTCTGTCCATTCTAGATTCCTCTCAGACTACAAGCAGACTGGTGAAATCTGCTCAGAGAGAAAGCTGTGCCTAAAGAGATACATCATGCGGAATGTAAGTCATACTTCAGAGACATAAATAGAGCCAGCAGCTGGACTCACAGGAGTCCTCAGGGACTGCTCTATTGCCACGAAGCCAGCAGCTTCCAGAGGCTCAAAACCTCAACTTCATCTCTGCCTTTTAAAAATTTTTCACAGGCAAATTTCCAAGGAACATAAACTACAGCCAGAAGCAAGAGTAGGAAAGCACAGTAGGAAAAGTATCAACAGTGTGTGACAGATAAAAACAAAATCTAATCCGTAAAAACAGGAACTATTAGAATCAGATACAATGTGCAAGATCATGCGTTTAATATTTTGAAGGAAACAGATGATTGAGCATGGAGCAAATGACAAGCAAATATTTAAAAATTAATGTGGAAGACATCAAAGTAAGGGGCTGAGGAGGAGCACAAGAGCAGGACGGCTGGAATCGGATCCCCTCCATTTGTGCACACACACACAGAGAAGCCTGCACAGTGCGCGCATGCCCCACACAGATGTACGAAGAAAAGTAACATTTTAGCAATGGATTAATAGTCAGATAAGAATCAGTTGAACACAATTCAAGAAGGAATTGCCTATTTTGGAGCTAGGTTAAGTAACAGGCTAATCCTCTAAAGAGAACTAGAGAATGGAAAAAGCCAGAGAAAGAATCAGGCACTACAGCTAGAAAATGGCTCGGTAGTAAGAGCTCTTGGAGTTCCTTTCCCAGCACCCATGGCTAGTTGGTCATAAACACGTCACCTCCAGCTGCAGGGGGTTCAAAGCTTCTGTGCTCTGAGGGCACTGCACTCATGTGCACACACAAATACATACAATTGAAAATACAATACATTTAAGAGGAATCAAGTATTAATGCAGACACACAGGAGCTGGAATACACGAAGGATGCAAAACATATGAAGGGTGTGAGAGAGACCACATGAGAAAGAGGGACTCTTCAAAAAAATCAGGACTAAACTTTTCTAGAATTTCTAGGTGAGTGAACACAAAGTCAGACAAGCAGTGAGTTCTTCCCTGCTTACTCTACTTGGTCAGGTTAACAAGAAAGCAGTTTCTACTGTTTTTACAGATCCTTAGGCTGTGAAAGAGCATGGTATTTTCATGCTATTATACAATGCGGCTTCAAAAGCAAGAGGCATCGTGAAAAGCATTCTGTCTTGTTTGTGTTGTCCACATCCACCAAACTTCTGGGTTACTTTCTATAGTATCACTTCATTGGTTTTAGTAAAAAGAAAAGCTAAAAAGGAGGGGTACATATTGGAATCTAGGAG
Organism: Pachyuromys duprasi; assembly: GCA_028658305.1. NCBI lineage: Eukaryota > Metazoa > Chordata > Mammalia > Rodentia > Muridae > Pachyuromys > Pachyuromys duprasi. Next base: position 9,326,799 of record CM053744.1, on the reverse strand, counting down.
TTGGGCCATGCTGGAATCCCTGGAAACTCTCAACAGCTGGTTATAGTGTTTGACAGTGAAGCAATTGCATAAAAACATTTGTTAACAGACAAGCTGCATGGTAGAGTCAGCTACGCCAGAAAAGAAAGTTTATGAGCAGCATCTTTCCAGACCAAGAAATGAAAGTGAATTGCGCAAATACACCCAAAAAAACAGATGTCCTTCAGCCTGCCTCACAGGAAGGTAAGCATAGACATGGCTAACACTTCAGGGTCATTTGCTGAAATGTCACCAGTTTGGGGCTGTAATAAAAAGCAGAAATTATTCCCTACCCTAATCAGCAAAGGTGCCTTTAGGTCACATAAATGAAAATGAGTCGCTTGTGTTCTCTAAGTGATTCAACAGTTCCTAGGCTTGATGTGCTCAACTGTGTGCATTTAAGATAAAGAAGGTAAATGATATTTTTTTTTCATTTTAAAATAAATTAAACCTCATGCCATGGACATTTTATTGTTTGCTGCTATTGAAATTGTTTTTCTAAACACAGTTATAACCTATAAAGAAAAATGCAGAAATGGTAAGAAAACTGTTTCCTGGTTTAGGAGCTCTCTCGGAGAACACTATTGACCTACCAGCTATCACATCAGCCAGCCCTCAGGGCAGTGGGTTTAAAGTTTAGGACAGGCCTCCATTTCCTATAAGCTTATTTAAAATACAGGTTCTGGGTGCCAGGAGAACTGGCTCAGTCCATAAAGCAGTTGCCACCCAAGGATCGGAGTTCAGTCCTCCAGAGCCCGCGTTTAAAAGGCTGGCCAAGGTGGTAAGCACCTGCAATTCCAGCGCTGTAAAAGATTCCTAGGATTTCCTAGCCAGCCCAACCAGGTTAGTGATCCCCAAGCCAGTGAAAACAGTTACCTCAAACAAATAAGACAAAGTGATTGAGGAAAACAGCCAACATGGACTTCAGTCCTTACACACATGCCCACACTACTTTACACATACTACTGAACACATACACCAAGGACCCCAGCTGGAGTGACTCTGATTCTGTAGGCTTGAAAAGAAGCCTGGAATTCTGCCCTTTTGCAGGGAAAACAGATAATGTGAGTTTTGTTGGTGGGTCTATAGCAAGCCTCAGTCCTCCGTCTTGGGAGAAATATATCACAAACCCTTCCTTTCCTACAAACTTGAGAATCCTGGAGAACACCAGGTAGGCTAGCCCACAGGAGTGACCTGAGCTTCAAGGCCCTGGTTTGGTCTTTGTCTCCAAGATGATTCTGATCTGAAACCTTAACCAAGGAGACAGACAGAAAAAGCAGAGCCACCACTATCTCCAGGCATCATGTTAACTGCTACTTTGCAATGACAGCTAAATATGGATTCAAGAGCATGTAAAGAACGCCTTGCAGATGTGTGTGTATCTGTCTACCCTTTCCCTTTTCTTAGGAGCAGGGCAGCTCACCTTTCCATAGTCGCCATAGTAATGGGCCATTTTCCCTCAGCCTTCAACTTCAGATTCAGTTTTGAGAGTGAGAACAAATGGTGTGAGATGAAGAGAGGTTGGTCAAGGTTTTTATTTAGCCCCGAAGAGTAGGCAGTCAATATTGACCTGATTGCGCAATGGACAGTGAGCTACCAAGGCCTTTGAAAGCAAAGTGCCCTCCTGAGTGGTCAGAACGGGGATGGGGGTGTATGTGAAAGATACGTCAACATTTTTGCTAAAATGCAATTGAATTTGCTGTTAATTTGAAGCATCTTTCAGAGTAGTGTTTAGAAATTACTCCCTCAAAGACAGGGGTTATTACAGGTGACAGGTCCTAATTATTAATAAGGCACAAGGTTTTGTCATTTCCATCTAATGTATGAAGCACGTGCATTTATGCTCACAGACAGTCAATCGTAAGAGAAAAGAAACATGAAATACACGTCATTCAACATTGACTTCTCAGGAATTCCCGTTCCCATGCACTTCACAGTATTTCATTCACTCCAAAGAGTTAACTATATAGGTAGCCGGATAAATCCCCTTTTCCCCTCCAGATTTTTCTATGACTTTGCAAACCAGTCGACAATTGAGCACAAAGACAGGCAGAGTCACACTGGAATGCTGTGACAGAACCGTCAGATGACATGGGACTCAGCCTCTTCTATTTGTGCCCGAACAGTGAACAGCAAAAGTGAATAGAATCCTCATCCAAGCCAGCGTGGCCTGAGAGAGACTTGACACTCTGACAACTGATAGAAAATGACAATGAAACATCTAAGAACAGCTGTTTCTTTGCTCTTCTTTGCCTTCTCTGGGGTCCTGGGGCTACCAAAAATCTCATGCCAAAATGAAGAAGGTCAACCTGTGGACTGGTAGGTAAAGGAAGGGGGGCGATTGGTGTGTGTGCAAATAGAAAGCGGGGTACGTCTGTGATGACGCCAAGGAAAACTTTCAACTGGCTTCTTCCTTTGAAAAAAGAAAGAGAGGGGCAGGCATATGAATGGGTTGACAGGGTGCTTCATGCATCCATGAAGTTCTAGGCTCAGTCCACAGCAACACATAAACTGGGCAGGATGGCAATGTAATCGCTAATCTCAGTAGGAGGGTGGAGAGTTCAAGGCCATCCTTGGCAACAAAGTGAGTTCTAGCCTAGCCAGGCTTATATGAGATCTTGTCTTAAGTAAATCAATAGATAAATTAATTAACTAAAAAGAAGGGGACTTAAAATGTGCCTGTGGGCTCAGTTTCCAGGCGGAACTGGCTGCTGAGCGTTTGAGTTACCCCTGAAAAGGTGGCAAGTAGCTTTCTGGAGCCTGAGTCAGTGCTCCCGGCTGGGGGGGGGGGGAGGACAAGGGACAAGGTTGGAGGCAGAGTGGGGCTCAGCTGACAACTGTCACTGACAACATGCACTGTCATTTCTGTCATTGCATGTGCCCTTCCTGAGATACAAAGCTGGGAAAGCATGTTTTTTTCCTAAAGCAGAGACATTCTTCTAATGCGGACAAGAAGTACTTGATGGAGCCCAGCATTGTTTGTTTACTTTTGTTCACAAGACAGCCCAAGCAGCAGGCAGGAGTGTGTCAGAGGTTACTGGTCTCTGTCGCAGTGTCAGGCATGAACCTTACTATGTCACTGTGGGGAGATCCGCCTTGGAACTTTGGCCATTTTTCCAGTCTCTAACTCTGGTGTTTCGGTCTGTCATGAAGGTTGACATGATTGTGTGACTCTCAAGCCAAAGAGCATCAATCAGTTCAGTCTTTCAGCATTTATGAGCTCTGACTAGGCTCTACCCTGGGTTTTAAAGACAGAGATATGAACAAAACATAATTCCTACCCTCAAGGATCTCAGATCTGTGGGATGGATATGGGGCATTAGGAATCACATAGTCTGGAAGGCTTCTTTGAAGAAATATCTTCAAGCTAAGTTTTAAGAATAATTATGGCATTGTTTTAAAAATAAGAGGAAGACTAGTCAGGCATGGCGGTACATGCCTTTAGTCCCAGCACTCAGGAGGCAGAGGCAGGAACATCCCTGAGTTTGAGGCCAGTCTGGTCTACAGAGTAAATTCCAAGACAACCAGGGCTACACAGAGAAACCCTGTCTTAAAAAAAAAAAAACCACCAAACAACGACAATGATAACAATAATAATAAAACATGCCATGACAGCTTGGGAAAATAGAGGATCGAAGAATTAGTGCAGAATTGAGAGATCAAGAGGCAGCATGGAAAGTTTGGCACTTGGAGCGATGCCTGTGCAAAGGTATCTACAGACGAAACAGCAATGGGAGGAGTAGGCCAAGTCATGACGGGCTTCGTGGGCTGTGCTTTGGACTTCGAACCTGATGTTGAAAGGGAACTACTGAAGGGCTTGGAGCAAGGCTGAGATACAATCTAACGTGCATGCCAATAGTGCAAAAGACAGCTGAGAGGGAGGCAGTCTGGAACCACACAGTGAAAGGACGTGCGCTGAAACATGGGGGAAACAATGTGCAGACCTGAGTTGAGAGCTGGTAGAGGGAAGGGCGGAAAAAGAACTGGTCTGCAAAGATGGAAGGTGGATGGGCAGCCGGGGTGGGTGGCTTTTGGGAGCACATGTTCCATAATATCATACGATGGATCAGTTTGGTACCAAAGACTATGAACTTGGTTTCAAAAACGTGGAGCTGGAAGTGTCTGGGCCTCCTGTTGTCTGGTTATCTAACTCAGCCTAGAGGTGCAGGCTAGAAACTGCGTAAAGAGATGCTCACCCGGGAAAAATGACTGACAGTACCCCTGTCACCTAGGGACAGTGGCAAAGTAACAGTCTCCAGATGCTCTGCTGGGAGAGGGGGAGTGCCAAATTGTGGTTGATAGAAATTTTTCTTTGTCACAACTGAATGTGTATATTACTTAGCAACACATGTCAAAAAAAAAAAAAAAAAAAAAGCTGCTTAGCAGAAAAGGTGCTGAACTGTGACAGACGCAGCATGTTTCCTGCCACACGTGAGGACCTGGCCTTGTGAGTAAGAAGGCAGGACACAGGAGTGTAGGTCTATAGAGAGCCAAGCAGGGTGACGCTCTTAGGCAGGCTGTCGCATTGTGATGGTGTGTAGTACCATGCTTCACTCACTGAGTCTCTTAGGGGTTAATTACAGGGTTTTGTGCCATTATAATGCATTTGGCTAGACCAGTAGTTTTTAAATTAGGGAGAATTACCCTTGGGCAGCTTTTGACAAGGTCTAGAGACAGGTTTGATTGTTACAGCTTTGGGATACTATTAGCACCTAAAAAGTGGAGGGTCAGACACCCTACAGGACACAAGCCAGCTCAGCAGAAATTAACTTGATCAAAATGGGGCTAGAGCACAAAAAAAGCCTAGGCTGGTGATCCAAAGCAGGCTGAATGTGACACAGGCGCAACCATTTGTCCTCACTGTGAAATATTCAACAGAGATAACAAGCAGAAAACAAGAGATACAGGAAGAAATGGCTTGATTCAAATACTAATGAGCAAATCCTGAACAGTGTTGCTGAGGACCAAGCCTCAAGGAAGCCCCCACCTCCTCGAAAGCCCACACACAATGCCCACACCTAACTGACTAGCCCCAAGGAGACCAGGCACTAAGCAGTGTGGTAAGAGCAAGCCCAAGACTCCTCCAGTGCAGACCGAGACCTTGACCTTCTCTCTCCTGTGACCACTGAGGCTGTGGGGATAAAGAGCTCTTCACACACATGAGCTTTCATTCCAGCGGCCCCGGCCACCAGGCTGGCTAATGTCGTAGAACATACCACCCTTACCAAGCTTGCCTTCCCCAGAAAAAGGCAAAGAGAAGAGAAATAGGCAGAAGCCTTGAGTATTTCCTTTCCCTAGAGGCCTCCTATAAAGTACTGTGAATCGTGTATTTAAGTGTTTGACCAGAGTGATGTCAGAGAAGCAGTCAATGAATGACAGTAGTTCCTAACTATTTTCTGTGTTAGGTTTACCTTTTATAAGCTACCCAAAATGCACAGCAAGGACCGCACAGAGACCGGGCTGGAGTACATGTACCTGGACTCCACAAAGCCAATGTGGAGGAAGGGCCACCACCTGATGAACAGCAACAGGAGTGCCTTGGGAAATACCTTAAGGCAGCTGTATAAAGCGTATACCTCCAAGGTAGGTTCCAGTCAATCATTTGTGGAGATCATAAAAAGTATGTAAACAGAAGCTAAACCTTCAGCTGAAAAGCATCATCTAAACATATATATGTGTATGTATGTGTACATATGTATATGTGTATATACGTATGTATATATGTGTAAATATACATATTCACACATTACATATTAACCCCAGAAACTTGAAATAGACTCATTCTGAACTAGGCTAGGGCAACTGAATAAATCTGACCAAGGCTTTAATAATTAAATCAAGGCTTTAATCATAATCTACACCAATTCCAAACTGTCGTTTCACTTTGTTAAAACAAACAAAGAATAAGCCCCATGACATTCAAAAGAACACATGAACCAAGCAAAAGCATCCAATTCTTTTCACAATTCTTTTTATAAAAAGGGTGTGCCTAGCCAACATACAGGATGGCTTCCATCTTTTAATCCCGGACTAGCCAATGACTGTTCATTCCACTCATGGGAACTCAACTCCACAAACTGATGCAATGAGTTAATCATAGCAAAGGGAACCAGGAGGATTTGGGACATATAAGTCCTTGATATAACAACCTTTGATTAAAACAAAACAAAAACAAAGCAAAACAAAAACTCCTCACAGTTTGGCACCAAGTACAGCAGCATCACTGGGCCGGATGTGACTTGATTGCTTACTGAAGTCTACAGACTGGCAGCCCTTTGCCAAGTCACTCACCTGGGTAAGAGTGTTCTCCCGCCGCTAGGCGGTACAGGTCTGAGAGCACAATGCCGTGGGTTATAGATATTTGAGTGCTGGTAACTTAAGTAAAAGTTTCTGGGAGTCTCCCTTGTAATTAATTATTTTCAGCAGAGTAGGCAGACAGCTAAGGCTTTAGCTTCAGACTTGGCTTACCCAAGTGGAGATGAAGCCCGCGACCTGGACTTAGGTAAGGAACTGACTGAAGACACAGGTAAGTAGGCCTGCTGCCTCCGGGTGGCATCATGGGATCCATCTGTTTCACAGTAACTGCTTTCCAAACAGGATGACAAGTAAGACCAAGCAATAAGTGACACACAGTTCCACTCCACGAGTGCGTTCCCTGACAGTAACTGCAGAAATGTTTGAAATGACTGTGTCTACACTACTCTAGGTCCATGGCTGGGCTTTCTGTCTGTTTTATATTGTAGTGCTGAGCACAGGACTGCTTTAGCTTGGAGTCCCACTGCAAGCCTACCTCAACATTCAATAGGGGCTTGTCACTGTGTGTGGTGGTGTTCATTTTATCCACCTGCCACTGAAAGCAAACTTGAAGCAAAATCCCAGTTACAATGATTCTGTAGGCTGTTTGAATACAGGTGATGCACCAAGCACTATTTTAGGCGGTTTTCAAGGTCGATTAATCTCAGCAACAAGCCTGTTTTGAATAACCAGGCTATTGTGTAAAATAAAAACTGACTGAGGGGCTTCTGCTTCCAAGGTCGTTGATGGGAACTCATTAGTGAGGAAATAACCCCCTACGTTGTTCTCATCTCTGTCCCAGGGACTCCTGGAGCAGACAAGAGAAAAAGATAACACCACCAAGCCGCTGTCATCCACCTTAGTTGGAGTAGATGACTATTTGATTCTTAGGTTAACAGATACCCATAATGACCTAGGGCATTTTTTTCCACCTGCTTAGCAAAACAAAGACAAGTGCAAGGGTCAGGTTCAGTTCACACCTGTAATCCTTAACACTAAGGAGGATATTGAGGCAGAAGGATTACCATGAGTTCAAGGCCTGCTTGGGATATACGTGACTTCCAGGCTCATCTGGGTCAGACTAAAATCTTGCCCACCCTCACCCCAAAACTAAAGGAAGCAAGTAATAAAGAGTGTGTGAGGAATGAAAGGGAAGTTAGGACACAGCATAACAACAACGTAAGAGCATCGGGTGTTTGGGTGAAAACGAGTGCGCTTGAGACACACACACACACACACACACACACGGTGCTTTGAGTGCTTGCCTCTAGGAAGGAAAATATCAGGAAAGGGCTGTTTTCCACGTCTGGTTGGCTCAAGAGAAGAATGCAACACAGCAGATGGCACGTACGTGTGACAGTGTTCATTGGAAGGCAGAACTATCTGCCCCCAGTGATGGAGAACTGCCTACTCTACCCTTTGACCTGGTATTGATCTTCTAATGACGGAGAGATGTAAGACCAGACCAACTAATTTTGCATCACAAATGTCAAGGTGACTGGGTCCAACAGCCTAGTTACACTTGGATCGTTTTTTTATTCTTTTACTTCTGCAAGTAAGGACCTTCCACAGTCTTTAATAATCCAATCACTTTTTGGTGGCTTACCCTTCCCTAACTCTATCTCCTGATAGACTATGGTCAGAAAACAACCCCCTCTGCCCAGTATCCAATAATCAAGGCAGTGCTTGACGTGTGGGCCCAGGGAATAGTGCTGGGCCTCAGGATGTGGTTCAGGGCGTCATGTGCTTGCCGTGCGAGCGTGAGGAGGTCAGAGCCAGATGCGGTGCCAGGCGGGCACCATCAGTACTGTACAGTAGAGACAACAGAGCTCCAGGATGATGGCAGCCGGGGTAGCTGTGCCAGTGAGGTCCTGGTTCAGTCGGAGAACCTATCTCAAAGTAAGATGGAGAAATAGTGGAAGACCCCCAACATTGCCTTCTGACCTTCAACATGTGCCTGTTCTGTCCAACGCACCCACAGAGACACACACATTCTATGAGAAAAAGCCTCCTTGTGTAGCCTAGGCTGGTCAGCCAGTCTTGAACTCACAACACACACACCTTGACCTACTTAATGCTGTAATTACAGCTATCTACCACCAGGTCTATCCTTGCCTACTCTATAATCTTTCTCATATGTCAGTAGCATCTTTTCCCACCAAGGCTGCAACCAATTTAGCCATAGCTGTCTGCTACATTCCCATGTGTAATAATAAACATCATCTATTAGAAGAATAAATCTCCTCATCAGATCATCCTTCTGTGTGGCACCTACAAGGCACACATATAGCCTTGTTACCATAGCCAAAGCCAGCTCAGAGTAACTGTCAGAAGTCCAAGGAGAAGAAGGGTGCATTTCCATTCTATAGCTGTGGTTGATTTTTTTTAAATGAGGCTAAGAAAACAGTGTACTTTCCTGAGAATGCCAAAACTGAGCATCTAAAACTATACCACACATTTTTAAATGGGTTTAGATGACCTCAAATAATTAACTTCAAGATATCCATTATTGACTTTTCTATCTGAGGAAATGACAGGAATTTTTTTAAAGGAACCAGTTTGCCCTCACTGCTTTTACTATGTTACTGAGATTTTTTTTCAATATCAGCATCTTTGGATTCAATAAAAGTTACTGCATCATGATACAGATGAAATGGAACCATCCAGAACAAATATAAGAAGTTCCCAAAACATGGCAAAGAGACGCTGTAGAAATAACCGCTTTCCTTTGACTTAGAGATTACGTGATGCGCTTGGGAATCTTACCAGAAAAAATCCAATAGCACACATTAAATTGTACCACTTTCTCTAAACAGGAAACTATCAGTGCGGGAAAGTGATATAGCACTGAGAAATGGTTAGAGGGGGAAAACAGCAATCCTCCTGTGCGAGAGAGAGGGAGCAGGTAGCGAGGAACCCCGATTAAATCCAAAGCTATGAGAAGGCAGGAAGGCTCAGCACAGACAGAGATAGCCCACCCCACACTGCGCCTGTAACACCTGTCGAAAAAAACCCAAATGTAATCATTGGCTGCTTATTCCAAATTCACTTCCTGAACAAATAATTGAGCACTCTCTTATCATACACTGGCTGCTTAATCAGAAACCTACTTCCAAAACAACTAAGAAAATAAATGGAAGTCTCATCTTCACACACAGATCCCATAGGGCTCATGCCACGTGTGGCTAAACTATGTGCAGGAGCTGAGGAGACAACTTGGCCATGAAAGTACTTGGCTTTCATGCAGGAGGATCTGAGTTTGAGCTCCAGTACCTAGGGGAAAAAAAAAACCATGAAAATGCCAATAATCCCAGAGCTGAGGAAGTGGGGTGGATCCCTGAGGGTTGCTGGCAAGTCAGCCTATTCCATTTGGCTAGTTTTAGGACAGGAAAAATAGCCAAGGCTGTTCTCTAGATCACACACACACACACACACACACAGCACAGACATGCATATAAATATGCACACGCACATACACACATAAAATCTTCCTGGTTGAAATAGACTTCCTCCTTCCATCTTGCATGTCACAGAATCCATGCTCCTTTTTTTAATTAAATTTTTATTTTTTTAAATATTAGTTACAGTTTATTAACTTTCTATCACAGCTGTAGCCCGCACCCTCATTCCCTCCCAATCCCACCCTCCCTCCTTCATCTCCTCTCTGACCTTTTCCAAGTCCACTGATAGGGGAGGACCTCCTCCCCTTTCATCTGACCCTAGCTTATCAGGTTTCTTCAGGACTGGCTGCAATGTCTTCCTCTGTGGCCTAGCAAGACTGCTCCTCCATCAGGGGAGGGGGGTCAAAGAGCGCACCACTGAGTTCATGTCAGAGGCAGTCCCTGTTCCCCTTACTATAGAAGCCACTTGATTTCTCATGTGTGTTAATGAAAGCTCTGCATTACAGGCTGGATGGCTGATAGAAATAGTGAGACTTCTGCCATTATAACCCTTACTCATTCTTGCAGAGCAATACCACAGCCTATCTACTGTACAATGATGGTGTCCCTAAGTCTATGAATTACAGCAAGAAGTATGGACACACCAAAGGTACGTCCAGGGCTCTTGGCGTCTCCTTTCCATTGGGAAGCAACATTTTCTTAAGCCTTTCTTCTTTAATATCCTCATATTCCACATTAAAAAGACAACTTTTCTTTCTTATGGCTTATTCTGACTTACTGAGATATGATTTCCATGTGACAGGTTAAAAAATAATTATATGACTTTACATACCAATGCCCTTTTCAGAAATTCCTTTTTTCCACTTATTTATTACAATTTATTCACTTTGTATTCCAGCTGTAGCCCCCCTCTCTCATTCCCTCCCAATCCCACCGTCCCTCCCTCATCTCCTCCCTGCCCCTCTCCAAGTCCACTGATAGGAGATGTCCTCCTCCCCTTCCATCTAACCCTAGCTTATCAGGTCTCATCAGGACTTGCTGCATTGTCCTCCTCTGTGGCCTGGCAAGGCTGCTCCCCCCTCAGGGGGAGATGCTCCAAGAACCAGCCACTGAGTTCATGTCAGAGACAGTCCCTGTTCCACTTACTAGGAAACCCACTTGGACACTGAGCTGCCATGGTCTACATCTGAGCAGGGGTTCTAGGTTATCTCCATGAATGGTCCTTGGTTTGAGTATCAGTCTCAGAAAAGACCCCTGAGCTCAGATTTTTTGGTTTCCAGTTTATTTTTTAATGTTTTAAAAAAATGTGCTTTAAAGCAAGCACCCAAGTACTGATTGCTCAAATATCAGCTATACACACATACACACTATCTATCTACCTATCTATCTACCTACCTATCTATCTAATCTTTCTAGCTTTAAAGTTTTCTTTATAGTAATTTAACATATACATTGTTATATATTGTTGCTTTGTACAGTAATTCTTATCATAGTCATCTTTGTTATTTTCCATTTATAAACTATAAGTAAGTATATGTGTTATAGAAAATTTTAATGTAGCTAAACAAAAAAAACCCTGTAATTCTGATACTCAGTAGATTATAAAACTATCATAATTACTATTTTTCAACTTAGTACATAACAAATAACTTCTATGGCGATTAGTGTCCTCCACAATGTTCCAAACCCCAGTATCTTCAAAGAAACCACCCAAGAACAGCAGGTGACTGCAAAGTACATATAGTGTCTAACAAAGACATCCACTACCCTGAATTGAATGGATGAAATTTTTCAGAAGATACAGAAAATTAGTATTTTAGAAATTATTTTGAAATGTAATGGTTGGCGGTGAATAAATTTAGGTTTATCAATACACAAACCTAACATATCATCAAGGTGTATTTTGCAGTAAGGCAGCTCATTTGCAATATCTGATTAGGAATGATCACAAACACCAATAATTCCAGCACTGCAGAGGCTGAGGCAGGGGCAATGTCTTGAGTATAAGGCCAGCCTGGGCTACAGTATGAGGCTCTGTCTATTCCCTACACCTCCCCAAACATAAATCATTCATAAAGCCTGGCAAACTTTGTGAGCATTGGAAGCATTGCTGCCCTTGGGTAGCCTTGCGAGCATGGAACCCAGTGGCATTTAGAACATGCCAGAGTTTTCACCCTCAGAGTTGAAGGTGGCCTCTGATCCTTCCCATTCGAACCTGTTAGTTGCAGCAAGGGTTTAGTGAAATAAAAGAGAATTTGGGGCTTCATTTTGTCCATGGGTACCTAGTACCCAGGAGGCCGTAATACCAAGGTCATGAGACCCAGTAGGCAACAGAACGGCCAACAGTCTCCACACAATATACTTCCTCACAGTGCACTCTGAAAAAGCAACGGTCAACGAGCATTTGAGCGGATTTGCCAGTGTGTTTGTGTGAGAACCAGAAAGTCCTATTAACCCACCATACATTTATAAACACCAAAAATGTACTGGACAGAGGTCTTTCTGCCATGTCGCAAGCTGATGACAATCTATTTTCTTCCTTTGTGGCTTTCATCTTAGTAGGCTCTCTGGATTTTTTAAAAACACACTCAACAAGGATGCTTTTGGATGCCCACCTGTTTTGCTTTGTTTTGTTTTTTGTTTTTTGTTTTCCTTTGTCTCTTTTAAATCAGATCTGTAGAAACTGGGTTACACTTCTCCAATAAATGAGCAGCTGTCTCTTAAAAGAGAGCTGCCAGGTCCTCCTTTGTTTGATACTGTGTCCCTTAACTGGCTATTAGCAGCCCTTTGAAAGTAATTCAGCTGCTCATCAGTGAAGACTGTAGCTGAAGCCTGCCAGGACTGCATGTTTAACACGATCAAATTCCAGTTTAGAGACTTTGCCAAGCTAGTTTTAGCATGGAATTACCTTTACTTCTTCATGAAGGGTCCGCCCTGGCTCCCTTTTTTCAGTAGGGGTTCACCATGACGTGTAACTGAGTTGTTATTGAAGTCCTTGAAAAATGAGCATGATAATTATCTCAAGGGCCTAAGAAAACATTAGTCTAGAGTGTAAGCAGGCTTCAATATCAGAGCTTTGAACTGTATTTGAGAGGGAATCTGTTTTCTAACTTGTCCAAATCAAATGTGTTTCTTTGGTAGGTGTACTGGTATGGAACAGACTCCAGGGGTTCTGGCTGATTCATTCTGTTCCTAGGTTTCCTCCAGTTCCAGAAGATGGCTATAATTATCCAAGCTCGGGGAGACGATTCGCACAAAGTGGCATCTGCATCACTTTCAAATACAACCAATTCAAAAAAATAGGTAATGTTGGCCTATGTTACAAAGACAGTGTGGGGAAGGAAGAAGCAGGAGCCATATAAATAAGTGTGCCATGCCACCCGTTAACCTAGCCATAGACGCACAGACGCTCTGATGCCTCGATCCTCAGACCGTCTGTACAGTTCCCTGTCTATAAATGACATTGTTGAACTTGACCAGGGGTAATAGTTTCGAATTAATTCAGAGGACAGATGAGTAACAATGAATGGATGGGGCAGGTGGACGTTCCATGAGTACCGGGAACAGTGACAAACGTGGGTGTTGACTTTCCCTTGGCTGCCTTCAGCACCATCTTAAATGCACAGAAATACAAGACTGCTGATTAGAGATCTCTGTTTCATGGGGAACTAGAAACGTGTGTGTGTATGTGTGTGTGTGTGTGTGTGTAAGACACAACCCCTTATTTTGAAATGTAAGTTCAATGTAAGTTTTTTTTTTTAATGTCTTCAGACCAAACATTACTTTCATACCACCAACATCACACCTCAGGGCATATAAATTTCTAAGATCTCACTCATACTTAAATAGCCCAAAATGCTTCTACTTGGCAAACTATGATGTAGAAGTAAGAAAAGACATAGTGCGTTTGACCTCCAGGTATAAGAAGCTTAGAAAATGTTTTTCACCTAATTTTCACCTTACGCCTTTGTAATTAGTCTGGGTTCTCTAGAGGAACAAAACTGATTGTATGTGTGTGTGTGTGAGAGAGAGACAGAGAGAGAGAGAGAGCTTTATTAGAGTGGCTTACAGTTAATCCAGCAATGGCTACCTACCAACGAAAAGTCTACAAATGCAGTAGCTGTTCAAACCATGGCCCTAGCTGTCTCAGCTGGTCTTCCATATATGCCTGAACCCCGAAGTAAGCTCTAATATCAGTGGAGGATTGAACTTGACACTGAGAGTGAAGAAGGCAATCAGGCAAAGAGCGAAGCTTCCTTCTTTCACGTTCTTTATATAGGCGGCCCCCAGGAGGTGTGGCCAGATTGGAGGTATGTCTTCCCCTTCAAAAGATCCAAATTAAAGGTGAGTGTTCCCACCTCAAATGACTACGAAATATCCCTCACAGGTGAACACAGCTGCTGGGATTTTGGTTGATTCCAGATGTACTCACATTGACAACAAAGAATAGCCATCACACCCCTCATTTAACTAGTTGGGTTCTGAGTGCTGAACAGTACAGAGGTGAGATGTACAATGAGTTGGTTATTCTTCTAGCTAAAAGATTTATACAAGGAATCCTCTACTCTTATATATGTACATCTAGAAAAGAAAATGCAGACCTCTGAAGCAGGGTTACCTAAGGATGAGTTTTAGTTGTAGCATCTACAAGCTTTATAATCGTAGTATTTTTGCACAGAGTGTCAGTTAATTCATGTCAAAAATGAGGATGTTGGCAATAACAGAATTTACCTAATAATGTTATTGTGAGGATTACATGGGGAAAACATAAAACTCAACCTTCAGAGAGGGAGAGCATGGCTAAACTCCTTGCCAGGACCTGAGTTTGAATCCCCAGAATCCATGTAAAGCCAAACATAGTAGCAGTATTTCAGTAACCCCAACACTCCAACCATAAGAAGGGAGGTGGA
>CM053744.1:9229158-9311676 GCA_028658305.1 Pachyuromys duprasi | reverse complement strand
GCCAAATATACAGAGCAAGGCTGAATGGACGTTTCTACTCCCTGGGGGACTTTTCGGGGACTATCTGGTTTCCCTCGTTCACTGTTTCTCTCCTCTTTGCCTCTAGACATCTTTACAGCCTGGATGGCTCAACAACTGAAGACGCATTTGCTAGCCCAAACCTGGCAGCGAAAGAGACAGGAGCTTCCTTCAAACTGTTTCCTCCCTTACCATGTCTACAATGTCAAGATGATTCAGATGGCTTCCAAGTCTTTCTTCGGTTCTCACCATGACCACTCCAAATGGTGCGTTTCAGCAAAGGACTCCAAAAACCACTGGACCTGTTTTGGAGACCTAAATCGGAGCCCATCCCAAGCCTCCAGAAGTGGAGGGTTCATCTGTACCAAGAATAAGCACCTTTACCAATCATTTCACAAATTAGTTTTCAGCTATGAGTTCTGTAAATAAGTATGGGGAAAGGGCGCCTGCACTATCCTTGGAAACACTGGCTTTGGAATTCCTTGCCTTGGATCCATTTTCCTCATGTTAAAGGCAACTGAGTTTGCACAGCACAAACGTCCAATAAAACACCTTGGGTCCACAGTTGCCAGTTTATGTTTAAATCAGTAGAAATTTGCCTCCTTTGTATTCACGGAATTAGAAGCTCAAATGATGATATGTAAATAATAAAAATGAGTGGAGGAAAGAAAATATGCTCTTCCAGTTTAATCATCTTCAGTTGTCTATCTTGTGGATTAAATTTCATCTCATTCACAAAGCCCCCGACTCTTCTGTTTGAAGAAAATAAAAGTGTGTGCTCTCTGCCTCCCTCCCTTTCTCCCTCTCCTCCTCCTCTTTTCTTTCCTCCCTCCCCTTTCACACTATTTGGCCATATGGTCATATTACCCATAAAGCCCTTCCCACTTGCTTTATAGTTTAATCTTGTCACCTTTGCAGATGCTATTTACTGCTAACATAATCTTGAGCTGCTCACTTGAATTCTCTACATCATTTTTTTCATTTTAATATATAATGGGGGGGGATTATGTCTGCTTGTGTCCAGGCACCTACTTCAGAGCTTGGCATGTAACTAGCAACTGAAAGACTGGAGGAAGCCAAGCCCATAATCCCAGCTATTCAGGACAGACTGAGGCAGAAAGCTTGAACACAGGTTCAAGGCAAGCTTAGACTACAAATACGTTCAAAGCTAGCCTGGGCAACCTAGTGAGAACTTATGTGATACAAACATGGCTGCAAGTGCAGCTGAGTGGGAGAGCTTTGTACAGCACATGCAAGGCCGTGAGTTGCACTCCACTTTTCCTGAAATACAGGGTAGAATGTAAAATACTGGAGCAACTTGAATTTGACCTCCAACCAATAAAAGATGACCCAAAGAAATCTAATGAATGAATTTTAGGGGGGGGGGGGGGAAATTAGGTGAAGAAATAGAATGAAAACAAAGTAAGTACAGACACATGAATTCAAAGGAAATAAATGTAAATGAAGAAGCAAACACCAAGTATAGTAATCTTAGTTTCACTGTTTCTTTTTCTGGACTTCTCACCATGAAATTCACATTATCTAAAAGGATAATAATAAAATTGCAAGACTTAGCTGCTTAATAAACTGTGAGATGTGGGCTTTAAGTTCAAAAGCTGAGAGTCAAGCCAAAGTCACCTCACAGCGGCTACATCCAGAATTTACTGGCTGCATAGCATGCAGTCCACATTCACTGCCCATTTTCTTATTTAATTTTAGAGCAATTCTCAGCAGTAAGTTTCACTATCCCCATTTTACTGACAAGTAAAACAGAGGCTTACAGAACTTCAAAAAACTTGCCTAGTATAATAGAGGTCTATTTGGCCTCTGAAGCTGTACTCTTCACTAAAGACAATAAAAGAAGTAAATAAATACAGGATCGTAATTATCTTGGGATCTCAATATGAACCAAAGTTGTAGGAACTAATGATCCATGACAGATTGTGGAAAAGTTACTTGTTTTCTTGTCTAAAACAAGTACAAGAGACAAGTATTTTGGAGGCTGTCTACCTACTTGGGAATATGAAAAGGCCTGGGGAAACAATGTTTTGGTCTCACAGAAAACAGCCAAGTATAGTCTCCATGAAATGGTATTGTTACTGGAAAATTTTAAAGTACAAGATGATGACTCACAGGTGGAGAGGGTCAAAACTTCATCCAGTTATACAGAGAAGGATGAGTAAAATGAAAAAAAAAAAAAGAGAAAGGCTAAAATGAAGAAATTCCATATATTAGGTTACTGTCCCCCAATTGATAACTCCAGAGAGTCTAGAAAGTGATACATCCCACTCTCATAAAACATAAATAAATAAAAACATAAAGACAGGATAAAGTCATATTACACAGAAACAAGAATATAGAAGCTGGAGAAGAAAAGGAGGGTGCTGGCCACTGCATACACACACATGAATGGTATGGTATTTCTTCTTCCTCTCCTCTTCCTCCTTCTCTTCCTCATCCTCCTCCTCTTCTTCTTTTTATTGATTCTTTATGAATTTTACATCATGTACCCCAATACCACACATCTCCCAGTCCCTTCATAACCACCTTTCACCCTTGAAACCTCTCCCCAAGAACAAAACAAAGAAAGCATCTCACCATGGAAGCTGTGGTGTGTCACCATGTGTCACACTGTATACCCTTTTACCCAAACAACTTTACTTACAAATGTTCGTTGCAATGAGCCATTGGTCTGGTTCAAAGCCTCTGGCTTCTGATACACCTAGATCCTCACCAGGACTCCTCTTGGATAGCCTGTTGCTGCCTTGTGTCATGGAGATCCTGCAGCTTTGGATCTGCAGGCCCAGCCCCTGCACAGGCTCCAGCAATTCATAGATGGAGTGGACATTAGGGCGGACCAACTCAAAGCCGTGGAGCTGAGCCAGATTATACGTATGGAGAAAACTATAATCCAGAGAGCCTACAGCATGGACCAGCTTGTCTGTAAATCAGGCATCTCAGAGGGAGATAGGCCCCACAGACTCACACAAGCTAGGTAAGAACACAACCTCTGAGCTAGACCCACATCATGAAACATCCCCAGATACCTCATTTCCATTTCTGACAAGTGTTTTAAGACTGGTGTGCTATGAAATTGTCAAAGGTGTAGTCTCCTTGGATGGCAAAACTCAAAAGCCTTTCTTGGTATCTTTATGGTCAACACGGTATCACTGGGTGAATGAGAGCACAGTTCAGCACACGCACACATTATTCAGAGGGTAGCAATAGCGGGCTTCTGCCAATTTCAAAAGAGAGTCCAAACGCTTTTCCGGTTTAATCCACGTACTATCTCCTGTCTCAGGAACTCTAGCATGCTGAAAAAACACCAAAGGTCTCTGCTCTGCTCTCACAGTTTACCCTGTCCTTTGTATCTTCAAAAAATGTTTTTAACTCACTGCCACAGTTTGAATTTTAAGTGTCCCTCCCAATGCTCAGGTGTTAAAGATGTGCTCCCAGGGTACCTGTCCTGGGAGGAACTTCTAAGAAGTGGGGCCTAGAGGTCTTCCTATCATTGTAGCCATGTTCTGAAAGTGACTAGCATTTTATAACGCCTCCCCTCCCCCACACACATCCTGCAGCTGCTCTCTTTGTCCCTCCCCCAATTTCCATCCCTCTCTTCTACCCTGTCTGTCTGTCTGTCTGTCCATCTATCGCTCTTTCTTTCTTCTATCTATCTATCTATCTATCTATCTATCTATCTATCTATCTATCTTTTTTGCGTCCTCTCTCTCTCTTTTCTGCGTCCTGGCCACAAGGTGAATAATTTTGCTCTGGATTATGCCCCTACCAAGATATGCATGGCCACAGAAACAAAATCAATGAATGAAACCAGTCACTTACCTGAGCTCCCAAACCTGTGAGCCAGAGTAAGCCTGTTTTCTGAGGTATAAAAAGGTGTTATCTTTTTATCCCCTTATTGTTATAATAGTGGAGCATTGACTTTTGAAAATACTTTTACTGCTCTGGCAAATGGATAAGAAGAATAACAGGTCCAGAGGAGATAATGACATTGACTTCCCTTGAGATGCCACGCTGTGATGGGTTAAATCAATGTGTTAAAGGTAGATGTGATATTCTTTCTCCACATCAAAATAGAACACAGTGATCACCAGAGAGATACAGGGTCACAGGTATGTGATTTAGCAGCAACAGAAAAATGGCCTAGAGGTTCTGGCAGAGACCTCAGCAGGACTAAATAAGGTGAGATGCTGGCGAGAAGAAACAGTGAAAGAAAAAGTCATCACAAGAAAATATTCTACTCTTTCCTGTGTTGGTCTAAGTGTATATTTTATAAGAAATACAGAAAACTCAGGGAACATATGGAAAACTTTACTAAGAATAGCCAACTCTTAAGGTAATAGGAAGGACAATGGGAGGAGATGAAAATGTTGATTCTGAATAGTCTCCTACGGACAAGACAGGGGTCTTCTCCTGTGTAAAAGGCTGCTGGGATGGAGTGTACGTTTGTCCGATGTGCTGCCTAGAAGCTGGGATAAAGAAATGGAAAGGTGAAATAAGTCTACTTCAAACAGAGTACAAATTGTGTTATGCAAACCTCTTGTGGCAGTTATGAACTCTAGATCTGTCTCTGGCTTTCCCCAGTCATCCTTCCCACCTGTCTCTCGCCTAATGAGAACATGGCATCTACCATCCTCCTTCCTACATTTCAGACACAAGAAATGTAGCCATCCCCGAGTAATGCACTTGTTTTTCCAGTTGTCTAAATATTTCCCTCCAGATGTGAGCACAGGGCTGGATCTTTCTTATCATTAAAGTCTACAATATTAAATAAATTTTTCCAGTGATCTAATTATTAAAATGAGCTGTTCATGTGCTGAAGCTTCTCTCTTTTCTATGCTTATGTTTGCTTCATAAAGTTGAATGCCCTGATATTAGGCACATTTGCAATTATTATAACTTCCTGGTGAATTCATCCCTTAATCATTCTACAGTGACCTTTTCTGTCTCTTTCCACGGTTTTGATAACATCTGTCTCAGTGCATCTGCTGCTGCTCATTAATTTCCATTTTGATAGAGTAGCACTTTTAATCCCTTCACTTTCAGTCTGTGGGTCTTCATGCATGACATGAGATGAGATGACAAACGAACATCATGACAAAAGTCGTGACCTAAGGTAGTAACTCTCTAAAAAGGCAATCCTGACATGAGAGGGCAATGTCCTGGCCCCAAACCAAAACCAATGGGACAAGACAAGCTCAACATGCAAGACATTTAAATGAAAGTATCCAGATTTTACGTCCAAATTAAAAATAACCACATTTCATAGAATCCAAGCTATGGCAAGTATTTAAGAATATTTGCTTATATGTCATACAGCTCACTAAACACTGACAAAGTATCTTCACACCTTTGTGTAGGAGCACCACGCTCATTCATTCAGATTTCTTTGCCAACACTGAGTGATCACGCTGGGCAGAACAGATGTCCAGTGCTGTAAACACAGAGTCCCCTCGGCCTACCTGAGGAGACCTTATTAGACTCGTGCTCCACACAGGCCATTGGCATCCCTTGATGTAGCCAGACTGAGTCTCTGTAAAAATGATTTCTTATCCATCCTGCCAGCTCTTGTGTGAACACAGTTTTCTTCCTAATTAATCGATTTCATAGCCACCCCTGTTGGTGAAGGCCTAGAATATAAACTGAGGCAGTAAGGTCATGAGTTCAAGGCCTGACTGGGATACAGGGTGGGTTCTACACCAGCCTTGGCAGCTTACCGAGACTGCTTCAAAGTAAAAACTAAATAAAATAAAAAGGCTGTATATGTCTATGTAGCTCAGTGGTGGAGTGCTTGCCTAGCATGTACAAGGCCCTGAGTTCAATACCCAGTACTACAAAGTAAACACACACACACACACTCAATTGGGTATTTTTAGGGCCTATCCCTTCCTTTCTTCCTTCCACCCTTACTGCCACTTTTCTTTAGAAAATATTTATAGAAGCTCTCCACCAGCCAAACAATGAATTGGCCTTATCTTTCTGTAGCACTGAGCCATGTCCTGTGACTCTGCCAAACACCCTTCAAAGCAGCGGCATGACTCCTGGCCTCAGGCTGTCATGGGTAGAGAACAAGGTCAACTATCTCTCACTCCACTTCCCCCTTCCTTGTTAACTGGCTCTTGCTTTCATGTCTTTCCATCCAGCCCTTTCCATATGGCCCATTTATTTGTTTTGGGGGGTTTTTTTTAACACTTTTTTTGTTTGTTTCCAGACAGGGTTTCTCTGTGTAACCTTGGCTGTCCTGGACTCACTTTGTAGACCAGGCTGGTCTTGAACTTACAGAGATCCACCTGCCTCTGCCTTCTGACTGCTGGGTTTACAGGTGTGCAACACTGTGCCGGACTCCATCTATTTCTAACACTACTTTGTTGCTGTTGTGGCTCGCCCATGTTTTTTTTCCAAACTCTTTGAATGAAATGTTAAATATATTTGTATTACTTGAACCAATTAAAATGTAACTCATGAGGACCCAGATGAATTTGGGAGACCTCATAGCGCTATAACATCCTCAATAGTTTAGAATCACCTAAGCTTGTTCTCAACTCAACTCCAATGATCTTGAGCAATTACTAGTTGTGTGACCTTGAACAAATTACTTAACCTCTCTACGCCAATTTCCAAATGGAAAAAGCAAGCATACTCATAAAAGGGATGAGGTGATTAAGTAAAATAGTTCAGGGCTCAACATTTACTATCTTCTCTCTGTCTTCAATTTCAATTGCCAGGAAAACAATCAATATGAAAGATACTAATTAACCATGTTAATGCAGAGGTTTGGGGAAGCCAATTCTCTGTCTGAGCTGCATTTTAACTACCCCACTGCATGAAGAAACCCATTGCCTTACTTGGAATAAAGGCATTGCAGCTGCTATTTGAATTGTCCCTCTTTCCATGCTGATGGGGTTTTCTCAGTAACAAGGAAAGAAACCCTGATGGTTCTACTTCCTCTCATACTGGAAGAATCAAGTATAGAAGATTTTAATTGGACCACATGTGTCTTACAAATATCCATAAAACCTCTTTCCAAATGCCTTCTGCACACACCTTCCCAACATGGCAGTAACAGCTCGACTAAAGGACAAGGCTGCATTTATTTGCAGAGTAAACAGGGATGAGGTCACGACAGCAAGGGGAGCCTTCATTCCAGGTCTGCCACTACCCAGCTCCATGTGATTTACTTTAACCCTCAAGGACTTGATTTTATATTCTTAAAATGGAGATGATTAAGGGACACCAATGCATGCAAAGTTCCGCAAGTGTATGAACTCCTTCCCTTCTGTGGGAAAAGTTAAGCTGAATCAAAGTGTGTGTTCTGACTGGGTTGCTAAGCTACGCCCATCTCTGTCCATGGGATGTTTGAGTACAAAGAGGGACTTTGTATCTGGATGTTCGGCAGACAGGTGATGTTCAACAAATATCTGATAGTTTGCTTTGGCTCCCATAGAAGTACGTTGTGTACCCAACACTAAGCCTAGGCTCATCTTCCTAACCTTTGCAGGTAGGGAAGCTCCGGGCTTGCTGGGTCTCTGGGCTTGCTGGGTCTCCAGGGTCTTAATCTAATTCCAAGGTCCCATCTCATTCAACCTGTTTTTCTTCATTTCCTGAGGTACAGAGCTCTCTGCAGAGTGCCAACACTTTGATGCATTTGGATTTTTGCTAAAGCTTTCATTCCGAAACAATTGGCTGTGGGATGATAAGGTATTTGAGACAGAATTGAAAGAAGAGGAGTAACACAATCTTAAATTGGCATCAACACCCTAATGATACATTTATATATAATCTAAAAATTGATCTGTGTCTCCTTTTCCTGTTTGGAACAGGAGGTTGGAATAATCTTTAGAGACCACTGACTCATAAGGAAGTTCAGAGCTTTGGACTTTGGAGACAGGGCTGATCTAAGGAACGGGATCAGCCAAATGACTGGATAATGGCAGGGTTGACAGAGCAAATCAAGAAAATTAAAAGGCCATCTGCATTTTGAAGACTTACTTTCTTTTTATTTTGGTGTGTATGTGTGGCCCTGTGTGAGTGATGCACGTGTTCACAAAGGTTCCCCTGGAGCTGGAGTTGTAGCCAGTCACACGTTGCCCTCTGTGGGTGCTGGGAACTGACCTAAGTCCTCTGGAAGGCTCCCATGTGCTTTGAATTTGTGGCCATCTCTCCAGTCACCCCAACTGTGTTTCTAACATAGCATTAAAATTATTTTTTTTAATTTGCAGTCATTTATTTCTTTAAAAACTGCTCACTATAAAAGATCATTACTCCATCTAAGCAACAGGGAAAATTCAAAGTAACAGGAAAAGGGAGGTCAGGAGTTGGAGCATGAAGAAAGTTTGGAAGATGTGTAAAAGTTTGGTTCTCTATTTGGTAGAGGTTACAAATACATATACCTTTAGAAAATCCGTTAAACTATATTTTTTAAAATATATTTGGCTGTATATAAATTATACCTATAAAGGATTAGTTACTTTAAAAACTACTTTTCTATCTTCCAAACAAACCAGTGTTAATACACTTAATATACATCCTATTATGCATCTTCATGTACATCCTAATGTGTTTAAACAAAGAATAGCATCATTTTTTATTAAATGTAACTTGTTTTTCACTTCTTTTTATTTTCTAGTCCTTTACATGAACATGTATTTTTGCCACCCAAACCAACTGCCCCAGCAAAGCTTACTTCATAAAACCCAAGTAGGAAAATTGGTCCAGGGAGGGAGAGACAGGAAGCAGCTTTGGCTTTCAGCGCCTCTGGGATCTCATTATTGACGAGTTAACAACCATTACACACTTAGTGAGTAAGGCCTTGCTATATAAAGATTGTATTGCAGCATCTGCCATTGGTAATTTAATGGCAACTGATTGCCGGGAAACCCACTGGAGGCTCCTGCTGATGCCTGTGAACGCAACCCACTTGTTTCTGAAAAGGTGGTTCAATCTGTATTTTGGTGCCTGGCATGAAACTCCGTGCATCTGGATCTTTGAGGGCTCAAATAAGAGTACATTCTCACTGCTACATCTCCGCAAGGCAAAGCGATGCTTTTCCAGGGTTTGTAATTCTGAATCCCTGAGAACTAGGTCCGTCTTGTCTGTACAAGACCTCAGAGCATAAGGAAGGACTCCGGGTACAAAGTCAAAGCAAACTGCTGTTTCTATGGCTGCCCTCCTGGAGCGCTGGGTGTTGATCATGTGTCACCGCCTGGCCCCGCCTCTGCCCTTGAGGGTGCCTGTGGCCACGTATGCTGGTGCTCTGCAGCCCAGGGTGGTAGTATTTCATGTGAGAAAAGTAAAACAATTCTAACTAGGGCATAGCTGGTTCCTGGAGACCAGAAAAAGAAGCTCTGGAAACAGCCAATTTTGTTAGGGGACAAAATAATTCCACTCAAATGACAGAAAAACAACAACAAAAGCAAAAAACGCTGAAGTTGGTGACTCACTTAGAGCAATGCCCAGTAGCTCAGGACCATCTGTAGATAAGGGTTTAAGCAGAGCTTCCTGATGACTCAGCTTTGCACACGTCTTGGAGGAGGAGGTCTGGGAACGAGGGACAGGCTGGCCCGCGGTGTATGACTCCTGGTGCTTGGTGCTTGTCACCTGCCCTCCCCCAAGAAGTCAGGCTTGTAGCTAAGCCTCAGTCCCACCCTGATCCAGGCAGGCAGAAGGCCCGAGTTGGTCAGATCTCTGTGGGGTGGGGGAAGGGCCACCTTGCTGGACTGGCTGCTCCTGTGTCTTTGTATCTTGGGGGAGGTTAGACTCACTCATTCCGCAGGTGTGCACAAAATGAATGTCATCCAGGAGAGGCAGAAGCCCGGGCACTCTGACAACGGCAGAGAAGTAACAAATGAGAGGGCTGGAAGGCAAAGCTCCAAGACGCTGCTGTCTGGAGCCATTTAGCTCTGGCCTGCAGCCCTGTGCGCCCCAGACACTCCTGAGGGCACGTTATACCACCGAACCATGATTGATGCCCAAAGTGAGTCATCAAAAAAGGTCAAGTTGTGTTCAGAACATTTTGTTTAAGAAGGGCAAAGTACTACATAAAGCATGTTAGAGAAATTACTTTCCAAAATAAAAAGTTTAGACTGGCAAGTTTAGGTTGCATTATGCTGGCTTTTAATATCATCTCTGCTTAAAATATGAGATGTGTTTCAGGTTGCAATAATAAAAATCCCATCCAAAGAGAATTGTTTTTCTCTCTTATGTTCCTTCTGATGTCTGAGCATACAGTCATACATAAACTATGCACACACACATATATTTGTGTTGTTTTAAATATTTGTTTCTTTTTATTTTATGTGTGTGTGTGCACGTGCATGCCTGCATGTATGTCTGTGCACCACAGGCATGAGTTGGAGCCCCTGGAACTGAAGTTACAGTTGGTTGAGAGCTGTTGGTTGTGGGTGCTGAGAACTGAGCCCAGGGCCTCTGCAAGAACATCAAGTACTCTTAACTGATGGCTCATCCCTCCAGCACCAACGTGTGTGTATGTGTGTATATATGAGTGCGGTATTGTAGTATATGTGGTGGGTTTTTATGTAGTGTCTGTGTGTGTTATACGTGGTGTCTGTGTTTGTATGTATGTGTATGTATGTACTATATGTATGTTGGGGGTGCTTTCTGAAGCTATGGAAGATTGGAGTCCATCTTTTAGAAGCTTTTGACTGAGTTCTGAGGCCTCCTAGGGTCCAGATTCAGCAAATGTGGTATGAGGAAATCAGCTTGCACTTCCCTCCTTCCTGTCCATCACAGCATCCCCTTTTAACAGCCAGGAAGTGAACTAGGTTCTCTTTGCTTCATGAAATTCTCTCTCCAGGAAAAGCCTCCAGCTACACTCAAGTCGGCAAACTGTCTGATGAGACAGATGTCGGAAAATGCCAGCTCACCTTGGATAGGACCCCTCTTTCTGGGATTTTAGTTTACGTAACTGCTTTACTTCAGCAGAAACCTAACAGATTTAAAATATAATTTTTGTTATTTCATTGGGCTATCTCACTTCATCACCCTAGAAAGTCTATGGATGCTGCATCTTACCTGGGAATGGGAGTGCTATGTTTCTACTTTTAAAGGTCCCGGTTAAGGGGCTGCAGGGATGGCTTCCCAGTTAAGACAACTTGCTACTCTTACAAGGACCCAGGTTTGGTTCCTAGCACCTACATGGTAAATCACATACTACATGCTGTGCACATACATACATGCAGGCAAACACTCATACACACAAAATAAAATAAATACATCTAAAAAAACTTTTGTGAAGTTATCTGAGTGCTTTGTACACAGCATAAAATAACACATAAAACTTAAGAATAAAGAAATCTTTTCTGAATGAGATGGTAATATTTGACATGAGTTTAACTTGTAATAAATGCAAAATATCTTCAAGAATGTGCTTTATATTCATATATATGATATATGCTTTATATTCATATATATGAATATATATCATATATATGAATATATATCACATATTATATATATTTCATCTTGCAATACTCTTAAATAGTAGTCTCTATGACTGGGCAGAAAAAGGCAGCCATGTGTACCAAAACATCTACAGTGGTGAGTCTTGTTCTGCGCAGGGTACTGTGTACTTATGAAATCATTTCATGACGATCACTAGCTGGAAGATAGGTAACTTTCTCTCTTCTTCCAGAAAAAAATAAAGACTGAGAAAGCGTGAGGGGGTCCCCTAAATGCTCATAACCGGCAAGAAGAGAACCAGGGTTCAAATGCTGGGTCTCTCTTCTCATCCAGGCTACCAGCATGTCAGTTTTTTGGTCTATTCTGATAACAGTGTTCCTGGAACAGATAGCTCTTCCTAAGCATCAGTATTCTGCAGGGATTTTTCAAGGATGATGTGGGGATACTCAGAAGTAGGCCAGGGAGCTTGATGGAGGCTGTACAGGCTTACTCAGATGACATTCCTCTTGCCTGGTCTCAGAGCTGAACAGCAACAACTTGTGAGATAAATGGTGATTTAGGATTAGCCATGTATCTGTGGCAACAGTTATAAGCAAATCGGAGCCCCTTGAGGGACTTGAATTTCTTGCTTTGACTTCATCAGCACCTCTGCTGAGCCTCTGAGTTAACTGGCCAGAGATCTAAACGCACTCTGTAATGGTTAGCAGCCCCATCACAGTCTTTAAATCCGTTGCTGTTTTTAAATCAAACCACCTGCTGTTGCATGTTACATTATTTGCTATCATGTAAAAACACAAAGAGATTTAGTGGAGAAAAGAGCCAGCCATTTCAGAGCTTTAGTGGAGAAGAGGTATGCTTTCTTGGTGCTAAACTAGATTTCATTTTCTCCTGACCTGTTCAGACAATATTTTCATGGTGGGTGAGGGGAAGATGTTCTGGCAGGGGGTCCAGTCAGACATATTATTGGATAAGGAGGGGTATGTATTAAAAGATTTACTTGTGGCATTATCTCTAATTTTTTTATGAAAATGTGCTTGTGGAAAAAATGACATAAATTCCTCTTCATCAAATAAGACTTTCAGGAAGTAGAGTTTCTTTAAATCCTTTAACATGTCTGCCTGAGAGCTATTATTATTCTCAGTGAAAGAGTGAAGCGATTATTGTAAAAGTACAATGCTTTGAAAAGGAACTATCTTCATTTTTGTCCCTCTTGTATTATTGGTGTGTGCCTAGATGTATCCACATATGTTTGCTAAGTATATATAAACATATTTATGTAGCCATGCATGTATACATGGCACACATATCACTGTGCGAGCAGAACCTATATGTCCAGCTATTAATGAGCCATGCTAGGTAGATATCTCCTGGCTTGAGTTTCAAACCCAGTGTGTCCCTTCCTTTTTATAAAAATATGAAATATAGAAAGAACTGTACGGAACGTAAACGTTTTCTTCAAAATCAAAGCAGAGTCCAGGTAAGAGCAGGCCTCCTTTCTCCCGTTTTCACCCAGCTACCCATGGCCCTCTAGACAAGCTCCTTCCAGCTGTCTGAGGACGTCACGTCCGCGTTTCTCTCTCAATCAAACAAAAGGTCATTGCAGACTGCAATCCAGTCTTGCCCATTCCTCTCACTTGTATTGGCCAGTTTAAACAAAATGAGCCAATCATCAGTCTTTGTTTCTGTGTTAGGAGGGTACTACGGCCTAAATCCTGACTGTGCTGGAACCCCAGTTTCAGTGACCAGTTTAACACTCTCACTTGGGCCACCCCCCGCCCCCAGTTAGAAAGTGACTGGACAGAATGGCAGAAACAACCAAAAGACAGCCAAGGACCCCTTCCTACGGAAACACGTCTCAGTTACACTGGCAAAAAATAGCTACTTTAAAAAATAGCAAATGTATTGATTTTTTTTTTTCATTTTTTTCCTCCTTGTTGCTAGGATGCAGTCGTTATAAAAGGAGACTTGTTGCCTAGGTGAAAAATCTTCCCAGAGTAAAGGAATAGTGCGCCCCCTGCTGACCAAGAAACACAGGCTGTTGGATTTGATTGAGGAGCTTTGTTACTTTTCTTTTTCTCCTCCTTAGTTTTGTTTTGCCTTCCACACCGCCAAGTTTGAAACAGATGAGGCAGTTAGACACCGTTATCAGACAACTTTAGATTTCACCTGCAAAATTATATTCCGGGGATATCAGGAATGCATGTAAAGGAATCTGGAGAGGTTTCCCCGCTTCCGTATGAGGAGACACGAAGCTCAGCGCCCAGGTCTCCTGCTGCTTGAGGCTCTTTCTTTATCTCTTGGTTTTTAGCTTGTGGTGAGCCTGGCTCTTAAGGTGGCTCTTGACTTGCTAATGTTAGTTATTTGGTCATCTGAACTTACAAAAAAACACAAGGCAAGAAAGTACTTGTATTGCTAAAGAGTAACTTTTGAAAAATGTTGGCTTCTTTTACCCTGGAAATAACGATGTTTCTAACATCCAGTCAGGGGCAGAAGCAGACCTGAGTTTGAATACAGATATTCAAGGAAGCACAACTGACTATTCTGTCCATTAAACTATTAGCTGACAGAGCCTGGCTAAGTACCAGGTTGAAGAATTACTTACATATCAAGCAGCTCCGCTTCAGAGTTGAAATGACCATAGGTTTAATCAGCCAAAGAGAGAGGGTGTGGAAAATGGAAGGGGAAAGCAGGAGGGACATTGGAGGTACATCACCAATGCTGTTGGACGGTATGCTAATGGGGTCTGAGTCAGAGTGCCAAAGACTCCTGAGGATAGGTAGGAGAGAGGATCAGAAGACAGTGAGTGTCAAAGGCAAAAGGAAGTCAAGAAAGATGAGAGCGGATGACTCCAAGAGCATTTCAGTACAGCAGTGAAGTAGAAATGCAACTTTAGGGGGAATTTAAGATTCATTTATTTATTTATGTAGGTGGGTACTATGTCTGCATGTACATCTGCATACCAGAAGACGGCATCCAATAGTTGAGAGCTGCCAAGTGGGTGCTGGGAATTGAACTCAGGCCCTTCAGAAGAGTACTTCGTAGTCTTAACCACTGAGCCATCTCTCCAGCCCTTTAGTGGGAATTTAAATAATAAAGAAGAAAGTAAAGACAATAAGAGGAAAAACTAACACTGTAGAAAATATGATAGTGATGTGATGTCTCCCTGGCTAGCATAGGGAGAAAGTGACAGAAGTTAAGTTTCTAAGATAAACAGAACAGAGACTGAACCGGGAGACAGCAGGGAACACCAAATTGGTCTATTCAAGAGAAAGTGGAGAGAAAGAAGCATCAAGTGATCAAGCATGCAGGCTGAGTGTTGTGGAAGAGGACACTTCTTCTGGGACCACTGGAAAATAGGAAAGCGCATGAGGGAGGGCACAGGGTCTGGTTAGGACTTCCTGCTGGAACAGTGCTTTCCAAGACAAGGGAAGAAAAACTGTTAAAACAATTACAAAAGTGCTGCGAAGGGTCTTTGTGCTGTGTTGGAGATCTAGACTGCATGAGCAAGGCCTGGGATTGGTAGCGTAGGACTGCAAGAGAAAAACATAGCTTATCTAGACAGTGTTGGGGGACGGGGTCAGCCCTGAGGTCATTATATATATAAAGTGTGTGTGTGCAAATATGCAATAGTATATCGAGCAGGTTGCTCGCACATACTTTGAAATGCATGCATGTAACAAGTAAAGAGGAGGAGGCTATGGATTTGAGAGAGAGAAGGAGGTGCACAAGGGATTGGCAGGAGGGAAGGGAAGGGTAGTGATGTAATTACCATTTCAACAAATAAAACATTATTTTTAAGACTGACCCGGTTGAGTTGTTTTCTTCAGCAGCAACACAAGGTGTTAAAAGCCAGAGACCGTAAGCTGGGTGGATTCAGTTATAGTTTGGAATAGCCAAGGGAAGGGAGAGGGAATGGGGCAGAAGGTGACTCTGGTGTGGAGAGAAAGGACGGGGTAGAGGGCTGGGGTGGGCTGACCCTTTGGGAGATATTGGGGAAGTCATGGAACGAAAACCACAAGTTAGTGGGAGAGGCACCTGGGAGAAGGGGATCATGGTTGGAAGCTGGGGTCTAAAAGGACTTAAGGAGTTCATGATCTGGGGAAAGAGAGCCTTCCCGGGTGTAGATGGTGCTGGAAATAAGGATCTCTGGGCACAGAATGAACCTGGAGCCTGATGTCCGAGCCTTCACAGAATGAAGAAAGATGGCTGAGGTTAGGTTCAAGTGACTGCATGATGGGAAACCAGCATAGGCTCAAAGTTTTCAACCACTGTGTCCCCAGCTCTGTGGAAGTAACCTGTACATGGTTCCTCATTTAATTCCCATCCATTTCTTGCCACCTCTAGGGAAGTGAGCATTACCCCCATTAACAGCAATTTACCTAATTTCCCTCAGTTCATTTCATAGTATATACATATATATGCATTACGTATAGTATATTGCCATGTAAATACTCCTCTGGGCTGTGAGCTCCAGCTCAGGCTTCAGAATTGCATTCTCAGCAGTTGAAATTTCCAAGCACATTTCAAGAACTTAAAATAATAAATAAAAGTCAAGTAAAAAAAAAAAGGTAACTAGAAAGAAAAAAGAAAAAAATTACAGGAAAAAAAAAAGCACAAAGCTCTCGAAAGTTCAGGCACTTTCCACTCCTCCCCATGGGTACGATCACTGTCCCCCAGGGGGACAGTCTGTTTTGACGGCCAAAAGTCTGGTTTCCCACTTCAAAACATCTACCTCAGCTGTTTGATGTGTGGTTTTATTTGTAAATCTGAGCCTAAGCTAACTTAAGAGTCCTACAGCAAGCCTATTGTCTGCCCTGTTTGGTTTATGAGGAAAACAATCTTCCCTTCTCTCCTGCACTTTTCCAGGAACTACCACAGCTATCACCGTCCCCACACCCCCTATCTCTCACCCCCACTCCCCACCCCCACCCCCAAGGGTGTTCTCAGGATGGAAACAGACCTGCAAGGAGCTCTGTCTGGGTTTTTCATGTCAGGAGTGAAAGTGAGAAAAAAAAAAGTGTTTTGTGTGTCTGGAAACT
This sequence comes from Pachyuromys duprasi, assembly GCA_028658305.1. Lineage (NCBI taxonomy): Eukaryota > Metazoa > Chordata > Mammalia > Rodentia > Muridae > Pachyuromys > Pachyuromys duprasi. The sequence continues at coordinate 9,295,183 of CM053744.1, read as the reverse complement.
GAGGGAGTGCTTTGTCACCAGTCACTGGGAAGGAGAAAGCCTGTCTCCATTTGGGGCTAAATGTCCTGGAGTGTGTAATATTGTCATGAAAGGAACAAGCACTTGTGCATAGGCCTTTTCAATACTTTCCAGAACCTTATCGATCAAACCTAGTCTCATGACGCTATGGCAAAGTCCTACTAAGTTTATCGCTTTCAGGGCCTCGGTTTTCACCCTCCACATGAGCAAGGGAAATAAGTTTCATGTTCGTGGCAACACAGATTACACACCCCCACCTCACACTCCCTTTCCCCATTTCCGCTTTCCCACACCCTCCCACCTGACACTCGACCCTGCCTCCCAACGGCCAGGAGAAGTCAAGACAAACAGTTGGCAACCTTGGTCTAGCAAGCCAGGTAATCCTGAGGTCTGCAATACTTCTATGCTGTCTCCAGGGTGTTCTGGAAATACGGGGCAAGGAGTTGGAGGACTGTGGGGACCCTGTGGCTTTCCACCTCCTACAGCTCTGCCCTTACTTGTTCTATAAATGGAGCTTCCAAGTAAGACTTCTTTGATATCACGCTGAATAGCAAAGGAAGACAGCTAACCCTATGATTCTTTCTAATCCATTCCTTCAAAATTCACTGCAATTATACTTCTATCAAGTAACTGCACTAAAGGTAGAATGCTACAGTATTTTCTGGTTCAACAAGACCCCAAAACATCAACTTATTTAAAAATCTGTTGTATAAGAGTACAGGAAGAAGAAGAAAAGGATCTGGGAGAAAGATGTTCAGAGTCCAGATGTCCTGGATAAAAAGCCCGTCTAGCAACCCTGAGGTGACCACAAAGAGGTCAAGAAATAATGTGAGGGATGGAGGTCTAAGGACCCACTAGGGTGAAGGGCCACACATGAGGCTATGCAGTGCGTGGGAAAATTCTGTGCCAGCTGACACTGGCTATAAAGCTTGCCTGGGCAAAAATTTGAAGTATTTTTGGTATCCAAGAAACATAATTAAGAAGACAGGAGGAGAATCTTTCCTAGAGCTTTACAGAGATGTTCCCCCAAGCTTTGAACATTGTGTCTCTGCTAAACAGACAAGCTTGGCTAATGTAGGGCAAAAATCAATGTTAAGAAACTTTGGGAACAGAAGGGTAGGATAAATGAAAGTTAGACCCATCCTCCTTCTATGCATGCAATGAGAACAAAGTCATACTCAAATCCACGGCCAAAATTGAAAAGATGGTGATAGGATTCAGTTTCCTTTTATGTTGTAGTACCTGAGGCCAGGGGTAAAGCAGAAACTAGAGATAATTCACTAGACCGTTTCTTGGCTGTTCTCCTTCTCACCGCAGCACGCTTTGAACAAGGTAAGCCATGGATGATTGAAGGCTTTCCTTAGCCTGGTGTTATTGAAGGCTTTCCATAGCATGGGCAACTGATAGATTTCGGGGAGGTGATGGGCGGAGTCCCCCAAGCCCCCATCAGTAGGATGTCTTCAGCACTATCTCAGACTTTCAATCTTCGAGTTATGATGTATGGTGGAAGGATTCTGTAATGCTCCCTGGAGATCTAAAAATATACCAAACCCCCAACAGTGTGCATAGCAACAGTCTGCTCGCCAGATCTTGGGGACATACTGCTGAACGTTTCCAGCCATTGGTTATAAAAATAAGATGCATTCAGTGAGTTTGCAAGCGTTGTCTTCAGTGTCATCCTAGGAAAATACCAACAGTGCAATGTCACTTAGGACTTTCCTCGGAAGTAGGACTGCTGTGGAAGCTGGGTTTCTTGTATAAGGAAAAAGAAAAAAGAAAAGAGAAAGAGAAAATAAGGGATTTTTTTTCTTATCCAAAGCTTTTCCTGGTTGAACTCTTCTGAACCTAGGTTGACACTCTCAGCAAACAACCCCTAAATCTCTTTCTATAGAACTTACATCTTTGTGAAATATCATCTTCTTCTGGAGTAATTCAGTCACCAAGGAGATTTTTATTTAGAAAATAAGATCAGAGTTGGAAATAGAAAGGCAAACAGGATTCTAATTAATATTTTCGATTAGTAGAAAATGATACACCTGTTTAATGTTGAAAACTTTTTCTTGCATGGCCCACCATGTTCATTACATAATAAATTATTATTAATAGGAAAAATTAATCATGACAAATATCTCTATTTATTAGTACCTCATGAGGGCATGTATATTCCAAAATAGATTAAATGAGGTTATTATAAACTAAAAACCCAACCCTCTAGCTAACAACTTTATTTTCTCTTTCCTCTTTCCATTCTATTCTTACACAAGAGCTTATTTTTAAAAATCCAGAATCTTTCAGACTGTTGATCAAATTTATACAATATTTAAAATACCAAATCTTCTAGTTAGGAAGATGGCTTCATGAGCAAAGTACTTGGCACCCAGGAAGGAGGACCAAGTTCTGGCCCCCAGCTCACATGAGTGCCAGATGGCCCACCTGAAATCCCAGTGTCCTGGCAAGCTCTGGGTTCAAGTCAGATTCTTCCTCAGTAAAATAAAGTGGAAGGAAATCAAGGACAACACTCAATGCCAACCTCTGGCCTCCACATGTACACAAAAATACACGTGCAAAATAAAATAAAAACAAAACCCTTGCAAGTACGTATAGCATCTCTAAGACACCGCCTGTCCTTATGCTCTGTGACTCTACTCCAATTAAGATGACCTTCTTGTTGCTCCAGTAATCCTGGCACCTGCTTCTTGCTTGACATCAGTGATGCACTTGACCTCCTCAGGAAGGCCCTCCCTGCCAAGCTGACCAGCACTGCATGCTCAGAGCCTACTCTGAAGACCTCCCAGCCCCCCTTTCCCGTCCCTCCCTTCTCTCCTCTCTCCTCTCTCCTTTCTCTTCTCTCTCTCCTCTCCCCACTCTTCTCTCTCCCTCCCTCCTTGTCCACCTGCTCATTATTTTTCACTATCTGATTTAACCTGAATTTTCCTTCAGTATCCATCTTGTGTATCACCCCACAAAAGAAAACAAGCTCCACAAAGACAGGAATGCTTCTGTTTTGTGCTCTGAATTTTCTGTTTTGAGCCCTAAAAGAGAACTTAACAATCAGATCACCATGAATCTGGGGTCCCACTTAGACTACAGAGTGAAAACTTGTCTCTAAACAAAATAAAACGGACCTCCTGATTGCAAAGCGTGACAGGGCATACCTATAATCACAATACCCTTGCAACAGAGACAGAAGGATAAAGATATGGAAGCCAGTGTGCATAGCAAGACCTTGTTTCAAAAACCATAAACTCAATATGGTGGTGTACAGTCGAATCAAACAGTGAACTGAAGGCCAGCCTTGGCTACCTACAGAGTGAGAATGCATCTTAAAACAAAACAACACAGACAAAGAACAATGCCTGGTACCTAACAGAAGAGTGGAGATACTAGTTCAATGAATTAAATGAAGCCAATTGGAACTAACTTAATGAAACAAGAATGGAAAGAAGTTGAAAAGAAATGCAACTTAAATCCATCAGTCTCCATTGCCTGTTAACAGCAGGTCTAGTAATCTGGACACCCTCCTAAGGAAAGATCTAGTCCAAGAGCCTGGCGATGCAACAACCTGCTTTTTCACGAGTTGGTTCCAGGAAATGGCAGCAGCATTCTTAGAAGCAAATCCAGGCAGCACTCTCCCCATACACTTGCAAGTCACCTGCTTTTCAATCATCCCCTCATGAATACTAGATACATATTTAAATATAATTTTAGAGCTGTCAAGATGGCTTCGCTGAGAAAAGCTTCTGCTGTCAAGCCTTTCACACTGAGTTTAATTCCCAGAACACTCCTGGTGGAAGGATAGACAGGACCGCTGAAAGCTGACCTCTGACCTCCACACGTGCAGAGTGATCAGTGCATGCCCACACACACAAATAAATACATGTAAAGAATACCTTAATTTTATGTGTTTTGCCTGCATATGTGTCCATGTACCACCTGTGTACAGTGTCCACAAAAGAGGATGTCAGGTCCCATGAGAGTGAAGTTTCAGGCAGTTGTGAGCGGCCACATGCATGAGTGTGGGGTATCGAACCCAAGTCCTCTGGAAGAGCAGCCAGTGTTCCTAACTTCTATGCTACCTCTCTAGCCCTGAAGAATAACTTGTTAAATATGAAAGGAAAACACAGACTGATGGGTTTCTGCCCCACTCGTCAGCGCCGACAAGTGGGAAGCAGCAGATCGTCTGACGAAGCTAAGGTGATCAGATACTATGTGGGGTGTGGAGGATGAGGAACCTCATGAAATAGCAATGTTGGTTAGATGATACAGAGGAGGGGTTTTTGCAAAATGGCCCACAGCTTGTTTGTTAACCCAGAAAACATGAGGACGTACACAGGTGAGCCTAGCAGATGCTGATGTGTGACTAAAGTTTGGGCCAGCGGAATCTCTGTCACCCTGCCTGCCCCGAGTCAGTGTTGGTGCGCGTTTGAGGAGAGGTAGGCTGAGAGCAGGACACTTACAGAAACCAGCCTCACCTGAGCAGACATTGCTGTCAAAAGCAAGACTTTCGCTTTTCAGTAGGACACTCAAGACACTACAAATTCCACTGAAACCAGGTATGCCAGACTATATCACATGTGGACAAGAGATCTGAACTATGTGCTCTTAACAAAAACAAAAATAAATCAACGGCTTATGAATCGGCCTGATACCTTTTAGAGCCAGTGAGCACCCTGGTGACTAGTATTTCAAGCCACATTGAGTGTCCCAGGCTCTTTTGCATATTGCTGCCTTCTGCAATGTGGGTGGTCCGTGAGGGTGGGGCTCGCATGTGGGTTACCTACTAGGAAACTAATTTTGGGGGGCACACTGCCAATCTCACACCAACAGCTGAACAGAAACAACATTTACTAAGAGTTACCCCCAAAAGTTCTTGCCCATTACTTCTCCGGGTCAGAGAGTTTGACAGATCTAGGAAAGAGGTTTTGGGAGATTTTGCAAAGGCAGACACTTCTTAGAAGTAAATCCTACTTAGAATTCTGGCATTTAAGTAAATAGCACAAGCCCAGGGGTGCAAAGCAGACTGCAGACTTAGGGCCCTTGTCTCACCCTCCAGCAACTGTAGAGTCCTCACTCACCTCAGTCCAATCCTCAGCAGGAAGTGGGCCTATTCTGCTGTTTGAGAGCTGCCCAGTTTTACTGCTGAGGCAAGTCAAAATATCAGGAAGGGGTACATATTTGAGCAGGGCTGTAAGTCCTTGTAGATTAATTCTCTGAAAGTGAGAAATAAATTTACTCAGAGTTCATTCCCTTATTGTGAAGGGTGATTACATTTACTTGAGAGAGAACCCAAAGGCCTGTATTACCTGTTTGTGTTTAGAATGGAGGTCAAAGCAGGTGGATTTGGGGGCTAGATTTCAATCCTTTCTGAACAGTTCTTCCATTTACTAAGTGTGTCTTTATGCAAATTATCTAACTTCCTGTTGCTTTGCATCCTCATCTTTAAAAAAAAAAAAAAGGACAGCAATAGAATCTGCTTTGGAGCATTCCAGAAAAATGTGAACAAGAGTGTATAAAACAAAGAAAGGATGTTATATATAGTTTATGGGGAGCCACGGAAAATTGTTTAGCCTTCAGCATCTGGAAAATTTATCTTAACCCTGAAACCTATATTATTTTTATTGTGAAACATTGGGGATACTCCTTAATTGTGGTGAAATACAAAGATGGATCCCCACTTGTTCATCAGGACTCACAGAAGGTACAACCAGCCAGTCTTCCCCTCTTAAAGATACATTTGACAACACTGACTCCACGTAGCTAGTTAAAACTACTATTGTCCACAGGCAAGAAGAACTCTAGCCACCAAACTGCCCTGCAATATAAAGAGAAGAAGCTGAAAGATGGAAGAAACAGGGCATACCAAGAGTATTCATGAACCAGCAAAAATAAGTGTGAGTTTTCACTCATTTATCAAATACTCATATTGACTAAAGTTTTCAGTTAGAATTAATCATAGTTAGATACTATGTCCCTCATCACCTTCTAAGATAGTAAGATCATTCCTATGTTACAAACACAAAAACTGGAGCAGAATGTAGTTAAGAAACTTCTCAAAATCACACAGATAGCAAGTGTATCCCAAGCATCCCACTGAAAAGAATGACTTTTCACTGCTAGTCCACACTAGTGAACTTGTCGAGATGATTCCTCTTCGGAGCTGAGGAAGAGAGCTGAGCAATGGGGCCAGACCACAAGAAGATAAACCTGTTAGAGGGAAGTAGGTTGAAGGGGGGAAAGGGAATAGTAATAACTGTCATTATGTGTTGAACACTCATTATTTGGTAAGTATTTGCTGAGTGTTTTGCATACTTTGTCATTGAATTACTACAGTTCTATGGAGTTTGTGTAACTATCCTTCCCGTTTTACAGGAATGGTGACTAAGGAGGAGAGATTAAGCAATGATGTAAGTACCAGAGCTGAGACTCAATGCCAGTTCTGCCCACCTCTAAACTCATGTCTCTAACTATTCATAGGCTAGGATTTCATGAACTAGTGTGAGAAATGCTAGGACTGAAGAACTAAGGCTGATGTCAGTCATACCTAATGTTTCAGCGTAGCTGCGGGGTGTAGGGGAAAAGAAGGGACTCAAAGGTGAGTCATATGGAGGATAGTGATAATATTCAAAGAAATCGTAGCGTCGGAAAGAGCCCAGCCTCCAGGAAGAACAAACGCTTATGTTTTGGTGACTCCCTTCCTAAGCAGGAAGGCTGCTTACAGAGCAGGGACCTAAGATAGCTCACACCATGGTCCATCAAATTCTCCATGTGGAGTGTGGACTAGCACCCCAAATTTTGGTTGCTTAAATGGACCTCACACACACACACACACACACACACACACACCCTTCACTAATTGACCAATTGGCATAATTTGAGAAGTGAAGTCTGAAGGAGAAATTTTGACCATCCTCTTTTTCTCTAAGGACTTGGTATCTGTGTTGAATTCCAAAGGCAACTAACACGTGAGTGCGTATGACAAGCACCAACATTCACCCACAAGATACATAGGAACTATCACAACAGGTGATGCCAGAAAGAAAAAAGAGAGTTCTACAAAGTTCTGCTGCCAGCTGGGCGCAGTGGCCCGTGCCTTTTATCCCAGAACACAGGGAGGCAGAGAATCATGTGAGTTTGAGGCCAGCCTGGTCTACAAATCGAGTCCAGGAGAGCAAAGGCTACACAGAGAAACCCTGTCTCAGAAAACAAACAAACAAACAAAACCTTCTGCTTCCTCTGCCTCTTACTGCCACCAAAAGGTGTCCAAGTCCATGGTAGACAGTAACAATATGCCAAGGTATAGGACTGTTGTCCCTCCTCTAAAAACTAAGTGGTCTCTCCAGACTGAATTAAATGGTACTCATATTTACCTAACCTTTACTGGACAGATGGTTCATTCAGATACTTGGTTTTCTATTATTTGTGAAGTGAGAGTGGTCGTCCTAGGACCCCCACCAAAACAGAGCCTGAGAACTGGATGCTGCATCACAGTTGGTGCCGAGAGATGACAAAGTGAGGTGCAGGGTTTTACCCTCCTCTAGACGGAAAGCTGCTTAGATCTGGATCCTTACTTGCAACTACGTGCATTTTCCCACTGTACTGTGGTGTCTTCTCTAAGTGACTAATTTTAGAAGTGATTGCCTTGGATGAACTTTGAGTGAGTTACGAGAGGGATAGGGGTTTAAAAAAAAAAAGAAAGAAAAAAAGAAAAAAAAAACTTCAAGCCTGGCTGACCTGAGAAAGATTTACGTGTTGAAGTTAGGTTCCTATAAAATGAAATCCCACAATACTTCAGCTACAACATAAAAGTATTAGAGTGAGTAATGTGCTTTTATAGCTCAGTATATTCTCACACAGAACTTCTGGTCTTACTCCTGCAAACACAGCAGAGCTGCTCACATCGCTCTGAAGCTGAGGTTCCTGACACTACACAAGAAAGTCTGTGCTGCCCTCACGCAGGGGGAGAGCCCGCTGCTGAGTCTGCACTCAGTGTCCTCTTTGATTTTCCTCCCGGAGGAACAAGGGAGGAAAATGCATTGTAAGGTAAGTAGATGCGGAAGTCAGTGGTGGAGGCTGTTGGCAAATCCAATAGAGCTTCGGGTCCTCATTTTTTTTAATGTAATTTATTTATTTTTATATCAATCACAGGTCAGGTACTTTGCATCCCAGGCGTAGCCCCCTCCCTCACTCCCTCTCACTCTCCCCATCCCTCCCTCATCTCCTCCCTGTCCCCTCCAAGTCCACCTACGTCGGAGCAGATCCTCATTTTAACTACTATCTTCTTATTGCTAGCCCAGAAGGCTGAAAAAGAGAAAAATAACAAATATAAAATTTAAAAATAGAGCTCTTCTGATGGGTATCAGGTGAAATCTCAGGGTCGTTTTGCATTACCATGATGACTAAGTACGTTGAGCATTTCTTTAAGTGTTTCTCTGCCTTTCAATATTCTTCTAAAAGAATTCTTTGTTTAGCTATGTACCCCATATTTAAATTGAATTACCTGATTTGTTGCTTTTTAACTTCTTGGGTTCTTTATATATTCTGGATATTAGCCTTCTGTCAGATATAGGGTTTTGGTGAAGATCCTTTCCCAATCTGTTGGCTGTCATTTTGTTTTGATGACAGTGTCCTTTGCTTTACAGAAGCTTTTCAGCTTCATGAGGTCCCATTTATTGATTGTTGATCTCAGAGCCTGTGCTGTTGGTGTTCTGTTCAGGAAGTTGTCTCCTGTGCTAATGAGTTCAAGGCTCTTCCCCACTTTTTCTTCTAACAGATTTAGTGTGTCTGGTTTTATGTTGAGGTCTTTGATCCACTTGGACTTTAGTTTTGTGCAGGGTAATAAAGATGCGATTTTCTACTTGTAGACACGAGTTAGACCAGCACCATTTGTTGTTCACCTTACACCCATCAAAATGGCTAAGATCAAAAACTCAAGTGACAATACATGCTGGAGAGGATGTGGAGAAAGGGAATCCTCCTTCATTGCTGGTGGGAATGTAAACTTGTACAAGCACTTTGGAAATCAATCTGGAGCTTTCTCAGACAATTAGGAACAGTGCTTCCTCAAGATCCAGCTATACTACTCCTGGGCATATATCCAAAAGATGCTCAAATACACAATAAGGACATTTGCTCAACCATATTTGTAGAAGCTTTATTCATAATAGCCAGAATCTGGAAACAACCCAGATGCCCCTCAACTGAAGAATGGATACAGAAATTGTGGTACATTTACACAATGGAATACTACTCAGCAATTAAAAAGAAGGAAATAAAAAAAAATTGTAGGCAAATGGTGGGATCTAGAAAAGATCATCCTGAGTGAGGTATCCCAGAAGCAGAAAGACACGCATGGTATATACTCACTTATAAGTGGATATTAGACATATAGTATAGGATAAATATACTAAAATTCGTACACTTAAAAAAGCTAAGCAAGAAGGAGGACCCTGGGTAACATGACCAATCCTCACTCTAAAAGGCAAATGGGATGGGCATTGGAAGAGGGAGAAAACAGGGAACAGGACAGAAGCCTACCACAGAGGGCCTCTGAAAGACTACCCAGCACGGTATCAAAGCAGATGCTCAGACTCATAGCCAAACTTTGGGCAGAGAGCAGGCAATCTTATGAAAGAAGGGGGAGATAAAAAGACCTGGAGGGGACAGAAGCTCCACAAGGAGAACAACAGAATCAAATAATCTGGGCACGGGGGTCTTTTCTGAGACTGATACTCCAACCAAGGACCATTCATGGAGATAACCTAGAACCCCTGCTCAGATATAGACCATGGCAGCTCAGTCTCCAAGTGGGTTATCTAGTAATGGGAACAGGGACTGTCTCTGACATGAACTCAGTGGCTGGCTCTTTAATCACCTCCCCCTGATGGGGAAACAGCCTTACCAGGCCACAGAGGAAGACAATGCAGCCAGTCCTGATGAGACCTGATGGACTAGGGTCAGATGGAAGGGGAGGAGGACCTGCCCTATCAGTGGACTTGGAGAGGGGAATGGGAGGAGAGGAAGGAGAAAGGGTGGGATTTTGGAAGGGAATGAGGGAGGGGGCTATAGCTGGGATTCAAAGTGAATAAACTGTAATTAATATAAAAAATTTAAATTTAAAAAATAAATAAGCAAAAAATAAAAATAGAGCTCAAGTGAAATTGTGCTTGGCACTTCGGTAAGCTGTGGGTAGAAGCATATACAGCCAGCGTGGGGCCTGGATGTGCTAAGAACCTCCAGCTGAGCTGTGGAGTTTAATGATTGCCTGCCTGGTACCTAGGAATCCCTAAAAGACAGATTGATTAAAATCGGAAAGAACCAATCAATAAAATGGACTCATGGTGCTTGTGCATCAGAGTTCTTTTTAACCCTATAACTGAAAAAGAAAATGGAAAAAAAAAAAGTGAATGAGCCATGTGCTTCCCTTAAGGAAAAATTATCTAGGACATAAAGCAGCTGCCCAGTCTGCCCACAGAAAGATGTGGCCTTCTTGATACTAGTTTCCTGGAGCTCTTTTCTGAAGGATGAACTTCATCACACTCACAAAGTATGTAAGACTGCAAAACAACTCATATTACAAATATACTAACCACTTTTTAAAAAATCACGCTCTCATTCATTTGTCCAATCAGTCAGTCATCCACAATGATTCATTGAGCAATAGGTCACCTCTGTCTCTACCAGGCAGATCCCAATGTTAGGAACATAGCAGATAAGCAAGTATACAAAAGCCCTGAGCTCACAGAGCTACGTTCTATTTGAGGTCCGTCTATTTTTCAATTGTCAATTGTGTACATGTTGAATAAGTGTTAATAATAGCTGATGCAGCTCACGACTGTGTTAGAAAGATGGATTGTAAGGCGCATAAAGCATAAGACATATGCATGTCACTAATTAAACGTGTTTTCTCACCTTTGCTTCCCTGCAAGCTCCCTTTTCCTTTTTGTCCAGCCAGAAATAACATAGTTCCTAGGAAGTATTTTTACCAAGGCACACAGTATAGAGAATCAAGAGAAGTGGGCTTTACAAACAAAAGTGAGTGTGCTGCTGATCCCCCTCATCTGTGGACCTCCACACTGAAATACCTCAGATTTATATGACAAGCATAAAAACAGATGTCCAGGCTGCAGAAGTAGCATCACACACACACACACAAACCCAGCAGTAAAATAACCCAGTGAAAACTTACTTCAAGGAGGTTTGGAGAAGACCCCCTACAGCCTGGCCTTGGAGATTCCATGTTCACTGGGAGCCAGCACAGCACTGTTCACCTCCAGCCAGGCCTACTTCATCTTCCGAGTGTCCTGGGTGGTGCACAGAGGAGGGGTGGGTCAGGCAAACCCAGGTGTTTCATAATACAGCCAGGTACAGAGCACGTACTTGCCTCTGGGAAATAAAGTTACGAGGCTGAAAGCTTGTGAGGGAAATCAACTACGGCATCAAAAAATGGTTGCAAAATTAGAAGCATAAACATCAAAGCCTAGCAATAATAAAAACAGCTCTGTCTCCAAAGGAAAGAAAGGCTGTCACTGGACAACGCTGCCTTAGGTGCTTCCCTTGTGGGCCAATTAGATGAGGGAAGAAGGGGATTTCTTATTATATAAGGAAGGAAAGAGGAGAGGGAGAGGGGAGAAGGAAGGAAGAAAGGGAAGGAAGAAGGAAGGGAGTGAGGAAAGAAGGAAAGAAGGAAGGAAGGAAAGAAAAAAGAAAAAAGAGAAAGAAAGAAAGAAAGGAAGGAAGGAAGGAAGGAAGCAAGGGAGAAAGGAAGAGGGGAAGGGAGAGAGAGAGGAAAAGGAAAGAAGCACAGAAGTAAAGGAGGGAGGGAGGAAGAAGGGGAGAGAGGGAAGAAAGGAAGGTAGGGAGAGAGGTAAAGGAAGGAATGAAGGATGTGTCAGAAAAAAAAAAGAATACCAGTATTTTCAGGAATAATGGTAACTTCCATGTCAGATAAACTTGAATAGAAGGGAAATTCAAAGTGAAAAGAATGAACTAAGCTGTCTTCACTGCCATGCTTAACAAGCCAACATTAATATGACTAGCAGCTACATTAATATACAAAGAAAAGAGTGAAGTGTAAGAAAAACTTAGAAAATAACAGCGGTAAGGTACACATTTTTTAAAAGCCATAGAAAATACACACATGAGCAAGGGCACAAAGTGGTCCCAGATAATCCAGAACACGAGCTACCTCCATTGTGAGAATAACAGTGAAGATGAATTCAAATTCTAATCCTGCTATTAAGCATCATCTGAGGCAATCCCTGGAAGATATTCAATATCACTCCACAGCTATTAGAAGCAACTTCCTGTTTAACTGGAGGAACCCAAGCACAAAGAAGCCATCACGTTGAGTCAAACAGCCAATGAATATTTTGATGATGCTCATGACTTTGTAAGGCGACTCTTATTCACAGCTGAAAATTTCAGTATGAGAAAGGCTTGGGGAAGGGGAGACAGATGGGCAGACCAGCATATGAAGACAGCAGGCAACTGTGACATTTTAGTTTCTTTTTCTTGTTAACTGAATTTAAACCTTTGCTTCAGATATTTTAAACCTTTGCTTCAAAATATTTTAAAGGTGTTGGTCTCTCCTTCACACTCATTTTTCACTGTCATCTCTGGATTCCTTCCCTGGTTGTTCTCTTTGGTGTCTTTTACTTTTTGCCTCCATCTTTTGTGGACTGTGGAGGTCCAAGTTTCTATAGCAACTAAAAAAAACGAAGAAAAAGAAAAAAAGAAAAGATATATGAGTAGGAAAAATTTGAGTGTGGTCAGAGGGATCCCCGGTATTGCCCATGTGTCCTACTTGTGTCTTTGTTGCTGGGATAAAACATTGACCAAAACCAACTTGAAGAGGAAAGGATTTGTTTGATTAGACTTCCACATCACAGTCTACCATGGAGGAAAGCCAGAGCAGAAACTCAAGCAGAAACCTGCGGGCAGGAACTGAAGCAGAATGACAGAGGAACAACGCCTACTGACTTACTTCCGAGGCTTACTCAGCTTTCTTGCATAGCCATATAGCCAAAGACCATGCCTCCAGGGTGGTACCACCCACAGGGGGTTGAGACCCCCATCAATCAAAGTTCAATCATCAATTTTAAAAAATGAGCCCATTGATATACCCACAGGCTAGTCCAATATAGGTTAAATACTCAATTGAGGTCCTCTTGTTCTGGCTGACACTAGTTTGTGTTGTGTTGACAAAAAATTAGTCAGCATATCACATTTCTTAACCTGGTGATGATTGCTGTAGTGTGTCTGGGGTGGACACCCGGGGAGGAAATGTCAGCACAAGTCAGCTAAGCAGCATGTTCCAGCTCTCGCGTTATTCTATGTACCCCACACCTTCCACCTTCTGCAGGGGTGACAGTTTAAGAAAGTAGACAAAGAACTCTGCATTCCAAGTCACAAGGCAGGCATAGAAAACATGGCTACACGGACCAGGCAGAGTAGCTCACACCCATACTCTCTTCACCCAGAAGGCTGAGCAAGCAAATCACCATGAATTCAAGGCCAGCATGAACTCTAGACCTTCTCTTAGAAAAAAGGAAAGCAAGCAAGAAAGAGAAAAGTGGGGAGAAGGGGGGCAAAGGATGAAGGGAGGAGGGAAGAAAAGGGGAAATTACTAAATGCCAGTCCTCTTCAGAGACCCAAAACCCAACAGCCACGTAAGAATACTGACAGTCCCACACCCTAAACATTCTGGCCTTAATTACTCATGTTCAAACACAGTGTAAATACTGCTGGAGTTTCTGTGACCAAAAAGTACCTCATTGGAGCTTGGGATATGGCTCCACTGGTAGGGTTCAAGTAGCATGCACCCAGCTCCTCATTCAGTTCTCTGAACCACAGAAAGGGGTGTGGTGGTACATGTCTGTAATTCCAGCACTTAGGCTGTGGAGGCAGGAGGAAGTTCAAGACATCCTCAGCTACTGAGCAGATACGAGACAAGACCCCATAAGGCCCTGCCACTACCACAACAAAAATCTGCTCTGCACCAAGGAAGACATCTAACAATAAATATACACTATCTGCTAATAAAGAATAAAATAAAAAATACACAAAACAATTGTAAAACGAGTACATGACAGCACAGGCAATATTGCTTTGTCATTAAATGCCAGGGCATTTTGAAGTGTTCATTTGTTCCTTTCCCTTCTTTGTGGGTGTCCTTTCTTTTTTCCTTCTGTTTGCATACTGCCTCCCAATTCAAGTACGTAATTACACATTTACAGCCTCTAAGTAGCTGTGGGACAGGAGGAAGATGGAAAGCAACAGAAGCCCATGAGGTTTGGAATCCCTATCCTTCCACAGTCACAAAAACGCACGGGCATTTTGTCACGAGGGTAAGTTTTGATGGCAAACAGAGTGACATGCTGGTCAACTATAAAGTAAAAAAGACTTTTATAAGAAAAGATTCCATCTTCTCCAATAAGAGGCTGAGGAGAGAAGAGCCTGCTGAGGTATGCCAGTTTTGAGAGCAAAGTGAGCCACACACTAGTATAGTTTTGCCGGGCTCTGGGAAGCAAAGTAAAAATTCCAGCTAACTTCAGCAAGTAAAAGTAAGAAAATCAATTCTTGTGGGGTCTCAGCTTGGAAACAAAGGACAGGAAAGTACTGGTAGTTCATGGGGAAGCTCAGAAGTACAAGGCAACGGGTGAACCTTCAGAATGGGGAAGGTTGAGGCATGGAAAAACCTGCTTACAAGAAGCACAGAAGACAATCAGTGGGAGTACTTTACAAGTTCAGCTTATTTAAACACTAAATCCTTTCTCTTATTTACTGATCGCTACTATGCATTGGCTCTAATAAATCCCCATTTTCTCATGGTCTCCTAGTCCCTGCCTGCCCTTTCAGCTCATGTCCAATTCTTTTCCTTACCTGCACTCTTATCCTCATAACATCAAAGGACTTATATTTCCTTGGATATGCTGTCCTATTTCATAATCACCATTTTTCCTCATACCATATTCTTTACCTGGAAAGCCCTTCCCTGTTTCCTGTCTGCCTGAAGATTAAACTTGCCCAGTTCAAACACTTCCTTTTAGAAGATGCCTCCCAGGTGACTTCCCAGCCCTTATATCCTTCACTTTCCCATCACTTCTCATCATACATTAGGTCAATCTTTCCTGGTTTACGACTTAATTTTACTGTTCTGTAGTTATTTACATCAATGTTTATCTCCTTATGGATCTTTGAGCTTTGTGGGAAGATTTTAAATAATGATTGTTGAATAAGTCAATGAACTTTTCAGATAGAAACCAACATCCTACAATGTACCGACTTGCTTAGACTCCCATACAGTGAGTGCATAGACTAGTCCCTAAAACAGTTGCTCCCTGACAGGGGCTGACAGACCACTGATGGAGATTTACAGTTAACAGAGATAGGACAGGAGGTTTTATTAAAACCTTCAAACATTTGTTCTTCCTAATGGCCACCTTTACTTACAAACAATAAGTGCCCCTTTTTGCCTACTTGATTCATATTTAATAAACCTTCATTTTATGTCAGCTGTGGAATAATAAAACTTGCACTCCAAAATACCATTAAATGTTTAATTGCTAACAAGATTTATGTCTTGAAGCATTTCGTAGTGTGGCCATTAGTATAACATGATAATGCAGGCTTAAGAGCCAGGTGGGCTAGGTGTGAATTGTGGTTCCTACCAGATCGTCAACCTCTCTGTGCCTCAGAGACCCATTCTGTGAAATGAGGCACCAGTACCCAATCCTTTGGGTCACCAAGAAGATTAAATAAATGACAGGCAGAAAGTGCTGAGAACACTTTGGGAAATGAACTGCCTGTTAGTTGGCCTGCTTGTTGCAATAAAATGCAATCCTTACTATATGACCATGGTGCTTGGTCATTACCCACCTCTAATGAACATGTGATATTAGAGTGAATGAGAAGCACAATGACACAGGAATAGGAAATAGGTTATTGGTTTCCATCAGAATAGCATCCAGGGTCTTTGGTAATGTGACTCTCAGGACATAAGGATTAATTCAAAACCTCTATAACAAAGAATGATCTATAAGGAAAAAGTCATGTAATCTGACGTGACCAGGACTGGAAAGCGAGCTGCCCTTCAGTCTGTGAAGAAGATAGCTGTGAAAAAGAACAGCAAAGCCTTCATCTCAGTAGAGAAATAAGCTTTGGGTCCCTCTCAGCCTGAGGAATTGAAACTAAGCCACGATTCTAGTGAAGTCATGAGTCAACCTTCCATATTTTCAATCAGTCTTATTTCCTGTAATTGGAGCAGCAATGTTAACAGAAACTGATTTTATCAAGGGAAATAAAAAGAATTTCTCTTTTCTCCTGTAAGCATATGGTTTAGTTGAAGTTGGTGGCATCCAGAATTGGTAGTTTTAGCTTTTTGTTGTTCTTGGTTTTTCCTTGTTTCGGTGTGTTTGCCTCTCAATAGAGTGTATGTGATGAGACATATTGTAAGCTTGTTCAGGAGTCTACAAATTGTCAGTTTTTAAACTTATTTTTAATGGGTTTCATGCAACGTAAGCTAGAATGACTTTAAAATCCCCCCTCTCCTGCCTCCTCCTCCATACACTGGGCTCATAGGCATAAGCCTCTATACCGAACTTATCATTTCCTTCAGGGGAAGATTCTTGTCAATCCAAACTTATTTCTATACATTTTAATTCTGTTTTAAAAAACATTTTATTGATTATTTATGAATTTCACATCATGCGCACCAACCCCACTCACATCCCTTGTCCCTCTATATGCGTCCTCTGCCTTTGCAATCTCCCCTGACACACACACACACACACATACACACACACACTTAAATCTTTAAAATTTTGCTTTAAAAAGCTAATTTGTATTTTAATTTTTTTGAAAAAGCCCATGAGGATGTTATGAAGGGCAAGTAAAACCTGTTTCCTTGGAAGTAAAAACTGAAGTGGAATCTGATGTCTAAAGTCTTGTAAGATTACAACATGAAAACAAAATGAATGCTTTGGTTTTAGTGAAACTGAAATCTCCCTGCTTAGGCCTCACCCTGTTGTGCTATTCATTTATATCTTAGTTAGAAATGGAGACTCATTTTTCACTTTCTTCTCTCCTCTTTTACCTTCAATATTAGTATTTCAGGGTGATAACTGTTTTTGCACTGTGTGTGTGCTGCTTTCAGAATTGCTACCTGCACTCCAAAGTTGAAAACAACATATATCAAAGAACTTCAATCATCTACCAAGAACCAATGGATTACTGAGTCATCAAAGGAAGATGTGTTCCTCCAAGCATCCCTCCTCATCCTTTCCTCCTCCTCCTGCCTTATCCATGTCTTTATACATTATTTAGATGCTGGGTACATGAAGAAGTCTCTGGAAACAAGTCACATGGTTCTTTTTCCATCCTCAAAACAAAGCTGAAAACTAACCCAAATGACTTGTAAAGACAAGAAATTCCTGTAAGAAGGAAATGCAAATCTCTGTTGCTGGGTTTGGCATGCGGGAAGGTGGTGGATTCCCTGATGAGTTACTGATACAGTCCTGAGAAGGAGAAAAACAAGAATTGCAACAAAAAGGTAAGTGATTGCAGTCTGGGTAGCAACACATTTGTAGTTCCCAGAAGAAATCACAGAAAGTCAGGCATCAGCTGAACTGCTGGCCAAGAAGGCATGTAGAGTGAGGGAACCAACAGGAAGAGGTCCACGCAGGAAATAAGGGGACCACACATGAAGGAAGGGGTCCACACATGAAGGAAGGGGGCCACATTTGAAGAAAGAAGACATAGTTCAAGTGGGTAAGGAAGATACTTGAAGACCTCCTTTTTCACATTGGAGAACTGTGCAAGCCTTTGCACTGATTTGTCAGGTGCTTATCCCAGTCAGGGTTTTTATTAGAACAATAAACACCACGACCAAAATTAAATTGGGAAAGAAAGGGTTGATTTCACTTTATAACTCTCATGTCCACTCTCAGTTCTCAAGGAAGTCAGGCCACAAACCTAGAGGCAGGAGGAAGGAACTGAGGCAGAAGCCGTAGAGGAACATTGCTTACTGGCTGACTCCTCCAGGCTTGCTCAGCCTTCTTTCATAAACAACTCAGGACAGCCTGCTCAGACTTGACATCACCCACAGTAGGCTGGCCACTTTCACATCAATCATTAATCAAGAAAGACAACATATAGGCCAACCATTTGGAGGCATTTCCTCAACTGATTGTCCCTCTTCCCAAATGACTCTAGTTTGTGTCATGCTGACAAAAAAAAATCCCAACCAGGAGGACAGTGCCCCATCAGATAGGGGTATTGTGAGGATGCCTGCAAGAGCTTGTCAGGGAGACATTTATGACTATTCTCCCACCTTCTACTCACACCTTCCAGGCTACAGAGCAAAGACAGTCTACAGAGAAAGAAGAGAGTCTATCTGCCAGCTTCTAGGGATGTGTCTCAGTCTGGAATGGGAGGGCACTGGAGGAAGAAGAGGTGGTTTAAACTGGGTATAAGATTAAACTTGATTATACTGTTTTGTCTCTTTGCAGCACATGGGACCAATCCAGGACCTTGAACATGCTAGGCAAGTGCTCTGACTGAGAATATATACGTCAGGTTGGACTTTAATATTCAAAAGTCACCTTAAAGCTGTAACAAAATGATGAGCTATGTAAAATAGAGCATTCCTTCAACTTCAGTGGGTAAACAGAGCCAGATGTGGGTGCACACATCTGTAATCCCAGCACTTCAACAGCAGATGGGAGGTAGAGAAAGGAAAGTTGTCCAGAAGCACAGGCAAGCTAGCTTGGAGTAACAGCATGGCAGAAACAAGAAGAGAGACCTACCTTAGCAAAGGCAGAGGGAGAGAACTGACTACCAAGTTGTCCTTCTACCTCCACACGTACAATGTGACACACTCTATGTATCTCCTGTGTGTCTGTCTCTGTCTCTGTTTGTCTCTCTCTCTGTGTCTTTCTCTTTCTCTCATGTCACATGATGCCCAATTCACTTGTTGGTTTCCCAGCCCCTAGTGTAGATGCTACTCAGTTATAGAAGGTGACAGACTTCTAGAGAGGTAGAAGGACTGCTCAGTCTCACACAGCTGGAAAACATGGGCAAAGACTGGAGCCCACACTGGCTGACTTTGAAGCGTGTGTTCTTAAAAACAATAAGGCACTACTTTTGAAACCTCAGGAGTCTGTCTTGGTATTACAATATCTACCGACTAGTGCCTGGTGGAGGAATCTCCTGACTCCTGTGGTGCTCTTCAGTTTCCGTCCTATTCAATGCCTGGCTGAGATCTGAACTGTCACATTGGTGCATTTGGGTTTTGAATTCGATGTTAAGTTCTTCCCAGAGAGAGAGGTTTTATATTGTCTCACAATTCTGTCTTCCTCACAAGGTCCATGTCTAGTTCTAAATGCTCAGAAATATTTTTAGTATGCACTAATGAATGTGGGGATAATCTTACTTTATAGTTTATATGGATGGAAAAAAACCCTGCTCGCTAGACAGAACTTCCTGCTCAGGGAGATGGTGATGACTGCAGGTCATCACTTGGTGTGCTGTCAGGAGCCTGAGGCAAACATGACACACTCCACCCTCTGTGCCTGAACAAGTCTTGTGACCTGTCTACAACAGATGTTAATTTCACAATGAAGGAACAATTATTCATTCATGTTAAAGATTTGAAGTAAAATATGAAATGAATCTATTGCATGTACTTTATCAAAAAGTAAAATGCTAGGATACATTGGTTTAGAGAAGGCTAGAAGGTAATTTTCACACAATTCAAATGCTGAACCTGTGCTTATTAGCCCATATTCTACAGCCCTCTCTGAGTGATTTGCTTATAGAATCATATTCAGGTATTTGAAAGTTGTTTGATTTCCCAAAAAGAAGTTTAACCTAGAATAAATGCATTTCTTCTGGCTCCTAACCAATAATTCTGTAATTATAGCATTCAAATAAATTTTAATATATTACCTCATCTCATGAGATCATAGAGAAAACTATTTTCTACTTGGCTATAATTGAGACTATCTAAAATAAGTCCCCAAGGTTTAATTATAGAAATGAGAAATCATACAAAATATATATTTTCTTAATTTTACCAAAATTATACCAAATTATACTATCTATGCAATAGACTATGTGGGTTGAATAGTTCAATCAGATATGGCCCTTACATTCACTGCTGCAAGTTCCACACACCTGCCTCTCCTGAATGGCTGAAAATAGATTTGAGAGTCAAGAAAATAAGCTCCTTGCAAATGTGTGGGACTGTGTCCACCCAATCGTTTCCCATAAGCAGACCTAAGACTATGCTTATGATAGTTAAATGTGATTATTTATGTTATAAGGTAATGATTAGAGTTTAATCTGGGTGTTTTTTCCATAGCTTTGAATTTCCATCTTCCCACTGGAAAAATGAAAGTACTTCCTTTCTTAAATCCACCTTACA
Organism: Pachyuromys duprasi; assembly: GCA_028658305.1. Lineage (NCBI taxonomy): Eukaryota > Metazoa > Chordata > Mammalia > Rodentia > Muridae > Pachyuromys > Pachyuromys duprasi. The sequence continues at coordinate 9,274,743 of CM053744.1, read as the reverse complement.
GGAATTTTATAAGGGTTCAGATGAAACCGTGGAAGCACTTTGACAATTCCTAGCCTGGCATGTTAGCTCTTGACTTCTTTAAATAGCTTTGCATGCCATTTGCATAGATAATGCTGAGATGATCAGAAAAAAGGAATAGTTCTTCCTAATACAGCCTTTGTTCAGACTTCTCCAGCTATTGCAGCAGCTCCAGCAAGATATTTGCGGATGTTTGATTAGCTTAAAAAAAAAAGTAAGATGAGTGTGTTCTACTGAATTTTATTCTAGAAATGTTAACTTCACCATGAACTATTCACCTTCAGTCTTGTATATCTCGTATGAGTGATTTAAATTTTTTTTATATATTCTGGTTTCTACTGAAAATTCTGCATTTTGACAAGTTTTGATGAAGTCTATTCACTCTAGACAATTTCTGCAAACCCAAAATGAATAGCTGATTTGGGCTTTATCCCCTAGAGTTTCTAGGACTGCCCTGATTAAAATTTAAAATATAATTACAGGTAGCACACTGAATCAGTCAGTTAGTCAGAGATCTGAGCTCCGTGAATGCCTGCTTCCTGCAGCGTACTGCATTAAGTGTTCTGGAGGAGGGTGGGGGTGGGTGGAAATAGTCACCCATGAAATGATTTATGGATTATTATTAAAATGTATCACCAAGTGCAAAGTACTCAGGAAGAAACTATATAAAAGTTCAAGGATTGGAGACTAAGCACAACTTCTCCCCCCTTAGATGATCTACTCTGCATATTTAGGAAATGTTTTTTAAAGTTGTCGGTAACTTTGAAAGCATAGTCAAAACAAGTTAAACGATTGGTCTCTGAACAGGCAAGCTGGCTTGCTGTAAAGCAATTCTATAAATTATTTTACATGGACGCTAAGAAACTCTTAGTGAGGATCAGTGAAAAAGCTTTTATTTTGGAGAAATTTTAGGTTTACAAAGAAGTCAAAACATAGTGCAGATAGTTTGTGCGCCCACATCCCCAAGTGTTGCCACATATAACATCTTACATCACCATAATAAAGTCTCCAGAATCAACAACCAACACTGGTGCATTACAATGAAATAAAATTTGGACTTTCTTTTTCCACTAATATTTGGTAGTTTTGTTTTGCTTTGCTTTTTTCTGCTCCAAGACTCAATCCCGGAAGGAAGAGACTTGAATGGTTCAATATTGAGATTCAAACAGCATGAGTTTCTGAACAATGAAGCTAATCAGTGCAAGACATAAGCGGGCAGAAATAAGATGAGCCGAGTGACCAGCAGTCATCTGGACACATCATAGTGTCAGGTTGCTGGCCATACTAACAGAAAAATAAGCCTGATTTTGCAGTCAGTAAGCAATCTCTCATTTACCTAAAGGTGCTGATTATATCTCATTTTACCATCACGGCAATGTATTTTTTAACAGATACATAATCGTGTGCTGCTATAAGAAGTCTTTTAGTAATGCCTGGCTTAGTCATCTAGATTTTTCTACATGAAGGAAGACATAAGAGGAGGCTAATTTGGATACTAAATCTGACTGTGAGGGGGATTACTGTGGAAGTCAGAGAACAGAACCCTTACTGGCCTGCTTGTGACTGTCATGGGCTGTGATACCCCTTTGTCCTCTTCAATAAGCATATACATCAAAGTCACCTGGAGGACCTGCTAAAGTGCAGATGTCTCTGCCCAGGGCTTCTGGGCTCAGTGCAGCCCAGGCACCTGCATATCTGATGGCACCCAGTGCTGCCGAGCAGTGTTCACTCCACTGAGCTGATCTTCACGGATCCTCAGCTGGGAGGAAAGTGTGGATGCAGTCATGGGTTCTCGGATGTGAATGTTACTGACTAGTCAGATAGGGAATCTAGTAACTCCTTCCAGTTCTGTATATATATATATATTGGGATGAAACCAAATATATCAGTTCCCCACTATGCTTCTAACATCTGGTGTTACCTTAAGACAATATAGTCACTTAAAAAATAAATAAAACATTTGGGGTTTTTTGACAATAAAATAGTATTTAAAACTAATGATAGCTAGACATTAAGGCACATGCCTGTCATCCTGGTCCTTTGAAGGTAGAAATAAAAGGATCCGAAATTTAAAGCCATCCTTAGCTGTCCTAAGACTAGCCTGGGGCCACATGAGACTCTTTCTCAACCATGTTCTTCAAAACAAGCAAGCAAGCAAGCAATTAAATAAAACAACCCACATAAGTCCAGTAAAATTTGGGACTTAAGCTAGACCTCTAATAAATTGATGAGGAAGCAGCTGGGATGGTGGTTTAGCTGGGGAGGTTTTTGTCATGCAAGATGAAGACCTGAGTTCCATTCCTGCCAGTCATCCCAGCATGCACCTGAAATCCTACTGCAGACATAGGTGGAACTCCTTAGAGCTCATTGCATGCAATTCTAGCTATACACAGTCACTTCCTTAGGCTGATCCTTCATCTTTACCCTTCTCTCTCCCAACTCCTCCCCTTTGGCTCTCTGTGATGATAATTACAAGAAAGACTTCCTTCCATTTTCCTCCCCCAATGAAGCTGAACTTTCTTTCAATGTTTACGAAACCAAGGCAACATTACAGTCTACGTCATCATCCCTGTTCTAGTGCAAGAGGTGACTTTATCTCGAAGTCATCTGTTTGCCAGGGGAATGAAAAGGATTCTCAGAAAAATGTGCAAATGTTAATTGATTGCCTGAAGGATAATAAATAGAAGGTGGGCCCTGTGGTGCACATCTGTAATCCTAGCACTCAGAGAGGCAGAGAGAGGTAGAGCTCTGTGAGCTTGAGGCCAGCCTGATCTACACAGCCAAGGCTACCCAGAGAAACCCTGTCTTGTAAATAATAATAATAATATGATGATGATAGAAGCTATGAGAAAACTTTCTTTCCTTTAATGGGCCAGGAAAGAAAAAAGATGTTAGTCAGAAGCAACAAACAGTATAAACTTTGGTTCCAGTTAGGTGTAGTCATATGGTGGGGTGTAGCTTGCACCATTGAAGAAACCCCTAAAAGTGCTCTTGACATTGCTTCATAGTGAACTCCCATTTTATACTAGCATTGTATGTTAAGATTGTTCTTGATGTTTAATTAATGGCAGCAATAGAAAGTAAGTCATATTTTGGGGGAAGTTTTCATCAATTAGAGACCCCACTGTTCATGACTCTCAATTCCCCAAACCCTTTTTAATCCCCTGGGCCTCACAGAGGGTATTGCCCTTAGTGACGTGGAGCCAAGAATAGCCCCTTTTGAGTGGAACTTTGATGCTGCTGTGCGCTTGAAGAGTTTCAATACCTTGTTGATTCAGTTAGTATAACTTACTTTCTTCTTTCTTTTCTTTTTTTGAAAATTTCTTATATGCTTATTGTATTTATGAGAAATACTGAATGGACATAGGTGTATGTGTGTGTGTGGTCTAATAATTAAAGAAGCCATGAATTTGAAAAGGAATTAGGGGCTTGGGAAGAGTTAAAGAAGATGAATAGGTTGAAATGTAGTAACTTTTAAAAACACATCTTTCAAAGTTTGGTGAAATGATAGGTAGGTAGAAAAGGGAGGTGGGCTGGGAAAAGTTGAAGGGAGTAAATATGAGCAAAGTGGGTTGTCCAAAACCTCTCATACAACTAGTAAAATTTGTTTTAAAGAATTAGCAATCAGGAATAGGACAGAGATTAAAATTCACAGTAATTTCAGCTTCAGTAACTTTGGCCCATTGATCTGCATGTTGTGTATGTGCTTCTGTCTGTGTGTGTGTATAATAAAAAAGCAGTATAATTAAATGTATCAACCTTTGAAAGACACAACGAACCAATATCTTCAAAATGACAAATAAATGCATACTGTTACAAAGACAAACATGGGTGAAAGGTCCATTCAAAATATGACAGAGAAATGCATTTTAGTGTATATAATATTAAAAGCTCATTGAAATAATCTATGGAAATTTTTTTGAGACAGGGTCTCACTACGTACCATTGACTGGCCTACAACTCACTATATAGACCTGGCTGGCCTGGAACTCACTGTATAGACCAGGCTGGCCTTGAACTCACAGAGACCCACCTGTCTCTCCCTCCCAAGTCCTCTGCTGCCTTCAAGAATTGAGCTACTTCCTTCATCTGTTTGAAGTCCATGGAAGGCGAGTTCTCAGGCACATTCACTGACTTGGATCCTTCAGGAGACAGGCTGTTCAGCAACTTGCTCAGAATCACAGCGTTCTTCAGCCACACTTGGAAGCCCAGTTGCCCAGGATCTGGGCTGCCCGCATCAGGGCCACACTGCATTAAAATCCACTCTACTGGAGGCTGTTCTGACTCCTCATCATACTTTTTCTCAATTTTGGACTGCATATACCATAGGATAGACCCATGTTGAGGCAGAGAGGGCTTGGTCATTCGTGGCTGAAAAAGAGTAGTGTCAGTATCTGGGCTGGGATAGATGTCAACCAGCTGCATAATTAAGGCCAGATTTTCTTCATATATTTCAACAAAGATTTCTAATCAGTAAAGATTTTATGCAAAAAAATGATTATTAATCCAGCCAAAAGTCCATAAAATAATTCCTTGCAATTATTTTTGTTCTATAAAATACACCCATTTTAATAAAGTATGTAAGTTGTTAAACAATGGTTTTTATTGCTGTATACTTAAGTATATAAAAGCTTTATAAGCCCTTGTAGCAGAATTTTAATACAGCAACATGGCTGCTCAGACCACATCCAAAGGGCCTTCTAGGTCTCTGTGATCTGTCTGGAATGCAGACATGCCCTTAGCACACACCTTTAATCCTTAACAATGAAGGTAAGATAAGCCATGTTTGAAAGTAATGTCTAATTGAGAGGCAAAGTGATGAATCAGATTTGATGGAACAGGAATGTCCAACTTTCACTAGAATAGAGAGGAAAGAGCAGTGACTTAAGAGAGAGCAGCACAGAAGGATGGAGAGAGAGGAGGCAGTTTTACCAGGACAGTTATACAGGCTGTAGAGAGAACAAGCTAGACACAGGTGAAGACAGAACAAACCAGAAAATGAGAAGGAGCCAGAAGATTAGAACATATTGCTAGAGTTAGTTTGAGGCCAAGCAGAGCATTCAGTCAGAAGCTGAGAGAAGCCAGATTGAATCAATCAGCTTGGAGAGAAGTTTGAGCCAGAATAGCTGAGTTTAGCCAGCCAGCTATCATTCAGAACAAACTAGAAAGGTGAGCTTTGTTCAGCAGTAAGTCTCAGAGAATGAAAATATTCTAGGCCTACATTACCTTGTACAGAGGCTAAAAGCTTCCAGGACTAGGCCTAGGTTAGCAGACAGAGGCAGTAAGCTTCCAAGATGACAATTACATCAGGTAAATAAAATATAGTTTTTCAAGCCCTAATTTAATTTTTTCTTACTGTGGCAGATAATAGCCACATAGACAAAAATTTGGGGGAAATTTTCAATAACTTTTAAGAGTATTCTGAGACAGAACACCTGAGAATAAATGATTGTTTTATTACCTTGCATTTAAAATAACCATCTCTCTTGCCTGGCTGATCTGATCACAATGTATGAGTTAAATTTTATAGAAAACACATTCTTAAAAATTATTTCCAAATATGGATTATTTAGTAAAGGAGATATACTCTGTGAAATTTTTTACTAGACAGTTTTATCACTGTTCAAACAACATAGTATGGACTTACATAAATGTTGATGGCATATGGCAATCATTTGGCATGATCCTTTGATTTGATCGAGATATGAAAAAGCATGGAATGTATAAGAGCTGTTACAGATGTAACATGGCACACTGTATTATAGAAAGGAAAATGGAAATGGGAGCATACTTTAAAGATTAAAAGTGTAGAACAGCAAATAACATAAACCAGTAGCATTACATCTGCCAGTAACAGAATTTGTTAGCATCATCAATGAATAAACGTCGTAATGTTGTAATTTTATATAACTGTCATCATGGTGGGTTTATACTAGCATTACCACAAACATGGATTATGTTCTGCTACAACTTAACAATAGCTACACCACTAGCCAATAGGATTGTTTTCAGCTCCATGCTAACTGGAGAGCTGCAGCTGCTGAAATTTCTCACTCTGCTGTAACTGCCTACTTAGTGTCTCCCTCGATGTATTTGGAAAGTGTCTTTTAATTATTTTTTGTTATGTTACTATATTAAAAAGAAAGAAAGAAAGAAAAAGCCTTAGGAACCTGCTTCCACGTTGCAAAATGGTTATTTGGAGAGACTTAACCCTGTATTCCCAGGCCATGGCCAATCATATTTGGCTCTAGAATGAACTACCTTTTTCTCTTTGAGGTGAGAGGTATGTTTTTGTGTGAAAAACACTACCTTTGCTCAATTTACTGATTTCTCATTCCACTCATTTCCCGTTTCATTTTAAGTAATTATTATGACTGCTGTTTTTTGTGTGTGTGCGAATCATGGAGGTTGTAAATCCAGCTTTGTGAGGATCAATTAGTATCCACAAGACCCTAAGTTTGGGCCGTAGCACCTCAAAAATAAAACAAAATGCCAGATCACCTCCCCCCTCAAAAAATACAATCAAGAAATCTGCATCTTACATAAAACACAGAATCTTTACAAAACCCTCACAGGATCTGTTCAACTGCAAGACCTCTCCTCTTTCCTGTATCTCCTAATTCTTAGTCTGAATTCTGGTGTCTGTGGTGTTGAACTAGTGGACAAATTTGCTGTCGCTGAGGTGCCTCGGGGCTGGCCGTTTCCATTGCCTGGATAACGCTTACATTATCAGCTTGTCTCAGATTAAAGGCTTTCTGTAGGATTACTGCGTAAGCATATTTACTTCCTTAAAGTCTCAGAGCAATGGTAGGAACACATTCTGAGAGCCCATCGGAAGCTGCGACGCTCCTTTGTTTTCTTTTCATCTTCTCCCTTGTTCACTTTATGTCCCAACTACTTTAAAGCTCACCACACGACATGTTAGCCATTTTATGTTTCTGTGCAGCAAGTTGTAACTAAATTTAAGGATCGACACTCAGAACTCTTCTCTCTGTTCGTACATTTGGGAGCAAAACCTGAATTCTGGCACCTTTTTAACAAGTAAATCACAGCGAAACACACTTTTGCGAGACCTTCGTGCCCCCGGAAGTGAAAGCGTGTGACCCGGGTCAAAGTCGGAAAGCATTTCCGTTTCCGTACAGATTCGACAACATGGCGAACGCGGGGGAGAAGAGTAGCGGTGGCGGCAAGCGAGGCTTCAAGAGGAAAGCCGCCGCTGAAGAGCCTCAAGAGGCTGCGGTCGCGAGCGATGGGGCGGCGGAGAGCGGGGTGCAGCCCCCGAAAGCGGCTGCCTTCCCTCCGGGCTTCAGTATCTCGGAGATTAAGAACAAACAGCGGCGACACTTGATGTTCACGCGGTGGAAACAGCAGCAGCGAAAGGTACGCGCGGGGCTGGGGGCGCACGGCGCCAGGCTGCGTGCGCGGTACCGGCCCCTCGCGCTGCGCCGGGGTCGCTACCGTCAGCCTTTTGCGGCATGAGCCTGGCTTGGGGGATCCGGACCTTGCCTGCTCCTTGAGTCGCACTTCTTCGGGAAGCCGAGGGTCCCAGAGAAAATGACCCGCAATCTCGCCCCAGAGGGCGGAGGGCTCCTCGCCTCGGCTTGCCCCGCCTGCCCAGTGTTGGTGAATTTCAAAGGGTAAACACCAGATCCCAAACTCGGCCTCTCTGACTCTCTTCAGGAACCATGACTGAAGATAGTACTGTGAAGTGTCTGAAATAACAGCGTTTGCTCTCTACCGCCTTGTGCTGACACAGTTCAGGAGTAAATACAAACTAGACCAAGATCGTAAAGGCTCATTTGTGTCTAAACTGCAGTTTGAAGAAAAAAAAAATCCTCATTACTGCATACATAGAAACTAACACGATGTTCTTTTAATTTTTATTTGCCTTTTTCTTACTGGAGGACCTTGCCCGAATCTTTTTGTAAGTGCTAGGTTGCTACTGGAGTTCATACGATGGGCTTGTTTCCTCCTGTGGTTTGCAAGTATGAGAGAGGAATGTCCTGGAAGCCTTTTTTTGGACTGAGGAGCAATAGGCACCACAGACTGTGTCAAACATTTTGTCTGGAAGTCAGGAGATACTGGTTTATGTATACTAAAGAGCAACCATGTTTGTAACTTCCTATTGGTTTTTAAAGTTTGATTTGGTTACAGAATATAAGAATAACTAATGGTGATCTTTTTGGAAACATCTTGAAAACTCATCTCCAGTTTCTGTTTTATTTTTAGTGCTTTCTAGGAAATTTAATCATTATAACCATGATGTTTAGGATGTGTCCACCAGGGGAAAAATACGTGTTAATACGTTGAACTAATTGGTGGCTTTATAATGAAACCTAAAGCTACTGAAAGTTTAAATGTTCAGCCTTACATTGGTTTGACAAAGCAGGCACGTTGTTGAAAACATCTTATTGATTAGCCTGCCAGTGTGAGGTTCAGTAATTTAGCTGTTAAAGAAGACTCTGTGTCTAGTTGGGGTTGGTAGTACACACCTGTAATCTAAACACTGAGGAAGCTGGGGCAGGAGGATGGTCAGTCAGAAGCAAGCCTGGGCTACCCAAGCAAACCTTTAAAAAGTTTTGTGTTCTTACTTTAAAACATTATAATAATCTCTCACAGTGGTCTGAGAACTGATTTGTAATTTCAGTATGAGTTTGTGAAATAACTGCTGGTTTCTCAATATTGTTTGTTTTTATCCCATTAGGAAAAGTTGGCGGCTAAGAAAAAACTGAAAAAAGAGAGAGAAGCTCTTGGTGATAAAGTAAGGTTTTAGCCATGTAATTTGTCTCATGTTAAGTAGTGTTTCCTGATACTGTGTTGTTTTTTTCTAAGACATTTCAGATGTATGAAAATAATGGAACAAATCCCTTTCTATACTTTACCCAACTTACCAGATTGGTGAATGCCCATTGTCTGTTTTCGAAGTTGATTGTTCATATGAAGTTGTTTAAATTTCCCCTGTACTATACCTTATGTAGTATGTTGTGCCCAAAGCACAGTAATGTTGATGTTCAGGAGGCAGAGAAAGCGCTCCCTGGCTTTCGGACTGGGGGACTCCCTACTTTAGGCTTGAGAGTTTAGCTCTTGTGACTTGAAGCTGAAAGAATTACTAAAAATGCCTGCATTGTTGCACAACTAAACTTTTTACTTTTAAAAAGTTTTACACATGCTTTTTTTAAAAAAATAATGTATATTGTAAAGATTTTTTTGTGATTTTTCAAATTTATTTTTTATTAATTGCAGTTTATTCACTTTGAATCCCAGCTAGAGCCCCCTCCCTCATGCCCTCCCAATTCCGCCCTGCCTCATCTCCTCCCATGCCCCTCCCCAAGTCCACTGATAGAGGAGGTCCTCCTCCCCTAGCCTAACAGGTCTCATCGGGACTGACTTCATTGTCTTCCTCTGTGGCCTGGTAAGGCTGCTCCCCCATCAGGGGGGAGGTGATCAAAGAACCAGCCACTGAATTCATGTCAGAGACAGTCCCTGTTCCCATTACTAGGGAATCCACTTGGACACTGAGCTGCCATGGGCTACATCTGTGCAGGGATTCTAAGTTATTTCCATGCATGGTACTTGTTTGGAGTATCAGTCTCAGAAAAGATTCCTGGGCCCATATTTTTTGGTTCTGTTGCTCTCCTTGTGGACCTCCTGTCCCCTCCAGGTCTTTCTATGTCACCCTTCTTTCATAAGATTCCCTGCACTCTGCCTAGAGTTTGGCAGATTATCTGAGCATCTGCTTTGATACCGTGCTGGGTAGTCTTTCAGAGGCCTTCTGTGGTAGGCTCCTGTCCTGTTCCCTGTTTTCTTCCTCTTCCAATGTCCATTCCATTTGTCTTTCCGAGGATTGATCATCTTACCCAGGGTCCTCCTTCTTGCTTAACTTCTTTAGGTGCACAGATTTTAGTATGTTTATCCTGTGTTTCTAATAACCACTTATAAGTGAATGTATATGCCATGTATGTCTTTCTGCTTCTGGGATACCTCACTCCAGGATGATCTTTTCTAGATCCTACCATTTGCCTGCAAATTTCATGATTTCCTTATTTTAAATTGCTGAGTAGTATTCCATTGTGTAAATGTACCACAATTTCTGTATCCAGTCTTCAGTTGAGGGGCATCTGGGTTGTTTCCAGATTCTGGCTATTACAAATAAAGCTGCTATGAACATGCTTGAGCAAATGTCCTTGTTGTTTACTTGAGTATCTTTTGGATATATGCCCAGGAGTGGTATCGCTGGATCTTGAGGAAGCACTATTCCTAATTGTGTGAGAAGGCTCCAGATTGATTTCCAGAGTGGTTGTACAAGTTTACATTCCCACCAGCAATGGAGGAGGGTTCCCCTTTCTTCACAACCTCTCCAGCATGTATTGTCACTTGAGTTTTTTATCTTAGCCATTCTGATGGGTGTAAAGTGAAATCTCAGGGTCATTTTGATTTTCATTTCCCTGATGAGGCAGGACTTTGAGCATTTCTTTAAGTGTTTCTCTTTCATTCGATATTCCTCTATAGAGAATTCTCTTTGTAGTCCTTTTCCCCATTTTTAAAATTGGATAACTTGATTTGTTGCTTTCTTGAGTTCTTTATATATTCTGGATATTAACTCTCTGTCAGGTATAGGGTTGGTGAAGATCCTGTCCCAGTCTGTAGGCTGTCCTTTGCTTTACATAAACTTTTCAGCTTCATGAGGTCCCACTTATTGATTGTTGATCTTAGAGCCTGTGCTGTTGGTGTTCTGTTCAGGAAGTCGTCTCCTGTGCCAATGAGTTCCTGGCTCTTCCCCACTTTTTCTTCTAACTGATTTAGTGTGTCTGGTTTTATGTTGAGGTCTTTGATCCACTTGGACTATAGTTTTGTGCAGGGTGATAAATATGGATCTATTTGCATTTTTCTACATGTAGACATCCAGTTAGGCCAGCACCATTTGCTGAAGACGCTGTCTTTTCTCATTGTATGGTTTTGGCTTCTCTGTCAGAAGTCAAGTGTCTGTGGGTGTCCTGTAAGGAGTTTAAAGCATGGCTCTCCCCACTCTCATCTTATACAAGCAACGAGCAAGAATAAGGGTTCTTGACAAAGGCGAATATTCAGACTATACTCAAAGTAATTACTTTTTCATAAAAGTCTAAATAGATCAGTTTAAATCCTCCAAAATAATCAATATTAGGCTATTGACCTTCGGAATTCTAATACATCATGTAATATTAGTCTCTCTGAAACTCCCATAATCAGATAAATGCAACAAACCTTAACATCATTACTGGCCTGGGTTGGAGGGGCAGCTTCCAACTGGTGTACATAACACCCTGCTTAAACACAACAAAAATTAGTTTTTGTCTGAGAGGTGATTTCCTAGAATTATCTTTAAAAATTACAGAAGAGCTAGCAAGATAATTCAATAAGGTAAAGGCACTTGGCAATCTGAGTTTAATCCCTGGAACCCACGTGGTGGTAAGAGAAAGTCAACTCCACAAATTGCACACCTTAAACACATACACACCCAACATCCTAAATAGTCTATCATATTTCCTTCATGTCAGTGCATAACATCCATGTGTTCTCTTAATTCTGTTGTACTCCTTAATTTGGTGATGCCATTTCTTGAGCTAAGTTATGTGTAGTCATGTGATATGCAGTGTGTTAGCAATTACCGTCCTGTGGGACATTTGCTCTGTTGATGTTTTAGTCCATTATGAATGACCACCCCCTACAGGCCTTTTATTTCTTACTGTAAATTACCACAAACAGACTTCCTAGGTCACTGGATAGGCTTTTATTATATTTCTGAATAGATTTCAGCAAGTATAGAAATAGTCACTTGGATTTGCATGTGACTGATTTTTTTTTCATTTTGTTAATTTCCTTTTTGCTGTTAGATACTATTTTAGATATGGATAATTTTTGTGATTTTTGCTGCTGCTGCCCATTTTAAAGTTGTTTCATTGTGTATTTACCTTGTATATGTTTCTTTAGATTTTTAAGAGAGAGCGTTAATGCTCCATTTGGTCTCTAGAATTTTGTAGCACTCGTTGTAGTTTGAAATAAGGGTGGGTTATTTTGAGATTATTTGAAGATGTTTTTGCTTCCCAACAGTAATGTGAAGTGGTAAATATTAAATGCTTCTAACACTTGGTGCTTTCCATATTTCTTAGGCTCCACCAAAGGCTGTCCCCAAGACCATTGACAATCAGCGAGTCTACGATGAAACCACAGTGGACCCCAATGATGAAGAGGTAAAGTCAGAAATAAACCTGAAGGTCACCCTTGGTAACTCGCTGTTCACCATCATGATAGTTGTAAGAGCAGGATACACCCTTCTCTCCTCCTTTTTTTGTTCTTTTCCCCTCGCTTTGGTTCCCTCCCTTTTAGAACATTTGAAATATCACTAGGTAATGCCAGTCTGGGGACCTGTATATGTTATTTCAAATACTGAAAATATGTTAGTAAGTTGAACCTTCCGTGTACAAACACTGGTTGCACAAGTCTTTGCTGCTCCTGTCCTGTGGCTGTTCCTTTGGGCACATGCATCTATGAAACTTGCTTTGCCTGCTGGTTTGTAATGATACAGTTGGTTTGTGGGGTAGTGGACATAGACATAGCTGTGCCTAAACTGGCTTCTAATAGTTTATCCAAATATTGGCTTCATTTTAAATTTTAGATATTTATTGCTCCAATGACCAATTTATCTCTTGCTTTATTTTTTAACTTTAGTGATGATGGATCTTCCGAGGTAATGTTGAGTAAAGGCTGTGCTGCTGTCCTTGCCTTGTTCCTGATTTGAAAGAAAGTATTGAGATGCTCATGTGTGTGTTCAACATGTTACCTTTTTGCACTTATGGGCTTTCTAATGTTAAAAATAACTATCTTGGCCAAGTGGGTTCCCTAGTAAGGGGAACAGGGACTATCTATGACATGAACTCAGTGGCTGGTTCTTTCCAGGCTACAGAGGAGGACAATGCAGCCAGTCCTGATGAGACCTGATAGGCTAGGGTCAGAGGGAAGGGGAGGAGGACCTCCTCTATCAGTGGATGTGGGGAGGGTCATGGGAGGAGATGAGGGAGGAGCTATAGCTGGGATATAAAGTGAATAAACTGTAACCAATAAAAAAATAAATTAATTTTAAAAAGAGTTGTGACGTTATCACCACCGTTGTATTTATTCACACTAAAAAACAAGCCTTATCCCAGTCTGTCATGCCTCACTCTACATTCTACCCCATAAATTTGACTTTTGAAAATATTTCACAGGAATGAAATTACATAATGTGTTCTCTTATGTCCAGCTTCTTTTACTTAATATATTTTCAGTTTCTTAATATTGAACTATACATCAGTACATTATTTTATTATAAAATAGTATTCCATTGTGTGGATACTCAGCATTTATACGTTGAAATAATCGAGTTGCTCCACTTTTGAAATGCATATGAATGAATACTGTACATAGCATTTAGTACATCTACAGCTCAGTAACATTTAGTACATTTATAATATTAAGGTACAGATTTGTATGGTTAGCCTGTTATCTATCTTTTTATTTATATTTCTGTCTCTGTAGGCCTGCCTGGCTGGCATGGGACTTACTCTACAACCATACTATAAAAAAATTCAGAATTTTCCTGTCCCTGAGTGTTGAGATTACAGGTGTGTGCAATCAGCACACCCAGATTTGGTTTCAGTTCTCTTGAGTGTAAATACCTAGAAGTAAATAGAATTGCACTTGAGCACAATGATATACACAAACACATATATGGCACAACTTTGGACCAGTCTAGGTAATATAGCAAGACCACATCTCAAAAAATAAAAACAAGAAATGATAGGATTTCTAGGTCAGATAGTAACTAGGTTTAACATTCTGAAGAATTGTCATTATGTTTTTCAGAGTGTTCACACCATTTTACAGTCCTACCAGTAGTTTGTGAGGATTCCAGTTTTCTCGCACCAGTCTGGAAATAGCACTCAGTGGTATAACAAATCCCCAGCACCAAAAAAAAAAAAAAAAAAAAGACAAGTTTGTCTTTTCTTGAATCTAAAAGTGAATGCAAAGTAGTGTTTCATTGTGGTGTGGTTTTTTGAGATAGAGTCACGTGTGGGTCAGGCTGACTTTGAACTCTGTAACTGAAGCTGTCCTTGAACTTCTGATCTTCCTGCCTCTACCTCCCACAAGCTGGAATTGCAGACCTGTGCCATCATACTTGGCTTCATATACCTGACTTCACTGTGGACCTTGCAGTTGTCATTTATTTTTTTGTTTGTTTTGTTTTTGTCTTTTGAGATAGTATTTTCTATAACTCAGACTGGCCTCAAAAATTTTTGTAGTGAAGGATGACCTTGAACTCTTATCTTCTGTCCTCTGCCTCCCAAATGGTAGAGCTATAAGCAGGCACAACTGTACTCAACTTTAGCTTTGTTTTTTTTTTTTTAACTACAAGATACCGATTTGTTTGGAAATTGTGACCGGAGATACTCCAGTCCAGTTTGTAACTTAGGGTATTCTTTGGTTAGTTAATCATACAGCATTTGTTATTAGAACAGAACAATTGACTAGGGAGGAAGAACAATCTAGGAGAACAATCTTTCGACATCAACAAGTGCCGCAAGTTTAAATGTAAATTCTGAGGAGGAGCATGGTGCTCCACACCTATAATCCCAGCATTTGGGAGTTTAGATAAGAACACAAGTTCATGGACAGCCTGAACTCTCTCTCAAAAAAAAAAAAAAAAAGTCTACTACTTACTGTTAACTTTCTCATTTGTAAGATAGTAACAACAACTCTCAAAGTTGTTATAAGGATTATAGGCAAAAATAACTATCTTGCATTCTTGGGTAAACTCTTCTGGTTGTCATGTTCTATTGTACAATGTTTTGGATTGTTAATACTTGCTTAAATTGATATATATTTGAACTCCTGGGTGAAACTATAGTAATGGCTCCTAATTGTTCTTTTTTAAAAATTAAAACTTCACCCTAATTATCTTGCAAATAGTCGTCATACAGTGAGAGGAACTGGACCTGCAGTCTATTCTAAGAAAACCGGTAGTTTATTCTAACACTTTGTTCTTATGAGGTTTCACCGGACTTCGCTATTTTGTGTTCTTTTTGGTTTTTCTTTGATCTTTTCTAATGACATTTGTGTTTCGTTTCTATCTTCCCCTTGTTTCCTTCTACTACTATTAAGCTTCCTCTATTTTTATTTTATTGATTTGTTCATTTTTAATTTTTTTTTCATTTTACTATGAGCAACAAAACCCTCTTCGAGTGTTGCTCTTGGTAAATCCCACAAGTTTGAAAATGAGCTACTTTCACTATTATTTAAATCGGGTTTTTGTGATTAATGTCAGTTAATAACATAGCTAGACTTTTACATTCATCTGCCTTTCCCCCCTCCCTCTCTGTATTTCTCTCTGTTCTTCTGTTTTTAGTATGCTGTTTTAATTCCTCTTGATGTTTAGACTATGTAGTCTTGTAGTAGTTCCTCTAGAACTATAACATGCATTGGGCTAGGAGCTTAATTCTTAGCCCTGGAAGGAAACAAGCTACACATACAACTTTAATCATCACATCTGCTCCGAAGCTGCGTAATTCTGCTAAACCATTGACAGATGTGCTGGCAGACGTTGATTTCCTCCATTTTCATGTATGCTGTTGATCATAGACCACTCGTTGTCTGTGAATGACCTAGTGTTGACCTACTTGAATTCATCTGATGCTGCCCAAAGAAACAAGATTGTCTATCCATATAGTTGAGTCTTTACATACAAACAGCTTTACCATTTTAACACCTGTTTCCTAGGTCCTCTAGGTCTGTCTTACCATCTACTGTCATTTTCTTTCAGTTTACACAATTTCCTTTTTGTTTTTATAGCATATCTAATAGCTGCTCATTATCTCAGCGCTGTTTACTGAAAATACTTGTATTTTGCTTTCACTTTCAAAGATACTGTTGAGAGTTTAAGGTTTTTTCTTTCAGTACTTTGATCATATTCTGCAGCATATTAATCATCATCATTTCTGTTTCTCTGCCTTGTCTCTTTAAGTTTTCTTATGATCCTAACAGCTTGACTCTACTGTGCTTATTACGGTGTCTTTATATCCCACTTGGGATTTGCTGAGCTTCTGAGATTAGTGATAGTGTCTTTACCAAGTTTATCTTTCTAGCCATGGTTTCTTCAAATCCTTTTCTGCCTTTGTCTTCTGTTCTTAAGAGACTCCCTTTCCACGCTGTTGAAATGTTTGACATTATGCTGCAGTTTTCCCTATCCTTGCTGCATGTCTAGGATGGTTTTCTCTGTTCTCAACACTGGATCATGTTGGCATCCATTGTTTTTCAGTTCACATGTCAGCCTGATAAATAATGTGCTAATTATTTTTCTCCGATTATATATTATACTTCCCCTTCTATCAAGCTTTGGCTGAAAGGTAGGCATCTTAGACAACGCAGTGTTGTAGTTCTAGATTGTAAGTTATTTAATTTAACTTATTGTGGATTTGTTTGTTTGTTTGACAGGATCTCCCTATGTAGCCCAGCCTAGCTTGAAGCTCATGACAGTCCACCTGCCTCAGCCTCCCTGGGATTATAGGCATGAGCCACTATGCTCAGCTGTAGTTTATTTTTTATGGACTGTTTTGTTTCTGTAGCTTACTTAGACTTCAGAGTGTCAGGTCATTCTCTGCATGGCACAATATCTGCTCAGTTCTTGTTGTGTTGACTTTAGCTTGTCTTGTTACAGAGTGCCCATTTTTATTACATGCCTGTATCAGTTCGTGATTAGGCAGGTACTGTTGAACACCTGGAGTCCTTCAAACATGTGTGTTTCTCCATCTGAGCTGTGTGTGTTGAGGAATGCCTTCAGTTCTCATCTGTGTCCCTACCTTTCATATTCAGAGGGTTTTCAGGTCTCCCTCAGCTTTTGAGAAGTTAGTGCCACCTGTGGGTTAGTGGTGGCATATCTTAAGTACACATGCAGCTTGAATTTCGGGGCACAGCTTTTTTATATTTCTGGCTGCTCCATACCTACCCTAATGTAGTCTGCAACCCTGGTTTGGCAAAGCTCTGTATTTCTACCTTTCTCCTACCAATTCTGATTCTTGTCCTCTTCTGCTCTAGACTGCCAGCCCATTCTAGAAGCTGGTACTGCTGGTTTCCCCACCAACAAAATGAGGCTAGAGAGCAGCATTACTCAGGACTGGTGTTCTTGCCCGGTTCTATAGGCATTTTGCAAGAATACACAGTGCATCTTAGTTTGTGCCCTGAAATTCTTGGTAACTACCCAGTTTATACGTGAATTGTGCAGAAGGGAATCAGCTTCTTCATGTGCGCTCCTCCAGTGCCTATCAGATAACAGTCATTAAGTGATGCTTTAAAATCCTGGCTAAGCAAACTGTTTGATGCAAAATGATCTCTCCTCTCTTCCTAGGTGGCTTATGATGAAGCTACAGATGAATTTGCGTCTTACTTCAACAGACAGACATCTCCTAAGATTCTTATCACCACCTCCGATAGACCTCATGGGGTAAACACAGTGATTAGTGTCATCCATGTATTCTTATATTTAAAATGCTCCCTTCAGAAAAGTGAAATAGTTCATTGCCTTTAGTAGTGACTATGAGCCAAACAGAAATAACTGATGATAATGTAGGTTCATTGAGCACACTTCTGCAGGATGGTTTTGCAACCTTGACACTATTAACACAATTTCTGGCTAAGTCCTTGTTATGAGGTGCTATCCTACCCATTATGGAATATTTAGTCACATCCCTAGCCTCTGTCCATTATAAACAAGCAGCAACCCCACACCCCTGCCCCAGTCCTAGGCACAAAATGTCTCCAGAAGCTGCTATGTCTCTAGCTCCATGAAGTAGCACTACCCCTTGATGAAAATATGAGCTTTAGGATGATTGGCCTTTGATACATGAGACTTTGCTTTCATTCTTCCCTAGTCATGCTCAGTTTGGTAACATTGTCTTAGAATCGTCATTATTCCTGTCCTTATAAGTGTATTCCTATTCCTTTTTTGCTAATTTTTCTTCTCACAGAGAACAGTACGCCTCTGTGAGCAGCTCTCAACAGTCATACCAGATTCACATGTTTATTACAGACGAGGACTGGCTCTGAAAAAAATTATCCCACAGTGCATTGCAAGAGATTTCACAGACCTGATCGTCATTAATGAAGATCGTAAAACACCAAGTATCCTTTGGGTTTGTTATTAAGGAAACTTTCCTGTCCCTTTCCTTACCTGTTTTTAAACATAACTGGAAAAAAAAAAAAGAAACAGAAAAAGGCCTCCTATCACTTTCAGAATGGACGTTTTCCCATAGTATTCCATGGTATTTCTATCTAAGATGCCATAAGGTTTTTATTCACAAAAACTTTTATCAGACAAGTATTACAGCTAAAACACTGCTGTAATGTTTAGTAAAGGATGCAAACATAACTGTCAACCTGCCACAGTGAATTTCAGGCAAATAGTTGTGTCAACTACAGAACACTGTCCTAGGACATGGGGGAGGAGAACCACACAGGAAGCTTGAGCGAGGTCTGAGTGGGAAGGAGTGATGAATGAGGAAGAGGAATAGTCATTTGTTAAGGAGGAGATGTGAAAGTGCTGGCCCAGTTGACACACACATTTTGGTATAGCTTCATCTCAGGCAATCAGAAAATACATCCCTTCATTGCTCTGAGGTGGGAGTTAGGCTTTATGTGGGTTGGTGGTGTTTTGGCTGCTAGTAACGAAGCTTTTTCTGGGTGTCTCACATCTGAGATAAATGCCTTTGACCCCCATTTCTTTGTGTAGTTGCTGTTATTTCTTGAATAGTGCTTATAATATCAGTATCTAGGAGATGACCAATTGGGTGAGTCAGATTAATAAAGAATTTATAAAAATAGCAATAGGACTTTCTGTTCTGCCACAGGACAACACATTCTTTTTATATCAGTGAACACTTGGTGTTTTATTGCACTGTTTTTTAATCCATTTTTTACAGGGTTCATTGTTTTCAATATAACTTAAGTGTATTATTTTGTTTGTATGTATTCGTTTCCCAGAAACTAAAATAGACAGAACTAGCTTTTTAATGTGGCATTTGTTGACTAGATTATAATTAGGTTTGACTAGATCGTTGTACTTTTTTGTATGCCTGATTATTCTAGAAAAGAACTATTTTTAAAGTGATTGCTCCTTTATAATTGCCTTCTGAAATCAAATGGCAAGGTCTGTTTTTATTTTAGCTTTGAAGTTACCATCGTAAGGTTGCCAATACTGCCCTAAGCAACAAGCATTAATCGATTTAATGTTTTCTCTTTGCTTTAGTATTTTCTATAGGTGCGCAAATGACACCATTTCTAGCTTTCAGAAAGCCTGCATTGTCAAGACTAAGTCTTTTTCTCTGAAACATTCATCATTCTGTTTTACCAAATAATCACATTGTGGGACTAGCTTTCAGCCTCTTCATTATTGGAACAGGCACACTGACTGTTTTGCATCATTTTCGTTAGCTTAACATTACGTACCTCCTCTCCCCCCACCAAAAAAAAGCAAACAGTATTTAGGAACTTATGAATTTGGAATATTTTGCTTTTGATACAAGCCATAATTTAACAGGAATGTTCTAGATAGAATTCAAGCCTTTACAAAGATTGGAGAAAATTATTTTAGAACTACCACTCTTCTAAATTTTCCTGGTTTTGTGAATGTCCAGGCAGTCAGACGTTCTTGGCTGTATTTCATGAAATTGAACCTGTAGTGAATCTTTATAGAAGAACTCAATGTTTACTGTTAGCCTGTAGATACTAATAGCTATTAAAAAACAACAACAACAGCAAGAAAACAGTTCTAATACCAGGGTTAATAGAAGCTGGGAGGCCATATTTTCATGATTCATAACTGATGAAGCATTAATTCTAAGTAAATGATGAGCATTAATTCTAACTAAAGATGGGATTGGAAGCAGTCCTTAATGAAGAAGCAAAATATTGCAAGTGTTTGAAATAACTAGGGCAAATACATGTTGTATATAAGATTGAATGAGAGCCTTCAAGTCAGAAAACATAGTTTGCCCCTACATTATTGTGTCAAACTAATGTCTATTCTGAACATGAGTCAATGATAACAGAATGGTAGGAAATTGGCTACTGCTCTTAAAACTGTGATTTGTAGTTTTCTATTTGTCATTACAAAGTATGGGCCACCTAGCCAAATCTTATATGACTAATTAGAGAACCAAGGCTAGATTACCATCTGTATTAGAAAATATACTCACAAGTAAAGAGTGCCAACTGAAACCTTATTTTAATGATACAGGTGGAAAATGTCAACTAAAAAAGAAGTGGTTGTAGAAGTGGAAATGTTAAGTAAGAGCATTAATACCTTGAGGATGCGTGAAAAATTGAGAACTAATGATGGCAGTGCTGTTCTGTAAATCTCTTATTATGTGCACATAGATGTGAAATGGTTTTGATTAGGGCACAGTCTTACTTTTCTACTGTAACAAGACACCATGGCTATTTTATAAAAGAAAGCATTTAATTAGGGGACAGTTTACAATTTCAGAGAGTGGGTCCATGGCAGGAAACATGGGCAGCTGGAAGGCAGGCGTGGCACAAGAGTGTTAGTGATGAGCTTACATATTATCCACAAATTGGAGAGAGAGCAGGAGAGAGGGAAGTGGGGAGATTTAGGGTGGAGGGAGGCAGGGGGAGCTGATGAGGGTTCTGAAACATCAGAGTCCACCCTAGTGACAAACCATCTTGAAGGCCACACCACCACATCCTTCCTACACAGTCTACCAACTGCAAACCAAACATTCAAATATATGAGCCTATGGGGCCATTCTCATTCAGACTGCCGCATTCCAAGGTTGTCTTGAAGGCAATAGAAGAGTGATTACAACCACATAAGTGAGGTTGATGGTTTTTTAGAATTGGCTGTATTCTTCCTCTTGCCTGCTTTTAGTTCAGTTCTCAGCCTGTGGGATGTGACACCTTGGGAGTTGAACGCACCTTTCACAGAGGTTGTCTAAGACCATTGGGAAACACAGTAATTTACATTATGATTCATAACAGTAGCAAAATTACAGGTAACTTTATGGTTGGGGAGGGGTCACCTCAACATGAGGAAGTGTAGCCACTTAAGTCAGTAAAGACAGCAACCAAAGGGTCAAAGTCCAGGCAGCAGTAAACTCTATCACCCATCCTTTTAAGTACTTTTTAATTTTGAAATTGAGTCATTGTTGCCCAGGCATAGGCCTTGAGCCTCTTTCTTCAGGATCTGGACTGCTGGTCTGGGTTATCAATACCAGCTTCCCCTCCCCCCTTAAACTAAAAGGGTTATTAACTGAAAGCCCTGGGTCAACCACAGTTCTGCCTGCTTATGATATAATTGGGTACCAGCCACAACTTACTAATTAAAAAGTAAAGACATTATAGTATCTTTGTGCCATAAAACCTGGCAGCTAGGACTCTAGGCTTTTGCCTGCTGTCCTTGCTCTTAGATCTGGTGTATTTAATTTGTAGTTGATAGTATCTAGCATAATTCTGTTCGTGCTAGACTGTGTGTGATTATATGCTAGTGGGTTATTGATTTTAATTTCTCATTAATCCTGAGAGCTTCTCTCTTAAAAATAGTGGTCACTTTGATTTTAGTGTAACAGGAATGTGTGATTCTATTGGATGATACTCTATCATGTCCTAATCTTACAAAAACATACAAGTGGACATAAACTTACATACTAGCTGCATTGAATTTCATCCTTTTTCCTTCTTGAGTAGTGACCATAGAAAGATTTTGTTTTGTTCTTTTCCTTTGAAGGCCCAGGATATCCTATTAAGGGTGATGCTATTTAATTGTAAAAGAAAAAAAAGTAAGACTATTCTAGATTAATACATATTTTCTTGAAAGGTTTGATGTGTTTTGACTTAGGTTTGGTAGGGTAAATTTGGTTAATCCAGAAAAACAAATACATGTATCCACTCATTTGTAGATTTTTAGGTGCCCTTGAATACACAGAAAATAACTTTTTTATTCGGTTTCAGACTTAAGTTACAGTTTTGTGTTTCTTAACTTTTATAAACAGATGGACTTATTTTGAGTCATTTGCCAAATGGTCCAACTGCCCATTTTAAAATGAGTAGTGTTCGTCTTCGTAAAGAAATTAAGGTGAGTCTTATACACTGTTTGACCAAAATTGATCTCAGGTTATCAGATTCTTAAAGATCTATTTGAGTTTAGTTAATTGATCTTCTGATGACAGCAGGTTGTCTAAAATATTTTGTAAGGCAGTAAAAATTTTGATAACAGCAGTACTCATTACCATGAAATGTTGATTTTATAGTATTTTGAGGTATATTCAATGCATATTAAAGTATTACATATATATTTCTGGATTTGATAAGCCATCTGTTAGATATTTTTCATTTTAGAAAAATTTTTTTAAAGCCAGGATTGTTGTCTTCTGATTGTAATCCCAATATATCGAGGACTGAAGCTGAAGGATCACTGAGTTTTAGGGAAATCTGAACTAAAGCTCCAAGCCAGTCTGAGCTATGTAAGACCCTGTGCTGATAGATGAGACAGACATAAATTCTGAACCCCAAAATTATATGATTTTTTTTTCTCATTATCTTTATTGAGCAACATTTTTTTTTTAATTCTTCCAGAGACGAGGCAAAGACCCCACAGAACATGTACCCGAGATAATTCTGAATAACTTTACAACACGGCTAGGTCATTCTATTGGACGTATGTTTGCTTCTCTCTTTCCTCATAATCCTCAGTTTATCGGAAGGCAGGTTGCCACATTCCACAATCAGCGGGATTACATCTTCTTCAGGTTTCACAGGTGAGACAGTAACTTGGACTTTTTGTTAGTCATGTAGTACATTTAGTGTGAACCTATATGCTGATTTAACAAGTCCTTTAAGCTTTGCCACAGAAAATTGAATGAACCTGAGTATTTAACCTTTGTCTCTGAAGATACATATTCAAGAGTGAAAAGAAAGTGGGAATTCAGGAACTTGGACCACGTTTTACCTTAAAATTACGATCTCTTCAGAAGGGAACCTTTGATTCTAAATATGGAGAGTATGAGTGGGTTCATAAGGTATGTACTTATTGTTCCAAAGCCCACTTTAACTATGTTGTTACTTACATGTTAAAGCATTATGAGTGAGTTTCTTATCCCATGATCTAGAAAGTACCTCTGTGATATGGTATCCTGGCCTGCTGATTAACCTGGATTTAATGGGAGTAGCCCAAAGAACAGTCATTTGTAAATGGGACTAATAATAGTAACATAGGGATGGAATATTCTCAGGCCCAGACCTGCTGCACTAGTCAGCTTCATGGGAGTTGGCCTAGCAGTCTCTTCGGCCTGTTAGTGAGTCTGCTCAGTATTTGAGAACCACCGTCAGACTCAAGAACATTAGGAAAGCATATTAAGATAAATGAGAACACCTGAAAAACATTCTTCTCCACTGTCTCCGCCTAGTTAGCAGCAGTACATCCTTCCTATTTTTTACTTTAAAACTACACACAGGCATGGAACAGACACTCCCAGCATGTGTAAATTAGATGCGCCCAGAGTGTTTCTGCACTATTAGGAAGCCAGTTTTTATTACCTTATGTAAGTTGTTCATTGTCTTTTCTTCCCTTTCATTTTCAGCCTCGAGAAATGGATACAAGTCGAAGAAAATTCCACTTATAAAGTACTAGAAGAGTAGTATTGAATTTTCCTGGACAAGCCTGTCTCAAAAACTTGGTAATTTAACAAAACACCCTTTTCAAAATGGAACTTACTGAGTTTATAAATCTTTTATTTGAACAAATGACCGAGTGCTATGATGTTCCATTCCATATAGCAAATATAAATAAATGTAATTTTGGTAAGGGTCTGAAAGACCTAAAATTTGTCATTTCAGATTGGCTGTGAATAATTTCATTGGAATGAAGATTCAAAGCAACTTTCTAATCTGTACCCCCAAAGAATTTGTAGGCTAGAGAAGAGTACTGGTAGATAGCATGTAACCGTGACTTACTATACCAGTCCTAGAGGCCAGGTCACCAGGACCTGGAGCAAAGTTAGTCACTGAGGTTCACCTTTCATTCCTGTTTACCTGCTCCTGCCTACCTACCCTCTACTACCATACTTCATTCAGGTATTGTGTTGAAGTCTCAAGTTCTTGATTCTTCTAGTGGAACTCTTTATTTCCAGACTGAAGCAACTACCTTCTTGGTATAACTGCTTGCTGTAACCACTACAAAGGTTTTTGTTTGGAATCTTGTTGCCTGTGTGAGCCCAGAGGACAATTTCAGGTGCCCTATATCTCTTTCTGCCTTATATTCTTAAGTGGGGTCTTTCATGAAACTCACCATTTTAACCCATGCTGGTGGCCAACAAACCATTTCCCCCCAAGTGCTGGGGTTATAGACCTGCACAGCCATGTCCAGCTTTTTGGATAGGTGGCAGGGATCTCAACTCGGATCATAATCATAGATCACATACCAAGTGCAATCTCCCCACCCATATTTGGAATATTTTAAAGTAATTCCTGTAGCTGAAGGATAGAAACTGTAAGTATCCCAATCTTTAAACAAAGATTTGTAGTTGTTCTCTAAGTTCCTTGAGGCCTTGCCAATATAAGGCATTGAGTATTAAGAGTACATGTTGAAAAGATTAATAAACAGCACATTCATAGCAATAACAAAGCCAAAAATTTGTATGCTGTTTTATTGTATGCTACAGCCAGTGTATATAAAATAGTTAAAACCTTGTGAAACAGAAATCCATGAAAATTCAGAGAGGTAGATGTTAAGGACCAACAAGTAGAAGATTGTAGTATATCATGGCACGTGCGACAGAGAAGCTTTTGTACAGACTTCAAATTTAGTTGTCTTGAATATTCACTGGTTCATGAAAAGTGGATTGAGAAACCTAATGGAAGGAAAAAAGATATAAAGTATCAATTAACTTTTTAAAAACATTTTTATCACCAACTTAAGCAATTTTATTTTTGAAAATGGTTTATACTCTGCCTATTTTATTATTATTATACCTTGAATTTTGACCTAGTTAGGCTGCCAGGGCTATCCAGTAATGATCCCGAGATGCTGTGCAGCAGCAGCGAGGTGACATCCCCTAGTGTGCTCCATGACCTACCAACCCCTCACAGTGCACATATGCCACTGGGCTGTGATGTACTTCAGTCTCAAGGTGGCTCACCTGAATGTCAGTTTGTAAAAGCATTTTTAAATTAAGTTGAGCCTGAGCCTGCTTACCTGTTTACTTCTGAAGATACATCAATGCTAGTACCAAAAGCACTAAACCCCAACTTTCCCTGTTTTATGCAATCTTACAGATTAAGATTACTACTGAAATATAATTTATCACAATAAAAAGGTATAAAACTGCTTAATAAGGAAAATCTGAAGATCCTTTGAAAAAAATTATAAGATGCAATCATTTCTATTCACGTACCAACAGAACACATGGCCAAGAATATTGAACATATTGTCAGCATACAAGTCAAACAACCTCTATGCAGCCCATTAGAGGAATGGATAAATGAGGATCTATGTATACAACAGAATACTATTTAGCAGCTTAAATGACTAAACAATCCATCAGGAATAACACGGATCTCAAAACTGTACTAACAGTTATACATTTAAAAGTAGTATTAGCTTGACACTATCAAATACAAAGAGAAAAAAAAAACACAGGCATAACAACCTAATAAGTTATTATGGAAATCGGTAAAGGTGTAACCTGTTAAAAAAATAAGGTGTAAAAAAGAAATTGACCTTGAAGTGGTAGATGGCCAGTTCACCTTTCTACTGATTTCAAATTTTGAATACTTCCTAACAAATGCTGAAGAGTTGAAACAAAATGGGGGTTGGGGCACATTTAACTTCTCTTCAAAGCAAGTTGAGTACGGTCTATTTAGCAAGAGTTGAGGGGGGGAAGCACCGTGCCTGCGTGAAAGACCAAAACAAACAGTGATGATCAATATTACTAAAATTTCCAAGTCATTGCTTGGTAGTTTTACCTCTAAAACTAAAACATCAGCCATGGCCATGGCCCCAAACTTGGAAACTGGTATTAAGTGAAGTTCAGCCATTGAAAGCCCTGTATCCACAGAACACTTACTGATGTGAAAATCCTCTTGGAGGGAACACAAAACAGCAATTGTTATTTCCTTTTTGCATTCTCTGTTGCTAAATTAGTTTTTTTTAAGCTGACTCCAGTGATTGTTTTTTAATCTGTGTCTTTAATGTACAGTAGACCATCAACATGGCGAACAAAAGAAATGCAGGTTCTAGAGCCTCACCGTAGACCTACTGGGTTATGATATGCACCTCAGGAATGCGATTTGTAAATTCCCTCGCAGTTTTAAGCAGCAGCGCTTTTACATAACCCTTTCCTTACCCTCAATTTTCAAATCATAATATCCAAAGTTTTCTTTTATTACTTGAATTAATGGGCAAAAATCTGCATTATCTCAGTCATTAATGAATGTAAGTAATTTAAACACTTAAGTTGACTCTTAAAAACAAAAAGGACCTCAGACTTACAATTTTTTTATTAAGGAAATTAGTCAGTAAATATATAGGAACTGAGTCTAAAAAATATCCCCAGTAAATCATCAAAAATATGAAACTTGTAGAAATCTCCAGTGAATATAGCCAAAAGCCAGAAAACCTTACCACGGTTAGTACAAAGCTTCTAGGCTAGACTGCTAACAGTATTTCTTTACAGAAAACCTGTTACCTAAAGCAGCTCTTACTCCCCTTCTCCTTGTGTTTCAAAAAATTATGTACTGGAACAGTACTTACACTTCCTGGACACTCCCAAATCTACAAAGCTTATAACAAGGTATTTTAGGAAGCAGCTTCCTGAACTTTTCAAGTCAGAATGTTAGTATAAGGGTGTGTACACACACAAAGTATTTTTTAAAGCACTGTTAATGTTTGCTTCCTAATCCAATACTACTAATGAATGTACCAAAGATTACAAACGACAGTATCCTGTAATTACATTTTAAATTAGCCGAAAGCAGTCTGGATGATCAGGTTTTTTCATACGTGATATTTAATCTAGGACATGATTATCTGACAGACATATACTAAACAGCAAGTGATTTATTGTTCTAATCCTCAAATCCAGTTCACTGACAACACAAATGTAAACCTCACGTTTGTTTGCTCAACAAATGGAAAAAAAAAACAACAAAGGTAAAACATTACTTATTCCAGATGCCTGTGCCATATTTGCTTGTTCGAATGGCCCAACTTTACTCTCCCATTCTCTGCTATGTCACTCATATCTTGGCTCTTAACACCAGTGACAATAATTTATCCAAATCCAGAGTACCTACAGAGTACTGTAAACTTTGTTAAAATTTCAATTTGATAGGTAAATAAACTGGTATTTTAGGATCTCTAATTACACAGGCTTTTAAGACCAGGACTGTACAGACACGCAGCTGTGGTAGCAGGAGGGTTCTTTGAGTCCCCATCCTTTTCAACAGTTACTACATCTGTTTAGACTCTGATATAATAGAAACCATTAGTCTTCTTGACTACAAACCAACCTTCAAAAACAAGACATCTGGAACAACAAACAAGATTACAGATAGATGCTGTCAGTGCTACAAAAACTTACCTCAAGATGTATGACTACAAAAAGGAACAGACTTTCTGGGGTCTGAAGGGATTTGTACTTGAAGACACTCCAGTCAGCAGAGGGTCGTGCTGAGCATTCTGCAGACAGAACTGTTTCAGGTCTGCAGCGGCCTGGGAAACCTACAAATCAGTGAGAGTGGAGAAATGTCTGTTAAGTTTTTAATGGTCCTTATAGGTCTGGAACCCCCTGAAATAATCAGCACATCAAAATAGTTCAGCTAGCAGTTCTATACTGGCTCATACTTAAAACCCTTAGTAAATTATTCAAATACATCAAATGATTAAATACAAAGTATAATCCTATTTACCCATGTCTTGTTTTTACATGATAGGCTGTCATCAAGCTCTAACAGCTTAGTTTGAGGAGAATAAGAATATGTTTTGTCTTGTGTAGACCAGGCTGGCTTCAAATTTGCTACGTAGCAAACAACCTTGAATGTCTGAGCCTTCTGCCTCCACAACCTGATTGCTGGGTTTAAAGGCCTGGCCCATCAGTGAGTGTTGGGATCCAACTCAGGACTTTCTGTATTCATAGGCAAACACTAACAACTAAGTCACATTCCCCAACCCCACTATCTTTTTTTTTTTTTAACTAAAACTAATATACATAGTAGTTCAACAAAAATATTTAACACTTTAGGGAAACCGTCTTGAAAGCAAACTGGAAAAATGCCCATGAACCTGAGGTAATTAGCACAGAACTCAAGCCAACCAAATAGCATTCAAAATATTCAAATTTATACTCATCCATATACATCTTGTATTTAAATTACGAGTGACCTGCATTCACTCATTTAAGCATCTACCATTATATATTCTGGTTAGGAAATATAGGATTTAACAAACAATACAGGAATCCTCTTTTGTTTGATAAATGTATCAACACTGCCAAATTACATCTGAGACAAATACAGGCTTCTCAGAAGGGTTGTTAATCTGGGCCTGAGTTTGATTTCCAGAACATAAAGGTGGAAGGAATGAACCAACTCCACAAATTTTTTCTCTTACCCATGTGCGCCATGGCATGTATGCCCACGAACACTATGCATATGCTTTTTCTAAAGTCAAAGCTGTTAATCTAAAGTCACTTTTAGCTTTTCAAATCACATGAAAAAGGGCGGAATGTTGTCAGGGTGAGGTTTTATAACTAAAACAGTTAAGTTCTACACCAGCCTGGCTACTTGGTAAAACCCTATCTCAAACTAGTTGAACACAAATACCAACACAACAAACTAAACGGTTACACTGAACATGAATGACTAAAACTGCACCAAACCACCATATTTACTTTATTCTCCATCTCAGTTTATCTCTAAGGTGACAACAAATGTCCAAGAGTTAGCCCCTCACATAACAGCTATAAAATTGTGATCAAAGGAGCACCATGGGATAGGTTTACACTCACCTTGAATCTGTTTGGTTTACACAAGAACTCAATATAAGCCCTTGTTTATTAGTCTCTGAATATACGAGGTTCCTAGTTTGCCCCTTAAAAGCGGCAAAGAGGTTTTCACAGTGTTATAGCACTTGGTTTTGTTCACAATCAGCAGTAAGCATAAAGTGCCTGTTAATTCCTTTCCCACAAATTTTTTCAAGTAACCATTATATATGAACTATATTTCTAGGCACGGAGATACCTAGGCTGTGTGCCCAATGGTTCAGTGAACAGTGGTGGAACAATGACAGGGAGCCAGTGGTGGAGCACTCCTCTAATGCCAGCAGGCAGAGAATGGCAGCTCTCTTGAGTTCCAGAACAGCCAAGGCTACACAGAGAAACCTTGTCTCAAAAAGACAAAACACCCCCCTCCCAAAAAGAAAAAAACAGTAAAAAAACATACTCTAAACAGGAACCTTGAGACTCAAAATGCAAAAGCTTACTAATCCCCAAGACACAGTAACATAGCTACTCTGGAAGTGATCACATCCAAAGACCTTCTAGGTCTGTGTGATCTGGCTTGAATACAGACACACCTTTAATTTCAGGAAACAGAGGCAGCAGTTCAAGGCCAGCCCTGTATAGAGCAAGTTACAGCTAAAGAAAAATTTAGGTCCAAGCCTTAATCTCAGCACCTAGGAGACAGAGGCATGCAGATCTCTTGAGTTCCGATCAGCGCTGCTTCAGGTAAAGTTCAGCTGAGTCAGTGAGTTGAAGGGAAGTTTGGTGGAGTTGAGTTCAATTAATTCATTGAATTCAGATGCAGTTTTACCAGAAGAGTTTTGCAGAGACAGGTTGAAGAGAGAACAAGCTAGACACAGGTAAAGACAGACCAAGCCAGAGAATGAGGAGCCAGACGATTATAGCAGATTGCTAGAGTTAGTTTGAGGCCTAGCAGAGCAATTCAGTCAGAAGCTGAGAGAAGCTAGTCTGAAATCAGTCAGCTAGAAGAAAGTTTGAGCCAGAACAGCTAGCTGAGTTGAACCAGTGAGAAAGAATGACAATTCTCAGGGGCTGAAAACACTCTAGACCTAGATTAGATTGTATGGAGGCTAGAAGTTTCCAAGACTAAGTAAGCCTAGGTTATTGGACAGAGGTAGTAAGCCTCCAAGATGACAATTACATCAGGCAAATTAAAAGTTGCTTTCACAATAGTCACTATCCACTATACAGGAGGCTCACACTGTGAAAGTATTAGGCTTCCAAATGTCCTAATGTACCTCTGGGAGTTTAGTAAAGTACTTGTAATTGATGAGGCCTGCTCCTTTTGGGTAGCATAACTATAGCCATTTCTGTTTCAGCCCTAACAGCCACATCATCTCAGCTTCTTGCTGATCTAGAGAAAAGCTTATCTGTTCAAGATGAGGTTGAACAAAAACTATGTCTATGTTCAGCATACTCTATGGCCTTGCTACTCCCAGAAATTCCCCAAACATAAACACAGCTAGCCCTAACTGCCAGGCACATTTTCAAGGTTAGCCAGAATTGGCTTTGTCTAATTAGCAAGAATAACTGGAGTCAGAGATAAACTACCCTGTCCCACTATCCACACCCTCCCCATGTGAGCTAATTGGTTTTTGCCTTTATAAGCTATCTTTAAAAGACAATGTCACAGGCTCCCAAGTTTCTTTCTGTATACCAGACCATGGTTAGTGGTCAGTCTTGGGTGTTGCGTTCATTACAGAATTCATTCTGAGATCAGTGGCTCAGTAGTTTATGCGGCTTCCCTTGGACCCCAATAGCAATTACCAACTAAACAAATACAATAAGTTTATACTTGCTTTAAAATGTCACACACAAAAAAGGTGCATAGTATAGGCATGGCATGAACGATGCGAAATGGCACCTAACCTAATTCAGGAACCAAGAAAAAATTCATTCAAAATTCCCAAGTGATATATGCCTTGCCATGGCAACTCCAAAAACCTGCTTATTTGTGGTGGGTTAAACTATCCCAGACGCCTTCAGAAGAATAGATACACAAGGCAAGATCAAGCTTCGAGGTAGCCACCCATGGAGTAGGGTTTTCAAAGAAAAGGAAGTTCTAGTCTCAGAGCTCATTTCTTGGGCCCTATGGCTAAATACCACTACTGTAATTACTGCATTCACCTGCCTTTCTTTTCTTTCCTCAACCTATTTTTTTTCCTTCCCAGCCTATTTTTTGAAAGTAAACATTTATCAGTGGTGATGATATGTCGCTTCCTACTACAGAGCTCTATCTGGCCAAGGCTGACTAAGTCACTTGGATGAAGTGAAAATCTGATTAGAGAAATGGAGTCCAAACCAAGACTAATGGGCGTCTCCCGACCCTCCTGAGGTCACCACAAGGAATTTAAACGGTCCCTGACATTTCTTCTACTTGAGGGAAGCTAAATAGAAGCCCTCTTCACAAAGCACGTTAGAGTTAACGACTAGCTTGCTGAATATCAAATCACCTTGGAAACGGGCAGCTTCTAGAAGAGTGATTTATAATTCTTGTTTCTTTTTATAATCACGGTAAGTGTTTCATATGTAACCTTACCTACTGCATCAGAAAGAAGCCAATCTGGTTAGGATTTAAAAAATAAGCACACGGTCCTCAGAACAGCGTTTAAATACTTGGTTGTCAATCAACAGAAGGCCTTTCCCCAAAAGTCAATTAGCCCAAGACAATGCAATCATCATCAGACTGCAAGGT
The DNA here is from genome assembly GCA_028658305.1 of Pachyuromys duprasi. Taxonomy (NCBI): domain Eukaryota; kingdom Metazoa; phylum Chordata; class Mammalia; order Rodentia; family Muridae; genus Pachyuromys; species Pachyuromys duprasi. The sequence continues at coordinate 9,242,937 of CM053744.1, read as the reverse complement.
AAAGCTCAACGCCAGAGCTAATCAGTTTCTCCGGTGTGTGAACCAGTAAGTAAAATATCTCAGCAAGGTCAGATCCGAGCAGACGGCGCCCAGTCTGTCCAAACACCTCTTTGTTCGAGGCTGTACTGAGCAAGGGTGGTGTCCTGAGACTCCCGGGGCATTCCGCAAGCACACTTGCTTACTATGCCGTAGCTGGAAGTCACCCGGACCGACTTGTGTGTGTTCGAAGGACGAGGATGGGTGTGCGTCTTTGTGAAAAGTGTGACTCGAAAGTCGGTGGCGAGTGTGGGGGTCCCGTACGGAGACGGTGGGGAAGGGCAGGAGGCGGCGGAAGGGCGGGCTCACTGCTCCCGCGGCCCACAGCCGCCGCCGCCCGGGCCCGAGGCGCCGCGTGTCCGCCCGCCCGCCCACGCCAGCTCACCTTCACGCGGTTGAGCCCGGCCTCCAGCCGGAGCTGCTGAACCACCTTCTTCATGGCGGCGACACTAGAAGAACCCGACATGGCGCTCGGGACAGTCGTGCCGACTCGTCAGTCCGAGCGAGGGGCGGCGGGTCGCGGGACGGCGGGGGGCGGGGCGCCGAACTTCGTCGAAGTTTCCGGTCCGTGCGCGCCGCGCATGCGCCGGCTGCCCCGCGGGCTCGAGCCGAGGAGAAGGGGCGGAGCGGCCGGTGGGCGCGGCGGCGACGGGGGCGGTGCGGCCCGACGCCGGGCCGGCGCCTTCCGCGTCAGGGGGCCCTGGTCGGGCGAGGTAAGGAGGTCGAGCCGCCCAGGCGGTCGCCGGGGTTGGAGGGCGTTCGTCACGGAGCCGGCGGCGGGGAGCCCAGCCGTGTCCCCAGGCGACCCTCCGTCCAACGGGCGGTGCCGGCCGCTGCCGCCCGGTCCCGGGACCGCAGGGCGCCGTCGCCGGCCGCGGGACCGGAGGCGAGCGGTGCTGCGGGGGCCGGGGCTGGGCTGGGCGCCCCGCACACGTTCAGGAATTAGTCCCCGTGCTTCTAAAAATAAAGCTCTTGCTTTTAGGGAACGTTTGCTCTTTGACGTCTCCATAAGTGCTTCCTTCGTGCTTGTAACTGAACCCCAGAGGGGTTTTCAAGAGAAAAGAGTTAAAATTTAAATACGATTTAAACTCGTTCAAGCTCCAGTGTCCCGGGTTTGAGACCTCACATTTGTAAACATGAGTTTCGTCGTAAGTGCTGTTTCTTTTGGATAGTGAGAACGACGGCATATAATTTGCTTTGGCCGACAAACCGCTTTCCTAACGGTAATGTGTACTGAATGTTTGATGTTTTACCCAGTCCTTACAGTACAGCGAATGTGTTAGAAACTGCGGTTTGAATTTGATTCTACCGCTTGCCCAGGTATGCTTCGGCAAGCCAGTCAAACTGCCCAAGTTAGGAAGGAGTTCTTGAGAATGAAACGAAGTTATGTATGTGAAAGGTGTGGCTGGCCTTTAGAGGGAGGATTGAGGACCAGAGTTCTCCTAGCACCCATGTCTGGCAGCTCGCAAGCGCCAAGGTCCAGGGATACTGTTCCCTCTTCCCAGTTCTGGGGACATCAGCATTCATACACGCACAGACTCACATTCGTACATAACTTATATATTGTTGGGTTGAGACAGGGTCTTACTTTGTAGCTCTGGCTGACCTGAAACTGTGTAGACCAGGCTGGCCACGAACTCTTAACGAAGTCTGCCTGCTGCTGCCTTCCACACTTGCCCAACCAAAATAAATGAATGAACATGAAAGGCAACTCAAATATTTTACCTTGTTTCTTGTTGTCTATAATGCATGCTAAAATAACGGAGATTTCTAATATTAAGCGTGTAACTTAAATAATATTCTACTTTACATTAGCTGCAATAATATTTAAGAACTATGGAATGTTAGTGCTGGAAGGCATTTCAAAGATCTTACATAGTACAGTGCCCACTGCTAAGGAAATGTTGAAGAGTCAACAAAGTTTATTTCATCATAATCTCAGGAAGTTTGTTTGTTTCTCCAAACTATTGAGTTAGGAAACCACACTGTATTGCTGTCTCAAACACCAGATGTCATCCTAATTGTATAATATGTCCAAAAAGCAGTACATATTGGAATAGGAAGGAAGGAAACAAAATCCCCTTTTATTTCATTTATATCTGAAGCTGAGTATTACAATTCATGAACTATCAAGATCGTCTACTAACAGCTTATTTTTGAACTTTCCACTGTGTTCTAAAATATTTCAAAGGCTTTACCATGTGTTCACATTTTAAATGATTAAAGAAAGACTTTGTTGTCAAAAGTAACTTGACACAAAGGGAGCCTTTTAACAATGAGAGAAAAAACAACCAATAAACTGCTTTCTTTTTGTATTTTGTCAGCAGAACATTGCCAACTTAAATTTACCTAGTTCTTCACTTACCGGGCTTTGGGTTGAGTAAGTTCATTTGGTCTGAGTTCAATTTTAAATAAAATACTTTCAAGATTCACAAGCCTTTGTAGTTTAACCAAAAGCCAGAAGTTTTTAAAATGAGTTTCTCAATGAATTTATATTACTTAAGGTAAGCATTCAGCAGCTTTGAGTTTACATTTTGGTAGCTAAGGAAATTGAAGTTCAAACAAAATGAGAGACTTGCTTCTAAAAACAAAAAAACCGACCACTTAGGTTTCCCAATTTTTATTCTATTACATACAATCATACAGTGCATTTCTTTCCATGGCTTTGCTTACATATTGCTATAATTAGTTTTCATAATTGAATATGGAACCTGTAAGAAAATTAAAAAGTGTTTGCAAAAGGGTTTAAGATAACCAGTAATAAGAGTCAACGTCTACGAATGTTATCACCTATTTTCAGGGAATGGGGTATTAAATATTCCAAAATGTTACATTTCTTTCCTTCTATCTTACCATGTTAGTATTCACCTCATGCTATGGGTTCCATGTTAAATACACTCCAAAGGCCTCCATGCTAAAGCTTGATTGCCTGCCTGGGTGCATTTGAAGATTGTTCCTTTAGGAAGTGAGGCCTAGTAGAAGGAAGGTAAACATACCATTGATAGGGATATTAGGACTCTTGCCTCTTCCTCACTCCTTTCATTTTATATCATAAGGTGATCAGCGCCTCTGTCATGTGTCCTTGCCATGATGTACGATGCTGCCACAGGCCCAAAGCAACAAGTCAAGATTTCATTATAAATAGACTTTAGTCTTCAAATTAGTTCAATAAGTCTTAAATATAACCTAGGTGTGCAGACTCTGGGGTGTCCGCAGGTACTTTATCTATTTAACTAACACGAATTACTTTTTTAGGAGAGTTAGAACTTTGTTACGTCACTCATCTACTAGGAAAGACAAAACTCTCAGAAAAGAAATAGACCTTGAATTTATCCTGATCAGAGATATCTGTGTCAAGGAAGTACCCCCATCATCTGGCCTAAGGTTGACTATATTCTGACTTCTCTCATTTCCCAAATAAAGGTGTTATTACTTTCTCTCTTTTTTTTTTTTAAGATTTATTTATTTTATGTATATGAGTGCTCTGTCTTCATGTACACCTGCATGCCAGAAGAGGGCATCAGATCTCATTATAGATGGTTGTGAGCCACCATGTGGTTGCTGGGATTGAACTCAGACCTCTTAAAGAGCAGCCAGCCCCAGGTGTTGTTACTTTCTGATTGAATCTAAGAACTGGAAAGGGTCTTACTGAGCCTGAGTCACTTTCTTGTCAGAGTTGAGACACTGAGACATAGACCATAATGCATGGTCTTCTACAGAATGGAGGACTACAACCCTGGTTTTCTAGTGCTCAGTCCATTTGATTGTTTTGTGTGGGGTTCTGCTATATTTAAATATAGCCTATGTCAAATTCCCAATTTTAGTGTTTACTTTTAGGGTTTCTAGTCCACTGAGTATCTCTTTGTATATGCTAGTATCAAACAATAACTAAAAATTACTGAAATCCTTTTTTTTTTGAAAAATACCAGAAATTTTAATTGATTTTAGCTCTGGAACTGAGTCTCAAAATTATTTTTGATAATCTCTGCAGTCCTTTTCTGCTTGGGATACTTTTCAATAACTATTTTAAACATGGTTGTGGGATCTCAAACCTAAGGGCCTTGTACACACTGTGCAAGCCATCCTCTGCTGCACAGCACCCCAGACTAAACAACTGACTTTTAGAAAAATTGGTAACTGTTAATTAGAATTAGTATGCCAGAGAAGACTGAGTTTCTACTCAGATCTCTTTATGTTCCAATTGTTGGCGTTGCATTGCCCATGTTATGTTAGGACTTAGTACATGAAATGATTGTTCAGGATTAACTCCAAATTCTAATCCTGCCCAAGTTTTAATTTAAACATTATTACTGATTTAATAACAGATTCATTCAGGTTAGCCACACATTGGGGTTATTATTGTAAAGATGACATAGACAAATCATGGAAATTGATTCTATGTGAAAACCCCAAAACTAGAAAATCCAAGGCTGAGAACCTCCATAGCAGAAATTCTGGCCTTTATTGCTTCTAACTGGTTATAGTATCTACTCAGTTTCCCCGTTAGAGCCCATTTGCTTAGTCAACTGTTTTTAAAATCTATTTATAACCTCAGTAATTACAGCTTTCTCATGGAATGAGTGTATCTAATAGCTCTGCTAACTGCTTCATGTCTTCTCTCCCTGTATGCTGTTTGCTTCAGCAGCTACCAAATATTATTTGGAATCTTAAGTTCTTTTCCAACTTTGTATTCCTAGTTGGCTTACCTTCTTAACAGGCCCTTTTATTTGTTTTTAGCTACCCAAGATTTTGATCTCAATTACTCGTACAGCTGAAAATGTCTAAACATGGCTAAATTATTGATGCTTTTCTATTACTTGGAAATGAACGGTATATTAAAGTATAGTTTACCAGAGAACAATAGTAAAGTAGGTCTTTATTGACATTTCTTGAGTTCTCTTTATTACAAGTTTCTTCTGAATTAATGTACTATATTTAGTAGATCTACATAAAATCTCAGTTTAATTTAGATATTTAATTAATCCATATTTATAGTAATTGTTTTAGATTATTGACTAGCTCTTCTCTAATAATCATGAATGTATAAAAGACAGGGCTTTTTAAAGCTCATAATAGAAACTAATATTAGCATAATGGCAGAAAGAGCCTTTGACTAAATATAAATATGAAATTACCATTTCTTAAACTACTAATGCATTTAAAGTAATATGTCAAAATGACTGATGGTTTTAGCTGTTGCAATAAATTTGTATAGATAGGAAGTAATATGTGACTCCAGTTTGATTCAAAAGATTGTATATCCCACAGACTAAATTTTAATTCTGATAGTTAAAACAAATAGTGGTATCTAGAAGTATTTCATAGAGCTAAGTACAAAGAGTTTTAAATTTTATATGACTTACATTATTACTTGGAAATCAGTGTACAGCAGTGCTTTGAGGTAGAAAAAAGCTTTCATTGTGTTAGTATAAGCATCATTAAATTAGTGTAAGTTTCATCAAGGATTAGCCAACTTTGGAGATTTTAGAATATTTCAACTACCCTGTTTTTTCAAGTTTTTATCATATGCACAAATATATTTTAATTTTATCATTCATTGTTATGAATTGAAATAAATTTTATGAAGAAACCCACAGGAAAAATATAAAAATAATGCCGGTACTTACAGACTAATATTTTCAAATGGAATGATTGCTTACATTTATTCTATGCCCTGAAAGAAATGCATCTGAGAACACTATTTTCATCATTCAGTGGCCATTGGTATAAAATCAGTCTTTGCCCTTGTAAAAGAATATTTCTGTAGAATGTATATGGTTAACCCAAATTTTGACCCACAAAAAAAAAAAAAAAGAATTGTTCAGTAAATAGTAAAACATGGCCTTGTCAAAAGTTCATCATAATGTAATTACTGCTTTACTTTATTATTCTTGACTGGCATGGGACTCCATTGTGAGCTGAAAATACCATGTATTTAATACACTAATTTACCGACTATAGCTTAGCAAGAGTTCTCACTTTGTGATTCTGTAACTGACAGACAGGGCAGTGGCTTACTGTTCCTGCCCAGCATTCCAAGAAAAGACCAACTTAATGCCTGCCAGTTCAGGAAGACACCACAATTCTAAAATTCAGGGACACTACCACTTCCACACCATCATAACTTGAAGAGGCTGTGTATATAGAGTGTACGTTTTCTTAGAACCACTGGCTTACTTAGTGTATAATGTGTTTTTAAATGAGAATAATAAAATTGTGTACGTTTATAAGCTTATATTAAAGCTTTTATGTTTTTCTTTTTACTCTTTGAACACATCAGAGAACAGAAATAGCTGGAATGCTATCTTAAGCCAAAAATCTATTTAAATGCTTATTTAATGCTGCTTAAATGGAGAAATATATGTAGAACATGCAAAGCTCTACCTGAAGCTATCCCATTGAGAGACTGGGCAACATGACACTGAATCCAAGTCGACCTTCCTCATCAGAGGTAAGACAACCATGCCTATCATTGGTTTTGAAAAAAAGCAAAAAAATATGAATGACGGTTAGATACTGATTCTACCATGATCCCAACTTCCTTGTCACATTATCAGATTATGGGATTATGCTTCTTACATCTCTAACTTACTTTCTCTAATCTTCTTTTACTACGATTAGTAATGATCTGTACCTAGCTTAAATTCTATAGGACATGGGATCACTCTGGCTCATACTTTTGACAAATAGTCATTTTTGTTGTACTTTGCTAAACAGCCCTAATAATACATTGTGCACCTAATCTTTCCCGGAGAACTGAGGAAGAATGAACAAGAATAAGGACCACTTGAACTTTAAATTCATTACCATGAGTCTCAAGTGAAATCTTTTCTGGAAGGCATTCATAATATGTGTTGACCTACTGTTTGTACAAGTATTTTGTGCCACAATAAATTACCAACAACTTCCTGTTCTTTCTTATTCTACCCCCATCCTCTTTTCACTTTTCATAAACCCACTCTTGTTAAAGTCACCTCTTTATCATGAAATTCATTAGTTAATTTTCCTAAACATGCTTGATCTGATTGAAAACAACAGCTGATACCATTAATCCCTCTCTTCCTTGTTAAAATTCCTTCACATTGCTTCTTACATTATCTTGGACTGTCTCCATTATCTTGGATTTCTTCCATTATCTTGGTTGTTCATTTTCAGTCTTCTTTGTTGGATCTTCCTCTTCTTCCTACATCTTTATAATGGATCATCTCAGCTGTTCTCTCTGCTCTTGTTCTGTGGTTGGTCCCATCCAGCCGATAGAATTTTTTCTTTTTGTTTTTGGGTTATTTTGCTTTTCAAGACTTGGTTTGTCTGTGTAGCCTTGGCTGTCCTGGACTCACTTTGTAGACCAGGTTGCCCTTGAACTCAAAGAGATCTGCCTGCCTCCCAAAGTGCTGGGATTACAGATGTGTGCCACTGCATGTAGCTAGCCTATAGATTGTAATGCTAGCTTTATAAGGGCTTCATTTTTTTCTCCTTTCCAAATTCCAGCTCTTATATACATATATTCAAGCTGACCATTTGACATTGCTGTTTAGATGACCAATAAGCATCTCAACTTAACATATCTGAGACTGGTTTCTAACCCTGCCCCAGAAACTTGCGCTGCTTGTTCCTTTTCTAGGATGATGGCAATTTTTTTTTCTCTTCTGATGCAAATCCTTTTAGCTAATACTTGATTATTCTTGCACACTTGACTATTCTTGACTGCCTAAATACTGGGATTACAGGTGTACCCCACCATACATATCTTCTAATATACTAATCTTGATTGAATTCTGGGCTGAAAAAATTGAGTAAAATTTAACAGTATATTCTGAATATATATCAGATGCTAGCTGACATTAATAAATAAATGTTTTATGTGAAAATAAAAATGTTAGAGAAATCCTTATTTATAGATAATGGGTATTAAAATATTTAGGGATACTGTGATATGAAATTATGGTATCAGATTTACTTTGTTGTGTCGAAAAAGAGAGGGTACCAGATATACTGGTGCATACCAGTAATCCTACTATATTTGGAAGACAAAGGCAAGAGAAGAGTTAAAAATCTGTCTCACATACAGTGAGTTCAGACAGAAAGGAAGGAAGGAAGGAGGGAGGGAAGGAAGGAAGGAAGGAAAAAAGGAAGGAAGGAATGAGGGATAGACATGGCAGAATGTTGACTTTTATGTAAATTGTAGATTTTTAAATACTCATAATTTTTGTATGTATATATATATTTTTCATCTGAAACAAAAATGTGAAGTATGCCATGTCTTTTGGTGCTCCTATCAAAGCATGTGACCCTTCTTCCTTGAAGGTTCTACTTACTTTGCTATCCTTTTACCTCCTCTTTGCTTCATTCCTCTTCAGGTTTGTTTCCTTCAATTTTGAGACCTTTCCCTTAGCTCTTCCTATGACTCTTTCTGTCTCTAGGTGTTCACTTGACTGGATCATTCTTTCCCTCAAGTCTTTGTTCAGACCTCAGCACAGTCCTACAACACTAACTCTTCTATTAAAGCTCACAACAGCATCTTCATGCCTTTACCTGCCCATTTTTCCTTACCCCGAGATCATTATATTTTCTAGTAGATACCCTTTCAAAGAAATTCTTTAGTCTGTTTTATACTCCTTAACCAAGGTATCTAATCCCTCACAGAACCAAGATTAGTTGGAGGCAAATTAGGTACTTAGTCTGGGTACAAAATTTAAGGAAACACCAACGTGAAGGAACAAACAAAACAAGAGTAAATCAAGATAAAAATTTTAATACAACATTTTTAAATTATAGTTATTTCAAAAATTCATAGTGAATACTTTACAAAGACTGTAAATAGAGATAAGATCTGATGCTGTCATGTTGTGAGCTATTTTGAGACCTAAGGCAAAAGGGAAAATATAGGAGACGTATATACATATTCTTTTAATGTGTTTTTAAATGGTTAATGGATTTAATGAAAATACTATTCATGAATTATTTGCTATAAAGCCAGGCTTTTAATATTAGAATAAGATAAGAATAGAATATTTTAAAATGTTCAATTTTTTGACCATGTTAACATATAGAAAAATATTACATGTATTCCTTTGAAATACGTATATGCATTTAATTTAGGAAATATTAATATATTTGTTAAACATCAAGTTATAATTAACTTCAAATTCTAACTAGGGAATAAGCTTTTAAATGTTATATTGTTGAAAATACAGCATAGTCATTGGTAATATTTTATCATCAAAAGTATAGCAGCAATTAATTTGGTTTATAAAACAGCTTAAACAAAACCTTCAGTTCAAGAACCATCTTATCTCCTGTTTAAAAAAAACTACTGATTTTAATAAAGATTAATCTTATTTGTGTGTGTGTGTGTGTGTGTGTATCATGAACTATCAGAGCTAAGAGAGGACAGTATTGGATCACCGGAAACAGGAGTTACAGGCCCCATGGGTGCTGGGAACCAAACTTGGGCACTCAGAAAGAGCAGCAAGTGCTCTTAACTGCTGAGCTATCTCTTTAGCCACTTATTCAAACTTTTAAAGTTCCCAGAGATTTAGTTATAGTTAAGAGTATAATGATTCAAGTTCTTTGAACTTTAATGTGCAGTGGATAGCAACCTTTCCTAGAATACGGAACATGAGACTCTGCTATAGTTTTTTGTAGTAATCTAAATATTTTAAATGCATTACTAACTAGAGATATAAAAATATGTCATCGATTTAATTTTAAGTGGGTAGTTTGGTACAGTCATCAATAGGCTAAACTAACATCAAGAATAGATTCTTCCTAGAGCTCTAGGGAACAGATATATACCTCAAACCACATTATTAACTTTTGGATTGTCACTGTGAAACAACAATCCCTCAACCTTTAATGTGCAGACAATATACAAAGGATAAGGATTCCAGGAGGTCATATTAAAGGAATTGAGAATGTAAAATGGAGGTGAGTGATAAAAGCCAATGATAAGAAAACACCGTTTCCATTTCCAGCTTATGATAAGGGCTGGGTAAGAGACTACAAAGGGCTCAAAAAACAGGCCCCTGAAATAGCCTAAGATATAGGCCAAGGAAATGGATGAGGAAGACAAGACCTTCAAGTAGAATCAAGAAGAGTAGAAGAAAGAAAATCTCAAGGAGCTAAAAGCCAGGCCTGCTGGAAAGGGACCCATAGCCACAAATGAAATTAGGAAGTCTGGCAAAAATAAGTTGTCCTTGTATTCAAAATAATAGCAAACCCTCTTTCATTTCTATCTAAACATCTGGATTCCCTACCGTAACATCTTTTTACTGCCTAAAGCTATGAAGTGTTATCCTGGAGCCTGTTGTACATTGTAGTAAACTTTTGTTTAGAAAGAAGAACAAAAAGAAAAAGAAAGAGAGAGAGCACCTAATATTCTTACAGGATGCCACAGGAAAACTGTCATTTATCAAAGGTGTTGAGTAAGCTGCGAGCCAACAGGTATTGTTTCAAAGGAAAATGTGTTCCAAGTGTCAGATGATCAACTTAACAAATTTTTGTTTTATCATTTTTAGATAAGTGCATATATGCTGTATTTCAATTGTATTTATATAATTTAAATTCTATAGGAAATAAATTGATTCTTTTTCTACTTTAGAAAAAAATTAACTGATGTTTTTCTTATTCAGTTGGTGGAACTTCATGTTTTTTATGTCCCTGAAGGATCGTGGAACTATAAATTAAATACTATTTCAATAGAAGTTATTAACAAGTTTATTTCTGCTGGATTTATAAGGCAAGTATTTCATGGTCATAAAACAATCTCTATAAAAAAAAAAAAAGAAATATAGCCTGGAGAGATGGCTCAGATGTTAAGAGCACTGGCTGTTCTTCTAAAGGTCATGAGTTCGATTCCCAGCAACTACATGGTGGCTCACAACCATCTATAATGAGATCTGTCTCTCTTCTGTCATGCAGGTGTACATGCAGGCAGGACACTGTATACATGATAAATAAATCTTTTAAAAAAAGAGAAATATATTTTCTAGAAATTAAAAAAATCTTATAAGTGAAAAATATTCATATGATTTATTGATTGTTCAATAAATGCTGTCAATAAACAGTACTGTATAAGGCTAGTGATATAGATCAAAGATAAAGTAATAAACAAGGCCCCAGATGTAATCATCAATACTACAAGAAATATATAAGCTTTGTATCTTAAACATTGCTATAGGGACAGATGTCACCTGGCCATAATACTACTACTGCTCAGAAAACCGTGTATGACCTGTTTGTTACAAAGATTGCACACAAATGTAATTAACGGAAATTATCTAAAATTTAAAACCTGTTGAAATATGAACAGTAGTAGTTAAAGCAACATATTGACAATGGCCTTTATAATTGCTTAAAATGTTGGTATGTATGTATATATGGGTATTTTCACATTCAGACAGACACGGCACTATGTGATCTGGTAATTTGTTTTCCCCTAGAATGTATCTCTGCCCCTAAAATTTCCTATGTCTTTCCCCAGTCACTTTGATTTCCTTTTTGTTCTAGAATACATTATATATAGTCATTATATACAGACGTGAGCTGCTGAGATTTGTCAGCAACTAAAAGCACTTACCACACAAGCCTAGCAACCTGAGTCCAATTCCTGGAACCCACATGAAGGTAGAAGGGGAGAAGCAACCCACAAAATTACCCTCCAATCTCTGTGCACAACCATACATAGGAACATTTTTTGGGAAAAGTATATAAATTCCATATCAGAGTTTTGTTTTAATTATAAAACATGGATATAGATTAGCTAAAACAAACATTTTTTTTCAATACTAAAAGCATTCATTTGTTAATTTTAAGGGACATATTTTTAATCTTTTTGTTTTGAAAAGTACTTACTAGAAACCCTCAAAGTTCTAGGATGTATAGAAACATTATATACATTAAATTGGTTTAATATATTAAATTATTTACATTTGAGTTAGCTGACTAATGACTTGTTGATTCATTAATATGTTCAAAATCTGTTTAAAACTATGTCATGGTATTTCAGAGTATCTCCTCAACTTACTTTACAAGCTCTGAGGGAGCGCCTTGGTGAGTTTCTTGGTGTAGATGCTGTTGCAGAAAAATTTTTATTTCTGAAATGTATTGGAAATAATTTAGCTGTGGTAAGTTTTCTTGCCTTTTTTCCTTCTAAGTAAAGTCTTCTTTTTCAAATTACATTTCTTAAATGCTTACCAAGTCAGTTCCTTCTCCTACTATGAGATAATTTAGGACAAATTCTAAAATGTTTATGATATTTTATTTTAAACAAATATTTATTAACATCTTATTGCATATAGAGATAAATGTGGAATCCATCCTTAAAGGGTATTTGGTTGGTGGTGGAATAAATTATGTAATATTAATACATTGAATGTCATATTTTATATTGTGAAGAAAAATATTTTCCAGCAGAAGAAGAGGGAAGGTAGGGCATTTTGAGGAAGAAATAATAGGCAGGCTTGGATCTTGAAAGATAATATTTGATCTGGAAAATAATGAAGAGCCAGAAAAGATTTCTGAGCAAAGAAATAAAATGATCAGAGGAGTAAGAAATCATGTAACCAACCATGTCAAAAAGCGGGGAGGGGAGAGTAGAGAACCCATTATAAAGTATACTTTTGAATGTCTTGAATGCCAGATGAACACTTAATAATTTTTTTCTGAAGACTTGGAGTTATTGAGCAAAAGAATAGCACAGTTATATCCTTTAATGAAAGTGACTCAACCTTTATTGAGAAGTAGAAGATATTATGGGTATAAGTTCCAGCCAGTTACACCGTCTGAGAAAGCTTAGTTCTTTATGCCTCTACTTTCTTGACTATGAATTACAGATGGTGTTCATATTCCTCTAATGAAATTACGAAGATTAACTGAACTACTTTATGTACTGCACACAGAATAGTGCCAGATACACACTGCATCTCATGCAAATGATTACCATAATTATTATTAGAGGACATAGAATTTTTATTGTGTTGGTTCTGTGAATAAAATTAGGATTAGATTGTACATTAGATCTAGCCATAGTTGCTTTTTATATTTATATGCTGTATGTCTTCCATAGAAAAGCACAGAAAAATAATTGAAAAAGATTATCAAAGATTTCATTTTTTTCTTATGTATTCAATTTCTAGGTGAAGGAAAAGCAAGAATCAGAACTGAAATTGAAATCATTTGCTCCTCCATATGTGTGTACTGTAATCTTAAACTTAGACTAATTTTAAAACTTAAAGTGGATTTTGTTGGTTTTGACCTTTAAAAAAATTTCCTATGTTTTAGGCTCTTCAACCGGAATTATATTTGCTTCCTGTAATAGATCATTTAGGAAATGTTTATTCAGCATCAACAGTTACTTTAGATGAACGGCAGAGTAATAATGACACTACGGAGATTAATGGAACAATCCATAGACCAGATAGTGTAACTTTGTCAGAGGATGAACCTGGAGATCCAAGTTTGTTGGAAAATGCTTGGAAAGACTTTACAGATGAGGAAGAAGGTGATTTCAATTAAAATGGGACAGACAACGAATTTCTTATATATAGTAAATTTGAACACTCAAGCCTATTTACAAATTTTGGGCAAATCTAACCTTACAAATAGAGGCAAGATACAAAGAAAACTGTAGTTCAATTAGGGCTTAAAAATGGACAAGCAGGGGGAAAAAAAAACAGTGAAATACTTTGTTAAAAATGAATTGAGGCTCAGGATGTAATGTGCTAGACTTGCAAACAGGCCCAC
>CM053744.1:9181254-9229058 GCA_028658305.1 Pachyuromys duprasi | reverse complement strand
GCATTTTCTGTTCTTGCAGAGGATGTGAGTTTGGTTTCTACCATCCACATCAGGCTAATCACAACTACTTATACCTCCAGCCCAGGAGATCTGAAACCCCCTTCTGGCCTCCTGCACCTGCACTGGTGTACATACCCATACAGACATACATAATGAAAATAAAGTAGATCTTTAAAAGCACACACAGAAGTATATGGAATTTGAAGAAAGACACCTAATCTTGACTTCTGATTTCCACAGGTACATGTGTACACACACCTATACATGTAAATGTAATTATATTCTCTAGATTGTGATTGTTGTCCCAGAGGCTTACTGCTGAATAAGCTCACCCTTTCTAGTTCCTTCTGAACTCTGGCTGGTTCAACTCAGCTGTTCTTGCTCAAAACTCCTATTCAAGCTGACTGATTCAAACTGTCTTCTCACTGAATTGCTTTGCTTGGACAAACTGCCTCTGAATTTCATGCACTGAACTGCAGTGCGTTCACTCCCAACTGACTGCCAAGTGACTGACCTCACTCCCCTTCAACTGTCTCTCTCTCCACACTTCCTAATTACCTCTCCTGTGCTATTTTCATGGGAGTTGGGTGTATCCTGTCTATGACTCATTCTGTCAAGTCTTTCTCTGATTTCTCACTTTGTCTGCCCCTCAATTAGATGTCACTTTTAAACATGCCTGCTTCCTTCTATAAATTAAACTTACTTTCAATTTTTGGGATTAAAGGTGTGTACTAAGGGCATGTCTGCATTCCAGCCAGATCACAGAGACCTAGAAGGCCTTTAGATATGATCCCTTGCCAGAGCAGCCATGTTGCTGGATTAAAATTTCTCTACACAGACACTGGTGCACCTGCATACACATGTATACACACAAAATGGCAGAAAGCTAAAATGCTTTAATTAAATTAAGGTTACATAAACAAAACTGTTTAGAAAAATGTCACTTTATCATTTTCATAATTTTCATGGGCAAATAAGCTGTGAAAGGAAAGAGCAGGTCTACTAGATGTTAGTGAAGTACATCTCTCCTGAACTAATGGCAGCATCCATTACTTCATAACTATATTTGCTTCATAACTATTTTTCTTGTCATCTCAGTTTAATCCACACCAAATGATATTTCAGATTTATCAATGCCTTTAATATTTTCTGCATTGATATTTAATATTACTTGATGTGAAATAAATATTTGGTTAGAATCTTTATCTTGGCATGTCTCTACTTTTCATTTATGGTAATCACCTATGAACTAAGGGGAAAAATTAAAAACATTCACAGTAAAATTCAGTATTTCTGAATAGTACAAGGGAGAGTACCTAATGAAGGTGCAGTTGTTCCTCATAAATCTTCTGAGTTGTGTGAGATTTCATATTCTACATAAATTATGATAACTGCGCACAACTTTTTAAAACTTGGTAGGAAAGTTAAATTATACTAATTACTCACAAATGTGGTTATTTTACATTTATTTGTATGTCTCTCTGTGTGGAGGTCAGAGAACAATGTATAGGAATGGGTTCTCTCCTTCTACCATGCTGGTTCCAGGGGTTTAAACTCAAGTCTTCAGATCTGATGAGTGCCTCTACCTGTTAACCCATCCTGCCAGCCCAAGACAAATTTTTAAAGTAAATTTTTATTTTTTGTATTAATTACAGTTTATTCACTGTTTATCCCAGCTGTGGCTCCCTCCCTCATCTCTTCCCATTCCCTTCTCCAAGTCCACTGGAAGGGGAGGAGGAGGAGGACCTCCCCTTCCATCTGACCCTAGCTTATCAGGTCTCATCAGGATTGGTTGTGTTGTCTTCCTCTGTGGCCTGGCAAGGCTGTTCCCCCCTCATGGGGCGGGGGGGTGTGTGTCAAAGAGCCTGCCACTGAGTTCATGTCAGAGACAGTCTTTGTTTCCCTTACTCGGGTACCCACTTGGAGACTGAGCTGCCATGGGCTACATCTGAGCAGGGTGTTCTAGATTATCTCTATGCATGGTCCTTGGTTGGAGTATCAGTCTCAGAAACGAAAGACCTTAAATTGGATTCATTTTTGGTCCTTTTCTAAAAACAAAACAAACAAAAAACATACAATCCAAATGAGATGCTAATGCATGCCTGTTCTTTAAAGTTCCAAAAACTGCAGTATGTATCAAGAATAAAGATTAATAATGATTCTACTACTCAGAAGTAACTTGTCAAGATTTTGATAATGTATGTATTCTAACTCTTATTGATCATGTGGTTTGAGTGTGAAATGTTTCTTTAAGGATCATGTATTTGAGGACTTTTGTCCCTAGCTGCTGGTGCTGTGTTAGGAAGCCTGTTGAACCTTTAGGCCATTAGCCTATTGGGGTGGGAGGTAGCGTGTCCCCCACAGGTACATGAGTGAACATCTACTCATAAGCTTACGGCATTGTTTTAGGAAGTTGTGGAAGCTTGCATATGAGAACTTGCATATGAGAAGGTGCAGCAGGGCATGGTGTTTGGAGGTCACCGCCACTTCGACCACAGCTCTTGGCTTCCTAGTCATTCCATGTAACAAACAACTGCCACATGCTTTTGCCAGAAGAGCCACAATCTCCTCTAAAACCATGAGCACCACCATGTTCTCCCAACCTTGAACTATCTGTCTTGCTATTTCTTCGTTTAGAAATGTTCGTAGATATTCTGGCTTTGGGTGATAGTCATCCACACTTTTATGCTTAGTCAAATACATTTTCAAGTTGTATATTTTGACTCATCCATTTTATTTGGGTGAGTTATTATAATATAGCTATTGATTGTCATAGCAAGAAGTTTTCATTTGTATTTTTTCATCCTATAAGAAGGAATTTATAATTTTTTATTGTTCAGGTTAGTATACAAAGAAATTTCTTGAAAATATTCTATTAGTCTATTTTAAATAGAAGAAAAGAGCTGAAATCATTTCTTTCCTTCTGATTCACCCTGTTCAGTTTCTTCTGAATGTGAATTATCCTCGGAAAAGCAAGGCTGATGAGAACATGCAAAATGTATGTTTGACTTGTTTATTAAAATGAAGAAAGGGAGTGATGGAACATCCCTGATCTGAAACTTGAAGTCATTGCCCCAAAATAAAAATACCCCAGATTCTGAAACTTTTAAAATGCCGACATGAATACCTCCAGAATGCTCCCTTCATATAATCATGATATGGATAGAATTCTCAGGATTTAGTTAATAGGGATTTATTCAAACATTTTTTACCATTATAGTATGAGGGCAGAGGATGAAGATGTACCAGTAACTTGTATTTCTGGAGAGGTAGGTTAGCTTGAGAATTCAGTGGACAGTGGAAGCTACCTAGAGTATTTAACAAGAGTGACAGGATGGAATTTCAGTCCTAGAAACACAATTTAGGTAACAATAAGAATAGACTTGGGTACTACAGGCCTGATCTAGGAAAATGATAGTTGGGATTTGAAATCAGATCTTGAAGTCAGGGATTTGAAAGGTTTGGAACGTGTGCTTCACTTTGCCATTGTTCCATTTTAAGGAGGAAGACAATGCCAGAACTTGAGCTTTGTTTCATTAAAGCTTTGTTTCATTAAAGAGGCATATTGAATTTTCACTATTGATTTAAAATGTTACACAGATTATTAGTTCGCTGCACCTTCACACACCTTTTATTTTCTTGAGTTTCTCTTAACTTTGTGACAAATAACTCACAATACAAATCTTAGTTTCACAGTAATTCCCCTTTCTGTGAGTCTGTACATTTTCACAAAACATTTTATCGTTTTACAAGGGTAAATATAGAAATAGGACTTTTGTTATAAAGATGCATAGATATCATGCTTGCCATGTATCATGCTTTGAAATATTGTTGGTAGGAATGAGGAATATGCATCTTCTGTTCCTACCAGAATGGGCACACAGATATTCTAGATTTTGCATTGTCATTTCTTTGCCGGGAGTTGGGGAGATAGGGGGATGTGAGCAGAGTGGTGTTTTACTACTTTTAAGTACCTGTTATATTCAGTTATGATTAATTTAACATTAATTAGATCATTTTGAAAATTCCTGTTTTCTTGACTTTGCCAAGTATCAATGTGGAAATGAGTGGTAGCTAAATTAAATGTAAAGTGATACAGCTTCAAGTTGAAGAAAAGGTTTTGTTTGTTTGTTTATATGTATCGGAGTTTTGCCTGCTGTATGCGTACTGCAGTCATGCAGTGTCCAAGGAGGCCAGAAAAGGGGATGTTGGATCCCCTAGCATAAGAATTAGCAGATGAGCGCAAGCCACCATCTCTCCACACCTCAGAATTTCTATTTTAAAAAAGGAGATTTTATAACTAGAAATACGTATAAAATAAAAGTTTCCTTCTGTTTTCATACCAGCATTTTCTTAAGTAGGATCGTCAGAACATTATTTCAAAATCATCTTTAAAAAGCAAAAGGTTTTATGAAGAATAAGCTTGATAAAACCTAACTTATTTCCTCTTTTAGATTCATGTTGCACCTAAGAAATATTGCAGTAGCATGTGTGCACATGTGTGTGTTTGTGGTGTTACGGTTTAAGGTGGGTGATCAGTTGAGTTCACCAAAGAATCTTTTAGTCACATAAACTAATATTTTGTGAAACTCATTCTGAAAAATATAGATTTGTATTTACAAAGTTCATGAGATAAGGTTATAAATGTATAAATATATATATTTATATGGATAGCTATAATATGAAAACAATGCTTATTTTACTATTTTCTTAATGTGTGAATTTTATTTGCCATTGCATGAACATAAACATCAGTTGAGGAAAGCCAGATTATACCAAATCACCGTGGAAATTCCAAGTTGCCAGGATCATTGGATGAATTAAATGAGTGTTTTATGAACCTAAAAAGGTAATTACTACCAGTGGTGATTGTATAGATCCTAACCTGGAATATAAAGAAAATAATGTGTTTATATAACAATTTAGATTACAGTCTTTTTGAATTAAGCAACAATTGTATGAGCAAAAGAATCATATTCACTAAAGAATTATGTTTCTAAAATTTCTACTTATTTTTAATCCTAACATAGATCATAGTGATGTCTATTCATATTAAATGCAGATTCTGTTGACCATAATAGAAAGTAAATATATGGCCAGAATGATTCTATTGTGTTTAAAAACAAAACAAAACAAAACAAAACAAAACAAAAACCCCAAAACCAACAACAACAAGAAACAGGGTCTCACTATGATGCCTAAGCTGGTTAGGACTACTTTTACAGGCCACCCATCACCCATCTGGCTTTGAGGTTAACATCAAGCATTTTAAAAGTTATACTTGTGTTATTATACTGTGCATGCAATCATTAATGTATGAATATTGGGGCTGGAGAGATGGCTCAGTGGTTAAGAGCACTGTCTGCTCTTCCAGAGGTCCAGAATTGAATTCCTAGCAACCACACAGTGGCTCACAACCATCCATACTGGGGTCTGATGCTCCCTTCTGGCATGCAGGTGTACATGCAGTCAGAGCACTAATATATATAAAATAAATAAATAATTCTTTAAAAAATTACTATGTAGATACTAATACTCATAGAATCGAGTATTAATATGGCTTTCAATTCTGTTGTTTTTTCAGTCCATTTCTTTGGAGAGATGAGGAGGAGGAGGAACAGGAGGCACAGGCGGAGGATGAAGCAACCATCAGTAGAATGCAGGCCAAACTGGTAAGACATTAAAATTTTTACTTGAATGTAGCACTTTAACATAACATAAATAGAGAAATTAAAACTGAGCTATAGATTAAATATATAAATTGTTATTTATAATGCTATAAATATATTCTTATAATATCAGGATTATCATTGGAAATTCGATTTTTGTTTCTGCTTTTCTGAAAAGACATGTCCAAATGAGTGGAATAAAAATGCTATCTGCAACAGCTATTTATATTGTTTTCTTAAATGTTTGGACTGTTTTTAAGGCACTCTAACTTTTTATTGGCAGTTTATTAGATAATGTTATTGAAAATTCTTTTAAGTGTATTTTATTACCTCAGCTCTTTAGAACAGATTTTCTGAGTGTGATGACAGAGTGGATAGTATCTGTTGATTGTTATCCAGTTCTCAGTCACTAGCTGTGTAGCTGTGGATTTGCTGTTTGATATGGTGAGCATCAGTCGAGAGGAGCTAGTAGACACTATTTACATCATCAGTTGATTCTGTAGAGCTAAGAAGAAATGGAGAGGATTTTGTAAACATATGCAGCATGAATTTAGGACATTATTAAGATGATAGACATACTATAATAGCTAGCTGTAAGTATCTATTACCAGGTACCATTCTAAGCATTTTACAGATATTGATTCATTTAATTCCCATTTCCTCTGCAAATAACAACAAATCTTATGAGGTAGATATGATTATAAATCTTGGTTGTTAACTTAGTTGGATTGCAATATGTCTAGGAATTGGTAAGGCACATTTCTGAGGCTGTCTCTGAGGGTGCTTCCAGAGAGATAAGTGGCGAAGATCTAACTTCAGTAAAGATGCCATGCTCTAGCCTACTGGGGCAGAACACAGGCAGAGGAAGAAGAAGGTCTTCTTGGCAGATATTCTTGTTCTGCTTCCTGGTCAGTGTGAAGTAAACAGTTTGCTGGGCCACACACTATTGCCACATTGTCTGCGTCATCACAGGCATGCTAATCATAGAGAGAGACAGCTATGGACTGAGATCTTTAAAACTAGTGCTGAAAGCAATCTACTTCCTGCAGACATTGTCAAATACAGGTGTTTTCAGTGGCTAAGCATTTTTTTTCTACTAACTTAATTCAATGGAATTCTCATCTTGGTCATTAGCCCTCTAGAAACACCTCTTCTTTCAAAACGTTTTGCTCACGCCTTTAGAAACAGTATGTGGTCATGATAACTACCTCCAGTCCCCTGAATGTATTTTCAGTTTCTTGTTTTGGTACCCTCTCATTCAAATCTTTTTGCTCTAGGTGGAATCCTGCCTTTCTAAAAGGAGCAAAATTGAAATTTCTATGCTATCTGTGTATAGTGTTTTCTAATAAAAAGTGTTCATCTGACTGCTGGAATGTGATGAACTCCTGGCCACACTATGAGTTACATTTAAATGTAAATTGCAGGATTCTGTGATCTTATGCTGTACATACATTATATTTGTCTTCTTTTTAGGGCATCTGAAAGAGAAATTTTAATTCTGAAAGAGAAATTTTAATTTCCATTACCTTGTAGAACTTGATTGTGTAACCTACTAAAATAATCTACAGAAACAAAATACAAGACTTGATTAATTCAAAAGTTGTAACGAGTAAATCAGATAATTAACCTAACCATTGAAAACAATTCAAGATCTATAAAAGTAATGAGAGAAAACATCAACATGGCATATAGGCTTAAGTTAACAAGAAAAGATAAAAATATGAAAATTGAAAACAATTGAGGCAAGAGCTGGCAAGATGGCTCAGCAGGTTAAGGCACTTTCTATCAAGCCTGATGACATCAGCACACACCTGACTGAGGAGAGAACTGAGTCCTGCAAGTTGTCATCTGACCTCCATAGGCACATGCCACACACAAAACAGGTATATAGATGCAAGAAGAAGGGAGGAAGAAGAGGAGGAGGAGGAATAAGTCATTTGAGGGAATATAGCACATAGGAGGTAGGACATATACGAATAAGATACAAAACAATCTACTAATACTTAGAAATTGCAAAGGCTCATCAATTTTCTTGGCAAGTATAGATTATCAAAATTGACTCAGGGTTAAAAAAAATCAATAGCCATCTTTAAAATGTTAAGAAGCTATTATATTGAGCCACTAAAACTAGAAATCTTGAAAAGAAATCACACTTGGAAGAAAGATAATGAACTTCTAAAGCTTTTGTTTATACTGTCTTCATAAAATGCCCAAGTAATAGTGAAATGGAGACACAAGACATGAGACATAATCTATAGCTAGAAACATAGAACTGGGAATTCATCACTATATACTAAAAACACGTTGCTGATGTGCATTAGCAAACACATGTAGACAAAATGAAAGAATACTTCCTGCTCTCAAGTTCTGTTCATTCTCATGCTTGTTTACAGGTGGGTGAGGAGCCCAACACATTGCCAGGTCTTATTGACTTGCCTTCTCAACGAAGTTCAAGACTAAGTGAAAACTCTCTATTAAAAATTGAGAGTAAGTATTTGTGACATCATGAGTATAGATATTTCTATGTGAGGCAAATTTAAATATGTTAACAAGGACTTAACTGCTTAATGGCCAAAAAGCTTCAGTTTTTGAATGTTTTTAAACTTATGGAGATATATGGTGGGAATGGTTATACAGCAGTGTAGTAACTTAGTGCCACTTAATTGTATACTGAAAAGAGGTAAATAGTAAATTTTGGTATATGTATTGTATTCTAACAAAAGCTAGATGATATTAATGTTATGTTGGTTACAGTGTATAGTTAGTCACTAATATCATTTCATTCACAAATATGCATTTTCCATGTAAGATATAGCTACAATAACTTTGAGCCCCAAGTAAATTGACCAAAAATTTAGAAGCTAAAAAAATGTAAGAATTACTTAAACCTGACCACCTAGTTTCACACATATATGTAAATGCAGAAGAAATGTACTGTTTTACAATCCATGCAAATCAAAATGTTTCCTCCATTCTCTCCATAGTGGTAAGAGCACTATGTAAATTTTATTGTTGTTTACACACTTTCAGGTTTTTAACTCTTCTTTTGGAATATGAACCATCTTTTAGCTTTTCAGAATTGATGAGTATGGTTATAATCTCTATAGGAGAGAAGCTTATTGAACAAATGAAACAAGTAAAAGAAGAAAGAAAATATCTGGAAAATATTAGAGACGAACTAATAAAAAAAGTTGAAAAGCTGTTTGAACAAAATAAATCAAAACAATATCATGGTAAAGTTTATTACCCATATTTTATAACTATAAAGAAAACTAATCCTAAGTTCTACAAAATTGATACTTTCATTATAAATAATAACATTATAATTAATATTTAGTTTCACTTGCTATAGCTTAAGTAAAACATGATTGACATTCATTCAACATAGAAAACACAATCATTTCTCAACTTTTATACAATAACTGCTTTGCATATGGCTTTGTAAATTAAAACTCAGTTATTTTTGCCACCAAATTTATTTTTAATTCAATAAATATTTATGTGTTTAGCAGATTTAGACACTGTTGTAGGGCTGAGGAGGTAGTAACAGGCACACACAATCATTTTCTTGCCATTGTAAGTCTTAGGGTCCAATGGAGAAATGAGAACCAAGTGAAGAATAATAATAGATCTTGTTTAGTGTGATAGTAAAGAAACTGTAAAATTGTATGGATAGGAATTTGAAGGGAGAACACCTAAATTGGATGGGGGAAGAAATCAAGAAAGCCTTTGAGAAAAAATGGGATCCACTAGGATCCAAGTGTGCTTCTTGACTGCAGGCCCTCTGCATGCCTTTCCTTAGTCATCAGTGATCTTTTTCCTACTTGTCCTCTTCCTCAGTTCCACTCTGCTCACTAGGTTGCTTTCCACAGGTCATTTAAGATCATACCATGAACTGTAGTAGCCGTCTTTGAGTCTTTGAACTGCCCTGGGTACTTAATTTTGGGATATATATGCCTCTCTGCTAGTATGAATACATGAGGGAACTTAGGAGAAAAAGTCATTTGCTTGCAATAAAATCAGAAGGTATATGATTAGGGATAGTAGGAATGAATGGAAATGTGAGCCAGAGTGAAGAAAGTGTAAGATAATGGTTTGGGAAATGTTAAATTATTTGAGAGGCCTTCATTTGGGGTTGCATTTGAGTATTATAAAGAAAATGCCATAAATGGAATGAACTTATTTTAGGATTCTTGATTTCAGCAAAATACTAAAACTGCAGTAAAAGTGCCTGAAGGCCACAGACCATTTCATAAGCTCCGAAGACTATTCAAAAAGACTATTAGTTACCTTAAAAGCAGCAGCAGCGACTCAGCCTTGAGTAATGCTGAGAGTCAAATGAACACCACACTAGAAGTCACAGGGCCTTGATTCCAACACTGAATCAGTCTTTACTTACGCAAGTTTTTTACTTTTTTCCTATCTAAAATGAAAATTATGAGTCACTTACAAGTAACACACTCGCACTCTCAAATATTTAGTGATCCTGCTTTGTGCCAGCTATTGTTGTAAGGACTAAGGATACAGCAATGAAGAGAATAGACCTGGTCCTGGCCCTGCTATGAAGAGCATGCTTCCCAATGGTAGGAGTCTGATAATAAACAAGACAATATCAATTAGTGATCCACATTTTAAACTAATTTTAAAAAGCACAGTTGGGGCTGGAGAGATGGCTTTAGTGGGAAGAGAACCAGCTGTTTGCTGTTCAATTCTCAACAACCACCTGTAACTCCAGCTCCAGGGGATTCAGTACCTTCTGGCCTCTGTGAGAAATATATACACATGGTGTCCACACACATACATGTAGGCGAAAACCCATAAAAAAAACCAATATAAACAACAAAATCACAGTTAAGAGTAACACGTCATGGGGCTTCATCTAGGATTGCTCGGAAGGCATCTCTGACAATGAAGAGTAGCACTGTGTTGGCAGCGGGCACTAGAAGAAGCTGCTGAAATCAGATAGCGGGGTTGGAAAGACAGCTAAGTTCTGAGCTAAGTTCCGTGCAGCTATGGGACACGAGACCACCTTAAAGGTAGAATTTTGTCATGTAAGTTTTCAGTTCTATGATAATCTCAAAGAAATAAACACAGGGGCATCTTGGTGGCATTCCACTTTGCAGACTGTTTGTATTTAGTAGCTTTTCCTTAGTACTGAAATAATTTACTTTTCTCAGCAAAACTTGTTTACAGGAATGTTAAGTTCAGAACATGGCTGTTCCGGCAGGGGATCACATTCACAGACCCAGTTGGAATACAAACACGCCTTTAAGTCCTGGAGACAGAGGCAAGCAATTTAAGGCCAGCCTGGCATAGAGCAAGTTTCAGGTAAAGAAAAGCTTAGGTCCAGGCATGGTGGTACATGCCTTTAATCTCAAATGATGAAGAGTTAGGTTGCAGACGAAGTATCCCTGTTTGAAAGTGATGTGTAACTGAGTGGCAGAAACACGAATCAGAGAAAGAGTTGACAGAATAGAATATGGAATAGATAAGGGAATTACAGAATACAAAATAGATAAGGGAAACTACTTAAGGGCCAATACAGAAAGGAGAAGAGGTTGATTTATTGGGCCAGTAATACTGAGACAGGATTGCAGATAACTCAGGTGAAGACCAAATGAGACAGAGAATGAGAAGGAGCCAGGAGATTAGAGCAGATTGCTTGAGTTAGAGGGCAAGCAGAGCGATTGAGAGGCAGAGAGAGAAGCCACATTGAATCAGTCAGCTGGGAGAGGAGGAACTGTGATTTTGTTGTTGTTGTTTATTTTGGTTGTTTTTAATGGGTTTTCACCTACATGTATGTGTGTGGACACCATGTGTATATATTTCCCACAGAGGCCAGAGGTACTGAATTCCCTGGAGCTGGAGTTACAGGTGGTTGTTGAGAATTGAACAGCAAACAGCTCACATTCAGGATACATTTTCCATCTTCAATTAATCCTCTCTGGGCACCCTCAAAGTTGTGTCATAGGTGATTCCAAGTCTAGTCAAGTTGATGATAAAGATTAACTATCATACTACCCTTTAGAACATGAGGGAAAATGCTTAGAGTAACTCTGATAAATGATGAATATGAGTCCACAAAACAAATCCATGTGGTGGCTTAATCAATGAAATAGCCTTAACATTTATCATATCTTTCAAAAATAAGGAAAATAAATATATATTGGTGTTTGTGTGATATTTTTAATTTTTTAAAATACATTTTACCTTTATGTGAATACACATATAGCTGTGTAGATATATGTGGGTACCTGAAGAGACTAGAAGGTGAATCAGATCCCCTGGAGCTAGAGTTAGAGATAGTTATGAATTTCCTGATGTGGGTGCTGGGAACTGAATTCAGGTCCTCTGGAAGAGTAGCACTAAAGAGCTGAGCTTTCTCTTTATCCTCAATACTTTTTAATAAAGACTTTTCAGAAACTCTGCTTAAAGAAAAACCTGTACTTTAGTGCATTTGCACAAGGAAGCAACAGGCAGCTAGTGATGACATATCCTACTGTTGCTAGGTCCCTGAAGCAGGCAGTGGAGATGCCTGGTTGCTAACATTTACAATAAGAATGAATTCTATTGGCTGATAAACAGAACTCAGGGTTAGGGGCCTAGAGGAAGGATCTGAGATAAGTATAAGGATAGATTCTAATGGTGGAGGATTTATAATACGTGATGCCTTTTTCAAAGGGATGTATTCTATTTATTCATTGCAGGACTAGGACCTAAACAATGCCCAGGGTATCGGGGGTAGTAGGAGAGTCCATTTGGAGGCGAGGTCCTAATAGAACAGAAAAAAACAAAAACAAAAACTACCACCAGATTGATTGACCACTTTTCATTCTGGAATTCCAAGAGAACTAGGTGTCTTTCATTTCCTACTGTTGAAGAAAATAGGTCCATGTGATTGACAATCCTGGTTATCCAATGCTTAGTCTAAGCTGTGCTTCCTACATCCATTACCATCCAAAAAGGAAAGAAAGGAGGCATAAGAGGAAATACTGAACCAAAGCAAGGCTGAAATCCAGCAAGGCAAATTCCAAATCCTTTAACTATGTCAGAAGGCTTAGTTGGCTCTTAGATGTCCACTCCTTCCAGCTTTGCTGGCTGCAATATACTTCTGTTTCTTGGACTGTTTCCATTCCTTGTTTGCAGATCTCAGCAGACATCTCAGGGCTCTGACATTTCCAACAATCTTGGGGTCCAGTGCAATCCAGGCTTCACTTTCACAGCTTCACATAATGGCCTCTCAGGGCCTCCTTGCAGTGAGTTCCCTACCACAGACTTGGCCTCGGTAGCTCTCCTTAACCATGGAGGAAGATTCCACAACCCTTTTATTCCTGTAGCTTTGATTCTAAAACCAGAACCATGTGAATGAAACTGCTATGTTCTTGCTTGAGCCAGAAGTTGGTCCCCTTAATTACAACTGCATAAGTTGTCCTTTATAGTTGTTTTTTAGTCTGAGGAAATCCCTTTGGCCATTGCCTTCACAGGTTACAGAATTAGCTGAAGGCATCCTCCCTTTATTACTCCATTTAGTATATGTTTAGAATTCAGGCTTTCTTAAAGTGGGTCTAGCATTGCATTCCTTGTGCTCCTTTTCTCTTCAAACTTACATGTTGTATTTCTTTATGCCTTTCTCTTTTTCATTGTAGATCTGTATATTGGTCACTAATAATCATGTGACACAGTCAATATTAGGTTGACTTGAAATTTCTGCTGCCAGTCATATTAGTCCAACATTTTTCAATTTAACCTTAGAGACATTCTTAGGAGAAAGGCAAAAAAAGCAGTGTTTGCCAAATGATTACAATAATTTTCTCTAGCCCAGTTGCTAATATTGTTCCCCTTTTGAAAACTCTTGAGCTGGGCCTCCATACTTCACATTGCTCTCAGCACTACTACTGCCTTTCAAGTTCTTCCTAGGATGGCTCATTAAAAACCTTACAGCATTCAGCCACTTTCCTAATCCAAAGTCCTAAAGTCAGCCTTCCTCCTACAAGCAACATGCTAAGGCCTGTCACAGCAATATCCTGGCCCATAGTACTAACTTATTTTATATTGCTGTGAAGAGACACCATGTACAAGGCAACCTATAACAAAAAGCACTTACCTGGTGGCTTGCTTACAGTTTCAAAGTTAGTTGATGACCATCATGGTGGGAAATATGGCAGTGGGGCAGTAGCCAAGCTTCTATTTGATCCACTAGCAGGAGGGAGAGAGAGACTGAGCCTGGCCTGGGCTTTTCAAGGCTTCTCCCCCAGAGCTACACCTCCCAACCAGGCCACATCTTCTAATCCAATCCTTCTCAAAGAGTTCTACTAACTTCTGACCAAGCACTCAAATGTATGAGCCTATGGGGCTGTTCTCAAACCAATACACTAAGTGTGTTATTAACTAGCAAACGTTTCTCTCACCTGTAAGGCACTTAATAAGCCCATAAGAGATGGAAAGGAGGAGAGAAGGAAATGCTTTAATTTTTTTTAAAACTCGAGTCCTTTCTACCTTAAAAGTTTAATCCTTTAACAGTATCGACCTATAAGTTGTGTGGGTTTTGTTTTGTCTGTAGACTGCGATAGCTGGAAGAAAAAATACTTTGACAGCAAGAAGGTCACGGCATCACTGGAGGAAGTTTTAAGAAAACTTAGAGAAGATCTGGAACTTTACTATAAAAAATTGCTCATGCAGCTTGAAGCCAGGGAGATCAAGATGCGACCAAGGAATCTGGCAAACATCTCAGATTCTAAGGTACTGTGCCCTTCCATAGGAAAGTCCTGTGCAGGAAGCATGCTCTATACTTGTATTATTGTGTTTAGGATTCTGCGGGTTGCTTGGACAGTTAAAAACAAAATCTGTGGCCTGGTATCCAGGAGAGCCCCTGAGGAGGCAACAGAGATATGGTCTTGCTGCTTTTGGTATTTTTTATTGATGGCCTCATGATTTAAAAAACAAAACAAATAAACAAAAAACAATAACAGCAGTAGAGTTGCCAATGGCAAATAGGATCATATGTTTTTAAAATAGGAGAGAAACCTGGTCCAGAGCCATGAAATAGGGAAATCTTTCCTTTAGCCTGGTGGAGGTCAACTAGGCAGTAACAATGGCCAAGGAATGCTCTGGCTGCCTTTGGCAAATTAACATTACAAAGAGATAAAAACCTGATAAACAAGGGTAAGGTGCTAACTGAGCCCACTGTAGCCCTGTGGGGAGAAGACTTCACTGCATCCAGAGAACTAAAATTACTGCTAATCCGAAGAATTTTTTATATTCTATGAAATTTTGATCAATTCACTTTTTTGAGTTAATTTTGAATCTAACATCACAGACAAGATTATCCTTTATTGCAGAATTCTACCACCTAACTAAATAGGCAAAAATAAGTAAATAAACCCAGTTTGCTTTTTGTTAGATTGATCTTAGACATCCAAAAGACTTTAAAATGTGTTAATTATGATAATGACTTCACTGTAGAATGATGAAATAGTATTTACTATTTTAGGTACATTTAATATAAAAAAACCAAGATCGGCTAAAATAATTACCACATTAGTTGATACTCTTTCAGGATAGTTAATACTTTTATCTTGCACTTTTATTGGTTCAACATGAGAATCTGTTTCACAAAGGAAGTTTAAAATTTTTTTTATTGTTTTGTTTTTTGAGATGGGATTTCTCTCTGTAGCCCTGCCTGTCCTGGAACTTGCTTTATATACCAGGCTGATCTTGAACTCAGAAGCTGTCTGCCTCTGCCTCATAAGTGCTAGGATTAAAGACATGCACCACAACAGCCCTGCATGGAAATTTAACATTTTAAATAACTTCTTTAGTAAAGAGCACTGTATTTCATAAGGGTTTCTGGAAAAAAAGTAGATTTTCTTATATAAAACAGTTTAATTATTAAATGTTTAAAAATAATCCTAATCTGACTCAACTAATATAATACACTGCTGACTTTTAAGTGTTTGCTAATATTTTCATAAGTTAATAGTGTTGATGATGTTAAATTGATGGTCAGTTTTACAAATATAAATTTTGTTTTCTGAGACAGGATCGTAATATGTACCCAACCTGGGCTCACGCTTAAGATCCTCCTGCCTCATTCTCCTAAATACTGAGATTATAAGTGTGTACCATGATGCCAGGATCATTTAAAAATAACACATGACCAGTGTAGAACAGAAGCAGAAGTCGTTGCTAATGCACAAGAATTCAACAGAAGAAAGACATTCAAAACAATGATATTGTTATGGATTGTTTTCATGACCACTTCATAGCTTATGTTCATAAGGAAATTTATGTTAAATACACAAATACACTAAAGAAATAATTTTATGTCTCACACAGAATTATCTTATAATCCAGATTACTGAAGTACAGCATGCAATTGACCAACTTAAGAGAAAATTGGATACTGATAAGATGAAATTCATATTAGAAGTTAAGGTAATCTATATTTCTCCTTATCAGATTATAATATTTATCTTGAAATAAAATAGTTTGGTGTTTTAAATTTGAATGTCAGTGTTATAAGGGGACAGATTTTTTAAACTGGAACTTTAACTAGAACAGGAATGAACAAAATGCAGGAAGAAAACTAAATATTATAAAAGGATGCATGTTGTAATAAGCCAAAGTAAAAGTTTACTTAAAGTAACTAAAACTTAAAGGACCATGTGAGACAGTACAATATGGGGGGAAAAAATTAAAATTCGTCTTTCTACACTTGTATAGCATGCACGAGATCCTGTATTTCAGACATTGACAAATCTGACAGACCTCTGGGTGAGCCCTAACTCCCACTCAATTTGTTCTCTTTTCCTGGGTGATCAAATGTTGCTGTTGTCATACATATGAAGCATGGCTCTTCTCCTAGACACTAAGTGCCCAGATGCTTCAAAGGGTCTGAACTAAGGAAACTTGAGGCTACCCAAAGGCTAAGGACTTTGCTCAGAGTACAAGGTTGAGCAACTGCTCGCTCTGTTCCTCACGCACCGACAGCAGACGTGTGAAGAGTGGACACATGGCGGCACACAGCTGTGACCCCAGCGCTCCAGGAGGCAGAGGCATGCAGACCACTGTGAGGTCCAGGCCAGCCTGGTCACAAAGTGAGTCCAGGTCAGCCAAGGCCACACAGAAAAACCCTGCTTCAGGAAAGAAAAAAGAAAAAAAAAAATCTCAGGCTGCCCCGGGGTTATGGTGTCAGATGCTGCATTTTAAAACGAATCCTCCTATTAAGACAGCCATTAAACCTTTAGAAGCACCTTGAATAAACACAACAGACTCAGGTTAGCATTGGTGGGAATCTTTTAGGTAGTCACTCAAAAATCAGTAACACTTAGTATTGGTTCTACGTCCTTTAGGCATTATGGCTACATATGGGATTTTTTTTCTCCTAGTCCATAAGCTGAAAACTCTCTTTCCTTTTTGTCTTTAAAACTAAATTACTATTTAGGTCCAAGTCATAAGTCATATTTATAAAGTTAAAATCTACATAGAAGGTAGAATATAATGTGCACACTTTCCAGAAGTGGAGGAAGTCATAATTGAAGGTTTGGGGATACTCTTTTCTGCATCCCTACTAATTTCTGATATACAAGCCTATACTCTGCCTTCTCTAAATATTGAACACATACTGGTTTCCTTCACTGGACAAATTGGTTTTGATTACACAAATTATCCTTTGTTCTTTTCCTCTTAAATCCTAAGTATCCTAGTGCTGAGCTAGCCTTGAGGGAAATGCATACATTTAGAATTGCACTGCCCAGTGTAATAGACACTTGTAGGTTTAAATTAACAAAAGGTAAATGCAGGTCCTTACCCAAACAAACTACATTTGAACTGCTTAACATCTTTAGGTGGTAGTGGCAACCACATATACCAGTGAGATATACAACATTTCTAAATGTATCTAGAAAGTTCCTATTGTCGGTGCTAATTCTAGAAAGTGGAAAGTGATTAATTATTCTGTGCCATGAGGCTAATCTGGAAAAAGAGTTTAATGAAGAATTTCTGTTTTCATGTTCTATGTATGTATGCTTTTTTGTTTTTGTTTTGTTTTTTTATAAAGCCAGGGATTTGGCTGTAGCTCAGTGGTGAAGCTATCATGCCCAGTGAATGGGCTGCCAAAAACCCCAGCATGTACATGCATATATAAAAACTGCAACAAAGGAATCCATACTTCAAAGATTATTCCTATGATACAATTATACATAACTTTATAAAAAAAATTCAGAATGCTCCAGATCGTCTCCTAAGCATCTAGTATAGAAAAGCTCCGCCTGGAGAAAGGAAGCCATCCCAGGCCAGTCTCCGCTCAGGAGGAAACTTGTATTCAGGGGCCTGGAGCATTTGTTTTACTTGTTACACAAGGAAAGCCAGGCAGGGGGACACACACCTGTTATACTTGTTACTTGAGATTTTGAAAATAAAGTAAAAAAATAAGGTTCCTTTTAAGGACATTATCTCATGCACATAGGCCTATTAAGTGGTATGTATAACATGAATTTATTGTAGTAATCTAATAGGAATGAAGGCATGAAAGGCAAATGAGGGCAGTTCCAACCATGACACACTTTCAGAAGGGTAAGATGAAGTTCATTTCTAAAAGGCACTTCTTTCTACAGATGAGAAAACAAGCAGTTTCAGATTTACAGTCAATGAAAGCTGAACTGACACAGAAGAAAATGGGCACACCTTTCCGATCTCCATTATGTATGTTCATTTAACTTATCTCTTAAAAATTTAAATATTTATTTGAACAAAATAAGCCACTATGTTTCTTGGTAATGTTTTACCTAAATTATAAGGTTGATGTGTCAGTTAGAGAATAAATTTAAAAAATAAGATTTAACTTCTCTCCCCCTCCCCCCAGGGGAGAGCAGCCTTGCCAGGCCATAGAGGAAGACACTGCAGCCAGTCCTGATGAGACCTGATAGGCTAGAGTCAGATGGAAGGGGAGGAGGACCTCCCCTATCAGTGGTCTTGGAGAGGGACAAGGGAGGAGAAGGGGGAGAGAGGGTGGGATTGGGAGGGGATGAGGGAGGGGGCAACAGCTGGGATACAAAGTGAATAAATTGTAATAAATAAAAAAATAAAAGATTTAATTTTTACTTCTTGTATGGCTATTGCAAAGTATAGCATAAATCTCTAAAGTGGATGTTTATGTTGAAGATTTTGAGTCTATTACCTATTTTGCAGTACTATATTTTAAAACGGCTTATTTTTAATAAAATTAAGTTTAAAGGGCAGTAGGAAAGCAAAATTAAGGACTAGCAAACATGTAATGTCTTAGTAAATACCAGTGTTTTTGCCTGGAAATAGAATTGTGTTAATAATATTGTGATTGAAAACAATTGCATCTATACATACAACAAATTAATGTCCAATAATCTAACTTGTATTGATTTAAAAAATGTAAAAAGATTTTTAGAAATACAAAGTTATTCAACATATACCATGGAAGAAAATAATTTTACTGTCATAAGCAACTATGGAAATAGAAAGCATAATATTCTCATAGCAGATAGTTGATAAATCATTTATTTTGGTTTGGAAGGGGATCATATGTAAAGAAGATAGAATTTATTATGTAAATGGAGTTCAAAGGATACAAACATTTATTCTATGATTTCTTCAAGAAGTAATACAATTACAGTGTAATGATTTGTTTTATTTTTATTTAATATTTTACATGCATGGATGTCTGTGTATCTGTGTATATCTGTCTATGTGTGCCATAAAAGTGCATCAGATCCCCTGGAACTGGAGTTGTGAGCAACCACAAAGCTAGGAGTGATCCCAACCATCTGGAAGAGCAGCAGGTGCTCTCACCTGATGAGCCCTGTAACTTTATTGATTGCTTTGAGAAAGAGAACAAGGACTGCTTACATTTAGAAATTTATTTTCACAAAATTAAACTTTTAGAAAAAGGGAACAAGTTGAGAGAATAATGTTCTTAGGTAGCTTAAGAGCAAAATGCAAATGAAAAAGAAAGTAGTCAAGAGTGACTGTTAAAAGTAAGGACCGTGAATAAGTATGGAGAGGAAAGAGTGAAGAGCAGCAGCAGATTCTTCCTACAAGGAATCACAGCAACCCCGCTCTCCACACCGGTTCACTAGTTACACACATTTTTAAACCTGTATTCCTTTTTACAGAATATTTTAATACGAGGAGGGAAAATCCAGCAAGAAATTTTGAAAGCAATTTTTCTAACTAAATTATAGTCTTGAAACATTGAGGATTATTTAATAGAGTAAGTTGACTTGTTTCTTGCTTTTATATTCCTGGATATTTAAGATATATATGTATTTTTCAAGTGCAAATGAGGAATTTATTTTTTACCTGTGTATTGAGGATACAATTAAGTGAGTTATGGCAACATGACAAAAATATATACATTTTTATCTCTTCAAAAAGTTAGATCTACTTATACAGCTCAGTCCTGGAAATCTATGAGTCTGACAGAAGTGCTCCTCTGCATCACAGCTTTGGCTTTAAGGCTCCCCACATTTCTTTCGTTTGTTCTCTGGCTAGAGGGTCATCTGAGTAGTCAAGACAGTTTGCATTCCACATGCCAATGCCCCGCAAGCCATAGTTTTGGACATACGCTGCCTTCAGTGAAATGCTCTGGGGGTTGTCATACCACACTTGATGAAAATGGCCAGCAGGATCCTATACAGAAACAATTAAGTTGGAAAGTTAAACTATTCAAATGCAACAAGGGAAAAGCACTGAAACACAAAAAGGGTTGAAAATGCAAAGAAATAAGGAAAATGTTATAGCAAGTCACTTTCCTGCTCTATTATTTCATGGTTATACACATGGTGTTTCATTATCTTGTACTTGAGCAACAGTGAATACTACACAACCTAACCTCCTATTTAAAAACCTCCCTGCCTTAAAAGTCTTTATTTGATCTATTCTAATGATTCTCAACTAAGATGTACACTTTATCATTGTAGAGCATGGAGCTTTTAAATGTACAGACTCTAGTAAGGCATGGTGATGAACACCTGGTGATGAACTCATGAGGTCAAGGCAAGCCTGAGCTACCCAGTGGGATCCTATCTACAAAAGCACAAGATAAAACTGACAGTTCAGATTTATGTATTTTCACTCTGCATAAAACATGTTGAATTAAATTCTTCTAAGGCATGTGCTGTGATGCATATTTGTCTATTTTATGTTTTAATATTCCACTGGGTAACTCTGATAATGCAAGCTAATTTAAAAAGAACAACTGCTATTATATATTAAAACCAGCTCATTTATTTCTTTGTTTGATTATTTCTATTCTTTACAGTTTCTGGAAGTGTGCCAACCTAGGAGTACAACAGATGAATACTGTTTGTGATAAATCAGCCAGGAGAACAGGTAATAACAGCGGAGGAAGAAAGTGCTCCTTCCACGGTCTTAATAATTGATTCTAAAAGGCTGTTGGAGGTGACTCCCTGGGTGACTTTGCACAGAACTAAAAACAGTAAATTAGACTGTGGTCATATACTTACCTTCTCCTACTCTGCACCACTGTCTCTCAAGGAACACAAGGGTTATTAGAAAAGATACAGAGCACGGAACAAATGAAGGAGAAAAACGTATTAAGAGAAAAATCCAGAGCTATAATAAATAATAATTTGCTGTTGCTATAGGCATTGGGAATCTGTGTAAGGCAATCTGGACGAATGCCAGTACTGTTATCTGTGGCAGCACTCTTAGAATTAGTTTCTCCACAGTCTACTTTGAAGAGCAGTAGTAACGTGGCAAACAGGCTTGCAGTACAGTTTGGCTTCATAGGCTCATTCAATGCAGGCATACCTCATCCTTCACTCTGTGGGATGAAGGATGACTCTTCAGTCAGTGGGTGCACTGACTGGTGTAAGCGTGCTTACAACATACATGGTTCTGGAACACTGAGTCCAAAATGAAGCTGCTCTTGCTGAAGACAATAAAAGAGCAGAATGATTCTTTTCAAACACAACAGAAACTTGATTGTATTGTGACTAAAAAGAAAGACCCTAACAGTAACAACAGATTGTTGTTTAAAGTGCCATTAAATGGCCTCCAAGGCTCCCCAAAATGTTTCATGAATTACTTGGCCTCAAATGGTGTGTTCTAGATAGTGCTTACCAAAACACACTCAATAAGATGAAAGGAATATCTCATACGTAAGAGTTTAAGCATAAAGAAATTAAGAAAAAATACTTTCAACCTTGATTTTATCAGTGGACACTGTGTATTGTATTGAAAACCATACTGAATCCAATTAAAATATGCAACTAATACAAGTGAATAAAAATATCTTAAAGTGTGTCTAGCAAGCAAAGAAAATATACTTAAAAAGAAATCTATCTTTCAAAGAAACTAAAAGGGTAGTTATGTCAGAAGAGGATGGGGGGAATGGAGACCCCAAAGGACAGGGTATTTGAGTCAAAAGAAGTAAGTTGGAAAGATCTACCAAATGTAAGTAAGACCAAGGCAAAAGGGATTAGATATTGAAAAAATTACTGATTTTAACGGATTACGGTTTCACATACTTCTCACCATAAGGAAGTCTGTGCAATAAGATACATGTTAGGTAGCAGATTCAACCATTCTACAGTTCAGACCATGTTAAAGCAGGCTGTATACCATAATTAGATACAGTTGTCAGTTAAAAACGTTAATTTTTAAAAAATGAACTATGTTTCTGCATCTTCTCCCTTAGTGAATAAAAATTATAAAACACTGTGCATGACAGTATATGCTGTCACTACATACATTTCTAAATTATATATAATTGATTACTATAGTGATAAAATATTCTTCCCCTGCCTGGTTATAAAACAGGCTCTATGTTAAATAAATAGCTTTATGTATTACAACACATTTTAAATATTTTAATATAATTCCATACAATAGAAATCCCAGACCAACAGATATGGCCAAGTGTTTTCTAAATATATTTGGTCATAGCACATACATACATATGCAAATATGCATGGATGTGCCTATGTATAATGAATGTTAACAGTTCTCAGAACAGAGGTCTAGTAATAATTACTTCATGTTGTATATAATATAAAAATATTATATACACATACACATATTAGGCATATAATTTTGCTTTTGAAGTTTAGAAAGCTTAGCACTATATATCTGTAGTAATGTGCTTTCAATCAACTTTCTATAAGTAAGTATCAGATCATCAGTCAATAAAATATAAAGACCACATATAACTAATATTTCAATATTCCTTTTAAAGTTACATAATTCAAGTTAACTTTAAAGATAAAGTTTGTACTTAAGGTTTTTTAGGCTAAAAAAAAGGTTTTACTTTTCCTAAAGGTGAATTATGAAACAACAATTCTTTGCCTCTGGAATAGACATCTCTATTGCCACTCCTAATTTTTTTTAACCATACCCATAGCTCTTCAGGTTTTTTTATGTAATATTTTTGTTATTAACTTTGAACATTCCTTATGATTTGTTTTACTTGTAAAATAAACTTTCTGGATGCCATTTTTTTTCAATATAAAAATCTATTGTGACTCATCTACAGGTCTCAGCTTCATTCCTACCTCTATGGGTCTCATCAGAATCATTAAGCTATTTTGAAATAAGTGGAGATTTTCAAACATAAAACCTACTCTGGCCAAAGGCCTTTCAAAAGCAAATTACCTTAGCATAATTGTAAACTATTAAGGAAGTTCTGTTTGTGATATGCATATTTTATAGAACTTTCAAAAGAAAACTGACCAAGCAGAGTAACTGCTCTAGTAATGTAACTTTAATTGTTCCTCCAGGCAACTAAATTTCCTGGTTATACACAGTGAGGTTTATGCGCATAACCAGTAAAATTAATATTGTTACTGCCAAATATCTAATCACAAAATATGGAGTTATGGAAACTAATAACATAAATGTTCATAATTTGTGAAACTGTACCTTGTAGTTGTAATAAGGAGCTTGCTGCTCTTTATCCCATTGGCTTCCGGAGACAGAACTATTCACTTGCTTCATGATCACTTTGTAGGGCACCTGATGTCCTGCAGCATCGCTACAAGGAGCCCCCCTAAAAGGGACCTTCGCAATGGTGCAAACATCATCCTAGAAATTTAAAAATGTTCATGTTATTAGTAAGCAAATATTAAAAGTCAAATGAGAAAAATAATAAAAATTGTTAGAAATAAAAGATATGCTATGAAGAAACTGACTACAGAAAAAAATCATAAAATTTAATAATAAAGTAAACTATACAGCATTCAGAAACTTCCATTATTTTTAAAGAATTAAAAAGAAAGTTTAGGGCTGGAGAGATGCTCAGAGGTTAAGAGCACTGGCTGTTCTTCCAAAGATCCTGAGTTCAAGTCTCAGCAACCATGGCGCTATAGTGAGATCTGGTGCCCTCTAATGGTAAGAAGCAGAAATGCAGGTAGAATGCTGTATAAATAATAAAACTTGAAATACATTTTAAGGCTAAACTTTTTTTTTAATTTACTAAATAAAGTTTCATCTATTCAGAGCAGAAAAAAATATATAATGGAGTAATACCACATAATAAATAAGTTGTTCTTACCTCTGAGAGATTCAGGCAGAGGTAATCATAGCCATACCAGGGAATACCCATTATGAGTTTCTTAGGGCTAATGCCCATCTTGATGTAGTCACTGTATCCTAGTCATGTGGAAATAGAAAAAACACAGGACTCTTTCATTTATGTATCTGTTAATAAGTACATAAAGCTAGGCAACCACACTAAACGTTAAGGTTTATAAAAACAGGTATATGTGCAGATAAAAGGTGGGTTTTCTTCTATGATGTCATAAAAGTCATCCCTTAGGAACTGGAAGTTCTATGTCTTGCTTTCTAAGCTATTTATTTTTAATGAGACAATTTCCAATGAAGATGATATGGAAACAAAATATACAAAATATAATAGAAGTGAAAATTTCAAGAAATCATACAAATTTTATATTAACTGCTAACATATACTTGACATTTGAGATTCTAAAGCTTCAAAAAGATTCTATAAATCTTAAACTTTATGACACAAAATTTCTTATAGAAACTCAAGTGTTCCATGTTTAAAAATATTCTGTATGTTTCCTAATGGTTGCTGGAGATAGGAAATGTCCTTGCTCTTATACTGTAGTAACCTGTAATTTAGTACACAGAGGCTATGAATGAGCTCTCCAACTGCTCCTGAGAATGTTGACTGGCTGGATCTTGTGCAGGTCTTATGTTCACAGCCAGAGCTGCTGTGAACTTGCAACTCCATCACCCATCATAACCGGAAGAGACTTTTGCTATGGGCTTCTCAACTCTACTTCTTAGACTTTCTGTGCACACCACAAGGGCTCCTGAGCTGTGTGAGTGTCTGTGCGCACGCTCGTGCACGCACATGCACGCACGTGTGTGTAATACAAAGTACCCATGTGTTCCCATTAGTGGTTGAGTATATATGGTTGAGTCCATATATGGTTATTGTTTGTACTCTGACTGGCTGTGAATTTCTGCTTTAACTTCCGTAATTTAAACAAAAATATCTTGCCATACAACAAGAGTATTAGGCCTGAATTAAAAGCACCCATTTCTGATTTGAATTCCATCTCATCTGTAATGTAGGAGTGATGAAAATATAGCTATCCCATAAAGCTATGATAAGAAGTAAACAAAATTTCAGGTTTTTTTAATACCAAAGTTCTCCAATTTAATTTTATTCTTTAAATTTTATTATATTTTATTATTTATAATATATTTTATTTGTAAAGCATGCTTTTATATAGAAAGTGTATAAATGATTTAGAAATGCTAAAAGGTACCTTGGTGTCTGAGGTTTTGGAATAAATATTACTAATTAAGTGATCATTTCTTTGAGTCTTACCAGTTAATGTCTGATTGTAGGGAGCATTGGCTGCTGCAGTACATTCTGACCAGATCTGACTTTGCTCATCGTAAGACATCACAAAGAGAAAGTCACAGGCATCCGCAATCCCAGTATAATTATAGCACCTGTTGTCTATGCTCTTTGGTGACCAAGCTACATCAAAGGTTACCTGTGAAAAAAGTATGTGTTATTTTATGTAATGTGATAAAGTATATCAGATTTTTATTTTTCTTGCCTTGTTCTACTCAAGAATAAGGAAGTGCTTATAATGTATGCATATGGGATCTGACACTTGTAGAAAAGGTCTAATAAATACATTTCGTTACTACATTGGACTGGCCTGCATTTGGATCTGTATACACAAGGACCAGGAGAGAACACTGTAAAGAAAAATATTCAAATCCAAAGGCTGCGCTAGGAGCTCCCTGACTGAAAGAAGCAGGTTCAATAATAACACCAACGTGAGGCCCATGGATAGATGGAAAGCAAAGTCACATGAAAAGAAATCAAATACAGAGACTTTAAAGTACTGTGAAGGCTACGTAGGGCACCTGTTGGTTCTGCCTGATGATTAGTCCCTGATTAAAAATTATATACACAGTAGGGTGGCCCACGATGACATACAGTCAGAGAATCAGGCTTTACTCATCAACTCAAATGCTTAACACATCACTTAAATGATCTTAGTTTCTGGAAATAGCCAAATAAAACAGGTGATAAGTTATGCGTTACTTTGAATAGTGATCAACAAGGATGAGTCTCTTAAAATGTGTTTTTTTCCCCTTAACACTTAATAAATTTTATTTTAATGTGTAGAAACATTCTAACGTTCCCTCAAGTGTTTCCCTTAATTAGGCACCTAGTAAACACCAATTATTATAAAATGAGTCTTTATGTAAAATCTTTATATTGTGTCTAATTTATCTTATCAGATTTTCAGACTTTTTCAAAGTTTTCCCTATGCTTCATTGAGAATTAATAGTTCTACAACAAATGGCTATGAAGCACAGTTTTCACATATTGAACCCATTTTATCTCTGCCTCTTCTTATCAAATGGGAGCTGTATTACAGTAGTAAAGTGAGTAAGTACATATACGCCAGAGGTTCTCAACCTTCGTAATGCTGTGACCTTTAATATGGTTCCTCATGTTGTGGTGGGCCCAACCATAAAATTATTTTTACTGCTACTTTATAACTGTAATTTTGCTACTGTTATGAATTGTAAACATTTTGGAAAAGAGGTTTGCCAACAGGTTGCAACTTACAGGTTGAGAACCATGGCTCTAAGCAGTTAACGTTCCAATCTGCTCTATTACTATTTATATATCTTGAACTAAGAGTAGTTTCACTTGTATGGCCTGTCACAGTTTCTCACCTACTTCAGAGAGGGCAGTGGTTGGAGAGAAGGAAGCCAGAGCCTTGGGCTTCAGTATTGGCTCTTGTGGCCCGCTCTTTACAGCTGTGACCGCAGCTCTAAGTGCTGTCACTCCAGGCTCTACAGTTTGTTTTCTGATCCCAGCCTAAGCTTTGCCCCCCCCTCCAGACAAGATTTCTCAGCGTAGCCCTGGCTGTCTTGGACTCACTTTGTAGACTAGGGTGGCCTTGAACTCACAACAATCTTCCTGCCTCTGTACCTCCCCAGGGCTGGGATTAAAGGCATGTGCCACCACACCCAGCTCCAGCTTTAGAAGTTTTAAGACACGTCCAGAATGACTCCTTTTTGAGTGGTCTATCACTTGTTCTGTTTCTTTTTTTTTATAATGAAGTTTTCAAGTATTATTTCAAGATTAGCCCTGTATAAATCAGGGCCACCAAGATGGCTTGGGGTAAAGGCACTTGCCACCAAGCCTAGAGACCTGACTTTGTTCTCTGGAACTGATGAGAGGAGAGAGCTGACTTCACAGCATTGTATGCGCGTGTGTGCACACACACAGACACACAAACACACACACACATATATTTATACACAGACTAAGTAAACATAAATTAAAAAAAATTAATTCAACAAATATTTATCAAACATTTCCTGAGGACAAGAGTGA
This sequence comes from Pachyuromys duprasi, assembly GCA_028658305.1. Taxonomy (NCBI): domain Eukaryota; kingdom Metazoa; phylum Chordata; class Mammalia; order Rodentia; family Muridae; genus Pachyuromys; species Pachyuromys duprasi. Next base: position 9,201,491 of record CM053744.1, on the reverse strand, counting down.
TGCCATTATCCCAATCTAAGCTACAACTGTCTACTAGATAACTACCACTTACTAGTCTTCATTTGTCCTCTAAGTTTACCGACTACTGCAGGATGATTTCCTACTGTCAACTATTATATACTGAATAAAATACATTTTCCCAGCCTGATATTCTGCATCTTTCACAATCTGGTCATTGCACCTTTTCTCCCAGAAATATGAACTTGATGTAATATATTCACCTGTATAAATCTGACCCCTCAAAAACAAACAAAAAAATTAGAATTTGGTTTTCCTAGTCCTTTTGACCTTGTCCTTTCACTGTAGTTTAGTTAGGACTGGCAAACAGATTGCTGTCCTCATGCCAATTCTAACCTACTAACAGAATGAAGAAAAGTTTTCTCAGACCAAAACTTGAGAGGCATATGCTACTCTGAATGCCAAGTATTTGCTTTTGTTGATCTATGCCGAAACCTGAATTCCACAGGAAACTGATAAACATTTCTGTTGGAGGTTGGGCCAATGCTAACTACTGGCACTCAAGATCTTGTTACTGGGACCCCATACACCCATCCTTGTTGTGTAAACCTGCCTAAAACATGCCTGATTGGTCCATTAAGTGGCCTATACCTGAGCATGGCAGAATGGGGTAGGCGTGGCTAGGCAGATGAATAGGAAGGAGGGTGATGGTTAGTGTGGAGAAAAAAAACCATGTGGCTGAGGAGAAAGGACTCCAATAATGGCATGGAAAGGCCCAGAGGGAGAATAAAAGCAAGTACCATGGGATTATGTATAAAAGGCAGACCAGATGAGGAGGATTAAGATGGATGCCTATGGATGGGTACTGGGAGAAGGATGGTGAGGATATTGAGATAGTGTAAGGAAAATGTTTATGCCCAAGTCTTGTGGACCCCAAGGACCACCAAGGAACCGATTCCAATGCAAATGCAGTAAGGTTTTTATTACAAACTCAAATTCAGCTTTTCAAGTGTAGAACCTTGAGCTCAGGGAGAGAGAAGTTTTTAGGGTTATAGCAAGGCTTGGGAAATTCCAGTTTAGCAGTCACAGAATTGGAGGACATTCAGCATAGGCAAGCTTGTTACAAAGTGATGTGGCTCATATTGAGTGAGCTATCTGTAGACTTCAGGAATGTTAGGTATTTCTGTGCCTTGAATGCTCTACTATAAGGTCCGTGGGCTACCCAACACAAATGTCCCATCCCGAGATAAGATACCTTCCCATTCTTGTAGTTACCTCCAGGCTAATTCCCTGGTTAGGGAATTTTACTGTCTTGTTCCTGAATTGGTGACCTATGGCCTAGTTTCTGGGACTGATGACTTTGGGGGGGGGAGGTCAAGCCTGGTTCTCTCAATATCTGCCCAGCCTAAGGTAAATAAGGCAATTGTAAATCTAACAGGCATCTGTGTCATATTATTTTTGATAGCAGGTTAGATGATACCACCATTATAATCATAGGGCTAATAATAAATATATAATCTGAGTGTAAGGGTTATGCACCATCCCAATCTAGATCATAAATCTTCTTACCACTAGATAGGATCATCCTTGTGTCATAATTTTAACCAGTGTGTCTCAAGTTCATGACAACCAGCTGTTGGTTGTTGGTCTGGTGCTCAATGTATACAAATGCTGAACTCTGGGCCCCAAAGTCTGGTTGCAGTCCAGACAAGTGCATTGTCACATACTCTGATCAATGTTGTATAAACTTTGCTCCCCAGTTATCTGACTGGTTAATAAAGAAGCTGACAGCCTATAGCTGGGCAGAAGAGAGATAGGCAAAACTTATAGTCCCTGGCTTGGGGCCTCAGATAAGGGACCAAGGGGCAGAGGAGAAGGAGGAAGAAGAGAGAGTGAGAAAGGACGTCACCATGAGGCATTGGCCTGATGGAGAGAAACAGACCAGGTAGGACCAATAGGGCAAGTAACCTGGGGCGTGTGGCTGGCATGTAGCCAGACTAGTTTAAGGGATTAATATAAATGGATATCTCCCCAGTTACCGAGCTTAAAACTTGTTAATAAATATAAGTCCCTGTGTCATTTATTTGGGAGGTAGAACAATGATTAGAAAAAGCCCCCTGAAAAAATACATAACTACTACAACCAGCCCTACGAGAATCACCTAATGCACATAGTAAAAATGCAGTTTCCCAAGCTCTATCCCACCCTCAATGAATTAACATTAGGAAATTTTAAATAGCTTCCCCATGTGATCCTAGGTCAAGTTCCAGAATCACTGGCTTATAGTACGTAAGATGCACTACCTTGGATGAATATTACATGTATATATAATAGAGACTCAGAATATATTCATTATACATATTTTATAAAAGGGTGGTTTCTGCATCTATAAATTCTACAAAGTACAGAAAAAAACATTTGCTAATTTTCTATACTTAATATGTACAGATATATTTTTTAAATCAACTATCAATATAATAGCTATGTATATAACATACTAGGTATTATCAATAATGTAAAGATGATTTAAAGTATATAGGCAGTGTTGTATAGGTTATATCAAATACTTTGCCATTTTATGACTTTAGCATCTATAGATTTTGATACCTACTGGAAACAGTCTTCCATGGATACCAAGAACAATGTGTGTGAGTCTACTTAAATATTTTGGCTTTATTGAGCCAGCATCTCACTATGTAGCCCAGGCTAGCCCCGAACTCCCAGTCTCCCTGCCTCTACCTAAAGCGCTAAAATTAGAGACATGTATCATCACAGCCAGCAAGATTTTAAATGTTTAAAAGCAGGGATAATTAATTTGTTCAGTAATTTTCTTTTCAGTGTTGGAGGGTATACCAAGGGCCTTGTGCATATTTCTATAAGTGACTCTTTAGTGTGGGTATGCGTGTGTGCACAGGACTTTAGGTTTTTATTTTTTTTTTACTTACGACCCTGAGCTAGCTAGCTAGCTAGCTTTCTTTCTTTCTTTTTTTTTTTTCTGAGACAGGGTTCTCTGTGTAGTCCTGGCTGTCCAGGAACTGACTTTGTAGACCAGGCTGGCCTCAAATTCACAGAGATCCGCCAGCCTCTGCCTTTAGAGTGCTGGGATTACAGGCATGTGCCATCATGCCCAGCAACCTTGTTTTCTGAATGTGCAGCCATGTTTAACAGTCCAGATCTGAAGGCACATTGCTCTCTGCTACTTACACATTGTCTGCAGGATTCCTTGTGCTAAGATCTGCTTTAATTATTCTCCTGGCCTACTGTCACAGTTCAGACTGGTTCTACAGAATTATTCCTTCGACCTTTCATGGGCCCTGAGTTCTTTCAAATAACAGAGACTACCGAGAGTGAGGCATTCCGCAGCACCTCCCCTCCTTAGTGCCTGCCCTTTCTGCCTCTCCACTAGTAAGAGCCAGTTTAGGCCCCACTCGCTTCTTGCTGCCCAGAGCCTATGTTGCTGCAGGCAGGTGGATGGATAGGTAGAACAATCCCAATGTCGTATTTTGCTATCAACAGAAACTTAGGGCCTTAAATAATAGTAACACAACAGAAAAGGTGTCCTGGGAAATATGTGCAGACACTCTTTCAACATTGCTATAAAATAAAGATTTCATTAGTCACACTTTTTTTGGGAATATATTTTGATTAAAAACTAACAACAAAAAATGAATACTTACCTGTGACCCCTCAATCTCACGATGGAAATACTCTGTGGTTTCTTTGACCAAAGCTGTCAATGCTTCATATTCAGGTGATGAACAATTAACTTCTTGTTCTATGTCTATATTAATTCCATCCATATGTTGTGTTTTGGCCAAACCAACTTTTTGAGCTATCCATGATGCTCTGAAGGCAGGATCAATGATATCCTTCAGGGAGACATCACCTTTGGAAGAAACACATCTATATAGGTGCTTTTCATAATTAAAAGCCATTTACTTCACAAAGCCACTCCCAAAGAGATCAAAATAACTTTGAAATACATCATAACTTTTGGAATATTAAGCCTCTAATTTGCTGTCCAACTTGAGAAATAGCATGCCAAATAACAGCCACTGCTTACAAATCTTCAAAATGGTCATCATGAGTAAAATCAATTAGAAGCAAAATATGTAGACAAATACATATTTGTCAGCATGCTATAAGTAAGCAATCACATTTGCTCAAAAACAAATGTTTTTATTTAAATTTTTTAATCTGTATTTGTGGCGTAGATGTAGCAGTATCTACAACTAACTTGGATACAGAAACTAATGATATAGAAAGTGTGGTACATTTACACAATGGAATACTATTCAGCAATTAAAAACAAGGAAATCATGAAATCTGCCAGCCGAATGGTGGGAACTAGAAAAGATCATCTTGAGTGAGGTAACCAGAAGCAGAAAGAGACAAATGATATACACTCACTTATAAGTGGCTATTAGCCATATTATATAGGATAAACATACTAAAATCTATTGACCTAAAGAAGCTAAGCAACAAGGAGGACCCTTGGGAAGCTGCTTAATCCTCATTCAGAAGGGCAAACAGGATAGAAATCGGAAGTAGGAGATGACAAGGAACAGGACAGGAGTCTTCCATAGAGGACCTCTGAAAGACTCTACCCACCTGGGTATCAAAGGAGATACTGAGACTCATAGCCAAACTTTGGGCAGAATGCCAGAATCCTTATGGAAGAAGGAGATAGAAAGACTTGGGGGGGTGGGGGGGGAATAGGAACTCCAGAAGGAGAACAACAGAGCCAAAATATCTGGGTCCAGGGGCTCCTGCAGAGAACAGTACTCCAACTAAGGACCATGCATGGAGAAAACCTAGAACCCCTGTTCAAAGGAAGCCCACTGGCTGCTCAGTTTCTAAGTGGGCCAGTAAGGGGTACAAGGGCTGTCTCTGACATGAACTCAGTGACAGGCTCTCTGATCACTGCCCCTGATGCAGCCAGCCTTGGTAAGACCTGATAAGCCAGGGTCAGATAGAAGGGCAGGAGGACTTCCCCTATCAGTGGACTGAGAAAGGGCATAGAAGGAAAAGAGGGAAGGGCTGGGAGGAGACAAGGGAGGAGGCTGCAATAGGGATACAAAGTGAATAAACTGTAATAAATATATAAATAAAATTAAAAAGAAACATTTTAAATCATATTTGTGGAATAGATGTAGCAGGATCTACAACTAGGTTTTGAAAAAAGAGGCATGAAAAAGGACTATAGTAAACAATGCACATATGTGTCCCCACTGGCTAGACACGTGTGTTTGCTAAAAACATACCTTTCAGCACTACTCTGGCTCCTTTTGAATGAGCATAGCACATAAGTTCTGAGTCATATTTTCCAAAAACTGCCACAGTTGTAATCTGTGACCAGTCAAAAGATTTCCAGGTTTTCTGTCCAACATCAAATACAAAGACCTGCCAGGAAAACAGGGGTAGTACCAGCACTTAAACTGAGATTAGCACACTGACATCCAGATATGCGAAGCACCTCCATATGTCAGACACTGCAGCGGGCACTGGGCACTGAGAGCAGGACGAAGCCATCAGGTTACCAATACAACCGCTGCTTGCGTGGACCTGGAGTTAGTACTGGCTAGTGTGGGGGCCTGAAGACAGACAGAGCACAGTCACCATAAACATTTAGTATGGCAGCTGCGGAGAACTTAGAGAACGCTGAAAAGAACCAGAGAATGGTTAACTGGGATAAATCATGAAAGGCTATGTCAGAAAGTCAGCCCTGTTCCAAAGCTAGTATCCTGAGGGCCATAGAGCAAAAGCATTTTTATAATAAGACACCTTACTGTAACGGACTCATGTGAGATGGTCACTCATCCAGATTAAGGCAGCCACTCAAACACAAACAGCATCTCACTGAACTCCTGGATAGACTGAATGGCCATTTTGAAGCCACGGAGCTTCACTTGAGGTTTTCTACTTTTATTAGCCATTACAGTTTCATACATCTATCCATCACACACACAAAACTGTGACAGACTTGAAATAAGAAAGCCATCTGCTGTACATGTGCTTACGTGTTCTTTTGCCTGCATTAATCCTCACCTAATGTGAAGTTTTTAAAAAGGAAAAGGAATGTATTCTAGAAAATTCACTTCTGATGAACTGAGAAATAGATTTAAAGGCTGGCATTTAATTTTCTCACCCACCCTTTTACTTTTCAGAATATGCATATATATATATATATTTTTTTTCTTTTGCCAAGCAGTTATCCAATAAAGTAACTACACACAGAACGTGAACTGAATGGCCCAATGTTTTTAGTCTCATATTTAGGAATCAATTTATTAAAAAACAAAAATAACAAAACTAGGTCCTGTGGTATAATAGCAACCACTCTCAGTTTTAAAAATACAAAGGAAGGGGGAGTTAGGTCTGGCATTGTGGAGAATGGTATCTTAGGTTAACTATTACTGTGATGAAATACCAGGACCAAAGCAGGTTGGGGGGGAAAGGATTTATTCAACTTATGTTTCCACATCTCATTTCATCATCAAAGGAGAAGAGGGCAGGAACTTGGCAGGAACAGGTCAGGACAGGCTCCTGAAAGCAGGAACTGATACAGAGGCCATGGAAGAGTGCTCCTTGCTGGCTTGCTCACTTTTTTTATAGAACCCAGGAACACCTGCCCAGGGATGGCACCATCCATAATGGACTGGGCCCTCCATTATGATACTAAGTGAGAAGACACCCTACAAGCTTGCCTACAGCAGGATCTCATGGCATTTTCTCAATTGAGGATCCCTCCTCTCTGATGACTTTTAGCTTGTGTCAAGTTGACATAAAACTACCCAATACAAATGAGGTTCATCCTCAAAGCATAGTTCAGTCCCCAGTATTCCCCCCCACAAAAATATACGCAATGGGGAGGGAGAGTCATATAATGTAGTCTTCCCATTTTAAGAAACAAAAAGCCAGCAAAGGCCTCGTTTACTGCAAATATAAGAATTAGGATAATTTGGGTTGTGGGTGTAATTCAAAATTCTCACAAATACTATGTCACCAAGTATTGGGTGCCACAATAAATCAGACTATTATAAAACCACTTAATTTGGGGGAGGGGCTTTAGGCTGAAACAGCTTAGTACCTTGAATTTCTACTTACTGAATTAGAACCAGCCAACTAACTAATCTCTAACTAGGTTTCTTAGATAGGGTTTCTATTGCTGTGAAGAGACACCATGACCACAGCAAATCTTGCAAAGGAAAACTTTTAATTGAGGCTGACTACAGTTCAGAGGTTTTTAATTCATTATCCTTATGGAGCAAAGCATGGTGGCATGCAGGCAGACATAGCGCTAGAGAAAAAGCTGAGAGTCTGCAGCATAAGACAGTGGAAGACTGAGCCACATTAGGACTGGCTTGAGCTTTATGAGACCTCAAGGCCGACCCCCACAGTGACACACTTCCTCCAACAAGGCCACACCTAACAGTGCCACTCCCTACAGGACAAGCATTTGATTACATGAGTGCATGGGGGCCATTCCTCTTCCACCACCACAGTAGGGAAGTTCCACCAGATCATATACAAAAAGGTAAACAGCCATTCATTGCCAGCTGGCTAATTTCATCTTTCCCAGATTTTTTAAAAAAGATTTATTTTATGTAGATGAGTGCTCTATCTGCATGTACACCTGTATCCCAAAAGAGGGCATCATATCCCAAAATAGATGGTTGTGAGCCATCACGTGATTGCTGAGAATTGAACTCAGGACATCTGGAAGAACAGACCGTGGTCTTAACCGCTGAGCCATCTCTCCAGCACCTTGCCCAGATTTTAACGTCTGAGCTTTCTACGATTTGAGTGCTGCCAATGTCCATAGCTCAAAGATGGTCCTAACTTTTTTTAAAGAATGCTATTTCTCTACAGAAGGTAGACTACAAAGATAATTTCACTATTTTTTTTTCTGACCAATGTGGGCAAACACAAGCATTTAAATATGCCGCAAAACCAAATATAAGATTAAGGGCCATAAATTGTTCCTTCTTGTATTTTTTAAACATTCCATCCATGACCTCTCTGACTTCTTCCAGGTCCAGCTTACTGTCATCAACTCCAGTTACATGGTTTTACCGTTGCTTCGAGAAAGAGTGTAAAGTCCACAGTCCTTTATAAACCCTTACGTTGGGTTAAAGGAAAATTTACTCAAACACTTGTTTTTGCCACCTTCCTGGGTGGGTGGAGCGTCCATAAAGAACTAATCCGTATCAAGAGCAAAGGTCAGCAGGATATTCTGCCTTCCGATGTACTACCGGAGGCTGAGACTCTTTCGTACTAAGTATGCATTGCCTTGGAAACGGAGAGCACGTTCTCCGATACCCTGCGCAGGAGGCTGAGCGGGTAGGGAGAGGAGCTGGCCTTGGGGGTGCGAAGAGGCAGGCGCATTAGCGGGCTCAAGCAGGCGCTCACAGGCTGAGGCCTGGGAAGTTGCCCAACCTCTGCGCCCAGGGTTCCAGGAACTAAGAAAAGAGGGAGGCTCGGCGTGGTTACGGCCGCTGTGAGCGCCACAACTTCGCGTACAGCCTTGAGTACCGGACAGCAAAGGGGGTGCTGACCTCGAAGTTGCGGCGATAGCGGATCGGTCGGCAGAGCGCAGCCTCGGAGCACGGGCAGTCCCCCGCCGAGAGCCGCGCCAGCAGCGGCAGCAACAGCAGAGAGAGGCCGGAGACGCAGCTCAGCGCCATGCCGGGGCTGGAGGCTGCAGGGAAGACTCCTCCCGAGGGGCGGGTTCTGGGGGCGGGTGGGGGCGGGGCCTGCTGCCGGATAGGCGGTCCTTAGAGGGCGGGGCCTGATGCTGGACGTTGGAGAGGCTGGGCTTCCTGCCGCGAGGTGGGAGCCTGCAGCAGCGTGGGCTCCCCAGCTCCCTCCACTCCAATGCTTGGAAGGGTCGGGAAACAGCCTTAGGTAACCCCCAGCTCTACCATTTTTATCCTCTCCGTCATTCTGGTTCTACACCGTGCCATGGTTGTGTGGTCCAAAACTTTCTGCTCATTCTTCTTAAAAACTGTTTTAGAACACTTGCGTAGTGTTGCGCCCCTCCAGTGCACCCCTGCCTGAGGTTCGGCCCAATGATTGGCTTGTAGTAAACAGTAAGTTTACTGTAAAACTCCAAGAGCCCCTGTTTTCTTTTGAAAACTCAGATTCGATCTGCTTGACACCCTTCTAGGCATTTTTTTCCCCAAGTCCCTATACAAGATGTTAAAAAAAAAAGATGTAAATTAGGTGGAGTGGTATTTCAGATATTGCCAGATGTTTGGCTGAGTGGGTACTATGATTTTCAGCATAAAATAAGGTGAATTTAAAGATAAACTCCGTGTAGTGACCTTGCACGAGTTACTTCATGAAAACCCTTCCCTTGGCTGTTGGAACAGGACAGGGGAGTTCCAGCAGGCTCATCAGGTCCTGGGGTGTGGCCCAGACTGCTCTGCTCAGGCAGAGCGGTGAGTACTAGAACAGAGTTTGAAAATTACTGCGATTCCTTGGGGATTCTCCTGTTTAAGTATCAACAGGAATAAACATTCTCTTTATGGCTATAAAGGAAACTGAATGTCATTAAACTCCTAACAACTAAAAACACCAATTATAGCATATGAATTTAAATTTATTGTAAACCCCCTAAACACCAATAAAATTTAAATGACAATTTTTTTCCCAGAACCAAAACGCTATCAAAATAAAGACTGCTCTGAGCTCTCTCAGAAGATCACTAGAAACAGAATAAATTAATATACTTCTAGTCTTTGCAGATTAGAAAGGCTGGAACCCAGATTTGCTTTCCTCTCTTAGTTTCTCTGCTTGTTGCAGTGATTAAAAGGAAACCTGTTTTTGTTGTGGTTTTTCTTTTCTTTTGCTCATGGTTCAAGGGTGCAGTCTACTATGGCAATGAAGTCAAGGCAACAGGATCTTGAAGCAGCTGGTCACAACCAGAGAGCTGGAGGAATGTAGCAGGTGCTGAGCTAGCCTTTCCCTTTATAATGAAGTCCAGGAACTACCCCAGAAAATGGTGCAGCCCACAGAGGCAGTCTCCCCAACCCGCTGAACTTGCTCACAGACATGCCCAGAGGGTAGCCTAGCCTAGCCCCCATTCCCCCACCAGAAGTAAGCCCGGAGGCTTGTCTCTTTGATGATCCTAGAGCGGTCAAGGGGACAGTTGACACTATCACCTTTCATCATTTTGGATTCTTGGGGGATGTAGAAGCAGCATTCTTCAGTCTCCTGTAATGAGTGTGTCGAGAGGACTTTTGCTCTGCTACTTCTCTCGCTGCTCTGATATGCATTTGAATAACCCTTTCATCATAGTAGTAGCCGTGCAAAGTAGACATGGTTTTCAGCTTCAGTTTGCAGTGAAGCTAAGTCGTAGGTGGATGGATGGTCCAAGGAACAGATGATACTAAATATGAAGTGGGGATTTGACCTGAGCTTGCTTTAGTAGGTACTCTTGTTTTTCAGTATTTTTCCACCTAAAACCTGATTTGGGCTCCAAGTCAGTGATCTAAGAGTGATGCCAAGTAGTCTCCATTTTCCATCACCTGGCCTTTGAGCAGGTTGTCTGTCTGCTCGGGTAGAAAGGCCCAGCATCCCAGGGCCACAGCACCTCCATTTTTAATGGTCATCTCTACTTGTTAGCTAAGTGTACAGACCGTTTTACGGAGGTAGAGAAAATAGTCAGCATTAGGGTGATGGTTAAACTGACATAAAGGCTGCAGCACAGGTCATTGTTAATGTTTATTATTAAAAGCCTATAATTATGGTGGTTTTATTTAACCTGCTATCAAATCAATAAAAGACTCAGACACCTGTTGTATTTAAATAAGCCTCGTTTCACCGGGGCCTGGGCAGATATTACCTTCTAGTCTACCTTGATACTGCTCAGCCCCACATCCCCTACCATTTGCTTTCATTATTCCTATCTGGACTGCTTCGCATTTGTTATCTCCACAAACACTTGCACATGCGTTCCATCTGGGCTGCGGCTCTCCACACCATTCTGAGTTCACTCCTCCCAACCCACGTGGTTCTTCACTTCTCCCATAGACTCTCTTCCTTCTCTTTCCTCTCCCAGTCTCTCTTTTTCCTGTGATCCTTCTCTCCTCAAAGCCTGCAAACTTTGGCCACACCTACCTCATTTCTGTCCTGCCCAGGTACTTAGGCATTTATTCAGCCAATCAGGGATAATTTGGAGGCAAGTATCACAAACATCATTTTGGTACATGAGTGTCTGCTCATAAAAGACAGGCAGCAGACCTCAGGAAGCAAAATAATTCACAATCAAACACAAAGCACCAGCCCCTGCTGTTACAGGTCATGGCAGCTTCTAGAATCCCTGTGGCCACCGTTACCTATCTTTGAACAGGATCTCTGCAAGTTCCGCCTTATGCTTTACCTTCCATAGGCATAGGTTTCAAAGTTGGGAACTGTGTTACATGACATCAATACCAGCACCCAAGAAGCAGAGGCAAGCACACTGCTGTTGAGTTCAAAGCCAACCTGGTCTACACAGTGACTTCCAGGACAGCCAGAGCTACATAGTGCAACTCTGTCGTTAAAAAAAAAAGAAAATAGGTTTCAGCTTTTGCCTGGCTCTTCCAGAATGCACTTAGCATCTTATTAAGCAACATAGCCTTTTAAAGAAAACTAATAACTGCAGATAATGGAAACTGTCTTATTAATCCTGCCCCTTTATCTCAGGAAGTTCCTGGAAACAGTTCTCTCTCTTCTGTAAGGTACCTTCACATATTTCCTCCTTTGATTCCCAAACCTTTCCTCTTCTAGCCAAATAAATCAGCTTCCATCACTAGACCCAGGCCTAAGCAGTTTTTTGACTCAGCACCCACTCGCAGCTCTTTTTGAGGTGCTCTGCAGACAGACTGTGGCGCTTACAGCCACACATGAACAGGCTTACGCATTCGAGCCTAACAGCTACCTTTAGGAGCAGATGCACCTTTGGCCTGTCACATCCCTGTGGGCTCATAATTGACAACCAGTAAAGCCTGTCAACGTTGGTTTGGTAGGAAACGCAAAACCCATTCTCACCCCCCCTTTACTAATGCAGCAAAGTTCACTTGTTTCACACTCATCCTGTAAAACTGCATCTTACTGAGCCAGTCCATCCTGGATTCAGACTCAATGACCTTGCGCCTTTCATGTATTTCAAGTTGAGAAGCTTAGAACTCAGTCTGCAAACATAATGCTTGTGTTTTTTACTGGCATGACAATCATTACTGAAAAGAAATCAGTTTTCCACCTGCCGCATGATGGAAACCAGTAAGAGGCTGAGGCTGTCTTGCTGGCCAGGTCTCTCTTTTAGCATGCCAAGACCAACTGCACTGAAGAGCAGGTAGAAGCCTTCTTTTCAGCTCATCTTTAGCACTTTTTACCACAGCCCACACACATGGAGATGGCCACAGTACTGTGTGATTAGTTTACTAAGATTGCAATAACTACGTGTCCTAAACCAGAAGAATGAAACAATAACATTATATTTATTATTCCATAATTCTAGTCATCCAAAAGCAAGATATACTGACCGGTGAGTTCTTTCCAAAGGCTCTGACACAAATCTGTTCTAGCCTTGCTTTTTGGCTTCTGTCATCTTCGTGTTCACTCTTCTGTGTATTGATGGAGGTTGGTCTGATGATGCTGAGTTGCCTTTGTCAAATGTTTTGTTACAGCGACGAGCAGTTACTGACCCCTTTGCTTTTTGAAAATTTGCTCTTAACCTCAGAGAACTGCCAGTCTCACTCTGCAGAAAGTGCTTAAGGAGAAAGCTCTCTTCTCCACAGTGCAGGTGCCAGGCAAACCCAGCTAGCGTTATGAAGCAGGAATGCCAGGGCTTCTCTTGTCTTTCTTCCATCGGCCTCTGCACAAAGGTCCTCATTTCAGACACTTTTCCCAGGTTAGAGGGCAAGGTCAGGCAGACTGTTTTCTGCAAGAGCTGAGGAAGATGGAGAGTAGGAGGAAAGTTTTGCCAATTTCCAAACCTCCCTGAGAATAATTTCTGTGACTCTGAACCTGAGGTAATGAAGTTAATCTGTAGGTTCAGTCCAGAAGCACACGGGGTCCAGTGGGATTTGAATTACCATCCCAGCTCCTTCAGGAGTGGTGAGATCCAGGCCCTTAGAGGACTACTGGAGAGCGTTCCTTCGTAAGAACCACCTTGGTTCCCAATTTTCTCCACTAGACCAATTTCTCTAGGCCATGTCTGTGTGTAGGACACACATCTTGTGTGCTAGCAATTAGACCACATTTTCCCTTTCAGAAACAGGTAATGAAATAAAATTGTGTGGGAATGAGAATGGGGATAAACTGGGAGTTTCCACCTAATATAACATAGGTAAACAATCATTCATAAACGTTAAAACTATAGTTAATTTCTTGCCTCAAATATGTAGGTGGAAACTACTGACAGATTTTGTCATATATGTTTCCTCCAAGATTGAAACATTCTATCTTGCAAGGAAAGCTCCTCCATCAGGAAAGCTAAACAACTCAAAATAGCTTCAGGAAGTCCCTGAAACTGACCAGATTCACTAGGACCCTCCCCGCCACTGTCAGCAATAAAAGCTGTGAGTCCTCCTCAGATGAACTGAGGTTAAGCTACAAAGATGACTCCCAGACTATACCAGCTGCCTGGAGGAAGCAGAAACCAGCCGAACTGCCTGGAAGAGGTTTAGACCAACTGAGGAACTACTTGGAAGAGACTCTCCACCCTGTTGAGCTGCCAGCAGTGTGCTCCAGGTTCCCTGGTGAGCTGTCACCCATGCTGGGGTGGGCTTTGGTGATGCAGCCATGTTTCAGTCATTTCTGCTAGATCTAAGTAACTCCTCAGCCCTTCTCCTGTAACCCCAATAAACTCACTGGTTCACCAAGCTGGACTTTGGTGGTGTACATTGTTCTGTCATGGGCTCCCTATTTGGGGTAAGTAGATATTTGTGTTTCATCTCTCCAGGAAAAGTTTTGTCACAGAACAGGTTCACAGCACCTAGTTCACAGCACCAGGTTTCTGCTGGTCTAGGGGGCTATAGTCTGCTGTGGTCACTTCTGCAGATCTTGTTCTTACCTCCTTTGCTCCACATCTATCTTGCTTTGTTCAATACACCGATGCTTTTATAGTGAACTGTTGTGAGTTGCCAAATCCAGCTTTTCTGTATATGACTTCCAATTAGGTTTCTGTCAGTTACATTCAGAATCAAACCTGAGTTTCTTGTGTTGGGGCTGGCCAGCACTGACGATCATGTCCCTGAGAGATCAATACAACAGAGAAGTGATGACCTGGTCAGACATCCATGCTGCCTGCCCAAGATGAAGACGACTATCTGAACAAAAAGGCACATGTGGCTGCATTTCTGTGACCATACCTAGTGCTGCACCAACACAGTTGTTCTCTCAGACACTGACTGCTGCCATGCTGGGATGTGTTTGCATAATTATAGTGGGGCCCAGCTGCTGCCACACTATGCCACACATGGATAAAAAGTTATCCATGACTTCCTAATACAGCAGGGCAGAAGACACAGGTAGGACCCGAGTTTACTGGCCATACAATGGGCAGCTCCCAATCACCTGCCAACCCCAGCTCCAGGGAGCCCAACACCCTCTTCTGGCCTCTGGTCCAAAAGTCCAGAGGTCTCCTCAGATTTACCAGTGTGTTTGTGCCATATAGGAGCTTAACTTGGAAGCACTTATGAATCATGTCCCACACCAAGAGCTTCCCTACTCACAAAAACGAGCAAGTGCTACAGAAAGACAAGGTCCATGCTGCTGTGTCAAATGCCAGTAAACCATTTCTGTTTACATTTAGAACAATGGCCAAAGCACTGTGGCCAGACACTGGGTTTCTACTTTACTTTGAGTCATTTCCAATGAAATTTTGTTTGGAAAGTTTAATTTTCCTGACATCAAATAACAAAGATTTTATCAATTATATGTTTCTTTGCTTAAATAGAAAAAAAATTACCAAAAAAGGGGGATCTTTTACCTTTCACAAAAAGGGACTTCTCAAGATAAAAGACAATGCTTAAGGACTGCTACTGTTCCACAAAGCACTCTGCCCCGCACAGCGTGACAAGCACCTCTCTCTGAACCTCTGCACCGAGTGAACACTGGACGCGCAGGCTTCCTGCGAGTCCACTGTACGCCACACCACAGGAACTGCAGCCACGTAGAGTAAGCTGGAGCCTGGGGTCGGAGGTCCCAGGTTTAGGTTCCACTGTCCCTAGTTCTGTGACCCTGTGTTGTCATTTAACATGTGCTGGTTATTAAACCTTAAAAGAAGGGTGTTAGTATCCTTATTAAAAGAGCCAAAACAAAACGTGTTCTGTATACTGTATTTTAAAAACTAAACCATTAATACCATTTAAACATTTTAAAATCTATTATGAAACAGATCTTAAAAAAACAAATGTTTCTCTCAAAGACAAAGGTATCTGAAGTTTCTATAATCACAGCACATTCACTGCAGGCTTGTGCAGTGGGTGAAATGCCAACATAGGCTGCATTCCCCCGCAGACTGTCAAGCTCTCCAAACAGCTCCTTCCTTACCCGTTAGGCTGCCTTTTGGGCCCGGACCTGAGGCAGATCCCACACCACCCACGAGTCTGCTCTTTATGATCTGACAATGCTGGGACCACATGCTCTCCCTGTCTGAGGTGAAGATGGGGCTGCCTGGGCCACAGAGACTTGCAGGACTTGGAGTCTTTCCTGTGACAGGGTGTAACTTTTATTATGTGGAGTGTGATCTTCTCTACCTAAAACTCTGCAGTCAAGCAGGGACACACAGAGAGCAGGACCCACAATCCCAGAAGGCAGAGCTTTAGAACTAAGGCCAAGGCCTCTCACTGTCCCTTCCAATGAGGACATGTGCTGCTTAATTAAATCCACCAATGTTTACAACTTCCCGGCAGATCTTAGGCCTGCTGCTTGATAGATTCTGATGCCGCTGCAGTGAACACTGCTGAGTCTGTGTGTGCCACTGGAATGGCAGGTATTTCCTGAGACCTTTGAGGTGCATTATTCCCAAGGGTTCACAGAAATAAAACCAACTAGCCAACTGGTGGTTTTAGAGCAAATCATTTAATGAATAGTCCATTCCATTCTAATTTACATTCAGCCCTCCAGGAGGAAACATCAACAAACACTCAATTTACAAAAAGGAAAAAAAAAAGACTGAAATCACATATTTCATGATCCTCACCTATATGCTCATGCCTTTGCTCTTACCATTTCTTCCCTGTGGGGAGATGACCTTATCTGCTCTGCATACCAGCATTTGTGAAAAACCAACTCTGCGAAGCGCTAAGTGCTCTCCACAGCACATCCAGCAGGAAGACTGGTGGGCTCAATTGAAAGCCGCACACTGTGGTAAATGGACGAGCCGACCTGGAACAGCCCAGCCGTGTGGCTGGCTAACAGGCCGTACAGTGGCAGTCAGCTCGGGTTCTCAACCAGGGGCAGTGTGCCCATCCCCCATCTCCTGTCCTCTGGGACCGACAGGGCAAACCCAGCAAGCACAAACATTGGGCAGTGTGTTTGCTGAAGTTCCAAGAACGTGTCCTGTGTAGACTCGGCAGACTCTACAGCAGGGCGACCACACGAGGCCTGTGCTGACTCAGGGCTCCAAGCCCCCCCCTGTCAGAAGCCTCAGCTGGGGTCCCACGGCCTTTCCCACGGCCCTACCATAGGGGAGGGGGGATTTAAAACTTGATTTTAAGTGCTGTCCACATCATGCACTGCAGAATATTACAAGTCTTTGGGCAATCCTGCTTAGCTAGGTTAGGAACCACAGAATTATTCCCAAACAATATACTGTATTTCATTAACCAAGGACGCAAACAACTTTGGGTAGCTAGTTCTGGGAACCTAAGTAATTTAATATATTGCTTCTGTAAGAAAATACTCCTTTCTTAAATCTTAAGCCTTGTTTTCTTCTGTCACTGGTCTTTCTATTGAGTTTCTAGTCATTGTAAATAAATTATTTAAGAATAGGAAACTATCTTAGGTTTTTATTGCCATTTTTAGGCTTTGAAAATTCAAAATGAGCGTGTTCAGTATGTAAAAACCAACTTGAGGTACATAGTTTCAGATTTCCATATTGATAAATAGGAAAGCATGTAAGATTACCAGGAGGCTTTTGATGCCAGAGTCATGAAGACCAGCATGGCTTTGTGGGTTGCACATTGCAAATGTCAGCAAAAGATGAGATACAAAATCCCAGGAGCTTTCCTGTGGACGCATGCTTTCCAACACAGCAGCAGCTGACTTCCTCAGAAGGTGATTAGGGATCGTTTTAGAACTGGAATGGGCAGCGAAATGAGGGCTGATGCACAGCTTCCAGCAGATCTGTGCACACTTCTAGAGGGCCCTGGCTTTCTTCCACGGCTCCCTTCGCCCTTCAGTCTCAGGGATGCATTTGCAGTATGAAAACTCCGCCCACACTGCGATGCAACCACACCCAAACAGCAGGTGCTCCTTTCGGAAAACCCTCCTCATGGAGCGCAGCACAATTTTCATGAAAACCAGCAATGTTTGTATCTGGCAAAGTCTGTGGGTATGTGGACAGAAATAACCAGTAACTACTTCAGAACTCTGATTGCCTTTCTTCAACAGCAAGGTAATGATATGCCAGCTGGGTTTCCTTCTCTGGACCACAGCAGTATCTCTGAAATGTCCAAGTTTAAAGAGCAAGGAGGCGCTCCTGCACTGGCTGAGGGTGGCAATGCACACTCAGGAGCTAGCTCCTGGAACTGCGAGCGTGGCAAGGGACACTTCTTCAGCAGCAGTGCCTCCTCGGGTGGTGCGGTCACACCTGCCCCAGGCGAATGGCTGCTGCAGCATAACCCCACAGTCACACAGTGAATGGACAACACAAGTTCTCTCTTCTGGTAGCATGATGAATTTAATGCAGCAGCCACAACAGGGGCAAGGAAAGAGAAAGGCAGACGGGACTAACCTGCACGATCGAGCAAGGACTTGAGTGGGCTTCTATGGGCAGACAAGCAGGGTGAGGCACTTAAAAGCTTTTGGATGAAAATCCATCCAGGAGAAGCCTGGGCCTAGGTCTACATTTATTATTGTTGTCATTACTGTTAATAGTAACAGAGTTCCCATGAAGAAACATGCAGCAGAAACAACAGACACAAAAGAGCTGAAGATTGTTCTGAAAATGGAATGACACAAGTTCGTCAAGTGTCGCGTCGCAACTAGAAAAGTCAATGTTTCACTGTCTCATTCTGTCCTAGTAGTATCTAGCTGAAAATGTTTTAATTACAAAAGTATTGGCAATGATATAAAGTCCTAGCTGTACAGACATTCCTGCACTGGCACCCATTTGGTGAGGAAAATATCACCATCTGGCTATCTTAAGTATCCATTATCATCAAATATCTTAAACCAATGCTCTTCGATTGTTATTCAAAGATACTTCTGTCTTTCCCCCATTACTCCATAATCAATATTCCTCTTAGAAATTATAGCATTCATATTAGAAAATAAAATATAATGCTTTAAAAATCTCAAAAATGTAATGTTAGTAGTTCTAATGATCTGAACTCAGCTTTCAGGAAGTGGCTCTGAATTATTATTTCCCAGATGGCTTAAGAGTAACACCGTAACTGTCACGTGGCAGTGTCCGAACACATCTGTAAACACGGCGCCACTGGGACCTTCCTATGGCATGAAGACTACACTCAAGCATTGCGTGAAATGTTCAAACTTTAAAGCCTCTTAACATAATCATGTATATATGTACAGACATAAATTTCACTTTATGTAAAACATATGAAAGAGGTAATCCCAAAATCACACTAAACATAATAAATATAGAACTTGCTTTGTTAAAAATCTACAGTATACATTCAAGTAAAGGCTAAACTTCCAATGCCAACCATATTTGGGACAAAAATTTAAAATTTACAATAATCAGTCCCCTAAAAGTGCTATTTCAGTACCTGGAAGAGGAGAGCATCCTAGTGCTTCTGTTCCCATCCACACGCCACACATCCCTCTAGTCACAGAGCCAGAGGCTTCTGTTACTGACACACACCAAAGCTTCTGCATCCTTTTAAATAGCCTTTCAGCTCTTTGGGGGAAGACAGGGAGTCCAGACAAACAACTCAGACCATCTTAGGTTAGATGACTGACTTTATGACACACCCTGTTTTAACTCAGTGTGAACTCTGACACACACTTCAGTGAAAACACCACAGCCCGTGCACCTAAGGTAAGTCATCTCTCTCCACGTGAGAGTTTGTATAGGTTGAGGAGCATCCACTGTAGCAACCTTCCCGGGAGCCGGGCCTGGACACCACACTCCACTTCTGATTTGTACACTCGCTTCCAGCTTCATTTGGTTTAGTTTCTCCAGGGGTTATAGTCAGTACATTGATTGAACTGTTGGGAAAAATTAGGTAAATCTTAATAACTAATTAGCTACTCTCTGCTTATCGTTTTAGAGCAGATGTTCCTGAATGCCTCAGGTCTGACTTCCCCATGTCTGTGCTAACATTACATGCTGGGAAACCAGGCAGGAAGGTGGGGCACACGGAGAGCTGCTCCATGCGTGATCTCCACCTCCTCGTTCGTTAACACTGAGCAGCAAGGTCTTCATGCTGCAGTCCATGTAACCACAGTTAGCGTACCGGCTTTGTGCTCCCATTATGGCCCAACTCCAATAAGCATCTCTCCCCACAGCTTCAGTGGTGACTTCTAACTGGTCTTCCAGCACACATTACTGACTCCACAATCCGCTTCCACACAAACATGCAGAGCTTTTCTTAAAGCTCATGTTTTCCCTTCCCTCCTCTTGTTTAATGCTCTCTGATATCTAGACCACTGACCCCAAAATACAGACTAAGTTATCTTATATAAATATATATGTATAAATGAGTTTCCTAAGAATAAGATGCTTTACTACTTTCATCTTAGACAGGAATCTTCTTTATCAACCACGAGGAACTGGCTTTTTCTTGGCTCTTTGCCCTTCAATACTGGGAAGATGGGCATACCAAAGAATCAAACTAGGTACTCAGAAAAACTATCAAAATGGCATTCTTCAGTATGATTACTTATATTTTTAAGCAATTCCTGGCATAATTACCCTGGTGTCTCTTTTAAGGCAGGGTCTTGCTCTGTAGCCCTGACTGACTTAGAACTCACCATATACTCCAAGATGAGCGCACGGATGGAAGCTGTGCACGACCATGGCTGGCCCCAAGTCTCTCTCTCTATATTTTTATTAATCAAGATAAATTTAATGCACTTTTTTTGTCTTTTTTTTAAAT
>CM053744.1:9166506-9181154 GCA_028658305.1 Pachyuromys duprasi | reverse complement strand
TCCATCAACAGGGGAGGACCTCTTCCCCTTCCATCCAACCCCAGCTCATCTTGTCTCTTCAGGGCTGGCTGCAATGTCCTCCCCTGGGATCTAGCCAGGCTGTTACTCCCTGGCATGTATGGGGGAGGGTCAAAAAGTCAGCCATCAAGTTCAAGACTGAAACAGTCCCTGTTTCCCTTACTAGGGTCTTCAGTTCGACACTGAGCTATCATGGGCCACATCTGAGCGGGGGTTCTAGGCCATATCCATATATGGTCCTTGGTTGGAGAAACTCTCTCATATAACACCCCTGTGCCCTGCTCAGTTTGGTCTTTGTGGAGCTCTTGTTCTCCCCAAGTCTTACTAACTTCCCCTATTTTTATTATTACTTCCCGCCCTCTGTCAAGGGCTTGATTCTGAGTCTTAATATCTGCTTTGATACATTGCTATACTGATTCTTTCAGAGGTCCTCTTTGGTATGCTCCTGTCCTGTTGCTTGTTTTCTCCTCTATTCAATGTCCATCCTATTTGTTCATCTAAGCGAGCATTGATCATACCAACCTGGGTCCTCCTTCTTGTATACCTTCCCTAGGTGTGTATATTTCAGCATGACCTTCCTATCCTATAGGTCTATATAAGTGAGTATATACCATATGTTTCTTTCTGCTTTTGGGATACCTCACTTAGGATGATCATTTCCAGGTCCCACCATTTGCCTGCGCCAAGTCTATATTTTAAATGTAAAGTAGAGACACACAGGAGTAGAAACCAGAGCCCTATTCTCCATTACAGTTCTATGTCTAGCAAAGCCTCACACACTGGCATTAAGTACTAATCCTCTTTAGAAGTATGGGAAAATATCACTTAAAAATAAATACCTGTGTTCAGACATACAGGAGTGTGTCTGGCAAAAGTCTGACGTAGAAGGTGAAGCAGGAAGAGACTTAGTCAGTTTTGATGTGCAAGCTGCCGCCCCGTTAGCCATGCCATACGGCTTCTTTTGCCGTGGCCGTGAGCGCTCTGGTAGATTGTCTGGATCAGAACCTGGTTTTTACAAGTCAGAGAAAGAGCAGGCACAAGGTAAGTCATCAAACCAAGGAAGACAGCCAACCAGATGAATCATTTGCAATTTGGAGTGGGATTTGAGAAAGAACAATTTAACCACCATCTCTACCGCTTATTCTGCAAATAGAAGGAGCTACCTTGAAAACGGTCCATTTCTAAGCTTACGAGTTTTTAAGAGCACGGCATTATTATATACTCACAAGAATACTTTTCATGCATGGCTCTCCTATGAGCTCAACTGTAACTTCAGTGACTAAACCATTAAGTGGATTTTGGGGAGCCTAGGGTATAGCTCCTTGGTAGAGTGGTAGCCTACTATGGGTTGAGTTCAAGGTCTGATTACCAGCACCTCAACACAGGTAGGCAGACAAGATTAAAAGCAGAAAAAAACCACATAGACTGTGTCTTCAGCACCACAGAGAGACAGATCATCCCTGTGTACAATGAGGCTGCTCGCTCACCTCTGTGTTTGTGAACATTCACACAGACATCTTGTGGGCACTTACTTCCTGAGAAGGCACTGAAAAGTTTCACATTTTCTGAGTTCTGGTGGTCAAAGGTCGTCATGTTTAGAAACTGCTGCTTTAACCAGCTGGCTCGCTCTTCCTCGAATGCCTTTCTCTAGGATGAAAAGCAAACACAATTACTCAACTGTCATTTCCAACTTCTCCAGCTGTTTCCTCTCTGGCCACCTGTATTTTTCTTATGTGAAATACTTGCTTAGAAACTAAAAGACTCAAGAAAATTATGTTTAAAAAATAAAAAATGGAAAAAAATAAAAAAATAAAAACTGGGGGCCGGAAGATGGTGCAGTGGTTAAGAGCACTTGTTGCTCTTATAGGAGAACCTGGGATCAATTCCCAGCACATACGTGACGGTTCACAACAGCCTGTAATGCCAGTTCCAAGGGATGCAATACCCTCTTCTGGCCCTGAGGGTACCAGGCACGCATGTAGCGCACAGAATACATGTGGTGCAGAGACATACATTCAGGTGAAACATCCACACACAGAGAATGAAACCTTTAAAATAATCTGAATACTAGACAAGCATAGATTTACTTAGGCTAGCAATTACTGGGTTTCACATGGACAGCTTATTAGCAGAACTTCTGAACACCAAGAACACACAACCGTAACTGACATCAGAAAATGCCCTCATTCCTGAATCAGTCACTTGGAAAGGAACTTTTGGCTACATCAGGCATTTCTCTGTCCTCTAGCCATCTGCCAGTGGTCACCGCCACTGAGGCACACAGGCAACACAGACCATGCACACGTGCTCAGGCAGGCGAAGGTAGCACAGGGCACATGAAGAAGGGTTTGCTGCCCGAGGAAGACGACTCCTGAGTCAGTGTTGGCACCGTAATATCCCCAACAGCAAGCCTTCCACTCACAAAGACGGGTGCAAAGCCAGGTATTACCAGACAGCTAGGAAAGCCGGTGTCAGAAGAGAAGAAAGGCCCAGATATAAGCTGACCGCAGATAATGATGTTTCAAGAGTTCTGAAAACAGACTCATAAATTCATGCAAAACAATAATAGTGCATGAAGAAAAGGGAAACTAAGTGCATTAGAAAAAAAAAAAAAAGCAAATTCTAACACAGGAAGCCAGTGACTGAAGTTAATAATAAAACTGATCCTGAGGACAGCTTGGAGATCTGAAGAATACAAGAGAAAGCCCAGACCTGAGACCCCAGTGTCAGCCACTGACAACCCCTGAGGGCCAGGCACTGTCTAACAACACGGGGAAACAAGCAGGAGAAAACGCCTTTAAATGAAGATATTGCTCTTTCAGATGAAAAAAACTAAGGTATATCCTGAAAACATTAGAAACTATGAAAATCCCATCAACTTCCACAGGAGGATGTGGAGGGGCCCACCAAATTATCTACAAAGTAACCTAAGCTAGATATGGCCTCAACAGAAACAACAAAACTAAAATGAATAATTCTTCAGTTTTTGAGGTGAAAGCTAGAAGTTAAAATTAAACACACAGAGAAGCAATCTGATACAGTTTTAGGTACTGCAGTGTTCAGAATGGTTAGCACTAGGCAGCGCTTCTGTTTGAAGGGGAACCTAAGACGGTACCAGACTTCACAAGGGAAGCTGTAAACTACACAGAGCAGGGTTTGACTCGGCAAAAGACCATCAAATACTGGCGGGATACACCTTTCCTGGCTGGACAAGTCAGGGCTGAGACAGCAGTTGGGTGGCAAAAGGTATCTTGAATATAGGAAGCTCTGGGGTCAAGCCCTGACATTTATGTATTCAAATGCATTATTTCTTTATAGAGCGAGTAATATCTATATAATCATATTATCAACATTATTTTCTGGCTTTTAATTTCTAGGCCACAACTGAAGACAAACCACTGTATTTGTACTTATTTTATACTACGGGGCAGAATATAAAAGTGGTGGCACTGGACAGTGAGAAAATAACCCATAAAACTGTGAAGCGACGGGGCAAGCAAGAGATATCGGAAAAAGCTGTAGAAGGATTTCTGCTTGACATGGGGGCTCCTGCCTTCAATCACCACACTCAGGAGGCAGATCTCTGTGAGTTCAAGGCCAATTCTATAATGGCAAGTTCCCGACCAGCACAGGTTACACAGAGAGATTCTGTCCTACCAAAAATATCAAAATAAAATAAAATAAAATGTCTACTGGTAATTTTTTTTCCTGAGAATTTTAATGTCAATCTACAGCATTTTACCTTTTTAAAGATTTACTTTTATTCTGTATGTATGATTGCCTGCAAGTGTGTATGTGTACCACATGTGTGTCTGGTGCCAATGAAGGGCAGGGATTTTAGATTCCCTGGAAATGGAGTTACATATGGTTGAGTGTAGGGAACCCATCCCAGATCCTCTGTAAAAACACCAATGACTCTTAACCACTGAACCTCCTCACCAGCTCTGAAATGGGATTAAAAGCATGTGCCACCTAGCATCCAATAGTTGTTTTTTTTTTTTTAATCAGTGTTTATGTCTAAGGGATAAAATTGGAGATGAGGACACTGTCTCAGTCCATAATGTATTGTATAGGTTGAGTTTTAAAACCATGTTGGGACACCTTGTCTATAATTTTTGAAAGCGCACATGGAGACAATGCATTGCTGACAGAATTCAACCTGTGGACACGTTTGTATATTCGAAGTCCAAACTGCTAGCTTGGAATGTATACATTCCTCTGAGAGGGCTGGGAAACAATCTTTTACTGTGCTGTCTTTTTTAGTAAACAAGTATGCTCTTGGTATTGTCACACATATTGACCGTGGTTAAATGATAGATGCCCAAAAGGAACTGAATATTTAACAGATGGACATCCATCTGCTCAACCTCCCTTCCAGTTATTCATAATGTAACAGGCACCAGACTTAACACAACTGACTCCATGATGGAAGCACCATTCAGGCCATAAAACCCAGCACATACATAGGCAGCACCACCAGCCAAAATGAAAACAAAGACCTAATCCATCAAAGCCCATAGTTCTGGAAGACTCTAAAAGTACTAACCTTGTTTTTTGGCTTCTGGGTAACTGATCTTGTTAACTGAAGTATGCCAGCCCAGGATATGAGTTTTGTGCTTAAAAGCTCACCCGGAGAAAGACTCAGGGAGGGCTACACTGGGATCCCAAACACACAGCAATGTAGTCACTGACTGGCTAATGAAGACTTTCTATTGGCTTAAACCCATGTTGGAGCAGACTTCTCTGGTGAATGCCCCACAACAGTAAGATGGTCAGTGTGATGGACAGCAGAGGCAAGTCCGAGCCAGGAAGCATTCCCTGGCCATCTGGCTCACTGCGGCAGCTCTGCAGCGCTCACCTCCACCCCATCCACTGCCGCAGCTCTGCAGCGCTCACCTCCAACCCCAAGCGAATAGCAGCTTCTGTAAAGCTTCGTCTTTCTCTCTCAAAATTCTTTTTTTGCTCTTTAAAAAGGGACCACTCCTCTTTGAGGCGTTCCTTTTCCTCCAGCAAGTAGCAGTCTCGCAGCAGTGAGGAGGTGTCATCATCACACGTGGTGGCCAGCTGCTGCTATAAAATTTAAAGCACAGTAAGTCAGGGCACCTCTAAGCACACAGATTCAAGTCAAAGCAAGGAAGACAGCTAAAGTTTAGCAAGGACATACACTATGAGAATCAGCCAGCCAATGAAAACTGGCTTTTCCCAAGTGTTGCTTCCCTTGGTGACTGCTAGTGCTGAACTCAACTGAAATGGGAAATGCCAACTCTACAGATGTCAGAAGATAAAGGAGTAGATACCCAGAAGGCTCAGTGACACCATCTGGGCACCGACTTCCGTTTACCTGTAAGAGCTGCTGCTGGGCCTTGATCATCTCTTTGCACTGCTGAATCTCTAACTCCAGTTTCTCTGTCTCTTGCTCATGGTCTTGTCGAGAGATGACGTCCTCATCATTAAGGCCTTCCACCTGTCCCTTCGAAACTGACAGAACAGCAGCGTGCCGGTTACTTTGTTGTCAACTTGACACAAGCTATGGTCATCCAGGAAGACGGTACCTCAACCGTGAAGTCATTTCCACAGGCTGATGTGGGCCAGCCTGTGAGGCACTGTCTAGCTTGGTGGTTGGTGTGGGAGGGCCCAGCTCACTGTGGTGGGCCACTGCTGAGAAACTGCTCTTGGGCTATATGAGAAAGCAGGCTACAGGAGCCAGCCAATGAGCAGGGCTCCTCCACAGCCTCTGCTCGAGTTCCTGCCCTGACATCCCTTCCTGATGGTCTATAAGCTGTACAGTAACATAAACCCTTTCCTCCCAAGCTGCTTCTGGTCATGGGGTTTATCAAAGCAATGGAAACCCTAACCAGAACAACCAGAAACTAGACAGGTTTTTATAGCTACTGTCTGCTCATGTTGGTCTTGAACAGAAATTTAAAAATCAAAAGACTCTTACAACTTTTGCCTTTGGGCTTCTCACAGGTTTTGTAAAAGGAAGTTATTTTCTTTGGCATTTTCCATTTTTATAAAGTGTAGCAAAATTAAATGTTTTAAAGAAAAACAACTCCAAGTTCTGACAGCTATACAGTCACACAATTTTAGGACTAAATATGTTTACAAATTAACATTGTTGCCACCATTTAGCTTATAATCCACATTTATTCAAGACTGCCCTGAGAGGTTGGTAATGTGCCTCATGAGCCTCTGGTTCTTGCTACCCAGTCTTCAAGAGCAACTGTCTCAGCCACAGAAGAATGCTAACAAAACCCCACGTTTATAAATTGTTTTTGATGATACTTGAAAAAGTGGCACAGTACTACCAACTGTGTGCTTGCACATTCAATCCTGCAAAATTAAGAGTCCACTCATGCTTCTTAATAAACAGGGATGAGAAAATGAGTCCATTTCATGCACAGTAATGCTGGAACTATAACGAGAATTGTGCAGTTGGCCCTTTACAACCTGTGGCACTTATATTAAGATTCTCTGTTTTGATAATGGGAACTTACATTCACATGATATACCCATTTGCAGGCACACAAACAAATAATAAAAATCGATCTTACACACCACAAAATTTAACTTTCCAATGTAAAAGCATGCATCTGCTAATCCACACAAAATGGCTCACCCTCACACTCCTGAGTTACTCGGGTAGCCTCGCTCTTTAAAGTCTGTTCTGAAGCCAAGCCCATCTCTCAGTGACTGCAGACCCAGGGGCAAACCAGGCATGGTCTGACCCTCAGAGCAAAAGGATGAGCCCACAACACTGCCCTCCGTGGAGCAGTACTCACCTTGGTTATCAAGTTTTTCTACATGACTTTTCAAAATTCTCCACTGTTTTCTGATGCTGTTTGTAAGCTGCTCTCTCACAGTATCACAGGAAAGGCCCCACACACTCTCTCTGCTCAGCTCTCCAGCATCTTCTTCAATATCAGAGATAACCTAGAGCATGAGGGCAAACAAACAGAAAGAGCAACTTACAGTGGTTTTCCCCAGGCAGCCGTATCACACTGACAAAATCTATTACCCAACAGCTTGTAAAACAAAAGTTAACATGAAGACACAGAAACTCCCAAATTTAGATAGATCTCTGCAAATCTGAGCGGCAGAGCTGTCTGAGGAGTGACAGCCCCTGTCTGTGCAATGCTGTGTTGGATGCTGCCATACACTCAAGTCTCAAACTGTGCTGAAGTGTAGAAGCCAAGCTTAGAGAAGCAGGCCCAGGGCTACACAGTCAACACGTAGGAGCAGGATCTGAAGTTGGGTTAACTTGTCTCTAAGTCAGGTGGCTTCACCTGATGTAAGCCTGAACATGAACCCTGTTTTAAATGTACACAACTTGAGGCACAACTTGAAAGTCATTTTATGCAGTGTCTCTGTGCGGCTCGATTCTCACTGAGCTGTCTAGGAGATCAAATGTGGAATTTTCCCCGGGCAGCATCAAAGGTGCAGCTTGTGGAGCAGCTGGACTTCTCTCTTTCAGATCATGCTACTACACCCTCCTGACAGCCTGTTAATAGGCTGGTGAGATGGCTCAGCAGGTAAAGGCACCTGCCACCAACCTGGACAACAGAGCTTGATGCCTGGGACCCACGGGGTGTGATAATGGAAGAAGAAAACTGACTCCCACAAGTTGTCCTCTGATTGCCATACTACCACCCCCAATAAAGTATTCTGTACTTTAAAATAAAAATTCAAAAATCTTACTAACACATAGGTGTAGATGAGATGTGCCTGAAATCCCAGTACTAGGAAGACATGGAGAGATTTTAAGTTCCGGACCAGCCTTGGCTCATAGCAAGACCCAGACTCAAAACAACAAACAAACAAACAAAGCCAATTACCACGTTTCCCAAAATGGGAACAACAAGATTTATAAAACAAATAAACAAACCCATCTAACATGAATCTGGGGTTCATATTTTGGCTACTATGCAAGAAAGCAGAAGAGTAAGTGAAACCCGAGAGATACCTATGACTCAAGACACCCTTCTCGGAAAGAAAAGAATGGTAACATTACTTAATTTTTTAGAGAAAATTAAGAAACAATCTTTTAACAATGGGTGAAACGTTCTGCCTTCCCGTAGCTTCTGAAATGTGAGGTGCTGTCACCACTGGCTGAAGACCAGGAGGAAGGAACTCCTGATTTCTTCCCGTCTGCTGAGTAAAGTACAGGCCGACACCCTAGAAACCTCCTAAGTGATATAACTTATGCTGGTCAAAGTTCACAACTGGCTCAAAGTGACAGACTTTGGGAGAAAAACCTAAATTTGGAGCAGGTGTTAAGTCAGAGGCGGTAAAAAATACAGTAGCACCCTTGTTCTAAAGTAAAACTGTGAGATACTATGTTAACATCCATTACCATATATTGTTATATTAGTTATTGACATTAATCTTATTGTATCTGGTTTAGAAATCAAGACTTTCTCATAGGTATATACAGGGAAAACAGGACACGTAGGATTTGTTTTGATACTACCTGTAGTTCCAGGCATCTGCTTTGGGACACAAAGGATTATATCCAGTACATTCAGGCAATATTAAAAAAAAAGGTAAGGCTTCTCAGCTGGACCAATGTAAGAGCCCACAAAACAACCATCCTCCAACAGGAACTTTACAGAACCTACTTGGTGTCTTGGCTGGCAACTCACAACAACAAACTGTCACCTTCAGATTCTAATCAGTGTGAACGAAGAAAAAGCCAGAACTCAAGTTCAAGGCCACACGGCAGGTGCAGGAATCAAGTCCCCACTTATTGTGGAAGGGCTGCTCCAGTCACTCTGTGTGTTTAAGCACCTAACAGTCAACACATTTGGCACATGTGGGAAACGTTTCCCCACATGCCTGTCCTTCCCAAAGTGCTTCTCGAGGGAGCTGTCAGAATCTTAGCTTTGTCTTTTCAAGACCTAGAACATAACCTGAGCTGCAATAAAGGTGTGGACTGAATGGTTCTTTAGCTCCTTCTTAGTTAGGGTTTCCACTGCTGTGAAGAGATGCCACGACTGAGGCAACTCCTACAAAAGAAAACACTTAATTGGGGCTGGCTTATAGTTTCAGAGGTTCAATCCATCCATGGCGGGAAGCATGGCATAGTGCAGGCAGACATGGTGCTGGAGAAGCTGAGAGTTCTACATCGTGATCAGAAGGCGACAAGGAGGAGACTGGATGTTACACACTGGGTGCAGCTTGAGTATGGAAACCCCAAAGCTCTGCCTACACACTGGCACACTTCCTCTGACCAGGCCACACCTCCTAATAGTGCTACTTCCTATGGCCAAGCATTCAACTCTATGAATCTAAGGGGCCATATCTATGCAAACAACCACAGCTCCAAAGATGAGAAAAGTTCCGCCATCTGGAAAGTAGACAACATGGCACTGACGGCCATGGCTCACAGCATGGAGGATGAGTACATACTGAATCCAATCCTAATCCTGCCATGCACACTGTGCTAGGAACTATTGAGCCTGAGGCTGCTCCTGTCTAAGACAGGTATGAAAAAGTACAGTCAAATTATAACATTTTAAGCATTATAATGCTGGAAATAATTTCCAGGAGAAATATGAATGAGGTAATGCTCATGAGGTACCAGAAGATGATCTGCAGTGTTCCAGGATGTGCCAAGGGATACACAGGGGCGGGTTGTGGTTGTCACAGTGACTACAGGTGGCAGAGCAGTGACTGTCGGTTCAGAACACCAACAGTGCCGTCACTGAGCCACCCACCTAGGTGTGGGTCGTGCGGGTTAGAGCCGAGGCTGCTGTCAGACAGGAACACTTACGACGGTGCCTGCGCCGTCCTCTGTTCTCTCTCTGGATCTCTTCTGGGGAGAAAGGAGGGAAATCATCTCCTTCTTCATCTGCTGGAGGACTTTCTTCAGCTCCGCGTTCTCCACGAGGAACTGCTTCTGGCGGCATTCATAATCATTCAGCAGGATTTTGTACATTTCATCTTCATTCCTGGGGGAGCAAATACGGTGTGAAAATACACGGTGACAGCAAACCCTGGCCACACTGCTGGGTCACGTGGCTGTACCTGGCTTCTGTTTTATCAGTTCTCCATGAGCCTCGTTTTCCATCAGCTCGACCCACATAATTTAGAATGTCCATGGCTACAAATATAAGCATAAAACATAATCATTCATCAATCTCTACCACAGCTGAGACACCAGGGACTAAAGCTGACCTGGTAGATAGGTCAGGACCTTGACATACCCTGAGGTTTAGCAAGTTCTTCAAATGCTAAGCTCAACTTCTTTCCTGACTGGGAGAGAGTCCCCTTCAGTCCTTAAGGATAAAGTGGATTATGATTGAGGACGGACCACTGGCCACAGGCTAGCTGCCTACTCTTGAAAATCAGCCTTCCCTAGCACTCAGCCACAGCCACCTACCTACAGTGTTGGAGGACCTTTCCTGACAATGGCAGAGGAAGCAAGCTACACTTACTCACTGTTAGGGTCACTACAAAGAAGGCTTGCTGTGCCCTCTGAACCACATCATTGCTGTCATCTTCAAAGGACTGAAAGCCCTCAACAGTCTTCCCCAGGTGGAGACAGACTCTTTTTGGTATAAGGAAAAAACGTTACTCAAGTTCTGGAACTAACAAGATAAAATCTATCATTTCTGGTTGAGTTTGAGATAAGAAACAGCTACCCACACCCCAGCCTGCTGCTGCCACCACTAAGCTAACTCTAAAACCACCTTTCTTGTGACCCTCAGCAGCCACTCTGATGCTGATGATCTCCAGTTCTTTCTATGGAAACCAGTGTCTGGCTCACTTATGGAACATCTCCACATTGGTGATGTTAAATAAAGACATGTGTGCTGCTTGAGTGAGAATGGACCCCATGAGCTCATATGCTTGAACACTTTGGTCCCTAGCTGGTGAAACTCTATGGGTAGGATTAGGAGGTGTGGCCTTGTTAGAAGGCTGTGTAACTGGGGTTGGGCTTTGATGTTTCAAAAGCCCACAACCGTTACCAGTTGGCTCTCTCTGCCTCACGGTTTGTCTCAAGACGCAAGCTCTCAGCTACTGCTCTGGCACCATGCCTGCCGGCTGCCATGCTCCCCAACATGAATGCCCTGGACCCTGAAACTGCGGGCCTGACAAACTCTTCTCTACGTTGCCTTAGTCACCTTGTCTGACAGCAACAGAAAAGTAACTAAGCCAACATGTAACTAGTGATATAAACCAAAAGGACAGCCCCCCACAAATCAGTTGTCTCAACTTGCACTTTACATGGAAATACCTAAATTCTGAAGCCAACCTTACAAGGCATGAAAACACTGCACTCTTCCATGCATGCTGCACATGCCTGCGTCACTCCATTCTCTTGTCAGCGGGCGGCTTACCTATCTTTTTATCCTTCTTGTTCATGACGAGCTGGTGCAGACGTTCCTTTAGTTTATTGTATTCACGTTCTTTTCTCTTCATATCATGATTATACTGAGTGGCCCGACTGGCTATGATACTTTGTAATTTTTGTACCTGAAAGAAAAAAACTTCTGTCAAACAAGGAATTGCTAAATGTGCTAAAATTCACAAGTTCGAAAGGTAAAACAAGCCCTAGTAGCCATCTTCCCACATAGTAGTTATTCAGTTCTAAGCTGATTCTCCCTTCCTTATGGAAAGCACCTTAAAAATACTGCATGAAAGACAACACTGCATCGTGGCACAGCGGCTGCCAGCAGGCTGGTGTCATCTCTCTGAGCAGCAACTGCTGGAAGCCTGAGCCCAGCCACTGCCGCTCTGACCCCATCCACCCTGCGCATGCTAGGCAAGTGCTGGGCCACAGTGTGAGCCACTGAGGCAGGGTCTCACACAGCTGTGTGGGCTAGCCTGATTCCCAATCTTCCTGCCCATCTCCTCAGCAGCTAAGGAACAGGCCTCTGCCACCTGGCTCAGCCCACATAGCTCTGGATAGAAAGTACACTTCATTGTTTAGAGCCATTCTCAAGCCTGGCCATAGAGTGTGCTGTATTAGCTTACTCCATCCCAAAGACAAATAAGTCAAACTAAAGGTAAGCGACAGGTCAGATCAAAGTTTCCTATGCAGTAACTCAAGAAATACACATATATTATATTTATTATTAATTTAACAATAGGAGGAGAGAATATATATGGTTTGGTTAGATATTCATTGTCCATTATTAAATACTAATTAAGCAGGGTTAAAAATAACTATGAATTCATGTTTGGTTTTTTTTTTTAAGAAATGGACCCCTGGGGCTGGAAAGACGGCTCAGTGGTTAAGAGCACTTGCTGCTCTTGCAGAGGACCTGAGTTCAATTCTCAGCATACACATGGTGCTTACAACAACTTGTAACTCCAGTTCCACGTGAGCTACTGCCCTTAAAGGCCTCTGCAGGTACCAGCACATGGTGCAGACATGCAAGCAAAATACCCCCACACATAAAAGAATCCTTCCCAACCTCCTAGTTAAAGAATGAAACACTAAAAATAATCATATTTTTATAGCTGTCATATGGACAGGGGTCACAACCCAGAGCAGTGGAAACCCAATGGCTTATTCTCAGATGCATTATAAAATAGCGCCTTCAAAGCACTACCTCCATAATTTCACATCATCAGAGTGCTATCGGCACTAAACTAGAAATCAAAGGTCTAGGTATCTATTAAAGCAAAAATCAGAGTGATGACATTTTGAGTTAAACGTGAAATGTTCAGTGTGAACTGCTACATTCTGTGCATCCTAGGCAAGTGCTCTACACTCTAGCCAATCAGTAAGGTTGATTCTTTGACTAGATGAAATATGGTTACATTTAACATCATGCTAGGGGGAAGAGGACAAACAGTTCAGTGTAGAGCACTTGCCTAGCATGTGTGAGGCCCTGGGCAGGCAAAAGCCAGAGAGAGATCAGCAGGCTTCACTGCAGAGGGAGACCTTGCCGCAGCCAAGGTAGGTGGCGAAAGGGATGAGGCGTGGAGTCATGCCTCTGTGACAACAATGCAGACAGAAGGATGCGCACTCTACATTCTCTTGTGCGTGAGAAAAGACGCGTGGTCCCGAGTACGCGAAGGACGGTACAGGGGACACTACCCGTTGCCAGGTCTGAACCGACCGCTGCACTGTTGGTGTAATGTTCTTTTGGAACATATACAATTTACCTTTGTTCATCACATGCTGATTTCTCTAACCAACTATTTGGTTTCAATCCTGGACATTATATTGTGATGCTAATTCTAAGCATCACCTGTCACAAGTTTGTGTAAACATGCCACCATTTGTTCTCTGCATTGTCAATAAAACAACCAGCCACAATGCTGAGCAAGGGAGAGGAAAGGGTAGGACATCCTGGTCCAGAGTAGAGGAAGCGAGGGGGAGGAATAGGAGAGCAAAAATCGGCAGGAAAGGTCTTGGAACCATGAGGAGAGATGAACTGGACTTAAGATATAACTAAAATCAAGTAAACTGGGTAAAATCTGAATGGGAGGAAACCACGCGGGCTTGCAGGTTTAGGATGAAGTAATCACTGCCCTGCATTGTGCTCTAGGTTAACTAAATAAATCCTAGTCTCTGTGTGGTGATTTGGGTATACAGCTGGTTTAGGAATAATGGCTGCTTAACTAAAAGATAAATCAATAATAAATATTAATATTCAACAACACTATACTAGGTAAGAAAAAGTGCCCTCCTGGGGCAGGTGCGGAGGACAGGCATGGGACTGTCCACCTGCCATGCCTGTGTGACACAGGATGAATAGACAGTTCTTACAAGTGAAGCGGCCACTATGTCTCCTGCACAGTGACAGAACACTCACCTCATCTTTCTCACTCTTCAGTAGCTGATGCAAATTCCTGTTTTTGCACTGTAACTGCCTGTCTCTCTCCTGCAGACCAATCAGCTCTCGCCTGGAGGTCTCCAGCTGTTCCTGGAATGTGGAATTAGTCACTTGAGTAAAACTGACAAGTCACAAAGTCCTCAGAAGAGCAGTGACAGAGGTCACACTGGGAGCTATAGTCCAACTTCAGTAGCACACTGAATGTTCATAGTGATTACTGTGAAATTTAACACATACAACCACATGCCTCATTTCAGCTCATTTTTATTTATGTACAAGAACTATGCAACATGGGTCCCTCACAAGGCTCTTCATCTATGATGCCGTCACTGAAGTTTCCCGAATTCTCTTTAAGGCTTTTACAGTTTAACAGCACACATTAGAAGACCCGCTCATCTACAATGATACCTTCATCCTTTGGGGGACGCTTGGCTTTAGGGAGCAATGAATGCCACTGAGGGCGAGAAGGCTGGGAAGACTATCCCTCACAATACCTGAGGACTTCAAGTCTGAACTCTGAGAAATTAAAAAAAAAAAAATCCTAAAATTCATATAGAAGCACAATGGCCCCAAACAGCCAGAGCAGTCCTAAGCAGAAGGAATACAGCCAAAAGTACTACCAAACCCGATTTCAAACGACACAACACGGCCACAGTAACAATACACAAAGCCCTGCCATGGAAACAAGCATGAAGGCCAATGGAATACAACAGAGCACCCAGAAAGAAATCCACACAGCTACAGGCACTTCATTTTTGACCACGGTCTAAAAAAATAAACATTGGAGAAAACATAGCCTCTTCAGCTAGCGGGGAAAGTCAGGCAGACCCCTCATCT
>CM053744.1:9038743-9166006 GCA_028658305.1 Pachyuromys duprasi | reverse complement strand
CCTGAGGAGACAGGATAAGCTGGGGTTGGATGGAAGGGGAGGAGGTCCTTCCCTGTTGGTGGACTTGGAGGGGGCGGGGAGGAGGGAGATGAGGGAAGGAGTGGGAGGGGAGGAGGGAATGAGGGAGGGGGCTACGCCTGGGATTCAAAGTACCTAACCTGTGACTGAGATAAAAATAAATAAATTAAAAAATATATTGCATTAAAAAATAAATAAATAATTTACATTTAAGGGAAAAAAAAAGAAATAAAACTGAAAGAAACACACTGTGCTTCTGTGTGTATTATACATTGTATATATATATATATATGTATCAAGGTTAGTGGTCTCCCAAGATATGCGGTACCTGATTTGACTCTAAGGTACAGCATAACATATAACAGGGGATATTTTTACATTACATCCTTTAAAGTCCAGATCTTATTTATGTAAATGAGAAGCTGAAACCTTCTTGGCTAGTGTCCCCATGTTTTGTTTTCCTAATATTAGCAGATCTTTTACATTTTACACCCCAGTCTGGCACAGATGCAGGAAAGGAACATTCCTACAACGTGACTCTTTAGGCAACATCATCTCATACACCAGGAACAGAGCTGGCATTATGGATCTGGAAACGCCCCTCACAATTTTATCCTAAGAAGAAAAGTGCAACTAAAATCTGCACACCTAAAGAAGCTAAGCAAGAAGGAGGACCCTGGGTAAGATGCTCAATCTTCATTCAGAAAGGCAAGTGGGATAGACATTGGAAGAAGGTGAAAATAAGGAACAAGACAGAAGCCTACCACAGAGGGCCTCTGAAAGACTCTACCCAGCAGGGTATTAAAGTGGATGCTGAAACTCATAGCCAAACTTTGGGCAGAGTGCAGGGAATCTTATGAAAGAAGGGGGAGATAGAAAGACCTGGAAGGGTCTGGAGCTCCACAAGGAGAGCAACACAACCAAATATTCTGGGCTTAGGGTTTTTTTCTGAGACTGATACTCCAATCAAGGACCATTCATGGAGATAACCTACAACCCCTGCTCAGATATAGCTCAGTCTCCAAATGGGTTCCCTTATAAGAGGAGCAGGGGCTGTCTCTGATATGAACTCAGTTGCTCAATCTTGGATCACCTCCGCCTGAGAGGAGAGCAGCCTTGCCAGGCCACAGGGAAGACTATGAAAGACAGTCCTGATGAGACCTGATGTGATAGGGTCAGATGGAAGGGGAGGAGGTCCTCCCCTATCAGTAGACTGGGGAAGGGGCATGGGAGGTGATGAGGGAGGACAGGATTGGGATGGGAAGTGATGAGGGAGGACAGGATTGGGATGGGAGGTGATGAGGGAGGACAGGATTGGGATGGGAGGTGATGAGGGAGGACAGGATTGGCATGGGAGGTGATGAGGGAGGACAGGATTGGGATGGGAGGTGATGAGGGAGGACAGGATTGGGATGGGAGGTGATGAGGGAGGACAGGATAGGGAGGGAATGAGAGTGGGGCTACAGCTGGGACACAAAATGAATAAATTGTAATAAATAAAAATTATATTAAAAAAGAAGAAAAGTGCACAAAGATTCATCTATAGGGTGTTCTTTAACCGGGAAAATTAAAGCAGAAACATGTTCCACAGAAAACTGGCTCATTCAACAGAACACTGTACAGATTTAAACAAAACTGCAGAATTAAAGTGGCTAAGAAATACCACAGACTAGAAACAATGAGTAAAGAGGACTAAACTAAGTTTGTGTACTACTCATGTCTCCACCTTCTAAGAGATGAGACATATTTCTACCTCAAGAAAATTCAAATGAAATCGTAACTGGCAACAGATTTCCAGGTCAGGCAAAGGCGGAAGGGTGAGGCGCATGGGCAAGGCTTTGAACAGCTGCATCTCAGCTGCCGTGAACGGCAGTCAACAGGACAGCGGCCCCTGTGCTGACAGCTCTTTCAATGTTTGGAGGTGTTGGAATTCTGGACTTTCATATGAATTCTTTCAATTTTTAAATGTTAGAAGCCAATTAAAAGAAACATGCGATTTATCCCGAGGGAAGAGAAAGTGAACCGGGGATGTGATGGCCTTCTGGGGTTCTAGAAGCCTCTTGATCTAAGGTTATGTGGGTATATGCACAATTCATTAAGTTGTACAGTTAAGGTCCATGTTCCTGACCATTAAATTGTAACTCAACATCTAACGTGTCAAATCAAATGTATCACTGCACTGGACATGGATCCAAGCTCATTAACAAGAGCAGAAAATACGACATGACTTACTGAGGGGGTGGAGCAGTTAAGTCTGGCTAAGCTCCCACCAGGCACCATTTCTGGGCATGAAGGAGACCGTGTTCTCTGTAGGTTCACATTTTGGGAAGGGCAAGCAGGAGACACTGCAGAAGCAGGTGATTAGAACTACAAAGAAAGCAGTCCTGAGAGTGTGAGAGTCCTCAAAGTGTGAGGGTGGGACACAGCTAGATCAGTCAGGGAAAGCTATACAGGAATGGACCGGTTCCAGTTTGAACATGAATGTACCTTAGAGGTTCATTAGTTAAAGGCTAGGTCCCCAGCTGGAAGCACTTTTGGGGAGGTACTGCAAACTTCAGGGGTGGACCCTAGCTAGAGGAATCAGTTACTGGGGTGAATGTCCTTCGGCTGTTTGTATGTTGCCCTGCTCCACCCCGATCTGGGACAAGATGAGCTACCGTTTTGTCTTGTTTGTTTGTTTGTTTGTTTTGCTTTGTTTTTTGTTTTTCAAGACAGTAATTCTTTGTATAACCTTGGGTATCCTGTAACTCACTGTGTAGACCAGGCTGAGTTTGAACACCAAGATCTGCCTGCCTCTGCCTCCCAAGTGCTGGTATTAATGGCATGCACCACCACTGCCAGCAAGGTAGTGGTTTTTTCCTTTGTGCTTTCCACTGCATGTTCAGCCACACCTTAGGCCTTCCAGTGGGAGTGGGACACAGGGTACCCAGCCAGCCATGGATGGAAACCTCTAAAACCATGAACCAAAATAAATCTTCCCTCTTTTTAAGCTGTTTTTCTGAGGCATTGGTCTCACCTAACACAAAGGGTGACATTTGAACACAGTCCTAAATGCTGTAGGGTCAGTTCCAAGACAATTAGTACCTTGCTCTACCTGTGCAGTTCGATAAAGAATGTATCCCTATCATCCTATCCCTGACTGGATATTCCCAGCACCAAGAAGAAAAAGGTAAGAAGGATGAAGCTGCATCAACTTTACTTTGGGGCTTCAGGGACACAGCTCTAAGCAAAACACAATTCCAGAGAAAACAAGACCACATGTCTGTGGCAGTTTTGCTCTGGGTCGACTAAGCAACCTCTCTGAGCCCTGGTAACTCCATAGGATTAAATGAGACAATGCATTCAAATATTTATCATACTGCTTGGCACATAGGATCCATGGTTAGCCTTGGTTCATTGTATCCACCTTTCTCATGGCCATGACCAAACATCTGAGATAAGCAAGATGGGAGGGGGATTTCTTTGGGCTCACAGCATCAGAGATTTCACCCCACCAGAGATGGAGGGAGGGAAGAAGGGTGTGGCCAAATGGGGACAGATGTGGGGATTACAAGAATGTGAATATCCACACGAACGTGCATTCTCCTTCATTCTCCATGGAACCCCAGCCTTTGGGATAGAACCAACCATTCAGTGAGGGTCTTCACCTTAGTCGATCCTTTTTGGATGTGTACTTACACACACCTACAAATAGGGATCACAACCAAAAGCAGACCACAGTCATCACCTAGACACAGCTGTCTAAGTGACAGGATTCCAAGACAGGCAGAAGTCACTGCTGCTCTCGAGGAAGGAGGAGCACAGGACACCTGGAAAACAAAGTCCAAATAGACACCAGGCAGTGATCTAAGCCTCTGTAACTGGCTGTCCACATGGACACTAGGCAGTGATCTACACAGGGCTGGGAAGAAACAGAAAGCTGACCATCGACAATTAGAAGACCTGGAAACTGAACTGATGATCACATAGACCTGGCCAGTGACCTAGTCCTCCGTAATCAGAATGGACTCCAGGAAATCGATCGAGGCTCAACACATCTCTATACAGGGACCTGAGGCCTCACGCTCGGCTTCTGCACTCTCACCGCCTTCTTCACCCAGCCCAAAAGGAATATGGGGTTTTTGTTTGTTTGTTTGTTTTTGTTTTAAGGAAGAAAGGTTTTCCAAACTCATCATTCTTTATGCCAGATTTAGTTCATGATTAGTTTTAGGCTCAGAGAGATCAACAGGACTGTCCAGGGCTACGTTTCTCAGAGTTTTGTGCTCCCTTCCTTCACCCACCACCTTTCAAACTCACCTCCAGCAGCTGAAAAGTCAGAACGATTCGCATTAGTGTCTTTAAGAAATTGAGTCTTATAATTAATTTAAGACAACTTCACTTAGAGCATATCTTAGACTTAGATCCATGCATGCCTGTGAACTGCCTCTGCACAAACACCAGCATCTTGCTTATAAATACTCTGTCCTAGGGTAAATTCTAATTCAACACCCAAACTAAGAAATCTCATACAATCATTCTGAGTTCTGATTAATTATACCCATTCTTTTCACCAGAGAAGTTTGTTATCCTTTCTAAAGACTAAGGTTCTTACATACCCCAACAATCTGCAGTGCTTTAGAGGGGCAGCCTCTAAGAACCCCCTCTGTCCTGTACCTGCTGGGATAGCCTTGGGTCATCCTGTTTGGAGGTATAGGCTGAATCTAGTGGGTGGCTTTAAACACTATAGGCAACATGGTAGATTTCACCTTGGAAATCAGGCTGAATGTGCGGCTCCATTAAGCCTCTCCTTCACTGTCTGTCAGGTTTCTTTCTGGACCCAGCAAGCCATCCTGCTCTGGGTATTCCCGAGAGTCCAGGTGACAAGGACTGATGTCCGTTCAGGCCAAAAAGACTCAAGGTCTGCCAAAAGCCAGGAGCAAGTTGGAAGTAGATGTTGCCTGAGCTCTGGCTCCTACCTACAGGATGCCTCTGATGAGAGCCTGAGCCAGAGCCATTCAGTGAAGCTGTGTCCGGATTCTTGCTAAGTGGAAGCTGTGAGATCATATGTGCTTCTTGTGTTAAGCTGTCAAACTTTAGAATAATTTGTTGTTCAGTAATAGATAACATAAGTTTTAAAAAAGATACATTTCTGGGTCCCCTCTAAAACTAATTTATGGGGCTGGAGAGATGGCTCAGCTGTTAAGAGCACTGACTGCCGTTCTGGAGGATGTGGGTTCAATTCCCAGCACCCACATGGCAGCTCATAACTGTCCATAACTCCAAGAGCTGACACCCCCACACATGCACACAGGCTAAACACCAATGCATAAAAAATAAAAATGAATTAATTTTTAAAAACTAATTTATATGCATCCTGGTGAAATGGAACTAAAAAACGTTATCAGGAACTACAAATACAAATGACTTTTATGATGAACAGAATCTACTATTTTATTTAATGTTTCTGGATGTTACACTGAATGATTTCTGGGCTTCTGGAGAAGTCTCCTCATCCTGACACAGAGCAGGACTCAACATATCTCTACTCAAGCACCTGAGGCCTCCACATAGTTCTGTTACTCTAGCCACTGACTACCCCCCCCTTGTTTTTTTGAGACATAGGACAAGGTTTCTCTGCGAAGCCTTGGCTGTCCTGGACTTGCTTTGTAGATCGGGCTGGCCTCGAACTCACAGCGATCCTCCTGCCTCTTCCTCCCTGAGCGCTGGGTTTACAAGTGTGCGCCACCACTACCCACTCTCTTCTTTGATTTCTCATACCATTACTTGTTTCATCTTAGCTAAATACACACTTAACACTCCTGTACACTCATAGATGAACAACAACTGTCAATGAAAACGGCAATGAACAGCCCATGACAAATCAGTGTGTCCACACTGGCT
Organism: Pachyuromys duprasi; assembly: GCA_028658305.1. Classification (NCBI taxonomy): domain Eukaryota; kingdom Metazoa; phylum Chordata; class Mammalia; order Rodentia; family Muridae; genus Pachyuromys; species Pachyuromys duprasi. The sequence continues at coordinate 9,160,108 of CM053744.1, read as the reverse complement.
AAAGTGTATGAAAGCAAGCAGCAATGGGGAAGATGAAGGTGCTAAGTCAATACTTGCTCTTTCATGCCTCTCTCTCTCTGTCCTGGTCACCTCAGATCTGTCCTAAATCTACAATGAGAAAAGAAGTATGGTACAAACCCCACCTTCATGACCAGGGCCTCTTTAAACAGTACTCTCTTAAGTGTTCTTCCCAAGTTAACTTTCATTTCAAGCTTGAGAAGGCACAATGCCTATCTAATCAGAATTCTACAGCAACCACCCATCAAATGTCAGAAAACAGCAGCTTCTTTTAATTAATTAATTAATTCAATTTACATCTCTGTCACAGGTTCCCCCCCTTCTCCTCCCAGTCCCATCCACCCTCCAGCATCCTCCCTCCCCTATTTCCTCAGAATAGGGGGGAGGCCCTATCCAGACAGCGTAGCTCATCTATTCACATGCGGTTTGAGTTCATCTTCCTCCCCTGCGGCTTGGTAGGGCAGTCCCATCAGGAGGCAGTGATGAAAACTCAGATAACATAGTCCATGACAGAGATATCCCCCACTCCCCTAACTAGTGGGCTCACGTGAAGCCTAAGATGCCCATGGGGTGTTTATAAGTAGAGGACCTAGGTCCAGACCATGCATTGTCCTCGGTTGGTGCGTTAGACTCCATAGGCCCCTCTGGGCCCTGGGTGAGTGGCTCTCATAGTCCTTGCTCCCGTTCCTCACCATCACCTCTGTCTATTCTATTTCCCGTTCTGATATATTAGTCCTCCTTGAAATAACAGCTTTCTACTATAGAGGAACATAGTCACATGGAGCCAGTTGGCCTTCTAAATACTGCACGTGATTTTTAGATAGTTCAATAACATGTCTGCTAAAATATCACCAAGTTGAGTTACCAGATTGTTGGAATATTAAAATGAAATTGTTAAAACTAAATCCTTAAACATCAGTAATCTTCTAAATTCACTCATAGAACTTGAAGACCCAGTTACAGGCATGATTTATATCACTAATTTCAAAAACGGAATCTGATAATTATAATTTCATTCTAGAGGAGACTATTGCTTTTAATTTTATCACAAACTCCTGATAACTACAAGTACAGAAAGACTAAATTCAACCTCTTAGTTTTACAAATGTAAAATCTAAGTGATTTCCCCTGTACGGTACAGTGCTGTAGACATTTCTCTACAGACAAAACTCTTCAGAAGCACCTGATGCATGAGTGACCATGCAGCACTTAGGCAGCCATGAATTCTCTGTGAAAAAAAAGAATACTACATACCAGAAAGGCCCAAACTCAAAAACTGCTATACCTTTACTCATTTGCCTTCACGTTGAGCTTACAGTAACCTACTAGAAGATTTGCCATTAGGGAATGCAGTGTAAACCATGCTGGCCGCCTTGCCTGGTCACATGTCTGGGATCCTATTTTGGCTTAGTCACTACCCACAAGCCATCTCTCCAAGCTGGCCTCCTCACCTGTATGATAAGGGCCACAATGTCTATTTCTTATGGCTGCTGCAAGTACTTGATTAGAAAACAGGTGCAGAACTGAGCAAGGTACAACCAGAACACAGGACACTGGTCTAAACGCTTCACACACACACCCCACGGCATCTCTGTTGCAGCACTAACTCCTTTCCATGGATAAGACCATTAAGGCAGATAGGCAATTCGGCTGGAGTCACAGGGCTAATGAGGAGAGAGAGCTGGGCCAGGATTCCAGCCCCGGCCCACACTGCCACTCTCCTAGCCATCTGGCCGTGCATCGAATGAGAGCAATCTCTTCCTCTAGGAACCAAAGGTGGGATTCTAATCATATCTCCCAACTGGGAAAAGGGTGAATAAAATAGTGTGGGGATACAAATTATGATAAAAGGTTTCATGTGGGGACACAATTTTAGTGATGTTCCCAGCCTCTAGCGTAGGCAGCAGAGAATTGCTGCAGTAGGACTGTGCAGACCTGCCCTCCAGATGAGCCTGGAGCAGCAGGGCAGTCCTCACACACCCACAACAGCGGGGCAGCAGCTCAGGGTAGAACCCTGCCAACACCTAAGCACTCACCTCCAACAGCACAAGGGGAAAAGGGGACCTACTCCCACGACACAACCGAAAGACTGTTACAAGAGACAGGAATGCAACACCTGGGTTTTAATTACACATGTATGGGAAACAAATGTGATAAATCTATACTTAAAGGACACAGAATGATGCAGGGTTCAGTGATCACTGCCTTATGAAAAAGGGACTGAAGGGTCTCTATATAGTTATAGAGAGGTTATTGTCAAAGACTGTTTTATTATTAAAATAAATAACACAAGTTAACAAAAGAATGTGTGTTAAGAGGTAAGAAAAGACTCAATCAGTAAACTGTTTGTCTCACAAGCCTGAGTTTGGATCCCAGGAAATGTGCAGAAAAGCCAGGAGCCAGAAGATAGGAGGCAGAGACAGGGAAATCCATAGGTGTCACATAAGCACCCCATCATTAGCCATGCTACTTTACAATATTATGGCAGGCTCAGGGAATTCCCATCATTCACTGGGACATTTTGAGTGGGCCAGGATGTATGAGGACTTTAGAATGTGGTAGTAGTTTTTATTTCTCCAGGTTTGTAGTTGTAGATAAAATACTACACGTATGAAGTATGTAATGTCTCTCATTAGTTCTTTCCATCAAAATGTGGCCAAATCCCGGGCCAATAACAAACCCTGTCTCAAACAAAAGGTGGAAAGCACCCAATGACTCAAACCTGAGCTTGTCCTCTGACCACACATGAGTGCTACACATGTATTCACCCACGCCCACGTGGCCCACACATAAACACCAGCCTGAGTCTCTTGCACACCGGGATTAAAGGTGTGCACTACCACTCCCAGACCCAACTTTCATTAAGAAGCACACATCACTTTTATTAAAATAAAAAATTGTCAAGAAAGACATAGTAAATAAAGTAGTCTATATGATGGGCTACCTGGTGGAAATAGTGAAGGACAGAAAATAAATGCACTGGGATCAGGCAGAAAGAACACACGTTCTCTCAATAAAAGCCTATGTTTCGTACTAAACAACATGTTACTTAGGACAGAAGACTAAGATTAATGGAACTGGGTTTGGGTAAACATACAGACATCCAGAGATGCCTGTAGAATCGTAGGCTATGGAGACTAAAGTTGAGGCCAACCTTTTGACACTGTGAATTGACAGTATCATCTGCAATCACTCATGAGAACCACACAATCAAGTTACATAAAAACAAAAACAAGACTCAGAAGACCTCCCCCCAAATGTACTATTTTCAGTACTTTATGGTTTTATGTTGGGTCACACAGTAGTTACAACAGGCATGCTGGAAAGCCCATGGCCATTATCCTGGCCTGAGACCCTTTCCCTCAATCACAACTCTTTTCTTTCTGAGACAGGGTTTCTGTGTGTAGCCTTGGCTGACCTGGAACTCACTCTGAAGACCAGGCTGACCTCGAACTCAGAGATCCTGCCTCTGCCTCCCAAGTGCTGGATTAAAGGCCTGCGCTGGCGCAGTGGCTGCTGCAGCCGCCACCCCCACCCCACCACCGCCCAGCTCAATCACAGCTTTTTATCAGCTTGTTTAGGTTTTTGCTTTGCTTTTTGAAGACAGGGATTTCCTAGTAGCCCGGGCTGGCCTTGAACTTGTAGTCCTTATTCCTCAGCCTCCAGAGTGCAAGGATATTACATGTGCCACCAGGCTTGGCTAATTACAAACACTTCTCACATACTGAGTGTTCCAAAGGCCCCCGACTTCTGCTATTATCAGGACACACATACTCAGCGAGCAGGACCCCAGGAAGCAGGTCACAGTGTTAGCATCCCTCCTGGATTACCAGCAGAGGACCAGTGTGGAAAGGAGCATCTGACTGCGGAGAGAATCTGAAGGAAGGAGATGCAGCAGCAGTTCAGAACTGCAGTCACACAATTCTGTTTAACTTCCACTAAGAACCTGTTATTGGTTCCAGAGTCTCCTCTCTGAATCCCACATGGCTTCAGGCTGATGTTTTGGGGCCTCCCATCCCTCAGGTTCTGTGGTGACTGTTTTCTGACGGTGGGTTGCATCACCACCTTTGATCTTTACCGACCGGGTCTAGCACAGAAGACAACTCAACAAAGACCTGCTTTCCAGAAATCTCTGCTGCTTTGAAAGGCTCCTGTCAGCGGCATTTGAGTGACCTGTGAAAAACCGGCTGCTTTCAGGTTTTAATTACCTAGACCACAGAGGTCTAGAGCCCCGAGGACTATGTAAATTACTGACGGTCAGACATACACTACATCAGAAGCAATCTAATCCCCAATAAAACGGTTTAGATAGTCCTCACTGCCTTCCAGTCAAGGTTCATAGCACCACTGTTGACTCTTATTGTTAATGCAGTTCCAGCAAGCCACCTGCAGTCCCCAGACACAGGGATGGCACCAACCACCTGTAACCTGCACCTGCTTCCCTGCACACAATGCAACAGTTGCTCGTTGGGCACCTGTCAGGGCACAGCTGAAAAATGCCTTCTTTTCTACCTTTCCAAATTTGCATTTCCTTCTCCACACAAAAACTCCCTAAGTACAGACTATTCAGAGGAACACATCTTTTTATCCTTAGGCCTGGCAAGTAGCGGCTGAGCATCTGATAATAAATATTTATTCAAAGAATAAATTTATTAACATATAATAAATCTGCTCCTACACTATACAAAATGGACCAGCATCACATGGTATGAGGTCTTCCTAATAACGGATGGTGTATTTCTCTCTCATCCCATAAGCTCATGAATTCAAGGTAAGACACATGCTCATTACCAGCTAACCACAATTACCTAAGACACAGAAAAGACACAGCCTCTTGGTATGAACAAATGGCTAAGCCACCACATGTTCACAGCTATTGTAAAGGATACAGGAAGCTAGCACTTAAAATTGCTTTTGCAGCTGGGCCTAGAGGCAGAGGGCTATAATTCCAGCTACCTGGGAGGCTGAGGCAGGAGAACTGCAAGTTCAAGGCCTACCTGGGGAAGCTAGGAACAAGGCAACCCGCTTCAAAATAAATGAGCACTGGTCTTCAAACCTCAGCAGCAGAGCCCTTGACCAGCATGTGCATGGCTCTGGGTCTGGTTCCCCATGGAACAAGAGGGTGTTGTTTTTAAACAGAATCTGTCTGTTGCCCTGGAATTCCCAAACTCAGGCTCTTCACCTATCTCAGGCTCCCGTGTAGTGGGGATAAAAGGCATGAGCAGGCATACAAGGCTTTTGGCTCTCATTTTAATATGCATTCAAATCACTGTGGGAAAGCGTTTTCTAGTCTTTCTAGCTGAATTTCTAGCTAAATGCTAAGTGAAGGAGGGCATGTCCACAAAAATCTGTATCCTAGCCGGATTGGGCCAAGGAACTGGTCTGTCCGGTTTTAAGAGAACCCAACTACATAATTTGGCTGGGCTGGGTTTGAGGCCTCTGTTAATACCACCAGTTAACTTTTCCACTTTGTACACACTTGCCTCAGCAAGTCTAGGACGATATGCACTTAACAAGTCTTGTCACAAGGCACAATGTGTTATGGAGAGAGCTTCGCATTTCATCCTGGAAAAACCAAGCCTCTGCAGTTATCTTCAAGCTGCTTCACCCCACTACCTAATCCCTGGACCTCATTATCTTCACGGTACAGATGGGGAAAGAGAAGGGTGTAAAATGACTAGACTGTTGGGGCCCCACCACTCACCAAAAAAAGCCCGAGTCTGAATTCTATCCGTTCCTAATCCTCTCAGAGAACCATTTTGTGTGAGGAACTTTCGTGCACACCAGGCAAGACAGTGTGTCGAATGGGATCACAGCTTTTTTTCACTTATTTAGTTTGAATGGACACTCTAAGATTGCTGGGCCCACAGGCTCTTGGGGAGTAAGGAGATTGGATGGATTAAGTTTTGCTGGCTGGATTGAAGTTTACAAATCTGCCTCTGTTCTACATTTCAAGATAGCATTTTTCTAATCCAGGTCTTCTCAAACTTTATCCAATCTCATAATGGGTCATGTCATATACGGGCCTTTCCAGTTCAAGATCAAATTATGGGTTAGAAGGATTTTCTTCCAGAACCTTGTGAGCTCCATGGTAGCACTATTCTCCTCTAACTCCAGGCCTGGACTCCAATCTGAATGGAGTCCCAAATCCAGGAAGCTCTCATCCGTGGGCTTGGGGGCCCTTCGCCTTCCATACAGTCTAGATTCTAGAAGGAAATCCCAGTTCTCACAACTGCATCAGCGTTGCCAGTTAAGAGTGTGTCTGGCAGGGCGAAGGAGCCCGAACTGCGGGTGTTAATGTAAAGATTCCTCTACTGGTGCTGACCGGGAATTATTTGGCAAGTTTTATTTCCCGGGCCCAGGTGACTTTGCATAACCCGGCGCTCTGCACTAGGAGAAATACGCGCTGTATTCCTCACCATTCACTGTACAACACTGGAAAATTCGAGGCCAAAAGAATTCCTCAACCAAGCCTACCGCTGCGATGATGTAAGTTCTTCCCCTGAACGTGGGGGCTGGACCACTCTGAGGCACCCTACCGCTGCAGCAGCGGACCACTCGCTAAGTCCTGCGGCAGCCTCTGAGAAATCGCCGAGCCCGCGGGCCGAGGGGACCCCGCGCGTGCCCGCGCCGCACCCCGCAAGGGCGCAGGGAAGCTCCCCCAGCACCTACCTCGCACCTCCCGCTGCAGGCGGCGGGCAACAACGCTCTCCAACCGCCGCAACGGCTGCGCCGAGCCCGCCGAGAGCCGGCCCTGGTGCCTGCGCCCACGTCCAGCCCGGTGCCCTTCCACGGCTGCGCGTCACAATCCCGCCGCTCACCGTCACGGCACCGGGAGCGGCCCGCGCCTCCCGCAGCCCGCGGGCCCGCACCCGCGGCGGCACGCAGCGGCTCCCCGCCCGGCCCGCCGCTCCGCGCAGCCTCCAGCCCGCCGGGCCCGCCTCTGGCCGCCTCGCTCGGCGGACGCCCAGCCCACCCCGCCCCGCGCTGGCGCCGCCCATTGGCTCCGCCGGTTGCCGGGCGACGAACAACCTTGGCCCTCATTGGTCGGGAGAGGGCTGAGCCTCCGCAAAGCCCCGGGCCGACGCCGAGCGCCACTCCCCCGCGCAGCTGCGGCCGCCGCACCTGTTACGCCCCGGCTCACCCAGCCGCTGCTCCCCGCCCCCAGCTCTCCGGCCCCAGCAATCCGCGGGGCCACGGGGAGGGTCCTAGCCGCTTTGGAACCCGGCCTCCGAGGCCCCCCGAGCCCCAACGCTCCTCAAGGAGCGAAAGTGGGGCTCTCAAGAGAGCCAGGTGCGCCCCGCAGAACGGAGAGACGCCAACGGGCGTCCAGAATTAGGTCAGGCCCAGGAGAAGGGAGGCAGTGGCCTCGGGAACGTGAGTGCCGAACATGCCAGTGGTACAGAAAGCCGTGTAAAACTAGGACCAGGGTAATAGGCGTGAAGTCCTGGGTTCAGTCCCCAGGACCGCACGCAACGCGCCCGTGAGGGTCCCTGATCCAGCAGAACTGAAGTTCAAGGTCATCCTCGAGGCTAGCCTGGGTGGTGTGAGTGAAGCACCAGTAGCAAATAAGGTTAAGGCAAAGAAACGGACCTGGGGAGGAGACGGCTGCAGGGGAAACTAAAAAACATGGCACTTGCGAACCAGAAGTTGATGAAAAACTCCTTGGGCCCGTTCGGAGTCCCTCTGCAGAGAAAACATAGGACAGCAGCGCAAGGCCTTCTGCATCTCCCTATCATGTCCGCCTAAAGTTCCCTTGGGAAAGGAAGATGGAGAAATCGCAGTAAAGGACAGGGTGGTGAGGTTCTAGCCAGGTATTTATTTACTCAAGAGGAGAAAAATGGGCCTGGAGTTTTAAATTGGCTCTGGAGAGCAATTTGAGACCAAAACAGCACGAAAGGAAAACAAGAAACACGCCCGCCACTGCCACCAAAGAACAAGAGAGGAAGAACGATACACAGCCCCAATCCTGGATGGAAGATAAGAGTGCAGAAATGAGCAGTGGGTGGAAGAGGAGGGACACGGATTAGATGTCCTTGAATAAAGACAGAAAGGGCCCATCTTTGGACACAGGGCTGAGGCTGTCTTGCTCCCTAAATCAGACCATTAATGAGACGTTCTAAAAGTTCTGTTGCCCTCTCTACAAAATAGCACTCCTTTTCCTATCCCAAGAAATATCTTAATATGACATCGGTTTTTTAAACAGTTAGGGGCTTCGTCTTTCCCACTTCACTCTGGCTTACTCCTGGGTTAGCTAAGTCATTCAGTTCAATCTGTCCGAATAATTGAGAGGTGTTCCGCCTTTGGGACGTGCTTCACACAGTGAAGTAACAAGGTCTCCCAAAAGCTTTCGTTTGTATAGGTCTTATCTGTGGATAAATACCACTTATGGAAAAATTGTTAAAGTTTAATAAAAGATCAAAAATCAATGTCAACATAAAACAGCAGACTTTCATGAAAATCTGTATTGCTTTAAAACCCCCATGGTATTTAGAAATTTGCATGTTTATTTACTTGTAGAAGGCATACAAATTTTCAACTTTCTACATTGTGTCTGTGATGCTGTGTCTGGCAGCCTCTGGAACACTCCATTGTATACTCAGGCAAATGGCTTAGTGTTCCAACAAAAGTAATTCATAGATTCCCTTTGGAGGATTTTGGGGGAGACCCTCCCAAGGGTGTCAGCTCATCCTTTGAGATCCACTGATCTACACTTTTGTGCTCTGTCCCTCTCTGGCAGGGACTGACTGAGGGGCTGAGCATGGGATCTGATCGTAGTCAATGGGTAACAGAATGGAGCAGGGCGCTCGGGAAGTTTTCCATCCTTGCCTTGGCATCAAGTGTGGCAGCGTATCTTACAAAAGCACCAGGAGGACCCCACACCCAAGTGTCACTGAATGGCTAAATTAACTTCGGATGGCTCCACATAATGGCTCCAGCCTGCTCCTCTCCTGAAAGAGTAAAAGGCTCTTCGCTTACGACTTTTGGGGTCAGATATTCGGTTACTTAGACCAAGAAGATGATCCTGACTGATACACGGGACAAGATAAATAGTCTGAAATAAGGCCCTAGGGATAGCTGTAGCCTGGAGCTGAACGGGACTTTCCCGGGCTTCAGAGAAAGTAATTTGGTGTGGTGAGGAAACGTAGGGTAGGCAAGGGTGTGTTTCAGCTTTACTTAAGCTACTTCCCTCTCCAGCAAAATTAAAGGACATGCTAATATAATGCTGTTTTTGTTTTCCAAAACATGAAAATCTTCTCCCTTGCTCCCCTGAAGTCTACTGACCTCCATTTAGGAAAATTCTAACAAAGCATAGATCATGTCACCTCTGTGGCCCTATAGGCATCATGAAAGCCAAAATGTTTTCCAGCTCTAAGAGTCTCGTGACCTGCCTCTCTGCGCACGTATCTTTTTAGCACTCTGACCTTGTATTTAACAGTCATGCCCACTAGCAACTAACTACTGTCCCCTCATTGTTCCTCAGCCTTACTAGACACTGCTGCCTCAGTACCATTGCCGTGAGCATTTCTGGGTTTAAGCACTTTCCCCTTAGCATTTGTATTTCTTCCACAGTGCCATCTTTGTGAGGCCAAACTAGACACCTTCACTTAAAATTAAAATCTCTTCCAGTTCCCAAATATTGAATTACCTTGCTTTTACCCTTATCTAACCTGCAACCATACTTTATCATTTCTTCTGGCTGCTTATTTGGTCCACTAGAATAAAGTGTCAGTAAGCAAGAGCCATTTTGTGGGCTGTGTCCTCAGTACCTGGGACTTTTGGTTGATTTTCAGTACTTGGTTTTCTATTTCAAAGTAAGCACTTTAAACAGGTGACATCTATACATTGTCCAAAGATGTAGCTCACATCTGTGTGCTCAGCATTCATGTGACACAATTCTTTCCTTGAGAATACACCTGATTTTAAGAAATCTAATCTCTGGTCTAGGTCATTAATTACTTCTCTGTGTGCTTAGCAAGAAATAAATGGCTCAAGGTGAACTTAATTTCTGGAAGTTCTTGCTCAGCACAGAAAGTGCCAGCAGGGACCCCCTCCCCATCCCACAATCCCCCTGGCTCCTTGCACCTGCGCAATCATCACAGCTTTCTGGTTTGTCTTCTGGCAAAACACACATCACTGTCCAGAGCTTGCTGCCATTGAGCCCGTAGCTTTGGGGCTGGTCAAGGCTCATCACCCTGGCAGGCCACACCCTTGGACCTCAGCTGCTCACTTTGAGGTAGCTGGGAAGCCAAGTGGGGCCAGGGAGGGGGAGCAGCAGGGAGGAGGAGGGCACTTCAGTCACTTCAAGGAACTATCCCTCTAACCAACTTCCTATGTCCCTCCCACAATAGTTTGTCCACCACCACATAGCACCAATAGCTGGGGACAAAGCCTGTGGGTATTTGAGGGACATTTTGGATCAAACTGTGACAAGGGCTCCACACTGATTGATTTTCGTCATTCAGATCTCCTGGATGTAGAGCAGCCTTCTCTGTTTCCTCTCCTGTGGTCTGTCTCCTCCCACTAGGTGTAACAGGAAGGCAGGGGCTGTATTTAAGTTCATTTCTGTAGCCTCAGCAGCTCGTGGCTACGCTAACACCCAAATTGCTGTGAGTAAGCAGGAGGCAGGCGGCGGAACACACACACACACATACACACATACACACACACATACACACATTACATTACTACTACTCTGCAAGAATATTCAGAGGTAGGTATTATTGTGATATTTAAAACACCTTAATTCTGCTAAAATAGCTTCTGAGCCATCCTCAATTCAATTCATCTGTCTTTCTCAGAGACAGTATTTCATACACCCAAGCAGAGACTCAGGCCCAAGGCTGCTTCTGGCATGCAGATTCAGAGCTGGGGAGTAGCGCCAACTCAAGGCATTCTGCTGCAGCGCATACCATCTGGGTTGCTCAGTACGCGCAATGAGTTCTGGATCCACTGAGGTGCATCTCTTGTCAGAGCCTGCGTGCGCTGGAACAGACAAGACTATGAGCTGAGTCACTTCTGTTAATGGTCCTGCTTCCATTATTCCTGGTTTCTGGCTAGGTCCGCCTTTTTAAGGATATCAGGGTGGGTAAACATAAGCCTTGCTAAATACTGAGTGATCTGCTTCTGTGCTTGTGGTCATTTTATTTGTGAGAACAGTTAATTGCAATATAGGACAGGCAGAGTTCTGGGGCCAAGCGAATTCAGTCTTCTCAACCAGGGAATAGTCACAAGGAAGCAGAGAGATGGGTGTAGAACTGTTGGACTATCTTTACTCTGCCAACTAGAAATATATGTATAAAATACTGGCCAGGATAATGGACACTGGCCAAGTCCATACCCAGGATTCCACAATGGCCACGAGTTATTAGTCCAGTGCTTACAAAACCCACAGGCTATGTACTTACTGCTTTTGGCCAATCAGGGGCAAGCATACATCCTGTGCATGAGCAAGCACATCCTGTGCAGCTGAGGCAACCAAATATGTGTACAAAAATGAAAAAACATAGCTATCTTACATGAGCAACAGTCCCTGGCATTTCAGGAAATTATCTGTCATTGGGCAAGAAGGACTTACACGTTTATTTGTCCTTGAGAAAGTGGGGCTTATTGGTTAGAAGCATTTGTGTTTTATTGGTCTCTTCAGCACAGTAATTTAAACTGAAAACATAACTACCACTAACACCATCCTTTAGCCCCAAACATGCCTCTTCTCAGTCCTCCTCCAGATTCCCAGCCTTTGCTCGGTCTCCCCTTCATTTCCAGCGAAGAAGTATACACGTGCGTGCGCGCACGCGCGCACACACACACAAAGCTACCTTCCTAAGCAGCAGATGGCTCTGCCTTTTAAAATACAGAACGATTTAGTTTGCCCTATTCTCTTAGACTTGAAAAATTTAAATACAGAGCTTTGCTCAACTGACAAAAGACCTTCCAAAGAACTAAAATGTCTTTCAGCCACACAGAAATCTGCTTAAAAGCACAATCCAGCAAAGCTTGAATAATTTAAACATTTGATTCGGTAAAAAAGCCCTCCAATTTCACCAAGTCCTAGTCTGACCTTGTGCCTTAGTGAGTACTTTCTGAATGGTGACTGTGTGCCAAGCACCTGCCCACAACAGGAACTCCGGTCTCCTAGGAAGAAAACATCATGACCGTGTTGAACTCTGAGCTCTAAGGTTGGCTTGGCCACGTAGGTCCATGGTGATGTCAGTGAGTTCTCATACCTGCTGGGACCACCTCCTGCTGTGACCACCTCCCGCTGGGTGCTTTGTTTACTAACTCCCAAAGATTCCATGCCACTGTTAGGCTGCTGTTCCTTCAACCAAGGGATCTTTCTAATAGCAGCAACAACAAAATCTCAAGCAGTGACCTGTGGCTGTGATGTTTCCTTTTACTGGGACAAATGTCATGAGCTGTAACAAAAGTCAGGATAGGACTTCCTTACGAATGGAATAATTAGGAAGGTTGAGTGGAATAATTAAGAAGGAAAACCGTGGGGCTTGTATTAGCTTTCCATCGCTGTGACAAAAAATGCCTGGGATAATGCACTTTAAAAAGGTTGTCAGCACATGAGGAGTTGGCTCCACTGTTTTGGGGAATGTGGTGAGGCAGCATATCAAGGGACTTGTGGTTCACCAATCTACTCATCTCAGGGTGCCAGAGAAGTAAAGAGAAAGGATGAGCTGGGCCCCAGTACCCGCTTCAAGGGCACCCTCTCAAGGACCTGACTTTCTCCAGCTAGGTGCCATCTCTTCCGAAAATTTGCCTGTGGCATATGTGCCTGTGTGTGCACAAAGGCCAGAGGGGGATGTCGGGTGCCCTGCTCTATGCTCTTTCTCCACCTCAGTCCTTTGAGATAGGGTATCTTCCTGCACCAGGAGCCAGGGGAGCAGTGAGGAAGCTCCTCCCATCTCCACTCCCCCACCTCCACAACACCCACACAGTGCTCCGGTTAAGGTATGCAGCTACCTTGCTCGGCTCCCCCACACCCTAAAGATCCGGGAGCAAGCCCTCAACACACGAGCCCTTGGGGACACTTAAGATCCAAATCACAACAGGGCTATCCATGACTTGTGTTAGAATCATACACCGAAGGCCAGAAAGCTTTTCAGAACCGCATATACTTTCTTTGCTGTTGTCTGTGTGTGTACATCTTTATGGAGGTACACAAGTGTGTACATGTGTGCTCAGTCTCAGTGCACTGTCTGCCTTGGTTTGGGAAGAAAGGTTCTCTCAGTGGCTTGGGGACCTGCCCATTAAACTAGACTGGCTGGCCAGTAAGCCCTAATGATCTGGCTGTCTCTCCTCTCCAGCATTAGGGTTACCAGCTGTAAGATGCCCAGCTTTATGGCACAGGTTCTAGGCACAGAGCTCAGGCTTTCATTCTTGCATGGCAAAGCTGTTTTCCCACCGATCTTTCTCCCCAGTCCTGTTTATTATTCTAATTAGTTAGGAAATATTAAACAATTTTGATAAATGCAACTTCCACAAAATAGTATTTTTTTTTCAGGCACATTACTCTGTTTTCTTGCCTGTTCTTGCTTTAGGTAATAAATATGTGCCAGGAAAAATGACATGTAAATAATACCTTTACAAACTGAATCAATTTTAAATATACTATTGAAGTCACATATTTACAGGAAAGCTCTGATATATCCTTTTACATGACAAGCATTCCGAGATAGAACTAAAATATCTAGCATACATCTGTGCTAGAACCCCTTCTTAATATATTTGTTTCCCTTGAAAAGGTTTTCTCTGCCATTAGTTACAACTGGGTTTTGTTTTGAGATGATTTTAATGAGTTTCCTGCAAGATGGATCAGATGAATCAGAAGGCTAAGTTGTTGGAATCAACCAAACATTTGAACCTTTTTATTCTGCAAATTGGTAGTTCAATTCAATGTTATCTTATTTGCAATTCTTATTTGAATTTATGATTTATATTTCATTAGGCACGTTCTGTTTTAAATTTTTTATTTTATTTTTAATTATGGGGTAGGGAATATGCACACGAAGGCAGGTGCCAAGGAGGTCAGAGGCATTGGATCCCCTTGGAACTAGAGTTACAGATGGTCATGAACCGCCTGCCGTGGAACTGGGGATGAAATTCCAGTCCTCTGCAAGAGCAGTGCTCAGTCTTAACCACTGGGCCATCTCTCTGGCATGTGCGATTTCTTTTCTTACATACTCAGTGACTATCGGTAAAAAACTGCTCAAGTTGAATTATTGAGGAATAGAATGCCCTCTATAACCAAGATCAAAACAACCACATAAAATTTCATATGTGAACGTTTTGTTGCAATTAAAATGACAGGCAGCATTTAAGCCTGCCTGTCCCTTTAAAAAGACACACGATTGTGTTTAGTTGCTGGGCTGTCTTGGATTTATTTTATCTTAACAGCTGTGCCTGGATTCAGATGGGGGTTTTCAAGCACTGTTCTGTTTTTCAACTTGACTGTGTATCAAATATTCAACCCCCAATTTAGAATCAAATGTGGAGGTGGAAATAATTGGGAGTATTGGTGAAAGAAAATAATATGAGCAAAAACAAATTCTAAGTTTCACTTAGCAAAAATAAATGCTACCTTCTCTCCCCCAGCAACAGGAGAGAGGCCAAAGCCCTGAGTGTCTTAAGAGTGAAAAGCTGGATGAAACATATCTTATATGGTGATGGTGTGCCAAGCAATATAAGAAAAGGTCTCTGCCCACAACAGGAATTCCAGTCTCTGAGGAAGGGAAAATAATGACAGAGATACACCTGGTTTTAAAGTTTGATTTGTCCACATGGGTCCATGGTGATGTCACTAAGTTCCCAAATATATCCATCCATATATATATATATATATATATATATATAATTTTTTTCTCTTTTAAAAGCAGTTATGTGTCAGACCATAATTCTTGCTTTATGTAAATAATACCTTTACAAATTGAATATATATCCATGTATATCCACACACACTTATATATATATCCATAAATATGGGGGTGGGGAAGAAGCATTGTAAATGGAAATAATGGACATTTCTGTGGCTATAAAAGATGAGAGCAAAACTCATGAACACTTCTCACCACTCTGGAAATGGGGCATTACAAATTCTGTCTAATGTGCCAACATTCGATCTAGAAGGAATAGTCTCCAAGATGGAGCATCCTCGATTTCATTTATTTTCATATCATTTTTCTTTTGAGGGGCAGTGTAACAGTCTTAAAGGGAAAACTCTGGGCAAGAATTACGGCCTGATACATAACTTCAATTAGAAGGTAAAAGAAAAAAGAAAAAAAAACATGCCTTTTGTCTTGTTTGTGAATAAAACAAGTTTCCTTAGGTAACAGTAAAGTGTATCTAAAACTTTAACTGATTTGGAGATACTGTCCCATCTTGTGTCATGTGTGATCAATTCCCAGTATTGTTCTCATTTATTCATGGAGAGCCTTCAACCTCTGAAGCACGGTTTCGTGCTTTCCATCAACTCACTTAATCCTATAACCCTGTCACTGAGGCCTCCCCTTCCAGATGAGGATTAACAGGGAGAGGTTGACAGTTCCCACTTAGTGCATCGCAGAGCTGGGCTTGGCTGAGCTCTAACCATCTGCCAGTGCCAGTCTGCTTCCTCTTTGCGGTTGAGCTCTGTCACTTCTATTTGAAAGAAGTGCTGATTAATTAACGAAACATTTCAGACCAGGCAAAGTGCCCCCAAGCACCCCTGTCCTGGCCTCAAGGTATGAAGTCTCTTAGAGTGGTACCAAGTATAGGTAGTTTTGAGAGAGTCCATCAATTTCATGTCCTTTATTCTCTTTTCTACATTTTTTTTCCTTAGCCTAGTCTGCTCAAGATGGAGCTCAGGCAGGGTTTCCTTCTCACCCTCCCTTCATGGCCACCAGAGTCCCACCTAACAGTCCTTCTTTCCCCACCTTCTCACCTGCTTTGTCCCCAGGAGCATGAGATAAAGAAAAGTAAAAGTCTTGCTGACATGGAGAAAGAGAATGGCCGAGAACACCGGGGAGCAGAGAGTCACTGAGAAGAGAATTAAAAATGCAGGAATTGGGCTGGAGTTGTAGCTCAGCTGAGGAAGTGCTAGCCTTGTGACAGAGAGGGCCTGAGTTCCAAGCCCAGATGCAGTGTGAAATGCTGAGTGTGGTTGGTGGTGTGCTTGTTTGTCATCCCAGCATGAAGGAGGCACAGGCGAGAGGCGTCTTGGGGCTCTCTAGCCAGCCTATTTAGACTGATGCAAACTTGAGTTGAAGAATTATAGGTGTCAACACAGAAACATGGGATACAAAGATGAAGGCAAGGGGTGAAACCGAAGAGTATGGAAGGTATCTCCAAGGCACATAGCATTTGCTTGAGGTCGTCATTAACAAACATTGTACATAGAACAACATGGCTCCTATGTAGAATGAATTGCTGGGTGCTCTTCTTGGCTGAGAACTGTTTGCCTTTACCCAGAGACCAGGTTATCCTAACTTTTATAAAAATAGTTTTTAAATGTAATATATGTGTGTGAGTGTTTTACCTGCATGCATGCCTGTTAGAACATGCACACGGCTTCAGGAAGCCTAGAAAAGGCACCGGGAGTGGAGTTACAGACATGTGGCCTGCCATGTGAGTGCTGAATTCAACCTTAGTGCCCTGGAAGAGCAGCTAATGCTCTTGACTGCTGAACCAGCTCTCCAGCCCCCTGGTCACTTTTTACTGAGATATTAAGATCTGTTTCCTGGTAGATTTTAATTGGAGCAGGCTATCATTCAAAAGCTTGGATAGAGATCTCTTACTGTGATTTCAATCTTAGCTTTCCCCATTTTGCCTGTGGTTTAATAAATTCTGTAAACATTATGAGTTTTTGTTCCCCTTTTCTTTGCCAAACTGGTCTTGGTGATTCATTTCATCAATATATATATTTTTTTCAATGTTATTTGATTCTGGCTGGGAAATTCCAGCAGGCCAGTCCTGACCAATGTCTCTTCTTGGTCAGTATTTAATATTTAATAAATGCTTGCTTTAAATTTGGCTCAAAAATGTTATTGTTCCCCTGTATGTAGAAAGAGCAACAGTGATCTACTCATTTAGCAAAAGCCCTGAGCATGAAGCCATTGTACTACAGTACTGCGACTTGAAGCACTGGGAAAAACCTTACATGGATTTGAACAACGGAGGCACCCATTTAAATTAACAGTCTACAAAGAGCACCCTGGAGATGTGGGCAGAATTAGCTGAAGATGGGCAAGCCATGTGAGAGACCAGGAAATAACTGTAATATCCCAGAGAAGTACCAAGGACCCCAGTAAGAACAGAACCATCATTGGTTTAAGGGGGAAAGCAGCTGAAGTCATTGAGAAGAAGGAACGAGTCCTGACTCAAATGGACTTTAATAAATTTAGTTCCTGCTCTCTTCTCTCAGATTTGCCTGACTCAAGTTCCAAGAATAATCTGAACTAATACTCCCCGCTTTAAGCGACCACCCGATGACCCTGTAAATATTTATTTCTGTGACCAAGGAATGTCCAGTCCTCTCTGGTCAAAATTCCCCACTCACATTCTTACCTCCCTGTCATCAGAAAAAAATCTCCTCCCACCAAGCTATTCTCTGGGTAATTCCACATCTATTCATCTTAAAGGGATCCTGGCTTTTTTTCAAAGCCACAGAATTCTCTGCAGTCCTTCTGAATGGTGACCCATTTCCTCTTGCATGTCATGTTCCACCAGGTCTTCAGATTATGGGCATGGCAGCCTGGCTCCTTGCTGTCACTTCTAAATCACTCTCTCTTTCTTAACTTTTTACACCGGCTGCTTCTAAGCTTCTCTCAGCAGACTATTTCTTGTAGTCAGTGTCCTGTTACTATAACAAATATGTGGGACAATCTCAGACAAAGGTCTGTTTTGGCTCACAGTTGCAGAACTTTCAGTACATAATCTGTTGGCCTCATTGCTTCAGGGCCAGTGGATAAGTGTCTTAGCAATTGACAGAGCCATTTACATAATGATCAGGAAAGGGCTGGCAGCTCTCTCCTCCCTTGAGGACATGCCTCCAGGGATTTAGAGATCTTCTACCAAGCTCCACCTCTTAAAACTTCTGCAACCTCCCACTAGAGCCCACCTGGAAGAAAACCTCTACCGTGTGGCCCTCTGTTGGGGCCACTTATGATCTAAACCATGGCAACTTCCCTCCAGACATCCCTGCTGCAGTCTTGTCTTTTTCTCTAGGTCATGTTCATGCTTTCTTGAAGACTTTGACATAGGTTTAGTGGCATTCTCCCTTTATTTATTTTGCCATTATTCCTGGTAATACTCATACATGGTCTAGACACTCCTGTGAGGTTCCCATTCATCTGCCTCTTTATCCCCAGCAAGCTTGTCTCCTACCATTTCACTTCAGCCACTTTTCTCTGGATTCTCCTCTTTTGACACATAAAAGAGCTGCATCTCCAAATAATCTTAACTTCAAACTTCCTACTCCTACATTTTCAGTTCTCATCCCATCATAGTCTAGATCTAAAAAGTTTGCTCTGTTAAACATTTTGTACTTTTGTCCCCCTTGCTTTTCAATGTTTCTCTCCTAAGACCCCCACTCCTCTCTTGACTACTCCAATTCCATTATCCTTCTTTATAATTACTCTTTCAACTATATTCCTACTTTTATAATGCTTCCATTGCATTATCTCTACCTGTGACAAAACACCAAAGCAACTTATAAAAGAAAGAGTTGAATGGGGGGTTCATGGTTCCGTAGGATGAGAGAGTCCATGGCCATCATGAAGGCGAGCACGGCGGCAGGTAGGCAAGGGTGGTACCAGAGCAGTAGGGAAGAGCTTACATTTGACCCACAATAATGAGGCAGAGAGAAAGCCAACTGCAAATGATAGGAGCTTTTGAAACTTCCAAGCCTGCTTCCAGGAACATGCCTTCTCCAAGAAGACCACACCCTCTTTTCCTTCCCAAACAGTCCCAACAACTGGAAACCAAGCATTCTAATATGTGAGCCCATGGGAGGTCATTCTCACTCACACCCCCCCCCAACCCATCCACAAATCTAGAATAGCCTCCCACTTACCGTCTTATTCACTGTCCTTTAGAGTGCAATATGTCTGAGGAAATCTGTGGTTTTGCTGCCCCAGATACTAAGCTATCCCCCAGCGCTGCCAATCAATCCTTGTATGTGTTTCTAGCCACTGTCTTCTTTGATTCTCCTAGTCTCTTGTTCTCAAGACCCCATCACCCTCTTTCTACTTTGCTGGCCATGACTCATATTTCTTAACGAAAAACACCAGCACCACAGTCAAATGAACCTCCTTCTCCCTTCAACTCTCCCATATCCTCTGCTTCTCCTGTGGTGATGGAGAAGGAGCTCACTTTCCTGCCTGATGCCACCATCTTCTCTGCATCCTGGGTTCCTCTCCCACAACTACCCATATGATGCTTTCTTGCATCTCACTCAAGTGTTTCTGTCATCACTGAATTGATCTCATTAGCAAACAAACTGTCAAAAAATTTCCTCCTGCTTATATTATTTTCTCCAAGTATCACCACATTTTCTGCTTCTTTTTACAGGAAAATGCTAAAGTTTTTGCTTTCACTTTCTGTCTTCGTAGGTAGCACCACCCTTTACAATTAAGCATGTTTTCCACTGTGGCCACATCTGTTTCTAGGTCACATGGTTACTTCCCAACCAGATCACTGTGCCCTAAGAAACATGTTAACAGGTAACCTGGCTTTGGCCATGATAAAATTCACTGCCAGAGACAGCTTTGCTGTAATTGGTGCTCCCACTAAAAACACAGGAGCAAAAGAGAGACCATAGAGGGATAAAGCTGTCAAAAACAAACAAACAAACAAACAAACAAAAACAGGGATGGAGGATATAAGAAAATAACATACGTGTCCACTGAAGGGAACATATGTTCCTGAAGGGTAATCCAAGGAGATATGACTGAAATACATTTAATCACAATTTCTTTCATACTCAAGTAGGTTTGTTTCAACATATTGAATATTTCTTACTTGCTCATTCATAAATTTCATAAAATATTAAGCAAAGATCATAAGAAGTAAACTTTAGGGAAAGGCAAAATAAGTCTAATTTTTATGTGAATTGGTGACACGTGTCAGAAAAAAATCTTATTAACACCTTCGGTAAACAATTTTATAAAAAACAAACAAAACAAAAAACAAAAAAAAAACCTAAACCTTTAGTGCTAACTTCTGCATCACATTAAAAGCTGGAACACACAGGGGAGATTACCATGGTCCCTGCAGGAGGGAGGATGACATGCATATTTATGAAGTGTTCCATATTAGCAACAACTTTCTGATCCAGTTGTGGGTAAAGATGCTTGCTGCCAAAGCTGACAGCCTGAGTTATCTACTGGGCCCCACAGGATGGAAAGAGAATTGTCTATCACGAGCTGTTCTCTAACCTCCGCATGTCCAAAGTGACGCCCACATTACGCTCAGACAGACAGACACAAAAACAGAAACAGACACACACAAACACACACACACTGTAATTTTAAACCTTTAAACTTGTTTTCATACTTTCCTACAGACCCAGCATAGGAAATCAAGCACACAAACACATTTTAAATTATTCAAACATACATTGCCTTAAAAAACAAAAATGGGTCTTCAAGGTTGGTCTGTAAAAAAGGTTTTGCTCTGTCATTTATTTAGTAGAAGGTTAGTTGTTGGTAATCAAATATTTTCCCTTTTCAACTATGTTGAACAACAACTCTGCTGAGGTCTTGAGAGGTCAACATCTTCAGAACCTCTGCTTGCATTTCTTTTTTTTCCCCTTCAAACTCTCTCTCTCTCTCTCTTTCTCTTTCTCTCTCTATATCTATATCTATATATATCACAGATACATTGTATCCCAGCCATAGCCCCCTCCCTCATTCCCCCCCAATCCCCCCATCCTTCCCTCATCTCCTTTCTGCTCCTTTCCAAGTCCACTGATAGGGGAGGACCTCCTCCCCTTCCATCTAGCTTATCAGGTCTCTTCAGGACTGACTTCTGCTTGCATTTCTAACACATGTTGAGCTGTTTATGATTGGGGTGTTTTTGGACATCAGCTCACTGAAATGCTGCAAGCTGACTTTACAAGCAAAGGGATCGAAGCTGGAACTGTAAGCAGCAATGGGTACAAGAGACAAATCCAGACCAGATGGCTCTTACTGTGAGTCGGGTGGGCTGCTGGGAAGGCAATATTAACTAGGGATCTCCCCTCCCTGAAATCTTCAAAACTATCTTCCTGATTTAAAGTCTTGAGGCCTGAAAACTCCACCTTGAACAACAAGAGTGGGTAGAAGACAGAGTTTCTTTGGGCTACCCAGTTCCTATTCCCCTACTGGTGACAGCACTCTGATTGTCCTGAAGTTGAGGCAGATTTCCCGTATCTCACTGAGACTAGCCACCCAGCTGCTAGGCTTGTACGAAGCCATTGAAGCCTCAGTCCTCAGAACCCAACCATGCATCTCTCCATGTTTTCTTGCTCCCTCAATGGTCTTAGCTGATTCATTGAACTCCATAACGCCTGAATGTCAGGCTTTCTCTGCCAGGACACCTTTGAGGAGACCCAAGGGGCAGCAAACACTGCTGGCATGCACACAGGTGGAAGAAGGAACCGCTGGAACTTTGTTTTAATTTGGCCTCCTGGAAAGAAGCTGAATGGACAGTTGAGTTTTTTCATTGCAATGATAGGCTGTAAAAACTGCCTATTGCTGCACAAACAGAAAAGTCCTATATATTTGTAAAGATGTTCCAGGTGCTGTTATCAGCAAAGATCTTTGTTTCCATTCTTGGACATCTTCTGTGGCAAACGACAAATGTTAAAATGAGGAGGATATGGTAGGTCATGTCTCTGAATATTGCCCCTCATTTCCAAATTTGGCAAGGTTCCCTAGCAATGGTCTACAGAGCAAGAAGTGCTTAGTGACAGGACCCATCTCACAAGCATTTAGGAGAAGATTGACCTCAGTCTAGGTGTGTGCTTTGCTCCTTCTGATCTTACCATCTGTAACATGTAATGTGTGAGCCCATGAGTGACAGGTAGGAGTCACCGCAGGAACAGCAGTCACGTGAGAATCTAGGGCAGGTCACTCCAGTGAACAGAACAGCAAATGAGGATGAGCTTCAAATGCTGCAGTAGCAACTGACCAGCGACTCAGCGGCACACCATAACACAAGTGCGAGCTTGTGGTTCAGAAAGCAGAAGTTCAAGATGGATTCACTGGGACAAACACAAGGAGACAAGCACAGCCGTCCTTCCAGAGAGTCCTGGTTTTTACCGGCTTCCAGAGGATTCGCAGATGCTTTAGCTTCAGTCTGGTCTTCCAGCCTCAGAACTGACCCACCCTCTTCTTATTCTTCTAAGAACGTCTGAGCCTACATTGCCCTCATCCCTAACCACCACCACACACACATAATAACGGATATTTTTCCTACCTAGGTTTCTTTTTTTCTTCCCTTTTTTTTTGTTTTGTTTTTTGTTTGTCTTTTTGAGACAGGGTTTCTCTGTGTAGGCTTGGCTATTCTGGACTTGCTTTGTAAACTAGGCTGGCCTCAAACTCAGAAATCTGCCTGCCTCTGCCTCCACAAGTGCTGACATTATAGCAGTGTGCTTTCGTGCCCAGCTCTACCTCGGTTTCTTTTTTTATGGTTATTTATTTAGTTATTACAATTTATTCCCTTTGTTTCCCAGCTGTAGCCACCTCCCTTGCCATAGGCTACATCTGTGCAGGGGTTCTAGGTTATCTCCATGTCAATCTCAGAAAAGACCCCTGTGCCCAGATTTTTTGGTTCTGTTGCTTTCTTTGTGGAGCTCCTGTCCCCTCCAGGTCTTTATATCTCTCCTTTCTTTCATAAGATTTCCTGAACTCTTTCCAAAGTTTGGCTATGAATTTCAGCATCTGCTTTAATACCCTTATGGGTAGAGTTTTTCAGAGGCCTCTGTGGTAGGCTCCTGTCTTTTTCCTTGTTACCCTCTTCTGATGCCTATCCCATTTGCCTTTCTGAAAGAGGACTGATCATCTTACCCAGGGTCCTCCATCTTGCTTAGCTTCTTTAGGTGCATAGATTTTAGTATGATTATCCTATATTATATGTCTAGTTTCCACTTATAAGTATATATTTCTGCTTCTGGGATACCTCACTCAGGATGATCTTTTCTAGTTCCCACCATTTGCCTGCAAATTTCATGATTTCCTCATTTTTAATTGCTGAGTAGTATTCCATTTTGTAAATGTTCCACAATTTCTGTATCCATTCCTCAATTGAGAGACATCTGGGTTGTTTCCAGATTCTGGCTATTATGAATGAAGCTGCTACAAATATGGTTGAGCAAATGTCTTTGTTGTATACTTGAGCATATTTTGGATATATGCCTTCTACCTAGGTTTCTTAATCAGATCTGCAAGCTGCATATATCTCTTTTCCCACATACACAGGTTCTAGATTTTTAGAACAAGAATAATTTGAGCAAGCAGAATGTGAAGGAAAAATGTGAAGGAAGGAATGTGTCAGAAAGTCTGAGTTTTAGTCAGCTAGGTGAGAGGGGACTTCATCAGGGCAAGGCTTGATCTGTTGTAAATGTTTAACAAGGTCGTTCTAAAGGTTGAGTGGACAACGGAGGTAGCGGTGATAAACTTGGAGCAAGATGACCAGTAAGGAAGCTATACTGCAATTTACGGCAGAGGATGGGCAGTCTGGACTATGGGAAAGCTGTTAAGCATCTCTGTGGTTTAGGTGTGTTACTATAAAGTAAAGCTAATCTTTCAGGGAATACAGAGCTGGCAATGATTCACAGAAGAGAGTCAGTGTAGCACTCAACTTTTCAGTGTTTAAGATCTGATAACTACTGTTCCACTCCACTTATGGGAGTTACATTTTCTAAAAGAATTAGAGCCTTAAAGGAACCTTAAGAATTGAGAAGATGAAGCCCAGCCAGGGAGGAGGAGCAACTTGCCCAAGGATGCTTTGTAGTTACTGGATAGCTACCTTGCAATACATTCAAGAGAAGAAAAGAGTCATGTCATGCCTTTAAATTTCCAATGACTCAGAGCTCAGTGGAAGTGCACATTGGGGCCTACACTGTGAGACACGCAGACAAAGTGGAGAGGGGTAGGGTGGGTGAGACAGAAGTGCAGATGGCACCCAAACACCTATTCTCTAATCTTACTACAGTATTTACTGGCTATTCGACTTGGGACAAGACTGTCAATTTCTCTTTACCACATTTGTTTCTGTTAAGAATGATCATAATATGGCATCACACAATGCTGTCATGCAGTTAAAGGACAAATTCATTTTGTAAGCTGCCAAGACCACAAAAATAAGTAGGATCTCTGCCTCTCCTCTAGACTTGCCTATTTTCCATTCCCATCCAACCCAAAGGCATTAGAGACTGGTGTTTCCCTGTAAATAGCAAATCTCATCTTTCCTAGGGTTCTGTCTGAAAAATGTCCCCCTAAGGATAACACATCCCATCATGTTTGTCAATTTCTGTTTCCAGGTCTGTCGACATTCCCCTCACAGACTGACATTCCAATACGTAACACCCTTTCTCCAATAAAGCAATTCTGAGTTTTCATTTCTCCAAGCCCTATTCTGCTTGCAAGCTCATTTGTTATAACTGAAATTTGATGCAATAAAAATAACTGTACTCTTCAAAACGAGAAAAGATTTGAAGTTATATGCAGCTGAGAAATATTTATAGCAAAGCCAGTCTAAGACTGTAGTTTGCTAACTAGCACACACATATATATTCCTTACATAACAGGGCATGGAAAGGTTTTTAAAAGTATCAGGGATGACAAAATTTGAGGTCAAATAAGAGATCATAAACCAATGCTACTATCACCCAAAGGCTAAGCTAAAATGATGGCAGCATCTTCCAACTTTCACACATACAGGGTTAGTAACGCCATCTCATGATGGCTTATCTGAATCTTACCTGTTCTGAATATGACATGATACCCTCTTTCCCCTGGGCTTTGTTTGCAGAGTTAGTTCCCAGCTGCGAGGATATCAAATGCTGCCCAGTATTAGGCTCACCTCCTCCCACAGGAAAGCCCGTGTCTGGGTTTTCTATGGAAGCCTGTCTGGAAATAAGTCAGCCATTCAATATGTCTAATCAGATGAAAGCAATTCTCTGAGGAAAACCTTAGTCCTGCAGTGAATAGGAGTAGATCAGCGGATAGCAGTCCCAGAGCACCAGCATTGTCTGCCAAACAAAAAGACGTCAGAAGCACCGTGGTAGGGTAGTGGGATATAGGAAGCAAAAGGCAAGACAAATGAATGCTTTGTGTGTGTTTGTGTTTGCTGGCATTTCAAGAAAGGTTTGGGGGAATGGTGAGTCATCCGTGAGTCGGTGGCTGCTTAGACTGCAGAAGGCAACACACCCATTCCTGAAGTGTGTGAGATTTGGATCTCTCAGGTGAACGTTTAAAGTCATTGAAAACAAAGACAACTTCTCCCTCCAAGTAAGCCTTTCTTACCTGTTGGTTTTGTTTTTAGATGTGGTTCAGGAATATTACAGACATCAGATAGTAGAAAGGATGGAAAAATATTTAGAAGGAAGACTAAATATTACCAGGAAGTACATATGTCGATAGGAGACTAGTTAAATAATGATTTGATAGAGATCAGTGGTGCTGGAATGTACAAAAAACCTGCAGGGCAGGTGATCGCTAGCGTCCAAGAAATAAAACATAAGGAAAGAAAAGTAAAGAGGGAAAGGAAATTTACAGAATAAAAAGAGACTCAACAAATGTATCAAACAAACACAAGGCATGTACCTTATTTGGGTGTTAGCTTGAATAAGCAAGTATTTAAAAAAAAATCCACGAGACAGCCATTTTATTGAGTTAAAGAGTGCAGCTTCCTTGAGCCACACCAAGAACTATAGGCAACTAATGATGGAAGATGGAAAATTAGTCTTTCCAAAGTATGGTTTCCCTAACTTGTTACCTAGTACCAAATGGTTAGCCATGACATCATTACATATATGTCTATGAATATATCTATATAGATAATTATGTGAGTATAAAATAATAATAAAAAGAGGGCATAAATTTGAGAGGGAGGGAGACGTAGGAGGGGCTCAAGGGAGGAAAAGGATTGGCGAAATTATGTACTTGCACTTTAATTAAGATTTTAAAAATACCAAAAAGGGAGAGAAAAAGATCCATGAGACAACTGGAAATAGACTGAAGACTTAAAAACATAAGACTGAACTGTAAAACTTGTATAAAGAATCACAGAGAACACTAAGACAGGAGAACAAAAATTTCAAAGAGTCTGGGTTCTATAGCAAAAGCCTCCATGTTCAGATTAATCATTGCTGTAATTTTTTTATTCCAGTTAATTTACTTTACATCCCAAGGGTGCCCCTCCCTCCTCTCCTCTCAGTCTCTCCCTTCCCCTTCTTCCTCCTTCTGCTCTCCCTTTTCCCCCAGAAAGGGGGAACCTCCTTCCCCCATATCAACCCTCCCTGACACATCAATTCATATCAGGACTGAGTATATCTTCATCCCCAGAGACCAGGCCAGGCAGTGCTGCGAGGGGAAGTGATCCAAAAGCAGGCAATAGAGTCCATGTTAGAAACAGCCTGGCCCCTTCCACTTGCCAAGAGATCCATATGAAGACCAAGCCGCCCATCGGCCACATGTGTGCAGGGGGCCTAGGTCCAGATCATGCATGCTCCTTAGTTGATGTCTCAGTCTCTGTAAGTCCCCATGGGACTAGGCTAGTTGTCGCTATTGGCCTTCTTGTGAGGTTCCTGTCCCCTCCATGTCCTTCCATCTTTCCCCTAACACTTCCGCAGGAACCTCAGAGCTCCGCCCCATGCTTGGCTGCGAGTCCCAGCATCTGTCTCTATCCACTGCTGGCTGGAGCCTCCCAGAGAACAGTCAAGTTAGGGTCCTGTCTGCAAGCACAGCAGAGCATCATTAATAGTGTCAGGGGCTGGCTCTCTACCATGGGGTAGGTCTCAGGTTGGACCAATTATTGGTTGGACATTCCTTCAATCTTCGTTCCCTCTTAATCCCTGCACTTCTTGTAGGCAGGGCAATTTTTGTATCAAAGGTTTGTCTGTGGGTTGTTGTTCCCCTCCTTCCGCTAGTCCTGTCTGGCTAGGAGGTGGTCGCTTCAGTCTTCATGCCTCCCTTTTAGGAGCCTCAGCTACAATTACACCCATATCCTCCCAGGAGCCTACGCTGCCATAAGCCTCCTGCTTGACAAACATCAACAAACCAATAACCCAATTAAAAATGGGGTACAGAGCTAAACCTAGAATTCACAGCAGAGGAATCTCAAATGTCTGAGAAGCACTTAAAGAAATTCAAATCAAAATGCCTCTAAGATCCATCTTACACCAGACAGAATGGCTAAGATCAAAAACTCAAGTGACAGCACATGCTGCCCAGGATGTGGAGAAAGGGGAACATTCCTCCATTGCTGGCAAGAGTGCAAACTTGTATAACTTCTCTGGAAATCAATCTGGTGCTTTCTCAGAAAACTGGGAATAGTTCTACCTCAAGACCTAGCTATCCCACTCCTGGGCATATACCCAAAAGTTGCTCCAACATGCAACAAGGACTTTGCTCAACTATTTTCATAGCGGCTTTATTTGTAATAGCCAGAAACTAGAAACAATCTAGATGTCCCTCAATGGAAGAATGGATACAGAAATTATGGTACACTTACACAATGGAATACTACTCAGCTATTGAAAACAAAGAAAT
The DNA here is from genome assembly GCA_028658305.1 of Pachyuromys duprasi. Lineage (NCBI taxonomy): Eukaryota > Metazoa > Chordata > Mammalia > Rodentia > Muridae > Pachyuromys > Pachyuromys duprasi. The sequence continues at coordinate 9,132,350 of CM053744.1, read as the reverse complement.
GATGAAATTTGCAGGCAAATGGATGGAACTAGAAAATATCATCCTAAATGAGGTAGCCCAGACCCAGAGAGACACACATGGTATGTACTCACTTGTAAGCGGATATTAGACCTACAGTACATGATAACCATACTACAATCCACAGACCCAAAGAACCTAATAACAAGAGGAGAGGAGGGTGCCAGAATGTCACTCTGAAGGGGAAACAATAGACAGCAGAAACGGATGAAGAGAGGGAACTGGGCAGGAGATGGACTGGGGAGAGAAACAAGGGTGGGGATCAGCTGTGGAGAGGATGGGGGTGGAGGTGAGAGGGCTGGGAACAAGAAGGGAACCTGAGGGGGAACGTCTCTTTGTCATTGCTGTTACTATAAATGGCGCGAGAACTTGGCAGCACGTCTAACCTAGGGCCTTGCATGTGACAGGCAAGTGCTCTACCACTGAGCTCCATCCCCAGGCCTTCAAGGTGAGTTCAGAGCTTAGGGTCCAAACTCCACGTGATTAAGAGACAGAGGTTTATTCGTTTGTTTGTTTGTTTACTCCTGAACATAATTGCCTTTTCAGTCCCACCACCTCTTGAATGGTAGGAAACTCAGTTCTAGGGTTCGCTCAAGCTTTTACTTGCAATTGTACCTTGATCAGAGGTACAATTGGAGCCAAAGGTAAATGAGAATTCCTGAAATGAAGACGTATCTGGTTGACTGAGTTCAGTGTAGCAGAGAGATTGGAATGTTGCAGGTTCTAATGCAAACTAGCTTATCTAGTTCTAGCCCTCAGAGAAGTCAGAATAATATCCTCTAACTAATAGATCAATACCTTTTGAAATCTATAATCTAGCAAAGTACTACTTTCCACCAACCCAAAAACTAAGAAAGTTATCAGACAGCATTGTGGGCCTATAGAAAAGTTTCCCCCATCTTGCTGAAACCACATTTCTGCTGTACTCACTAATGCATTTTAAACTTGGCTTGGTTCTATAAAACTATAAAACTTTGTGAAACTGATTCCATGTTGGAACATGAAATTTGACGTAACCCAAATGTGTTTCGGGCCATAGTTACTCAAAATGTCTCCTTCCAGACATATCTCTTATTTCCTTTAAGATAAGAACTGTGGCTTTTGTATTGACACAGGTATTGAAGCTGGGGTCAGTCTATCAATTTTCAGTGTTTCTGATGACCATCCTCTCAGACAACCATTGGGCATCACAACCTTGGTCTTCTCTCTGTTCTCCGTTATTGGATTGTTTAAAGCAGGCCAACCAGAGTCTGCTTCAACTCACCCTGCTCCTTTCACACAGTGATCCACAAGATCCTCAGGGTCATTGTGTCTCTGTGTTTTCCTCACTCGTGGGAACACTTCTGGAAGATAAGATGCTGGCTTCTGCTTCTGTTGAACCTTAAAATCTGGCCGAGGCTTAATTGCTCCCCAGATTTCCCTAAACCCAAAAAACTACAGGCACCCTTTCTTTAAGCAGCTATGAATTTCCAATGGGAAATGGCCTTTTCTTCCAACCAAGAAAATTCTACCTCCATTTCAGCCACGGAGCCTGGACTATTCTTTTGCTCCTTTGAAACTCAAATGAGGCCAGGTGCTGCTGGAGGCATTGTGGAATGAGGAGAGACACTTTTTTCTATGCTTCTCCTGACCTATCACTTTACTGAGACAATGGTTAGAAAAGGTGTGTCAGAGAAATGGAGATAGGAAGTATGAGGGAAATCTATCTGTCCTTCAATTATGTTTTCTTCCATCACAACAGTGCTCCGAAGGGGAGAAAAAGTGTACAGAAGAGAGTGACTCAGCATTCTTCAAGTTTTCCTAATTGGACAAGACAACTATGTAAGTTCTAGAATATCTAGAATGAGGGGTGGGTGAATGTCATTCCTTGACTCAGCCCCTGGCAAGCACAGAAAAACACGCCAATGATGTCAGCATACTATGGCAGAAACATAGATGGACATGTTTGTGTCTTTCCACAACATCAGGATTTGTGAAATAATAAATTCACAAGCTAATTCAGCTTGGTTGGCTCCAGTTTAGGATGGCTTTGCTTGATATCTAGCTTGGCAAATGCAGGTTCCCTGATTATAGTCTTAATCACTAATATGAGTATCCAGATTACGCATTATGCTTCACACAGGTTGACACACCCACGTATCCATTGGTATACGTGTAGCCACAGAGGAGTTCAAAGAGCTTTACCGGAGGCAGCGGTAGAGAAGACAGTCACTGCAGGTGTTTGGGTAAGATAAGGAGGAACCCAGTGGAGGGCTGCCAGATGCCTACAGAGCTAAGCAGCAGAGCAGCAGGGCCACACGGTCAGGCCGAGTCACAGAGGTTCCCAACCACTGATGCAAAGTGTTGAATGAGTCTGGAAGAATGAATGACTGGGTCAAAGTTCCTGAGACCGTTGGGAGTTCTTTGCCTAGCCTGTTTGTCCCTTGATGAGCACACTAGATGGTCAGGTCGGCAGGGGGCCGTGACCATCATAGGTGTCCTCATTATGGGGTCCAGGTGAGGGTGCTAGACCTGTCACTGGTGTGACATGTTTGACAGGCTCCGGGCCTGGTTTCTTTGATAGGGTTTTAAGATACTCACGTGTCCCCAGCCTACTTCCGCAGTTTATAGATAGCAGCTTCTACTTTTAGGAGTAAGCTAGCAGTCAGTGCATCATGGGTGGTGCTTGACAGTGTCTGTTCACACAAACACGATGCAGTGACATCCTGCTTCTGTGTTCATGTTCAAAACAGAGCCATATGTTGCTTACACCATGGAGTCACTGGGTCAAGGCACAACCAGGAAGCTGCTGTTTTACAAAAATATGGAGTGAATTAGAGCAGGGCATAGCTCGAACTTCCCACAGTACACAAAGGTTTCCCAAAAAACATTTGGAAATATACAACTGGAATATACACATATTCAACTGGAACATACAATTTATTCCAAATGAATGAGCAGAAGTGGCAAGGTCAGAACCAAGGTGGCCAGTTAGAATCACCATTGAACCAATCACCAATCACCAGTCATTTTAGTCAGAATGCTCAAGTAATGAGAAGAGCAGTTTTAAATGACAAAACAGGAGCTGGTAAATACATGTACTTTAAGATTCAGATTATTCTGTTCACTGCGTGTTTAAAAACCACACTTGAAGTTTTGTTCACTTTTCCACCCATACTTTCAGGAGTCACCACGCCACCAGCCACTGGTCTGAGGACGCGTAGGCTTTGCGGCAGTTTGGTTCCTAATTCTACTTGATCAGTCTGTTGTTGTGCATTTGTAAAACCACTAAATCATCAAGCACAGTGGCTGGGAACACTAGTGGGATGGTAGTCGGGAGCTGCGTGACTGAGGAAAGGAAATGCTCTTCGTGCCTTTTGATTGAGCAGGCGGAGAACAGAATGAAAAGGCCTTTTATCGGTGTGTAACTGTGCGAACAGAGCACAGTAATGAGGCAGCATTGTGCCTGACAGGTTAAATGCCACTGAGTTATTGCTGGTCTAATGAATTATAAAAGTATCATTCAAACACAAATCTGGTGAGTAGCAAAGAAAGAAATTCTGCTGCAAACACACTGCCCCCTGTACTTTCTAACCTGCACACACTCAGGCTGGCTTGCATTTTTAGTCCAATAAAAAACTCAAAACAAACATCTCTTTGAGCCTGAAGAAAAAGCGCTAATTGTAGTCTAATAGATCAGGAGTCTGAAGGCCTTGAGCTCACCTGTACTAGGTCACTGAAAGCAAACAAACTACTTTCCTTTACTTGGATTAGAAAAAAAATTAACCCTCTCCACCCCTACACATAGTGGATTCTTTCCAAATAAATATATTCTTTTTAAAATATAAGAAGCTGAAACTATTAGCTAAGTTCTTTTTAGTAGTGATAATTACAGAGCTTGTAAGCAGTTGAATTGAATCATTGGCTAAATAGCCTGTTTTGGGAGAGGAAGGGTCATTCTTTCTTTACTCCCCAATGCCAGCTACAATTTTGCTATTTACAGACCACTTAGTGGGTCAAAGTTATTTTCAAATGAAATATAAACAAAGGGAATATTCAAATGAGCTCCTTCTGGAGATGGGGAACTTTGTAAATAAAAGAGAAACAGAAGGACATCCCTCATCATGGCACTGTGGGCACAGCAAATAAGATTATCTATTTTACACACCACTCTTTTACTCAGATCACATTGTTGTAGCAAAGGCTATGTCTATACAAACTTGCAGAGGAAAGTGTGAAGGAAAACTCCTGAGAAACTGTGTTTGCAGAGACAGATGGACTAATTAGAATTTTAGTACTGTGGAGAGATTGGAATATTGCAGGTTGAGAGGCTAATTTCCTGATCTTGGGCTGGTTCTAGCCTCTCCAGAACAGCCATTCCTTGCCCACCTTTGTGTCAAAACTAACATACTGTGACTAACAGGTGGAAAGCCTTTTAGAATCCACTGATCCCGCAGACCATTTCTGTAAAACTATGAGGCTTCATGAGACTGCTTCCATATTAGCAGCTTTGGAATTTGAGATAGCCTATATATCTGTGTTTCCGGGCCATGGTTACTTCAGAATAACCTATTCTTATTCCCTTTCAAATGAGAGCTGTGGTTTCTGTGTTGAGAAAGCATATAAATGAAGAAGGTTCGCTTCGATTAGGAGCTGTGAAATGCTGCTCTGTGGAAGAACTAGAGAGCTGTGGCACCAACAAGCATAGATGTCCTGATAGAGGGTTCTATCCAATGATTCATTGCAACAAATTAATTTATTTCTGATTTTCCAGTTAGGCCGGTTTCCCACTCCATGTTGGCTAGAAATAGGAGCTTTGTATGGGATGGTCCTACCAGATTTAAATTAAAATCTGGAAGTCCTCTCTTACTGTTTCTAGGTTTTACTGGGGAGGTGATGTGCCTTCCTTCTTTCTAGTCAAAGGCAGTGGATGAAGGAAGGGCTAGCAATCTAGTTTTCTGCTCTATATACTATGCACATCTTTGCAGGACCTTGTAAACAGATAAGACACATATAGTGTGCTCATATCAAGCTGAGGATGGCTCTGCACAGTTTGTCCTGGGCAGCTGCAGTCCCCAGATCACCTCCCTGTAGCCAGCTGGACCTTTTACATTATTGCTTTAAGCTTGGTGAGATGCAGGAAGTCAAGTTCTCCGGCTGAAAATCTGAAATTCTGGCCATCTCTCTCATCATCCATCTGGTAGTAGCTCTCTTCCCTTTCCCACCCTCTGCACACCACAGTGCGCCACCTGGTCTCTTTTTTATCAGTCGGTTTGAACAACATGAGTTAAGATGTTCGGTTAGCCAATTCAACCATAGCTGAGCGTGTTATCTTGGCCGCCTCCTCCCCATATCTGTCATTGCGTTAGGTCCAACCACAGCTAAAATGATTAAGAAATGGGGGTCCGTGCCTTTATCCCAGCACTTGGGAGGAAGAAGCAGGCACATCTCTGAATTTGAGGCCAGAGTACCACAACAGCCAGGGCTAAAAATAGAGAAATCCTGTCTCAAAAACCTGAGACAGAGAGAGAGAGAGAGAGAGAGAGAGAGAGAGAGAGAGAGAGAGAGAGAGAGAGAGAGAGAGGATGCATGGTGGAAGTAGAGAATAGACTCTCTCAAACTTTTTCTTCTAACCTCTACATAAATACTATGGCATACATACACACGGGTAGGGGAAGACCAGAGGCATGAAATGGCTTTTGACTTGTGGCAAATTAGTTTTTACCAAACCTGCCTCTTAAAAAAGACCTAGCCACAGAGTCACTATTGGCTGGGAGTCTCTGCCACCAGCACACAGCCTGGAACTGCAACTGGAGAACCGAGCAGAGACTGTGTGGGAGAAATGACAGGTTCTATCTCTGGACCCTTGCTGCTTGGAGGGAAGAGAGAGTTGCCATCCTCAGTTCTCTCTCCTAACACTGGTTGCCACCGTAGTCCATCTTCCCTGCTTTCCCACTTTGCCTTGGGGAAGAGGAGGGAAAGGGCCAGAAGGCAGCTGAGTGTACCCCCCACCCCTCTTTTTTGAGAAGGGGGTGAGAATTTCTTTCCCTCGGTGAACACGTGAAGAGTGGGTGGGAGATGGGACTGTATCCATCCCTAGCACACTTGTCCATGCTGAGAGAGTTCAAGAGAGGATGTATACCCCCTTGGCTAGGTGGTCCAGGCCAGTCTAACAACATAGGCTTGGTTGGGCCCTATGAAGAAGGACCAGCCCTCTTTAACCTTGCTTCTGGTAAATAACCCCTAGAAAATGCTGAGTCTGCGCAACTCCCGACTAACACCACTCTTCAATGAAATGTCTTCGTTTAAGCGTATGCCTCAGTGTCCGCCCTTCTAATCAGTTCTAAAACATAGCCGGGGTGCTTGGAGTGGACCCCACATGTCTGATCTGAAATTGGTGGTTGCACTGTTGCAAACCTGAAGTTACTTAATTTCATGTTATTGTTTTGACTCATGACTTTCAGCATAATAGAAGAAAAAAATTGCATTCACGGAATTCTGAAGAAAACCACTAAGTGATGCTACAAAGTTTAATAGCGTTAGCCTTGGCTGAGGGGAACAGAATTCTTAATTTAACCCTTAAAGTTCCATACTTCATGTTCTTATCCTATCTTAGCTGCGTCTTGGTGTTTTCAGATGTCAACTATCTTAAGAACAAGCACTGTTGCACTTTCCAGAAGAAAGAAAAACTGAAAAATTTCAGAAAAGTAAATCAGGTTTGTAAGCTTGCGGAGGTCTGTTACTCACCTGTCCTTAAAAACACCCATATGAGCATTGTAGACACACAAAAGATCTTCGTATATTTACCCTGAGTACGAGAGGATTCCTAGTAAAAACAGAACATAATCAGTAGTTTAGGAGAACTATTTAACAAAGGATATTAAGAATATCAGGGGATCAGTGTCATAGGCCACGCTGTCGGGAATCGGGTGTAAACCACAGTAAAGTGCTGTGACAGGGAGCCCCAGTAGCGCACGCAAACAGGGAAGAGACAAGACCCCAGGAATCAGGCTATCCTGTGACTATGCCCCCACATCTCTTGCCAACGGAGCCATTTTTCACTCTACCTTTCTTTTATTTTCCTCGCTTCAACTACGGTTTGATTATAGAGGATGGACTTGGGGCCACACCCTGTTCCCCAGCTTCCAGAGAGGCCAGAAGAGTGATCTGAAGAAGAATAAATTACTACAAACACAAGGTCAAAGGAGGCCAAGTGACTGCAAGTGTGAGAATAGTGACCTCAGTCTCCCCCGGTTTGTTCAACAGTAACACTCAGCTCTCCTTCCCCACTGATGTTTCCAGCTCGTCATTCTGTTTTTGTTTTTAAAGATAATTAAATAATTAATTTAGATATGTGATATGACTTTATAGCCCCGCCAGGCTTGGAATTCATGACATAGCCCAGGCTAGCTTTGAACTCATGGCAATCCTTCTGTCTCAGCCTTGGATGTAGTGAGATTAAAGGTCTATGCCACCACACCTGACACCTGGCTCTGCTTTTTTAAAACTCATAGGGGACAAGAGCTCCACAAGAAGACCAACAGAACCAACAAATCTGGGCCCATGGGAGCCTGCAGAGGCTGATGCATGAACCAAGGACAATACAAGGAAAGGACCTAGACCTCCTGCTCAGATGTAGCCCATAGGCAGCCCAGTCTCCATGTGGGTTTCCTAGTAAGGGGAGCAAGGGCTGTCTCTGACATAGACTCTGTTGCCTGCTCTTTGATCACTCCCTCCTGGCAGGGTGGTCTTGTCAGGCCACAGAGGAAGAGGAGAGTTAGGGCTAAGGTAGGGAAGGAGAGTTCCCCCTTTCTGAAGACTAGGGGAAGGGGATGGGGGAAAGAGGGAGGGAGGGAGGTGGAACAGGGATGAGATGAGGGAGGGGCCTATGATTGGGATGGGAAGTGAATATATTTTTTAAAAATTAAAAGGGAAAAAAGAGCCAGGCATGCTCTTTCCCTCAAGCTGTAGACTTCCTGTAGTGAGATTCGGATCTGAGAACCACTTCCTCTTCTGCTCCTCACTCTGTGAGACTCAGTTCTCTGCGTTAGTGGGACTGATAATTTCTTATGTGTGAGACCATGAGTTACTTTCTTAACTAAGTGCAATCATGGAGGCTATAAAAATGTCACCAGAAGAAAGTAATGGCAATGGTGTGTGGGGGGCTGATGGTGTAATTTTTATCTGAGGCTAGTAGCCTAGAGAACTCCCTGGTGCTTAGAGTGGCTGGACTTTTTGTTCTATTTAGGCTCCCAACTTAAGTTAGAAGAGGTTTGTCCTCATTACAGGGAATATTCCTTACTCAAAATGCACTGATTTTCAAGTCATTCTCATCCAAACAGGCTCTAATTAGGCACGTAATTAGTGATCATGGGGATTATTTGTTCACTTTTGTAAGCAAAGATTGGCAGGGATAAATATAATATATATTTATATTTTATACTATTCCCAAATCACTGTGGTTATCTTTCTCTGCATGCACAAAAACAAAAGTCAGGCATGATGCCACATGCTTGCGGTCCCAGAACTTGAGAGGCAGAAGCAGGTGAATCAGGAGTTCAAGGCCAAGTCTCAGCTAGATAGAGTTTAAGACACTCAGCTGTACATGAGACCCTGCTTCAAAGTTAAAAATGAATCACAATTATCTCTTAACAATAATCCTATTACCCTGGGCTATAAGGAAATATCTGGACCCAGCACAGTCAAAATATTTATTGAAACTTCACTACCCCTAACCTCTGACCCAATGCCCCCTTGAATCGGAAGGCAGCAGGTTTAAATGGTTACAAACCCAGAGCAAGGGTGCCCACTTTGAATCACAGCAGAGCTTAATGTTCTGCCATAAGCCTCACATTCTAAGTGTGGAATGTGGCATCACACATCCTTTTTCCATCTTCAAAATTATAAGTTAAAATATGGCTTTCTGGAGCTCTCCCGTGGCCCTGGGGTTCTTGTCTTTAACGCACAATCTGGATGCTCCACCCAGAGCATAGCCAATCACGTGTCAATTGCTTTCTCCTACAAAAATAGGCAGAATATGAAAAAAAAATAGGAAAACCTAAGGTGGAAGGAAGACAGACTCAAAGGAAAGGTTATTGTATAATACATAACACAACATTTTTATGTGTTTGCTAGTGGCACGCTATAAATTTGGCTCCAACATTTCTAGTGGTACGTGGGAGTTAGAAACTCAACTAGTTACAGGACTGGGTATTTTCCAGAAGACAACTAGAAGGGAAAATGTTCAAGGGAAATCAGCTCTCCGGGTGTGTGAGTCTCCAGTGAATACAAAACAGTGTGGAGAATTATGATTCACCAGTCTTGGCTAAATAAATATTTTTGTTTGTTTATTTGACAAGGTCTTTCTATGTAGCCCTGGCTGACCCGAAACTCACTATGTAGACCCGGCTGGCCTTAGACACACAGAGATGCACATGTTTCTGCCCATTGCATATTGGCAGTTAAAGTTGTGGCATGATATTTCTAATTAAATGTGTACACTTGTGGTTTTTATTCTCTTGCTTATCATAAGGGATCCAAAAGTAGGTTAATTTGGAAAAAAAATTTCAACAAAGCAGTGAAAATAATCTGCTCTCTGTGTCACTCTTTGTAGCTGAACCTAAGGACAACATCTGGGAACGGGACAGTAGAGAACATATGGGCAGTGGAATGATATGCCTTGAGAAGCTTGAGGCAAGGGGAAAATTTTAAAATGAGAAGGACTATATCATATTTACAGCAACCGTCCTTGATCATGCGGACTAATAACAAGAGGACACCAAGTCCAATATCAAATAGTTGTTGAGTCTATTTTTCACAAAAACATACTTTCAAGAGCTTAGCAGACTTTTTGAAGGATTGTGGTTCTGGCAGAGTCTTTGAGACAGTTATTACCAAGCCACTGGGTGTGAGAGCACTTCATCACGGCCTTCTGGCTTCAGGTTCTTCTAGAGCTGACTCTGTTCTGATTCTGAAAATAGTCATAGATGTTGTAGGAGATACCCTGAAATAATTTCAAATAAAAATGAACACCAACACAAAATAACTGAGCCCAAATAAAATTAAAATGAAACATGGTATCTTCATTCATTCATTCATTCATTCATTCATTATTTATTTATTTATTTATTTGTCTTTTTGAGATAACCACTCATGTAGGTAGCCTAGGCTGGTCTCAAATTCTCTCTCTAGCTGAGGATGACTCTGAGCTCCTGGCCCTCCTGCTTCCATCTCCAAAGTGTTAGGATCACAAGCGTGAACTACCCTGCTCAGCTAGTACATTTAAAAATAAGTCAAAGCTATGGAATTATTAGAAATAAGTTAAAACAGAGTAATGAAATAATGTCAGACATAAGAGAATGAGTTAAAAGTAGTAGAACACAGAAGTGAAATGATTGAATAAAAGCTCAGTGAAGAATAAAGAAGTCTGGATCAAGACGAGTACCAGCACAAATAAACACAAGCAGCAGCATCCTAATGTGCTTTACAAGGGATGGGAAGGGATGCTGCCTTCAGACCTCTAGAGAGATGTAACAAAATTAAACAACAAATTTAAGACACTCCAAGAAAGAAAAATGTAAGCCAAGAATTCATACCCAGAAGAAAGGCTTTCACCTTAAAGAATACAAGCTGCTATCAACATGCGAGGAACCAGGCGTATCGTTCCCCTGAACCATTTGTCAGACGTTAATTCTGAGACCACGAATCTAACAGCCTAAATGAGTCACCACATTATATAAAGACCGCACCTCAGCAGCTGGTTGCGAACATTGAAGAGACGGTTCCCTGTGGACATAGAGCCACCACACATGAAGACAGAGAGTGTGCCTGACACATGCAAAATTGATCTCACCATTTTCAGTAATCACCATTGCTGGTGACAGAATTGTTATGCTGGCACTGGGCTTCAGGCAATGTGGCACAGAGCTAATGCTATCTAATTCTATCCCATCTATCCTGTGGTCCTTTGTCCCCTCGGACACTGAATTCTTACTATGTAAGAAAGGACTTTTGATGGGTGTAGTTGTCTTAAGGTTTCTATTGCTGCTACGAAACACCATGACCAAAAGCAAGGTGAGGAAGAAATGGGTTATTTGGCTTATACTTCAACATCAAAGCCCCTCATTGGAGGAATTCAAGACAGGAACTCAAACAGGTCAAGAACCTGGAGGCAGGAGCAGATGCAGAAGCCATGGAGAGGTGTTGCTTACTGGCTTGCTCCTCATGGCGTGCTCAGCCTGCTTTCTTACAGCACCCAGGACCACCAGCCCAGGGATGGCACCACCCACCATGGACTGGGCCCTCCCACACCAGTCATTAAGAAACTGCATTACATCTGGATCTTATGTAGGAATTTTCTCAACTGAGGTAAAGTAGGCCTCGTACTAACAACCCTAATTCTATGACGAGACCAGATTACTCCTTAGACTCCCATACTGAACAGCATTAGTTTTCTGCCAGACTTTTACCCTGATGGGAACTAAGATACCATGCTAGTAATCAAGTTAGACTCTCTTGGGATAGCCTAATCACAGGCCCACATGGATAGCCAAGAATACTGAGAGCTCTTCTTTCAAAGCTCTCAGGGCTGTTATGAAGTGGGCAGATCTAAGCTGGTTCCTCTCAGAATGCTATACATAATCAGCCTATGTACAAGGTTGGCCCCAACCTACTGGTGCTCCCCAGGGAGACACGCTTGACACAGACTTCATTTACTCAGGGGTCCCTGACTTGTGAAAGGAGAGCCCTTGTTAAATACAAAGGTACTTGGTGGCCAGGGCCATGACAGGTGAGTATTTCTCTCTGCAATGACATTTCTGTCAGTCTCCTCAGTGGCTCAGCATCTTCAGCACCCAGCCCAACATGGATCTCAGCTGCTGCACTGCACTTTGCAACTAGAGAAGTTACGGAAGAAAATATCAAGACACATCGAAAAAGGCTGGACTGCGAAGGAGAGGAGGTAAGACACAGAATCTTCCATACCTTTCTTTTAGTGAGGTGTGCCTAGTGGATGTCCTTTTCCAAAGACAAGCATTGTTGGATTTGGAGTTGTCACTTATTGAAGTAAAACCATAAGTGTGTGTTCATTGGTAAAATGTTTTCCTTTTTCTTTTTTGAAGTGTTTTTCTTGGGCTTGTTTTTGCCTGCACTATAAAAACTAGTGCAAAGTCACCAGCCAGTGTCCACACCTTCTATTTTCACATCACTGACTGGCCTGTGCTTCAGGGTCCTTACAGAGGGCAACCCAGAGCCACCCAGTGATGACTGGCTGTATCTCTGTGTGTCAAGTTGACATAAAACTAGCCAGTACGGTAATAGTCTTGCTATTTGAGTGGAAACTATCAGTAGAAACAAGCGAAGATTTTTTTTTATCTTTAAAAAACAAGTCCGAGCAGGGCATGGTAGCCCACATCCATAATCCCTGCACTCTGGAGTCTAATGCAAGATCAGTACAAACTTGAAGGAAGCGTGGGCTACACAGCGCATTCAGGCTCACCTGGGCAGCAATGTGAAACCTTGTTCTGTGTGTTAATCCAGCGCCACAGTGACCAGCCCAGGTCCCTATCAACTCCTGAGTGCCCAGATTGGGGTTCTGCAATACTACTTCCCATTAAAATAAGCCGGGGTTCTTGTTCCTAAAAACCAGCCAACCAAATGAAAAGCCTGGCTAACGTCCTAGACAGGATGTGTACGGAGCATCTCCTCATTGTAGCTGACAGGGAAAGCGCCAAAGACTGTAGGGTCATGTCAGGAAGAGTGGGGCCAACTTTAAATCTGTCCTTGCCGGCCTCTAATGAAGCTGCCTGAGTGTTAGAATAGTAACTACAGCGTCGGGGTGGGGGTGGGGGTGTTATGACTAACTTTAAGCCTAAGCACCATGAGCAGGGCTGCTGGCCACTTTGTCTTGGGTGATGAAAAGAAGGCTGTTTGGATGATTGTTCTTCATTAGTCACCAGTCCTGTCTTTTGTCTTACTTCGTAATAAAGTTCTTTAAGACTGTTGATCTGATAGTTGTTTTGATTTGCATTTCTCTGATGAGCATTTCTTTAAGTACTTCTCAGACGTTCCGAGAGTCCTCTGTTTAGCTCTATACTCCATTTGTTAAAAATTAGATTATTTGGTTTGCTGGTGTTTAATTTCTTGAGCTCTTGATATATTTTGGATATTAGCCCTTTGTCAGACGTAGGGTTAATGAAGATCTTTACCCAATCTGTAGGCTGCTGTTTTGTTCTGTTTGATAGTTTCCTTTGATTTACAGAAGCTTTTCAGTTTCTTGAGGTCCCATTTATTAATTGTTTATCATAGCCTGAGCCTGAGCTGTCGATTCCATCTTACACCTGTCAGAATGGCTAAGAGCAAAAACTCAAGTGACAGCATATACTGTCAAGGATGTGGAGAAAGGGGAACATTCTTTCATTGCTGGTGGGAGTACAACCACTTTGGAAATCAATCGGGCACTTTCTCAGAAAATTGGGAATAGTACTACCTCAAGACACAACTATGCTACTTCTGGGCATATTCCCAAAAGATGCTCCACCATACTGCAAGGAGATTTGGTCAACTATGTTCATAATGACTTTATTCATAAAGGCTAGAAACTGGAAACAACCTAGATGTCCCTCAACTGAAGAATGGATAAAGAATATATAGTACATTTACACAACAGAATATTACCCAGCTATTTAAAACAAGGAAATCATGAAATTTGCAGGCAAATGGATGGAATTAGAAAAGATCATCCTGAGCGCGGTAACCCAGACCCAGAAAGACACAGAGGGTATGCACTCATGTATAAGCAGATATTAGCCATATATTGCAGGATAACTATACTACAAATCACCGACCCAAAGAAGCTAAGAAACAAGGAGGGCCCAAGAGAGGCTCTCCTTTGATCTCACCCAAATGGGAAAATAGAAGAGACAGTAGAAGAGGAGTTAGAGAGGGAACTGGATAGGAGAGGGTGTGGGAAGGGAAACAAGGAGGGCGAGCAGACGTAAGGAGAGTGGGGAGGGGAGGTCTGAGGGTCTGGCGAGGAAAGGGAAACAGAGTGGAACCGTCTTTGAGACAAGCTGGAGACCTTTGACAAGATCCGTTAAGGAGGATATGCAGATGTCTCTAGCCGAACCTCCTGGAAGCAGGGGACACGAGCCTTTCTGGCCAGGCAGAGCCTATGGTGGTGGGAAAACACCAATCCACCTACAAAATTTACTTCACCTACAAGATGTGCAGAGATAAAGATAGAGACTGAGGGAATGACCAATCAATGCCTGCCCCAACCCGAGACCCACTCCATAGAAGAGAGCCAGCCCCTGACACCATTAACAAAACTCTGCTATGTTTACAGACAGGAAGCTAACTTAACCATTTTTTGAAAGCCCCACCCCAGCATTGAATCAGATGCTGAGACTCACAGCCAAGCATTAGGGGAGCTCAGGGAGTCCTACAAAAGAGGGGGAAGGAAGGATAGAAGGACCCGGAGGGGGAAAGGATGCTGTAAGAAGACCAACAGAGTCAACTAACCGAGACCCATGGGGTCTTACAGAGATGGAAGCACCAACTAAAGAGCATGCGTGGACTTGACCTAGGCCCCACATATGTGAAACCAATGGGCATTTTGATTTTCATGTGGGTCTCCCAGTAAGTTGAGTGGGTGCTGTCTATGACATGGTCTCTGTCAACCACTTGCCCCTAACGGGACTGCCTTGTCTGGCCTCAGTGGTTGGTAGGGGGTTCCCCCTTCTGTGAGGACAAGGGGAGGGGAGATAGGGTGGAAAGAAAGGACTGGGAGGAGGGGAGGGAGGGAGCTGTGATGGGAATATAAATAAATAAATTAAAAATAAATTTTAAAAAAGACTGTTGATCTGGCGACATCATTTAATGCTGTGGACCATCTCTTCTTTGCCCGAGTCAAAGAAATATCTCCTCATAGGTTCTGGAATTCAACCTCACAACCCAAATGATTGTTGATCTTCTGGCTGTGGTTTGTCGTGACTGTAGGAAATGACTGCGTGCACTGAATTCTTCAGGTGTGTGTTTAGGTCACCCTTAGGGAGCAGGGCAGTGGGATGAACTGCCTCAGTTTTAATGATAATGGAACTCCTACGGTCAACTGGGGAGGAAAGTGTAAGGACATGAGGCCACTGGCAGGACTTGCATTTGAACCATGATTGTGTGATCCCGAGCGTGACCAGAAAGAAGTGGCACCCAGCGACATCTGCCCAGACCCGTCACAGCGTCAAGGTCTCCCAGCTTCTCCCGAAGGCTGTCTTTGGTAAGAAGTCTTGAGCAATGCTTCAGGGAAGTCCCAAAAGGAGCTGTTTGCTGTTGAAAATTCAGAGGAGGACTCAGCTGGGGGTGAAAGTCCGGAGACTCTAACAGATGGCTTTGCCCTTAAATGACAGCAGTCTAGGGCTACCTCTGCAGTATCCAGGCTAGATGGGCATTTGCCCTGGTGTCTTGGGGTTAGAATTAGGACAAAGGGACTGAAGGAAAAGGTTCAGCTTGTGGGTCAATGACGCATATGTAGGAAAGGAGTTCTGATCGTCACTATACATAACAGGATGTAAAACACACTCAACCAGGAGTGTGACTGGATTCCTGCCTCCTCTGGGCCTCCTTGAGGGCTGCAGCACTTTGCAGCTCTTGTCTGATCATCATCACCACGGCGACCAGGCTTCTCTAACGCAGGAGCAGAGGGAAGATTAACACATGGCTGTAAATCTGGTTGTTTCACAGTTTGGAAGCTTGTTTGGCGCAGATGTTAATACTGATTCGTGGGCTTAACACCACTTCTTGCACAGCACCGACATGCCACAACCGTGCACCCTATGGTGGGTTTTTCTCTCTTACATCAGTCAGCTCCCTTAAAGCCAATTCTCGCTTCCTGTGCAGAACGAAAGGACAATGTCCCTTCTGAGTTAGAGAAAAGGAATATTGGTGAGAGGAGATTGTATAACCTGCATTTACAGATGGCAGACCTTTCCACTGTTAATTATATCACTCAAAATGTAACAAGAATCTGTTTTGCTCAGATACCACACTAAGGAGCTGGCTACACAAAACTGGATAAAAGTCAGACTCCAACCTCTGTGTTCCAATTTTCCAGTCAGGGGACCAATCCTCACTGACTACTATGTAATGTTGTGGTTGGCAGTTTCTTCTCAGTCTTTGAAAGCTCCACGTCTTTAGCATCACTTAATTCAAGATGAGTCTTATTTTATTTTTAACCTTGGGAAAAGGAGCGGAATCAGCAAAACTTTCCAGCTACACTCCAGAGACATTCTCCTTGTATATGTGCCTGAAGAATAGCCAGTGCCTGTGTACATATGGCTCACCTGGTGGGGGGCGGGTTCAGGTTGGTGTGTTATGATTTGACTACAGTGCGCTAAATTTTGGGACTTACAATGAGAAGCCCTTTCTGAGAAGGATGTATCTCACTGACTGAGAGGCCTCCAGGGAACTGAGTCTGGAAGTGAGCGCTGGACGGAATTAGCTATTTTGAAAAGCTAGTGAGAAGAATTGGAAGTTCCTTGGGGAGGGAGGTAAGGAGATGGGAGAGGAGGGAGGGAGGAAAAGAGAGGACTGGTGTTAGAAGCGTGTGTGTGTGTGTGTGTGTGTGTGTGTGTGTGCGTGTGTAGGGGGGGTTTGCAGGCCTTGTTGCAGATGCTACTTAGGGTGAAATATTCAAGGGACCTTTTCCATGGTGGTGTGGACACAGGGTGATGCCTGGGAATCCATTTCAATTATAATGGGTTATGACTATTGAAGTGTCATATTCCCTCGCTTCACTGAAGTCTGCTGCTCATAGTGTGAGCATGGATGGACGCTGGAATGTGGGGTAGAGGGACTGTGGCTCCCAGAGTCATCCTAAACTCTGGAATCTGTATCATGTTAGGTGTCTTTACAGACAAGTCAGTTTAAAGACCCTGAGTGGGAAGATAACTGTGATTACCCAGGGAATAAACAGCAACATAATCACAAGGCCCTTATAGTTAAAGACCAGGAAGGTGAGCCAGAGGGAGGTGTGGCCCTAGGAGAAGGGTTCTGGTGGTATGCTGGCTTTGTTCATGGAAAGAGGATGACTGTGTCACCTAGAAAAGGCTAGGAACCTGACTCAAACACCAAGCCACTGGAGAAAAAAAACCAGTCTGTTGTCACCTAAAGTTTAGACCTGTGAGAGCCATGTTTGACTGAGGACTCCCGACTTGTGAGATAGTAAATTCGAGTTCTCAAGCCACTGGCTTTATGGTTGCTTGTTACAGCAGCCGTGGAGACTAATACAAGGTGTAAATCAGGGTCAGAGCCCAGAGCAAAGACAGGAGACTCTAAGCATGATTTAGGAGCTGTAATTACACCAGAGGGCTCCTGTGAGCGTGTAATCGAGTTTCCAGTCGAGAAGGTCAGCTGCAGGCAGACGGTGGGAAGCCCTGACTGAGAAATTGACGAGTGTAGGCAAAGAAGGCTGCAGAAGGTTCAAGCGTATACTGTTAATCAACAAGACCATAGAAGGGGGGGACCATGAGAGCTCTGAGCATGAGGTTAGCTCCCAGTGATGTTTCCCAGGGCTGCTGGGGGTTCTGCCGGGCCACGCTGAGTGAACAGACCCTGGGACAGCTTGCTACTGTGCAGAGCACCTTGCTTCATACTCTTCTGTTTCAGTTTTTATTTGATCTAAGGATTCTGCAGTTAAGATACTAGCATGAAAACAGCATATGAGCTCCGTTCACCACACAGAGATGTAAGATGTCTCCTTCCAGACTACCCACACAGAGGCAGGGGAAGAGACTAATGACTTGGGAATGACTCCTACGTCTGGAGGTTTCAGTTGCAGGATCAGGGGGGTTAGAGGCCATCTGTCATGTGGTTCAGGTATGAAGTCATAGATTAGGAAGCACTGAGCATGAAGAGAAAGGCTTAGGTATGAAGGGGAGGACCCACCAATGAATGGTGCTGGAAACTAAGTGGCCTAGAAGAACCATAGCCATCTCAGACCAGCAGTGCCAAGGAAACCACAGTCCTGAGCCCTTATTAGGTTTGAGTAGGTTCAGACAGAAGAAAATGGACACTCAGTTTTTTTGGGTCACGTTAGCTGACCCTAAAGTGGACAGCTACAGGGCATGAAATGCTTCCTCCAAAAGGGTCCAGCCTTGGACCACAACAAGCCAAGGTATAAAGAAAGTAGCAGCAAGAAGCAGACACCTAAGCTTGAGTCACCAGGGGGTTACAGCCTAGGCTATCAACATCCTGAGACCCAGTTCCAGGAAATGGTAAGACCCTACCCCAGAGAGTGAGGGCCTAGAATGAGCGTTAGTTCCTGTGGTTCCAAACCTTCTTCCCATTGTCAGGCTGCATTACTCCAGCCTGCATTGTAACTATTTGTGCATTATTATGATGCACAAAGTGGCTTCAGCCAAGAGGAGGCTTCGACGGATTAATTGCCCTTCTGAATGCTTCAGCTTTGCAACTCTTGTTCAGAGACGTCGCCGGAAAGTTTTCAGATTCACAGAAAAGCTGTTTCAGCTCTCCCCAGATTGCTCCCCACCCCCATCATCAAATCTGCCCACTGGATGCTTCACACACAGGTCTAACCTTCATGTCCAACTCAACTCGTTCCAAACTGAAACTTGAATGCTTTCCCTGTAGCTTGCACACCCTGATTTTTTTAACTATATGGATGGATGCATGGCTCTTCTACCTGTTCACTTACACAAGAAAAAGATTTTAGAGTCATTTGTTCCTTTGTCTCATCTCCTAGTGTTACTCTTTACACTTATATATATAATACCAACAGACAAAGGTGGCAGGCATACTAAGTGCCTACTGTATTCCAGGCTTTGTTGCTGTGTGAGAATAAAATATATTATTGTAAATCCTGAGAAATTTGTATTATTATCCTCAGTTTACAATCCAAGAGCCTGGAGCACAGAAGCAACATTTGCTCCAGGCGCACCTGCTAGAGGGTGGCAATCAGGATGAGAATGTGTGCTCATATTTATAGAAATTGAGCCCATGTTTGTTTACATAGCAGAAAAATTTAAATAGCTCTGAAAAATACCTACCATGGGCCTGAAATGCAGCTCAGTGGCCAAGCTCTTACCTAGCGTGTGAAAGGCCCTAGGGTCCAGACCCCCTCTGTGAAAACAAGCAAGCAAAAGCAACATACAGGAAGTCCTGTGCTGATGTCAGACTTTAACAGCTCTCTAGGTGATTCTCCTTTGCAGCCTGCACTAGGAACCAAACAACTGGTTAAAACAAACAGTAATTGGGTCCTCAGGGAATGAGCCCCTGGGACACCTGGGTGTGTACTGGGGCTCAGTGACAGGGCACCTAGTGTGTACAAGACCATTAGTTCCGTCCCCAGCACCAGGAAAGGGGGAGAGAGAGAGAGAGAGAGAGAGAGAGAGAGAGAGAGAGAGAGAGAGAGAGAGAGAGAGAGGAGAGAGAGAGAGAGAGAGAGAGAGAGAGAGAGAGAGAGAGAGAGAGCACACCCTGGGGACACTGAACCAGCAGCCATCATCTGTAGTAGCCTGGCTCAAGCCAAAACCCTGTTAAGGGAGCCCAAGCCCCAAACCAAGGTCGTAGTTTTTCTTTTCTTGTTTTAGAGTACTGGCAATGTCAAGGACGAGGAGAAGGGTGATGTCTGATGCATACACAGAAATGACTGTCTTTTCTAGCAGTGGTGAACTGGAGCAGCCTTCAGCATCTCCTCAGCTGGTCAGTGCTATCCTGGGTCCACTCTTCTCATAGTGTCTGTGCCCCGAGACAACATCCGAGCATCTGAAATCTCAACAAGCAAATCCCAGGGGCTAAAAACAGTCTAGGTCTAGGTTAGACTGTACACAGGCTGGAAGCTTCCAGGACTAGGCCTAAGTTAGCAGAAAGAGGCAAAAGGCCTCTCAGACAACAACTGAAATAAAAGTTCCTTTTACAGAAACTAACTGAACAAACAAACAGGCATGGTTTCCCTTCACCTCTGGGGAAAAAAAGCAAGAATTATCTAGTGAATGATAAACCATAGGTTACACGACTCTGCCCAAATTTACTTGTGTTTCCACAGTGTCACCTGCTTCTCAGACAAATATTTGGGGCATGGTGTAGTCCCCAGAATCCCTGAGTCCATCTTGCAGCAAGATACCATTTAGCTGTCTTTTGTGTCATGCTGTAGCAAAACATACCATTCTTCCTATGACTGGTTGTCATTAGCCAAGACCAGCAGAATCCCTGATACTTGCTAGGGTCAGGCAGCACTCATGGACACAGAACGTTCCAAGTCTGCTTTCATCTGGGCCTTCCTTCCGTCACTGCCGACTGTGGCTACCCACTAAGCTCTAACACAAGGGGGCGCTGCATCTGGTTTGTCTGGGTTCTGTTGGAGACTTGGAGCCATATTCATCAGAAGCGAGACAGGCAAAGCTTGGGAACCTCTGGCAGAACAGCTGCCTGTCAACCAGCCCATGCTGCTGCAAGTAATCAAAAGAAACTCACTTAGGTCACCAAGCTGCATCCACCAGAATCTTTCTTGGCCATTCTGCACCATTCGTATTGAGGGGATAAAAATTTCTTGGATATCTTCTCAGGAGAACTGCTTCACCCGTCACCCACACCTTCCCACCATAAACCCTACATCAGGCAAATCAGGACCTTACTGCATCTGAGTTGAATCTGTGACTGTCAGAAGCCAGACTCCCCATAGTGTGGCAACTCTGAGAGGCTCTGGGCTGCTCCCTGGCACGAACACTTTGTAACTCTTTTACTTGTATATATTGCCTCATGGGTCATGTTCCACAGAATGTTGCCATTAAGCCCCATTGGCCAGCTATGGGAAGGCCTGTGCATATTTACACTGGAAAAAAATGGGAATATTTTAATGCTATACCAGGCAAAATAACTATTTGAGAAATAAGTTTATGCCTAGAACAAAAATGCACTTCAGCAAAATTGTGTCTTTGGTTTACACATTCTTGGACTTCAGAGAACATCTGAACGTGACAGAGATCTTCTCAAGGCTATGAGAGTTCAGAGTTGCTACAGAAGCACCATAGTGAGAAAGCTTGTCCCCAGAGCCAGAGAAGGGTCACCTAACAGGGCTGCCACTACGCTTAAAATAGATATACACTGTGCTTTAACAGCTTCCGTTTTATTCTACCCTGTTTTAAAAATGCTTCTCACATCCACTGTATTGATTGGCTGACCCACTAATGGACCCACTTCTGCCTGTAGTTGGACAAAAGGCAAGAGTGAGTGTGAACTAAAGACTAACTGGAAGCCGAGAAGGCTGCTCGGAAGGTCTGGGGATGTGGTCAGATCTCTACCCAGGATATGCTGGTCCATGGAGGCTCTCTTCTGAGAAGCTGCGCTGTCAGGATGAAGAGGGTGGCGATGCCCTGGGCTTGCAAGAAGGGCTTGGAACTAGAAAGCCCTGCATTCTTTCTCCTTCAGTAGCACAGGGGGATTAGGAACAGCACCACTCTGGAAGGAACCTCCCATTCTGGAGATGAGACTCCAGGGTCACCTTTGTAAAACTGTGTGGTCCTTGGCTCCCAAATGGAAGTGTTACAGCTCTGAAGGGAAGGCTTCACCTACAGAATTGTTACAGCTCTGCTTCTGTTGCTACAGGGGAACTTTCCCTAGTGCAAGTGTAACAGTTCTGTTCCAGCAGGGAATGTTTTACAGCTCTGCTCTGAGAGATATCCTGGCAGTCAGGAGCCTAGGAATGCCATAAAGTGACACCAGACAACCAACCTCACACAAGAGATTTACTGGCAGGGAAAAACCCAGGATGGTGGCCACCTCTGCTTGGTGGAAAAGCAGCAGGGAACTGAGCAGAAGGCAGGGTTTATATAGGATTTGGGGGTGAGGATCTTTCTAGAGTGAGGATTGGTGGGATTTCAATTCCTGAGCTTGGATGAGCTCTAGAATTGGTGGGTTTTCCTGTTCAGGGACTGGTGAGTTTTCTTGCTTAGGGATTGGTGGGTTTCTGTGGCAAGTTCAGGGATTGGTGGGATTTTTTTTTTTGGCCCTGATCTTGGTTTGGGGTCAAGTCAGGGTCAGTTTGTGTGTGTGTGTGTGTGTTTTCTTCTACACTGATTACCAGGATACCTTTACATCCAAGCTGTAACACAATCTCTCAACCCTGATGACACTTAATCCACACCTCATTTTATCTACATAATACTTTATAAAATGTGGATTAGTTGCATTTTGGGTCTATTTCCATCACTGGCTGCAAAACATCATTAAGATGATAATGTTTAACTCACCTTTGTGTGATTTACATGTGTTCTGCACCGACTTGTGTCTATGCAGTGACTCTCACATAAAAGGTACTTCACCAGTATTTGACATGCACAAGGAAGAGGCTGGAAAAATACATAGCATTATCTCTGAATGTTGGAAACCTGTCACCAAAATTCTGTAGCCTACTGATGGAGCTGCATCGACATTCCCAACTCCTTACCTTCTGCCTGTCCATCTAACCATCTGTCCACCCAACCACCCCTCGCTCCCTCCTACCAGCCGTTCCTTCCTCCCTCTCTCCTGCTCCTTTCCATACCCCTTGCTCTCATCCAACGCTTTTCTGTGTTGCCGTGCTAATCAGTGCTATTACCAAGACGGACGGGGCTCCCTCGTCCCTGGGTCTGAGAGACTGCTGGGGCAGCAGTCATCTAAAGGAGTAATCCCACACCAAATGCTTTGCTTCCCTCAACCTTCTAAAATTCTGTCCCACCCGCTGTGGCTGTCTGTGCTAGACTCAATGACCGATATCTGTGTTGTAACAATAGCCATAGAAAAGTATAAAATTGTTATAATACCGAGGAGGTTTTTCCAGAGTGTTTACACACATCAAAAACAAATAATACGCACAGGAAAGGGGGGGGGGACGGCTCTACAGCGTCTAGTCCCATGCTTCCATCAGGCTAAAAATAGGCACCTGACCAGCCTAAGGTCTCTCTCTCTGCACCCAACCGCGTGGCCCTGTACTGTCCTGTTTGCTGCTCAATCCCATTAGGGTAAAGGAAAGGGCGGTCTCCGCCCAGTAATTCATAAGTGAGATCTTCCTGCGCCTTGTATAAAGGCAGTTGCCCATCTCAGTCTCCATCACTGGAGATGCCCTCTTCACCCACGCCTAACCACTGGCTTAATGATTCCATCTCTTCCTAGACTGTGAACGTCACCGGCTGCTGTTCACCACTCTATCCCAAGAGCTTTACACAGTCCTGGGCACAGAGTAGACAAACAGGGCTCGAAGCCAGGAACGTTAGGGCGGCTCTAAGGAGGAGCAAGCAGGGAAGCCGTTCTCCAAGGAGCCGGACCTAGGCGGAGGCAGCGGTGGATCAACAGCGACCCCAGGCGATAATTGTCATTTCCCAGAAAGCGCTTCTCGCCAGACTTCTCAGGCGGTGGAGGGCTCCTGCAGGCAGGCACTCTAGCATGGCCCTTAAACCACTAAACTTGACTCTTTGTTCTTTTCCTTCATTAAAAAACTCGAAATCTGCCCTCCAACATCTCCCCGCTGAGAAAGACATTCGGAAACAGGCGGTGGCTGGGATAGGCGTTGCTATGGCAATCTCCCCACCCCACCCCCCTTTCAGCGAACCACTTGGAAATCTTACATTTTCAGATTTGTATGCTTTAAAAAAAATTCGTGCTTACATCCGAGTCGCTTTTTACAAGCTTTCCTTCCTTCGAATTATTGAACTTAGTTCGTTTCACCTTTTAAATAGTTAAATAACATATTGTTCAAATTCCTCATCTGGGGTGTTGAGCCTAGTTCCTGAGTTCTGTCCCTTGGGCCCGCAAGGTAGAAGAGAGCCTCTTCCCACAGCTGACCGTTACACCTATGCAAATAAGTAAGTGTAACAAACAGTTAAAGTTCTCCAGGTAGCCAGCAGGAAGCTGTGCTACCCCCACGTTTGGAAGAAGTGTATGCCTTTGTATCCAGGCATTCCCGACAGGAATTTGAAGAATTTGGGAGCCTGTTAGGTTCAATGAGTCTAATTGGCTCAAGACTGGAAACTGCCTTCGCCAAGTCCTGCATTCCTGACATTGCTCACCTGATGATTTGGGGATGCCACCCTGAGTGCTGCTGGTACAGTGACCCCTCCCACCCCACCCCACCCCCACAGAAAAGAAAATACAGGCAAAGGGAAACAGCATTCAGCACTTAATTAGAATGTACGAATCCATGAGGCCTGCCCATAGCCACGGTTGAGAGAAATATTGTCATTAATGGCCAGGGGTCCTTCTGGGTCTGGGAAATGAAGGTGATTTATCGATAGTTGTGATGTAGGACTATGACAAATGGTGTATTACAGTGGAAATACTGAAGGGGCGGGGGAACCAAAACACAGACACAGAAAGCTTTCTGAAGTTTACAGCACTTAATCCTGAAGAGGTAAAATTCCTACACGGGGAGGAAGCTAGATACCCACACCCCCTCACAAACTGTCAAACAGGCTGAGCAGCTTCTTCTAGCAAGGTCCCAAAGCCCCAACCTCTCTTATTAGTGGTATATTTATTGCTCCACCCACTTCAGGATTTTATTTTTAAAAATAATGAGTAATTGACGGTTGCTTCATTGGCACACATGCTGTTATAAAAGAAAATTCATGCACAGAACTTACATGATGAAGGTAGTTCTTGCACCTCACCTTTCCAAAGATTGCCTTGGAGCAGTTTGGTGTGTAATTACATATATGTATACACAAACATACATAGTGTCCAGCTGTTCACCGACATGCAATTCGGTATAGGACTTAAGCTAATGACAGCGTCAGAGCGCAGTTTCTACAGTTACTCTGAGTCGGAGGTCCACAGTTCTTCGCTCTGCTGTTTCTGGAGTCTGACTCTCGCCTGCCCTCTACTGGATCCTGGCCTCCCTACACTCCACTCCGGTTGAGCCATGCTGGATATTTCCCTCACAAATGCACAGCCTGGACTCTGTCTAAGCCTTCCTGTTGCTCCTCTCCAGCTTCCCCTACCCCCCAGCCATTTAAGGGTGGGTAATAGAAACAACTAATGGAGGAGGGTCCTAGGTTTAATTCTGTTGAGGATTTCTCAGTTTGGGTGGTAGATAAGTATATAAAAGTATATCCCATAGAGAAAATGTAAAATCCACAGCTTCAGAATGGCTGTTCTAACAAGCATATGCAGAAGTTCATATGCTTGAACCCAGCAGGAGTAGCTATTTCCAGAACCTTTGAGATTACAGAAGCTGCAGGAAGTTTGGTCGATAAGGGTGGGCCTAAAAGGTGATATCCATTCTGGTCCTCCTTAGACTCTCTACCTCCATCCAGCTCTGTGCTGTGGCCGGCCACAGGCCCCTCTGTCAGGGACCAACTAATGCAGTCACCATGCTTTCTGCACTATGACGGACTGATAGACTCTAAAATTGTGCGCCAGAATGAAGCCTTCCTCCCTGAAGTTGCTTCTGACAGGTATTTGCTCAGAACATTCATTACCTTCTTTCTTTATTCCACCTACAATGTTGCAAGTCTTCCTCAGTGTCTCTCTTTGCCTCTGGACACATTATATCAGCTCTCTCAGGGCTAAACCTCTGAGGTCCCCATCACACCTGAGTTGTTTCTCGCAAAAATTCTGGTTGCTACCTTGCTGTCTTACCATCCAGACTTGGCCCTTTTAGCACCAGAATTTCCAGGCTAGACACAGAGTATATCAGTCACACACACACACACACACACACACACACACACACACACACACACACACACACACACGGTTTATCAGGTTGGTGTTGTGTGTATTTTACTCAGTGAAAGCTATTTAGTGTGAGAATCAAATGAAAAAGCACTGTGGCATTGCAAAGTTTGCACAGACTGCTTCACTGTGAAGCTACATGGTTCTGTGTGTCCAAGTGGAAGTTTTTTAAATTTATTTTTTAATTTATTACAGTTTATTCACTTTGTATCCCAGCTGTAGGCCCCTCCCTTGTCCCTCCCAATCCCGCCCTTTCTCCCTCTTCCCCTCCCATGTCCCTCCCCCAGTCCACTGATAGGGGAGGTCCTCCTCCCCTTTCATCTGACCCTAGTGTATCAGGTCTCATCAGGAGTGGCTGCATTGTCTTTTCTGTGGCCTGGCAATGCTGCCCCACCTCAGGAGGAGGTGATCAAAGAGTCAGCCACTGAGTTCATGTCCGAGACAGTCCCTGTTCCTCTTACTAGGGTACACACCAAGTGGAAGTGACCACTTCCATGACCTCTAGATCTTCCCCCTCTTCCCTGCCCAACATCTCCTTCACATCCTTCACTTTTGCCTGCAAGTCCCTTCTTATTGAGAGAGAAGGTGTTTATTTATGGTGTAACCCTCTGTGACACTGTGAGGGATATGAAAAAGCCATGGGGCCAACTCTTTTTAAAAGGTGTTAATTGGATTTTTCCCATATAAAACCCCCCATAGCATTTTATTTCCTGCCTTCGCTTCTCCCAGTCAACTTCATTTGCCCATTTAATGCAATTTGCTTCTCATGATAAGATTCTATTAAGTGATTATTAAGACATTCTGAGTTACTTCAGCCAAGTCTGCCTATAATCATTACCTACCTCCTGGGGGTGATGTGGGGTGTAATTAGTTAAAGCTCACTATTACCTCCCAGCATCCAGAACTACAAACAGAGACCATTCCACACAGCAACCCTCCAGCTCCTGAACTTACTCAAGCAGCAGGCCTGATGCAGCCTGCGCACATTTGCATAAGTCCCATAGATCCAAGCTGGAAGAGAGTCAAGGTTGAGTGGATTATGTGAAAATAGCATGCTGAAATTGCCTGTCTTTATTTATATCAAATTGTATCCCTAAGGGTTGATTTCTTTTAGTTTCAAAACCATATTATTTAATAGTCCTAATCTTAGTGTTAATTAAAGAAACACACACAAAATTTCCACTGATAATTGAAATATGCTGAAGCAAATCATCCTAGCATTACCCTCAAGCCTTTTATTCTCAAAGTCTCCCAAATTCCTTATATATGTGAAACACTGGACTGGGATCCAAAGCTAAGCAATGTCGAGAAACAGTCACAGGCCTTGGCAGGGAATAAAAACCAACAGACTGCACAAATGGTGACTTCCTTCACTTACTCCAAAACCTACCTAGGAATATATAGAAATATAGAGCAGTAGAAATAGAGACAGGGAGACTGAGCTAGCAACAGGAATAGAGAGCCAGAGAGAGGGAAAGGAAGAGGGAGGGAAGGAGGGAGGGAAGGAAGGAGGGAAGGAGAGAGAGAGATCCTTTCAGTGGTTTAAATACTTTGCTAATGAAACTGCTCAAGTCCAACAGCGCAAACCCCAGGCCCCTGGTGTGTGTGCTCTCATAGTGAGCAGGTTTAAAGTCTGGGAAAGATGAGAGGCATTTAATTAGGAAAGGGAGGCGAACTGTTTCAGGAGACACACAGGCAACAGTGAGGAAGGACACGGATGGCATCCTTATAATAAGGGATCAGGCAGAGAAACTGAGAGAAGCAAGAATTCACGGCGCGTTGCAGTTGGGAACATTTAGAAAGAAAGCTAATGGCTGTGCAAAGCCCAGCGGCTCACAGGGCTTTTTCTGCATTGCAGCAGGATGCAATAACTTACTTTCATAATGCTTCTCTCGCATCAAGAAAAGTTTTCAACATGACCAGTGGGCAGGGGGTTAGGTCACAGAAAACTGGTCCCATCAAAAGACATTTCCAGAGGTTTAATCAGCGCTTAAAGTAATTCCTTGGTAGTAAGACGAAGCAGGCAAATTCCAGGCCAACATAACAGTGCTTTCTAGCAATTTAAGGTACAGTTAGATGGAGCTGGTGACTCTGAAAGATAGTGAGTTTCCTACCACTACGAGGTATTTAAGCAGAGCACTAAAGGCTGTCCACATGATGGCTGTGCAGAGCCTGCTGAAGTCTGCCTGCGGGCTGAAATCCAGCCTCACGTTTCAAACAGCTTGAGAGCTAAAAGTCACTTTTCCTTTCTAAACTAAGTCATCAAATGAGAAAAAATAAAGCCTTTCCCTGGCTCAGTTTTGCCTCAACCCACTAAGCCTAAGATGTCCTGGCCCTTGGCAGAAGAAGTTTGCCGAGTGAGGCTCTGTTTTGCTCTTCCCCAACTCTGATGTACTCAGAGCAGGAGCACACCTCGTTTTCCCATGATGCCTTTACCAACATGAGTCCGTGTGGAAACTGCCTCACGGGGGCCAGAGTACACTCATGGTTCCTAGGGAGACTGACTGCCTCTGGAAATGATCCCGGACTCAGCGCTGGGTGATCATTTTGGAGACATGTCATATCAGATTTCCTTGTTTTCTTTCTTTGCATTCTTTCTTTCACAATCTGATTGTGTTTTATACATTCAGAGTTCATCCACTGGCTGGGTGAAGGATGGCTCTATGATCTATACCAGACAGACCTCAGGGCATATTTGACTTACATCCATGTCAGTAGGACATTCCCAAGGCATTCCATAAATACAGTCTTGCAGGCTCTGGATGGGCACAGGAAGATGTGGAAGGAGGGGATGTGCTTTCTTATCAGTGGGGTACAAAGACCAGGAGCCATCATGTAAATTTTACTCTAAAAACAAACAAATAATAGCAGTAAAACAGACAGCAGCAGCAGCAGCAACAACAGAACGGTAGGAAGATCAAAGTGTTCAAGTTCCTATATATAGTCTTCGTTTTTGTTGTTTGTTAATATGTCTGGGGGAAATTCTGAGAGAAATGTTATTGCCATCTGCTCTAACTTTGCCAGGAGATTAGGAACCATTAAGAGACTTTAGGCGAATGGCATGCTGGGGCCAAGAATGAACAGCTGGTTTTTTCACAGTGAGAATTGTGTTTACAGTTTCAGTAATGTCCCAGCGATCCCAGGGTCCCTGTGAGGAGAAACAAACAGGGGGGTATTGGTTACTTCTCTAGATGCTGTGACAGACTGCCCACACTGCCCGACAAGATCTTGAGAAGGAAACTGGGGTGGCTGATCTTGCCAACTTGATGGCATTTATTCTCATCATGGAAACAGATCTCTAGGCAGGTCTGAGAGCAACCAGCTCTTGACGTGGGCTGATTGAGGCCTTCTTCAGTTGCTTTTGTCAGGTGTTTCGTGTCAGCAATTAGATGAGTAACTAACACAGAAGGGGTTACTTTGGCTCACAGTTTGAGGGGAACACGGCAGCAGCACGAGTCATTCAGAAACAGATGAATGCTGGTGTTTAATCTGGGATTCCAGGCCACAGAATGGGACAGCTCACGTTTGTGGTGAATCTCCCTGGTTTAATTAACCTAATCTAGTCTAGAAAAACCTCACACACACTCAGAGTCTAGTGTCATTGGTGGTCCTGGCAGTCGGACAGTGAACTTAACACAGGCGGTGGCTCTGATACAGCCATGACTTAGCGTAGAGTCTTACAGTCCACTGGCTGGAGCTCAGAGGACAGTGGCCTTCAGACGGTCCCATGACCTATAAAGACAAAGGCTTGTTTCAATTTTTTTTTTCTTGTACATGTTGCAAGCTTTTATCTCAGTAAAAGGGGAGTTTACCATCCAGGACTAGGTCTGAAAGCACAGACACTTGAAATATGCTTATTAAACTATGCTATGATTAAGCCATGAACAAATGGATGAAATTTATATAGTAAACTCAGCAAAAAGTGAAATGCAGTTTAGAGTGCTTATGAGGCTGTAAATGAACGCACATAACAATGTGCCCTGAGCACAAATTCAATGCAAATAATTCATGTGAGAATTTAAAGAACATAGCTTCAATTAGACTTCAGCAGTAGTCAGCAAAAAACCTTAAGAGTTTTAGAAAATCCAAACCCTACCTAGTCTTTTAAAATACGCAGGTAACAGTGACTGGACACTTTCTGGTATGAGTGTGCCTACAGATGGACCATTCACTCAAGTGTCAACAATGTGCAGCATGTAACCTTAAACGTCACGTGTTCTAAGTTTTTAATTACCTCATCGAATTGCATCGGTGCACGCTCACACAGGAACTCATGCAGGGGTGCACACAGCCTCCAGCTGTGGAGTGCTGTGGTGTTCATCTGTGCCTGCTATTCTGCTGCGTTTCAGATGACAGGGGCACACACCAAGGTCCGCACTAACGCCAAGAGGCCCGAGGAGGTTCTGAACATCTTTCATTCAGGACTTCCAGAGGGTAGAATTCCTGTCACATTTACTGAGCATTCACTCTGCAACCCCAATTACTCTTGAAAACACTTTTCAAAGGCCCCCCGAGGGTGCTCTCTCCCCGGAGGGCGGGCGTGGGGGAGCACTGTCAGACTACCATGAGTGATGATTTGTGATCAGAACCCACACACAGAGCCTCCCTCTCCTCCCAGCTGCCCCGGCCCCTCTCTTTGCCTTCTTTCCACCTCTGCCCTCCGCTCCCAGATTTCCCCACAGTCTCACACTTCTTCCAGAGAATAGACTTGAAGTCAAGATGTAAGAAATGACAGTCAGGAGAGCCACATATTCTCTGTCTGTGTCTCCCGCTCTCCCTCTCTCCCTCCACAGCCTGTTCCACAGTTAGAATTCAGCTCAGCGAGAGGTAACTGACACCCAGCAGATGGCTGCAGGCGGTCCCCTCACGCAACCTGGACACCCACCCCAGTCCGCAGCTGAGGGGGTCGGGAGCGACAGCCATATGCTGTGAGCACCACCGCAGCCAGGAAGACAGGCTTTGTTCTCCTGATGGGTTGTTTTGAAAGGGAACATGAATAATACACGCGGCCACTCCCGTCCCGCAGTGTGAGCAGAGCTTGCTGGTGGCGCTTGCGGGGTG
Source organism: Pachyuromys duprasi (assembly GCA_028658305.1). Lineage (NCBI taxonomy): Eukaryota > Metazoa > Chordata > Mammalia > Rodentia > Muridae > Pachyuromys > Pachyuromys duprasi. The sequence goes on along the minus strand of CM053744.1, from coordinate 9,101,576 downwards.
CTCTGGGTGCCCGATTGCCCCCTCAGTGTGCTGGGTGTAAGGGCTGGGGTTGACCAGCAGATGGATTAAGTGCGCTTAATTGCCAACACTAAATAATAAATAATAAAAACAATAAATTGCCTTTTTCCTATTTAATCAGCAGAGTGCATTTCGCTGAAACAATCTTTTTCTCTGTAAAAATTAAAAGCCGTTTTCACACACTCGGAAGACTTCTGGCCAAGACTGCAATGAAGGGTGAGCCTCCCCCCTGGCGGCTGTGTCAACTGGCAGAGATGTAGGCAGGTGGTCTAGGGCAGGGTCAGGATGTCCTCACGCCCTGGAGGAAAAGAATGTCTAATGGAGGAACTTTCAGGTCTGACCCTCTACCAGCCAGCCACGCTCCCTTCCTACAGCAGCTCTCCATCCGCCTGAAAGGCCTTCAAGTGTGAGGGGACCCCGAGATTCCCAGGAGGCAGTGCAGCTGCGCTGACCTCCATTCATGCCTGGCAGTGCTGGGAAAGTGATCGCATTAAGTTCCCACCTTTTCTGCCGGACAGTGAGAGAGTGGCTCCGTGGACGGTTGCTTCTTGGGAGAGGCGAGTTCTTGAGTGTGTGTACGCACGCACATGCGTGTGCTTTAAAAGGATCAAAAATAATCCGGTCATAGAACTTACACCACTGGAGTGAAACCCAGAGGCTGGGGAATGGCTCAGTTGGTGAAGGTCAGAGCCTCAGCACCCCTGTAAAAACTGGGGAGCTGGGTATTGGTGGGGTGGGCCTGTAACCAGTGCTGCGGGGAGGAGACAGGCAGAACCCAGGAGCTCACAGGCCAGCACAGCTGAGTCAGCGAGCTCCAGGTTCCATGAGAGTCCTTGACTGAAAAGCAAGGCAGACTATGACTGAGGAAGATACCTGTGTCAACCTCTAGTCTCCATATACACATACATGTAAGTGCATCCAGAGACATACATATGCACACATGTATATAAGATAGCACACACAGAGACATAATACAGATGCATATATAGAAACAGACACACACACAGACAGACACACACACATACATACAGAGACTGATAGGTACATACAGACAGAAAGACATACACACATACATACATACAGACAGGCAGACAGACACACAAACAGATGTGTGCACATGTGCACACACGCTTGCACACGCGTGCATACACACACACAACTCTAGTTGTCAGACTTAGTAGTTTACAATTGTAATCGTAGCTCTCAGAATTGCAACCCACCTTCTAATGCACACATGCTCCAGGAAGATTTCTGTAAATGTGAGGGCAGCCTGGGCTGTACACCATGAGGCCGCATGTGTAAAAGCAAAACAAAATGAGTGAAACCGAGCGCAAACCATGGAATCTGGGTGGTAACGGTGTCTCTAAACAGCCTCATTGGTTGTGCTCCACTCTGGTGAGCATGATGGTAATGAGAAGTTGTGCTGTGTATGTCCAGGGGGAGGGGCCTTAGGGAAGCTCTCCAAGACTTACCGCTTAAGTCTGCCAGGAGCCTAAAACATCTTCCTTGATAAAGAAACGAGGTCTACTATTTTAATAAAGTCTGCGAAATGTGCAAACAGTTCTGAATTTTACTTATTGCTAATCTCTGTGTGTGTCTCCCTCTCTCTATGTCCTCTGTATCTGTCTGCCTATCTGTTTGTCTATCTCTGTCTGCCTCAGCCTCGTGGGATGCTCTTATTATTGGGGGGTGGGGAGCTTCATTTAAGAAAAGCAGCAAACCACAACATTTGACGAGGCATCCCCAGGCTAAGGAATGCTGGCTGGAAGGAACAGTAAGCCCACACACTGTATATCATCAGCGTAGTGATTGATTTCAGTTAAAAGAGAAACCATGGGTGCCACGTGACAGGTGGGGGTTTTTACATGCCTGAACTCACATAGTCATGCCCACTGTATTAACTAAACCTTTATGCAGAAAATAAATCCATTAATGCAGACAATTTATGCTCTTGCTAAGTGAGCACGAACACACTATCATTACACTTTGGATGCTGTGTGTAAAAGGTCATCAGGGTGGTGCTGACCAAAGGTGCTGACCCTCAGGATACCGGACATAGATGGTACTTAGGTCCGCCCCCCCCCACACACACATACACCAAGGGCACTATGATCCATCCATCCCTGCTTCTTTCTCTTCACTTTCTGCCTATGGTATAAGAGGTTTTGTTCCACCACACACTCCTGCCACAATTGGCAATCTCACTTCAGGCGCAGAACAGTGGGGCCAGTAGATCATGTGCTGGAGTCGTCAGAGTGTGGGTCAGACAAGGCTTAGTTATCTCGAGCTTGTTGTTCTGGCTGACTAACAGAAATATGCAATAATTATTCCAAAGCAGTATGTGGGACTGACCACTCGGCTCAAATACAGCTAGGTCCTCCTGAGCATGGCGCTGGCTTTAAGATTGTGAGTGGACATGTGGAAGTCTGGGCAGTGGCCCTGGCTCAAAGCTGGGGCATAGTGAGTGGTGGCTGTCTTTTCACACCTCTTCTTCGGGTTGTCCCTTCAGGCTTTTCCTACAAGGTCTGCAAATGAGGCAAGGGTGACAGATGACCAATGTAGAGGCTCTGGCTGTCAGTTGGCCCTTGTGGCAGGACATTTAGCTGTTACCTGTTAAGTTAGTGTCTTCCTCCCTTCTTTGCTGGCCAAGTGGGAAGCCACTTCTATCCTCTGCCAAGCTGTGATACTGACTGGAACTTACACAAACACCACGAGATCATCAAAGGCCTTCGTAGGCGCTGCTGTTCCTGATCTTGTGTTCTTTGCCACAGTGGGGTAAAATGGATTTTATCTGAAAACTTTTATTTTTTTTTCAAAGTCAACGATTTATATTGAGTTCTAACCTTTGCTAACCCAGCAGGCTGCAGAAAGCTTACACATCCTGCACTCAGTGGACAGAGAAGCAGATGTGTGGTTGGCACAGGCTGCAGACTCAGATTTAAGACATAGAAACACTCAGTCTTAGAGGCATACTTTTTGGGCTGTTTAATTGGGTTCTTATATCTATCACCCTTTTCTACTCCAATCCCTTCCAACATCTCAACACCAGGTAGGAGAGAAAGAAAGTTAGTGGGAGAGACGGGGCACTGAGATATTTTTAGACTACTTCTTGCTGATTAAGGGCGTTGAGTTCCTTGGGACAAGTGCATTCTTCAAGGACATCTCCAATTTCTTCTTCTTGTCTCTTCTCCCGACCACTTGACAAGCCCACAACAGAAGGAGCAGGAACCAGCAGGAGGAACAGCCATACCTCTTCTCTTGGTGCTTTGGTCTTTCTGTATCTTATGTAGAGGCCCCAGAATTAAACTATCTTCAGCTGGCAGAATCACTTCCCTGCCAGAGCACACACGAGGCAAACAGTCTGCTGCTGTGGACACTCTGAAGCAGCCCCATAGACTACACCTGGGACTAAAACAAAAACGAGTTTACATAACATAACTGGGTTTTTTAAGACACCAAAATTCACACTGCACAGTCTGACCCTGATGTTCCTAAGTAAGGCAGTGTAGGCTTCTTGTCCACCACAGTAGGCTGTTTACGGTTGCTTTGAGTTAGGAAATTTTGCGAATCTGAGCTAAGAAAGACTTTGTTCAAGGCTGTGGATCTGTCCTCTAAGGCAGGGCTCCTTTAGTGTGCACACAGTGGGCAGGGTCCTGCAGGGTCACAGAGTCTTGCTCTAGCATAATTGGTGGATGCACAGTGTCACTCTGACCTCTGAGGGGAAATAAGTGTGAGCTGCATTTTGTGAGAATGAAGGAAGGGAATCTCTAGGGAAGGGGCAGAAAAAGAACCCCGGAGGAGCTCTGACACTCGCTTGGAACATTTTGAGTGCTTTCCATCTGGGACATCTAATAAAAAGAGGGAAACGCTACAACGACGTAACTCAGTAAGCCTTCTGGGATCCTTGTTGTGTACAGGGCACCCGATCGCTGTCCTCAGTGAGCTTGCAGCATAGGATGTCAGAAGCCTCAGGGCCTCAGAGGCTGGGGAGAAAGGGAGGAGAAGAGGAACTTTACCCATCCCAGGCATCTAGGACAATTCATCGTCAACTCAGAAATGAGCAGATGCTCGGACACTATGCTGTTGGCATGAAGGAAGAGAGCCAGAGGGCAGCAGGCTCCACTCCCACAGACTCCATCCTCTTCCCCAGGCTCCTTTGGTGCAACTAACTTACCACTGCTTCCCCACTTTCCCTCCCTGCTGACAGTCACTGTTTAAAAAACTTTGCCGACTCGGCTTGAGCCGTAAACTTCCTGTAGGAACCCCCAGGACAGTCTCTACAGCTTTCCCCAGAAAGACCTCAGATTCCTTTTCTAGCTGCATTCTATGTGCCCCAAAATGTCAAGAGTGCATTCTCCTTTGGTTGTGGCTCAAGATCTTGACTGTTTTTTTTGGGGGGGGGGTTTCTCATGTAGCCCAGGCTATTCTCACTATGTAGCTAAGGATGGCCTTGAACTTTCTGATCCTCCTGCTTCTATCTGCCTGGGGTTACAGGTATGTGCCACCCCACCTGATTTATTTGGGGGACCAAATCCAGAGCTTCATGCATGTCGGGTAAGTGATCTACCAACTGTACCTTCAACCTTCTTGACTATTTTTTAGTTTTCCACTGGGCTCTATTTCCTCTTAGCCATAATGACCGAACTCAAATATTATCTTTTCTATAGAGATTTCTCTTATAAAAAATTCATTTAATTTAACTTGATAAATCCTTTCCTTCCATTGTATTCCCTTGTTCCTAGTGCCTCTCTGGTACATGTCCTACCAATGACGGTGAGCTAAATCCTGACAATATGAATGACTTAAAATGGGAGTGCTAGTAGATGATGTTAATTTGATGACCAGAATTTTATCAGGCATGATAAAGCCTGTAGGCCCCATGCCGAAAATCCACCTGATTGTCATGCACTGCTTAGGTCATGCAGAACAGTATGGTGAGTCATTCCTGATGTACGCTGAGGTTACCTGAAGTGGGTGACATGACACTGTTGCGTTCTTTCACCACATACTTCCAAGGAGCACAGACTTGCACTGCTGTTCACACAGCCTTGGTTGTTCACAATGTTTTGAGAATGTAACACTATCTTCATCAGAACCAGTCAGCTTTTCAGCTGCCTGCTGATTTTCTAATCGACACCATCCACTATTGGCTTACAGATTCTTGGAGGCCCCCCTCGAAAGTTTCCCACCATTCACAGTTCTGCTTCAATAATAAGAACATTTTTCAAAACCCTAGGACATGGCTCAATATGCTAGAGCATTTGCTGAGCATGCCTGAAGAAGCGATATCTGAGCATGAACCAGGCATGGTGCATCCAGCTCTCAGAGGTCAAGGAAGGAAGGTCTGAAGTTCAAGGTCATCGACAGCTGCCTAGCAAGTTTGAGACCTGTCTGAGATCCATGAGTCCCTGTGTAAAACAAACAAACAATAAAATAATAATAACTGGTTGTATCAAATGCCTTCCATATTTAGAATTATTAAGGTAATATCATTATTTGGAACATTCGTTTTCAATATTCTGAGCCTCAAATTGTCCTTATACCTAATCCTGCTAATGCTGTTTCTACATTCAGTTAATAATTCGTTCTGGATGCTTAACAATAAAACAGAGACTGATTTTTCATCCAGCTACTTGGAGAGCAAAAATGCTCTCAAAAAAGACCAAATATATACCCCCCCCCACACACACACAATGGCTTGACTGTGCCATCAGCAGGGAATTTCATGCCTGAAGCTCTAGCCAGGTCCCCAGCCTCTGTGACGCAGGGTCCCCCAATGATGTCTCTCTAATAGAAGTCTGGTGGTCCCCATGCGCTCTGTGATCAAAATCAACTCACGGAAAACAAGAAGGCCTCCTGAGCTGAGGGGGAAAGCAGATTTGGTTCACTCGGGTATTTTTCACTTTCTCCATAGGCTCCGAAAATGATCATTTTAGCAATCAGGGAACAACCTCGGCAGAGGAATGCAATTCTTGTAAAGCCCAAGGGCACACAGGGTCCCTTAACCAGAAACAAGCCCCCGCAGTAGGGAGGCCTGGGATATCTCCACTGCCTAGGGAGGTGTCGGGAATCCAGCACAGCGAGGGGGAATGTCACCGCTTGGCTGGAGGCCAGGCAGCCGCCATTTGAACTAATGCTTTTGAAAATCTCCTGCTGGGGGGAAATGGGGGAAGCGCTAATGGATGTAATGAACCAAGCCTCCCAGGGAAGCCACAGAGAATTTCATCAGCCAGTCATTTAAAACTAGAGCGAGGAAAATGCTCCAGGAGAGGAGACACGGGCAGTGTCAGCCTGGGGAGTGGCCAGGAGCCCGGAACCCAAGTCTGGCCATCAGCACCTTAGTCCTGTGCCCTGTTATCATAGGCAGCAGAGGTGTGTGTGTGTGTGTGTGTGTTGGTGCCTACCAAGCAGGAGGTTCTTGTATGTTTGGAAGAACTCTGAGCATTTGGGAAACTGCCGCATGAAGAAGTACAGACCTAGCTCACGGGGCAGCTGGACCATGTCCTCACTGAGCCCGCTATTTCCTGGCCATCTCACCCTTGCCTGTGTGGACCTGCCTGCACCCAGAACTCACTTCCTATTAGTGTCACAACAAGCCTCTGTGCACTCCTGAGTGGTCAAACAGGCTGCTCGCCCCACCCTCTCCCACACCAAGAAGCAGCCCCTACGTCACCATGACATAGGAGGGCTTCCGAATCTTGGCACATTCAACTGCAGGCAGAAGCTTCACCAAAAACACCTGCATCAGGACAAGGGGAACATATCTCAAGACAGACTTTTTGAGCATCCCCTGTTCGTTTAGCTGTCCTTTACTTTCAACTCTACAGCAAAAATGCTGCTGAACCGCATATGCCCATCAGCCAGCTTGATCTGCATGACAGTTTCCCAGCTACTGTGCTGAAGCCACCATTTCACTGCACGCCAGCTCCACCTCCTGCTACTGTTATTCTCTGTTTAAATGGCTGCCTTCTCAGGGGTAGTATTACTTAACCTCACTACACTACAGAGACCTTGTATCTGGCGATTAGCTCAGGGCTTGGGACATGTCTTTCTTGATTTTTAATCTCAGCCTGCCATTTTTGCCTATGAGACTTGGGCAAATGTAAGTATCATTTCCCATGACCCCTGCTTCCTGTTCTACAAGATAACAACGGTATGTCAATCACTCTTTTTGCTGCTCTGTCAAGTGCCTGACAAGAGCAATTTAATGGAGGAAGGGTCTATTTTGGCACACAGTTTGAGAGGAGACAGTCCATCATGGGTGTCCTGGTGGCAGGAGGGCAGGAAAGCTGATCACATCGAATCCTCCGTCAGGATGCAGGCAGCAGATGGGAAGTGGGGCTGGAGAGACTTCAAGGCCGGCCACCTTTTCCAGGGAGGTTCTGCCTCCTAAACGTTTCACAACGTTCCCAGACACCAGTGACAGCAGCCCAGGATCGAGTGTCCCAATACACTAGCTGAAGGAGACATTTCGCATTCAAACGACAACAAATGGACACAGCAGAAATCAAATGGTTGCCTATCCAATGTTCAGTTCCATCCTGCTTGACTTGAGTAGGACAGTCAGGCTCCTCTGTTCTCTCCTGCAGCTAGGGACAGTCATTCTATTTGGCTCTAGCTAGCAGGTCTTGCTGGGGAACCTGGGGAAATAGCTTCCTGTATAAAAGGCACAGAAGGAGACCACCTTTTCCCTACCTTCCTGTCTTCCTACTTTGTGTGCTGTCATGTGCAAATGTGATTTCTGATTGTGTCATAGCCATGCCCCATGAAGGGAGGCCACCAACATGGAGATGTTTTCAGTGTCTGATTTCTACCACTAGACTGGAATGCCACAAACTGGGCAATGCACAAAGAAGATAGAGTTCTTTTCTGACACTTCTGGGGCCTGAGAAATGCAAGGTCAAGGGGTTACACCCAGTGAGGGCCGTAATGCCATGCTGTGTGTGGTTTGGAGGTATCACATGGCCAGAGAGCAGCATGGCACACAGAGAACCCGAGGGGATGAACTGTCTACTCCTGCCAGAATGACAGCAATCCTTTTGTAGGGGCTGTGACCTTGAGTGAGTGGCTCTCAAAGGTCACATCCTGTAACGATGCAGTAGTAGCAAATCACTTTCTACCAAGAGGTGTAGAGATGACATTCAAATATAGCAGATGCTAATCAAGTGTCCTGAACTGCCGCTTCTTCAAGAGAAGATTAAATGACTGAGTATTCAGATTCTAGCTCCTTGTGACATAAAGTATTCTAATGAATGTGAATGGGGCATTGGAAAGGTTACCATATTAATCTTGGAGAAAAATAACTATTTACCATGACTTGTTTTTTACCTTCATACATTTCCATGTTGCTAGTACATCAGTTTTTTCTTTCCTTGTGCTGGGAAGTAAGGTGAAGTCCCATTGTCTCTGTATTTAATGAGTAGAATATCTTCATATAAGTCTTCTTGCTGCCAAAGTGCATCTTATTCACCAGTGAGTTCTGTACCTGGCACCTAGAACCCCTTCAGTCCATGCTGCTGTCGGTCACTATCCCTATGGATGTGACAGGTGGACAAATGAACTAGCCCACAGCTTTCACAAAATAACTTCTTATCCACTGTCATGTCTGGTCTCCCCTTCGTCTGCATATTAAAAAAAAAGAGAGAGAGAAGCAGACAGATAATTTTACTGGGATTTTATACTTCTGACCTTAAAATCTTAACCAATGACAATTTATAGTCTACTTGGAGAGGTTTCTGTCTGAGCTAAAAATAGCAACTGGGTGTTCTCCCAGACCAGAGAGATCTGACCTGACTATTGCTTTGACAGAATGTCTAACTATGTTGTAAGATTTTTGTATAATGTGGCTCCCTACCAAAAAAAAAATGACTTGTACATAAGATATTTTTTAAGAAAACTGCTTACTGCAAAGGAATGATGTTTTCATTATTCTACCAGGGAAAAGTGTTTCCACTAACTTTCTTCTGTTGACGCTTCACTGGACAGGATGATCTGATTTATGAATGATCCTGGCTGTTCTCTCATTGGGAGAAGTAGACTTGGGAATAGACTGCTTTGAGGCCACTTGACAGTTGGCTCAGGTGACATCACTTAGGATTCTGTATGGCCCAATGACCCTCTGATACAATTAAAAGTGTGTATGTGTGTTTTAATCCGTTCCTATCTCCAAGTTTTTTTTTATGCACAAAAACTATATAGTTAAAGACAGAGATTTCTGCTTCTCACTATTCACTCTAGCTCCTATAGTTCTATGTTTCCTGTCTTCCATTCAGAATTTTTATTGGCTGCTGTGTAGCACTTACATAGTGTGGAGGCAGAGAGAATTGGTGTGGCTTGGTAGCTCTGCAGGGCAATGAGGAATCAATTGTTGTTGTTTTCCTCTGCATTTCAGCAGGTGGTTTCCATACTCACGGCTACTTCATGTTTCACATATAGCCACAATACCATCAGCCACTAAATCTGTCTTCCAGATAGGAAGCAAAGAAAAAGAGGAAGAGGGAAATGTCCGCACCTGTGTTCTGCTTTAAAAAAGCTTTCTTGGAAATTAACCCAACAGCTGTTGATATTCCATTGGCCAGTAGTAAATTACATGGGAACCATATGAAAGGGAGATTGGGGAATGTGGTCTTTTTCTCATTACTAAGGATGTAGGGAATATAAGATAATGAGTGGGAAAATCAATATATGCCTGGCCTTATCTTCATTTTTCTTGTCCACTGCCATGTCCAAGACTCATTGAAATTACAATCTCTGATTTGTGTGGATTTTCCCTTAAGTCAGTACTCCTTATTCCTCATGTATTAATTACAATTAAATAAGGGAGATGCGTCCCTTTCCTTCTGTGAACACAATTCTTTATTTATAACAGTATTGGTTCAACCCCGATCCCTTTGACAGGAGAACACTGTTTGGAAAAGAAGAACCAAGAGTGTCTTGAAATAACAACACAACTCCAAACTGTAAGAAGTGTGGGGGCCACCAAGGCTACACAAGCACCCAGCACAATTGTCACACAGCTCAAAAGTGGGAAAAATAAGGCAAATCAGGGTAGATCCACTAATGTAGATTCCCCAGTTTCAAAAATATGAATTCATAGTTGGCAGAAATAATGGGCAATTGAGCTAGACAAATATGATATCTGGTTTACAGGATGTTAGATAAAATAGTTCACAATAAACAAACAAACTTGGCATCCAGTAAATATTGTGGATAGGTTCTGTTGAATGGGTTATCATTCAAATATGTCTTGGTCTCTGGGACTTACAGGTGTCTTAAGTCCTTTTTGAAACAGATAGGACACATAAAATGAAAAAAGACCATTGTTTTCGTGACTTTTCTATTCTTTAACAGCATGGCCAAGACAGCTTCTAGGAGGAAGGGTTTGGCTGGGCTTACAGTTCTAGAGGGTAAAGGTCTGTGATGGCAGAGTTGGAGCTGGAAACTGAAGAAAGATCACGGCTTCAAACTGCAAGCAAGAAGCAGAGAGTGTGAACTCAAAATGGCTGGGTCTTTGATCTCTCAAAGCCCATCCACCTTGTCACTGAGTCCTCCAGCAAGGTCACGCCTCCTAAGCCTCCCCAAACAGCTTCACCAACTGGGGACGAAGTGTCTAAAGACTATGGGAGCGGAGCATCTCATTCAGACACCATACCCGAACAGATGTTTTAAAAAATGGAAATGATAGTAAGTTCCCTTTCTGAAGAATGCCCATGGTCTTTGGGTGGGCATTTGCTGGAGTCTCTCTTCTCTCTTCTTCCTCTTTAGAAAGCCCAGAAGCCAGGGCTTGGGATCCTGGCCAGTTGGTATTGGGTGAGTAGTGAACTGAATGGGGCTTGAATCCAGGTCTGCTGCCTGGAGTCCCCATCTGCATTTGACCTTCTCAAGCACCGGACAGCCAGGGTGGAGAGGGTGAAGGAGGGTTTGTGCTATGTGGCCCGGGACTTTGGGTCATCTCGAAGGTGTACACCACGGGGCTGGTAACTTCTCTCTCTTTGTGCATTTATTTGAAATGCCAAGTCCATCTCCTCTTCATATTTTGGCCAAGAATCTAAGAGAATCATGCCCAAAGAGGGGGAAACTTACTGGCTTGTTGAGTAAGATTGTTCTAGAAGTTGGAACTCTGGTTGGTAGTGTTGGCCACAATGCTAGAGGCTGTTAACATACGGCAAGATCCTTCATTTTTCTCAGCTCTTATCTTACATAACATGACAGGAATGCAAGGACTTGGGTCCTTCCTGTCTTGCCCTCGAATCCCCAGAAGCCTCCCTCCAACACCTGCACAGGATTTTCCTAAGCGTGCCCTGGGCCCGCCGCAATCTCTTCAGTAGAACTTTTTCGCCACCTAGTGGCCAAATCGGAGGCCTTCTGCCGCTTGTCTTCTGCTTCCAGGTCCCTCCTAGGTCGCAGCAAAAAGAACAAAGCCGTTTTAGCCTTTCCTCCTCAAGAATGCGGCAAACTGCCAGAGCTGGGAGGAACACATGTTTAATTCATGTCCTTGGAAGCTCGGCTGGGTGAACAAACACAGCGCCACTTCCTACGGCAGAGGCCTTTGGTGCGGCGGGCAAGCGGGCAAGCGGCTCCGGATCCTGAGAACTCCCAGCAAGGTGCCCTGATAAATGTAACCCCAAGGAGATGTGTTTGGGTTGCTCCCTGTGAGCTAATCTGTTACACGCTGGTCCTTAATGCTTTCAGCTGCTCCCAGTTAATACTCATTAGGCATGCACGGAGTGTTTGCCCTCCTGTAGACATCTGAAGTGCAGGGGGGTGCGAAGGCCCCTTGTCTCCTGCTGCTCCCGAGCAATCTTTCATTCTACAGTGGTCCCAACTGGCTGTTCCTCTCCCTGGCATTCCCGCCAGAGCAGAGTTCACCTGAGGCTCAGATTTTCGTCCCTCTGAGTGGTGGGGCGTGAGTTTCCCACCTCCCCGTACTTGCGGTATGCCGCCAGTGCTCTGGGAATGACAGCTCATCTCCCGAGTGCTTAGCGTGCTGCCCTTGGGGACTCGTGGATGGCAAGTTCCCCGCTCTTCGCTTCCGGCTGCGCACACCGTCTTACCGATGTCCATCCTACAGGCAAAGACACCAAGGTTTAAAACGGGGCTAGGGGACTCCTCTGGTATCCCAGTGGGGAGCGGCGGAGTTTTCACAAACCGAAGGTGACCAGACTCATTGTTCTAGCACTCACTGTTTGAGGGAGTCCCGCTTTTTCCCTGTATGGTCTCAACGAGGGGCTATTTCTTCATTAGTTTTTAACCACAAACATTATTGAAAACCATTAATTGCTTGTGATTTAAGTAGCAATGTGAGGTTTTCTTTTCTTCCTTGCCAAGCCGGACTACGTGGTGAGCAAAGGGAGGAAGCCGTGGGCTGGGTCTCAGGATGGACCTTTTTAAAATTTAATTAATTTTAGTTTTTACTTTTTAACACGCCCGTCACCAAGCTACTGTGCCAGCGAAGCTACAGCCGTGTGGGCACCCCATTCCCTCAAGAGGGGGTTCCTGACCCCCCTAGAGAGCTCCAGAGAATTTCTCGTTTTAAGAAATGTTTGTTTTGATCGTTGTGTGTGTGAATGTATTGCGCATGTGTGATAGTGTCCCAGGGCGCCAGATTTCCTGGAGTTGGGGTTTTAGGCGGTTGTGAGCTGCCCGCGTGGGTGCTGGGAACCGAACTCTGGCTCTCTGGAAGAGCTGAGTACTCTTAACTACCGAGCCATCTTCCCAAGTCCTGTATTTGATTCGAGGAATGTTTCGGTGTCTCTCACCTCGAGTCTATCCGGATTATCAAGTGAGGATATTTCTGCTTCATAAGTAGGTGTTGTTAACAGGGTCGTCAGATGGGTTTATTGCCTTATTGCTTCAATTTTTTAATAAAGTTATTCTTTGACAGTTTCGTACATGTATATAATGTATTTTGATCATATTCACCTGCCTCCATTGGTCTCTCTTCTTGCCCTCCCATGCCCTCTGCAACTCTTTTCCCGACACATCTCCCCCTACTTTTACAGGCTCAAAAAAGTAAACACTGATATTACCCGGGCAGCTTGCAGGTACATGGCTGTGGGGGGGGGGGGTGGTCTGTACCATGGGTAACCTGCTAGTGGTTCTTCCTCTAAAGAAACACCTCCCCTCCCCAGGCCTCCAGCAGCTGCCTTCAGCTCCCCAGCTTAGGGCAGAGCCTCACAGGTTCTTCCCGCACCCATGCTGGGGTTCAGTGCCGGGCAGTAACTACAGCTACTGTGAGTTCGCCAGTACGACGCCATGTCCGGAAGTCAGCATTTCACAGCTCTTCTTCCATCCCCCAGCGCTCGCTTTCTTCTTGCCTCCTCCAGCAATGTTTCCTGAGCCGCGACAGGGTTAATAGAGACGTACTGTTTAGGGCTGAACACTCAACAGTCATTTGTTCTCGGTATTAACTACTGTTTGCAGCAAACTACAAGTTTGTTTGTTTGTTTGTTTTTGACCAAGGTAGAGAGTAGCACTAATCTATAGATACAAACATATATATTTAGGAAGCAGTTTGATACTGTGTTCAGTTAGCAAAACCATGGTTGTAGGTTCTTCCCTTTGGCCTATGACCTGCCCAGCTGTGGGCTTTTGGACCACGTCCACGATACCAAGCATGAATTCCGTCCTGTGAAGCAGGCCTCAAATCTAACCAGATGGTGGCTCTTTCCACAGTGTTAATGCCGTCACTGCCCGGCAGGTCAGTACTGCGGCACCAAAGGCCTTCTTCTCCTGGATAAGACCATTGGTGGCTTTACTCCACTAGTGGCACGCATGGCACCTTCTAGGACAATGAAACCCTGTTAGCTGGGGAGAAGTTAGTTCCCAAGTTACTTCCTTCTTGATTTCTCTAAGCCCTACAACCAAAGCGTGTCCTGCCTTCAGCAGTACGGTGTCACTGTCTAGTTATGGTGGACAACCAAGGGCAATGGCGACAGCCTGTACTATTTCAGGGTCTAGGGTCCTCTCGGACCAACAGTTCATATGGAGGTATCCCATGTATGGGACTGGGATTTCCGTTTAACAACCCATGGCTCCTGGGCAGCATTTTCCACACTGCAAAGTCTCTCCACTCAAATACCCCCTCCTTGAAAACTGTATTTCAAATTAGTTTGCACAGTGGTGGATTCCCATAAGACCTTCCATACAGTCTTAGATTTGGTTAACCTACCTTCATCCTCTCCTCTCTCTCTCCCCCATTTCATTTCTTTTAAAATCTTTCTACCTTAACATTGCATGTGTTTTATTGTCCCCTTTCTCCTAAAGATCTCTTCCCCTTTCACCTCCCTTGGGCCGATTAAAGCTTCCTGCCCTCTATAGACACTCCAAATTAAACACACAAATAAACAAATTTGAAGCTAAATATTCATTTGAAAGAAACCGTGTGTTGTTTGTCTTTCTGGGTCCTGGGTTTTTAAAGACAGAGTCTTACTATGTAGCTGAGGTTGGCCGCAAACTCACAGCAATCCTCCTGCCTTAGCCTTCCAAGTGCTGTTATTGTAGGCATGTGCTACCACACTTGGAAGCTTTTTTAAATTAACAAAAGATTTATTTTATTTTATATGTACACATGAATTTGCACCACATGTATGCAGTGTCTGTGGAGGCCAGAGGAGGGTTTCTCATTTCCTTGGAACAGGATTTACAGATGGTTATGAGATGCCATGTGGGCGTTGGGAATCAAATCTGGGTCCTTTGTGAAAAGAGCAAGTGCTCTTAACCATTGAGCAATCGCTCTAGCTCTACTTGGCTGACTTAAAAAACTCTCTTTCATCCATCTATCATGTGTGTATGTATATATCTGTATGTACTATATACATATATATGCAGAGAAAGCTGCAGTTTATATTAGAGTCAGACCAAATACACAAAGGAGTAGATAAAATGTAAAAGGCTAAAATCTACTTATAAGTGAGTATATACAATGTGTGTCTTTCTTGGTCTGTGTTACCTCACTCAGGATAAGCTTTTCTAGTTCCATCCATTTGCCTGCAAATTTCATGATTTCCTTGTTTTTAATTGCTGAGTAGTATTACATTGTGTAAATGTACCATGGTTTCTTTATATCTTCTTTGGCTGAGGGACATATAGGTTGTAACCCACTTTCTGGCTATTACGAATAAAGCTGCTTTGAACATGGTTGAGTAAATGTCCTTGTTGTATGGTGGAACATCTTTTGGGTGTGTGCCCAGGAGTGGTATAGCTGGGTCTTGAGGTATGGCTATTCCCAGTTTTCTGAGAAAGCACCAGATTGATTTCCAGAGTGGTTGTACAAGTTTGCACTCCCACCAACAATGGAGGTGTGTCCCCTCTCTCCACATCCTCTCCAGCATGTGTTGTCACTTGAGTTTTTGATCTTAGCCATTCTGATGGATGTAAGATGGAATCTCAGAGTTGTTTTGATTTGCCTTTCTTTGATGACTTAAGGACATTGAACATTTCTTTAAGCACATCTCTGTCATTTGGGACTCCTGTGTTCAGAATTCTGTTTAGCTCTGTACTCCATTTTTAAATTGGATTACTTAGTTTGTTGGTGCTTAATTTCTTGAGTTCTTTGTATATTCTGGATATTAGCCTTTCATTGGATGTAGGGATGGTGAAGATCTTTTCCCAATTTGTACAGGATAGACATACTAAAATGCTCAGACTCCAAGAAGATAATTCCAATGGGCATCATAGGCTTCATGTGGGTCCACTAGTTAGGGGAATGGGGAATATCTCTGACATGGACTATGTTGCCTGCTTTTTGATCACTTCCCCTTGATGGGACTGCCTTACCAGGCCACAGGGAAGGAAGAACTCAGTCCACATGTGTATA
Organism: Pachyuromys duprasi; assembly: GCA_028658305.1. Taxonomy (NCBI): domain Eukaryota; kingdom Metazoa; phylum Chordata; class Mammalia; order Rodentia; family Muridae; genus Pachyuromys; species Pachyuromys duprasi. The sequence goes on along the minus strand of CM053744.1, from coordinate 9,085,741 downwards.
GATAAGCTGTTTGTGTAGGGGGACTCGCCTATTCTAAGAACTAGGGGCGAGGGGATGTGAGAGGAAGGGTGAGACTGGGAGGAAAAGAAGGAGGGCCTATGACTGAGATGTAACTTGAATTAATTTAAAAAAAATGAAAAAAAAACAGAGTAAAAAATGTAAAAGGCCAAAGAAACCAGGTTGCATTGATCAACTAAATCAGTGATCTTTGAGCCTCAGGCTCCTCATCTTAACTATTGACTATGGTCATGCCAACTTTTTTGGCAATGATGGCATGCCCATGAGAATATACCTCTTGCAAAGAATTGTCTCCCGTGCTGTCCAAAAAGAAAAGAATCACCTCACAAAATGTCTAGTGGAGCACTCCATTCCTGCTGCATTGGTGTGAAATGCCAGCATGTTGCCAAACGACTTTGGTATTTGTCCATGTTCAAACAGTAGCTTTGTGTGTTGACTGCCTCAGCCAGCCCTCCGAAGGGACCGCACTGAAGGATGTTTCTGCAGACAGAACCTTCACCAAAAAACATCTGCATCAATACAAGGGGAACATATTTCAAGACACACTTTTTTGAGCATCCGCTGTTCACTGCAATGCTATTAACACTAGCCAAGATACAGAAATCCTTAAGAACACATCACTGGATGACTTCATAGGGAAAATGGCATAGACAGATATCATTGGATGTGAAATGTCCCCACCACACTCATGTGTTTGTATATTTATTCCTCAGTGGGTGGTGATGTTTTGGGGTTGTGGGACATTTGCAAGTGTGGCCTGAGAAAAGGGAGGATCTGGGAGTAGGTCTTGAAGCTGATTACACTTATGGTTCTGCCCTGAGCTCTCTATGCTTCCTGACCAGCAACACGGCAGCAAAGTGTCCTGTACGCTCCCATCAGCAAGGGAGGTAGATGCTGTGACTTCCACACTACTGTGAGCCAAGTGAACCTCTCCTCCCTGAAGACATTTCTATCACAGCCATGAGAAAACTAAAATAGATGGGTAAGCAGATAGAGATAGACAGATAGCTGACAGAGGAGAGGTAGATATGATTGATTCGTAGATTTGGCTTTACAAAAGGGATTGCCCATTTGGCACAACACAGATGAATCTGTAATACTTTATGCTAAGTGGAACAAAGCAGATCATAACAGAAAATTATGCTGCATAACAGAAAATTCATGTAGAATCTGTAAAGAATCAGATACATTAAAGCAGAGAAGATGGTGGTGGCTATCATTGCTGGCAAAGATGAAGAATGGAGTTTGCCAAAGGGGGACAAACTAGCAATTGTGTCCAATGAATATTTCTAGAAAACCACAATTACTAATACTGAAAACTTGTTAATATAGTAGATTTCAGGGGAGCACGAATATGCATATATGTGTGATGTGTTTACCTAGAGAATGGAAATTTAAGTGCTTAGTGTATTAACTTGATCACCTATTATAACCATTTTTCTATGTATGAACAACGCAGTCTATTTATACTAATCAAGTTGAACTAAAACAACCACATTTGGACTTTATAAGACCCAATCTATATGCATATAAATACTCTTTGGGAAGGCTGTAGGTGTGTCTGGTACTTAGGGCATGGATTCGGAGACAATCCCTTTGTGTTCGGGCTATGCCTCTGAGACTTTTCAGCTATGCAGACTTGAATGAATTAATCCTCACCTCTGGACTTTAATTCTTCCCACTATGAAATTAGCCCAATAGGGTTATTGTGAGTACAAGTCAGTAAATACGTGTGTGCATGTACACACACATAGTGTGCATGCTTCCAACAGTTCCTAATGACTTAAGCAACATGTAAGCGTTGGCTGTTAGCATAAAGGAAAGGTCAATAAATGCAGATGCTTCATGTGTTAGTAAGAAGAAAAAGAAAAGATACAAGAGACACCCTAAAATCTTGCGGTGAAAAGTGCATAATTTAGAGTCAAGCCAAATATTACAGGCCATGGAAAGGCAAAGTCACTTAATCATTCAGGGACAGACTTTTCTCCAGGAAAAGCATCCACAACAGTGTGCTGGGAAAACCATCACCTTGGCTGAGGACACACAGGGTGGCTCTTGGCTGGGTGAGGATCAAAGCATAGCTCCGGGGCTCTAAGCTCACAGAGAGTAGCAGGGAAGGCAAGCGCATGTTACGTGGCCGTTAATTAATTTCTCAAGGGCTGTAGCAATCAGGGACTCATTAGTGTGCTTAAGCCTGCCTGTCATTTAGAGAATACGCTGTTAAGTGTGTTCGCAGTGCACTTAGGGATCCGAAAACTCCTTCAATGCTTTAGTGAGGAGAGAGAAGCCGTGGCCTGTCTCCGAGGAAGAGGAAAAACCCACACGAGCTTCTTTAATCACAGCAAAGAGCGACTAATCCAGCAGCAGCGCAGGCTTCCCGTGGCGTCTTAAAATATTATCATTTGAACCTGGTCGTTCCTCTCCTCCTGTATAATATTTAAAGACGCCACACTCCATCCATATTTATATTGCTCCCATCAGGGAGCCTAATTCTGAAGGGCAAACTGGAGGGCCTTCCAGAAGAAGCCTACCCTGAGGGCCTGAGACACGTAGAAGAGGGCAGGAGGACCCGTCCAGTCCCTTACTGGAGGCCTAGGACTGGGAGGAGACCGAGAGCTGGGGACCGGCTAAGAGGCTTCTGTACTTCTCCAATGCCAGCCTCAGGAGACCTGTGTCGTCTTTCATTCAAGTCTTGACCTGGCTGTGGTTTCTGGCTCTGACTTAATTCCTTTTTCTCCGTAGTCAGTAGTTTCAGGCTCCAAGACGTTGCAGATGTGAAAGCCATGAGACAGCTGCCGAGAATTGCTGCGCATAGGGTCAGGAACCAGCCTAAGGGAGAGCTGTATGTTGCAGACACTGAAGTTGGAGAGATGGAGCCGTCTAAGCCCTTTCTGTAATAAAGCCTCAGACACCAGACATGGGGCATATAGGAACGAGTTTGCCCTGCTGGGTTTTGGTCTTGCTTTGGTCCACTATTTCCTCCCTGTGCCCCTTCCTCCTTTCTGTAATGGCAATGCAATTATGTGCCATTGCATGGTGAAAGTAGTTTATTTTATTTTATGAGGGTTACAGTTACAAGATTGCCTTGGACCCCAGAAGAGACTTTGGGCTTTGAACTTCTCAACAGTGCTAAGACTGAGAAAGGCTATGAGGAGTTTCACATTCTGCATCATGGAATGGCAGCAGAACGTGTGGCTTTGAATGAGAAATGGTCCCCGCAGGCTCCTGAATTTGCATACTTCATCTTCTGTTTGGGGAGATTAGGGAGCTCTGAGGACCTTGCTGGAGGAAGCGGGCTTTGAGAAGTTAGAGCCTTGCCTCCCTTGCAGTTCATGCTAATTTCTGCACAAGCTTGAAGATGCGATCTCTCATCCTCTTCTCTGGCCACCTGCTGCCATGACTCCCCACTATCACAGATCCCCCATTTGGAACTGTAAGCCAAAATAAACCCTTCCTTCCACAAGTTGCTTTTTGGTCATGGTGTTTTGTCATGGCAACAAAAGTAACTAATGCACCCTGTATTTAGGAAACCCTGGGTTTGATTCCAGAATCTTATAAAACTGGCTGTGATGATACATGCCTCTAAAACCAGCATTCTGGATGTGCAGGCAAGAGAATCACATTCAAGGTTATTCTCTACTACATCAGTAGTGTGAGGTCATCCTAGAAGGCCAAGCAACCTGCAGTGGCCTGTGTGATCCTAGCTGAACACATGCCCACTGAGCACACATAGTACACTAAGCTCTGTGGTGGGCGCTGAGGACCCTGAATGGAAAGGGCATGTCTCCGTGTCTCAGGAGGAGCCTAGGCTGTTAGTCCTGGTACGAATCATGAGTCTGATAGATGTGAGCTCGGAAGAGAGCTGGCAAACCAGACTAGGCTCCCTGAGATGGGGGAATGAAACTTTGATTGGTTTCCAGAATGTAGGTAGGTTCCTCATTCCACTGAGGTGGACATTTCAGATGTGGGCACAGGGGGATGTGGGGTGTGCCTCTGAGGTGAGACAGTGCTTGGAACTGCCTTGAGTGCCAGACCTATATTCTGTAGGACTTGACCCAAGGGTTTTTTTTTTAAAGCAAATGGGTAACAGCAGAGTCTGTCTTACCTGCTAGTTATTTTCCTTACCCAGAAGCAGGTCCTCAGAATCCCAAAGGACTGACCTTGGAGATCATTTTCTCTGGAGCAGTATTCCAACAAAGATGTTTCCTGCCACATTACAAGAAATTGCTTATTACTCAAATTTGATAATCTGCTGTTTGACTTTGAGATAGATGGGCAAAAGTTTGTAGGGTGAAACTTATAGATTAGTTTCAAATCTGGGAATTGAGCTTCTGAATATAATTGAAAAGTTTTCCAGTTTATGAACTGCCCCTATCAACCAGGGTTTATTCCCACTTTCTGACTACAAGCTTATATGGTCAGTTGTCACAATCATGAGCGGATCCCAGGCATATGTGACTTGTACTTGTGAGTGCTCCTCGGTGTAGTCTGGGTATAATAGAAAGTGTGTCATACCATAGAAGAATATTAATTCTAGCCTGGGCAAAACTGAGTCCAGGCTGATATCCAAAAGAATGGTGTTTTTGGCAAAGTCTATGTTTAAGTTACAGCCCCTCCTCACGCTTTAGGAGTCTCCCTACATTTTAAGGACTTTTCTGGAGTAAAGAGTCTGAAGAAATAATGAAATAATGAGTAAAGAGTCTGAAGAGGCTCTGCCTGTAGTTGGTGCTTGACATGCTTGTCCATGTTGACAGGATGTTCTGCGGAGGAGTTGAACCTTTTATGCTCCTAGGGGTAAATAAAAACGACCCTACAAGTTTGTTGTCTTTTTAAATGTTGTTTGTTTTGACTGCATTTAATACCAGCGTTGTCATTTAATATGCTATGTTTATGTCTTGGCCCCATATTAGTTACTTTTCTTGTTTGTAATAACAAAATATCAGCCAGAAGCAATGGAAAGGAAGGAAGGTTTGCTTTGGCTCAGAGTAAGGTGATTACTGTCCATCATGTCATGTGGCTCTGTGGCAGCAGGGACGCCCACCTGGGACTGCTCAGCTCCTCACTCGTCCAAAGGACAGGACGCAGAGATGGGTTAAGAGGAAGGTCTGGGTCAACCTAGAGATCCATTTCCTCCAGCTAGCTCTACCTCCAAATATTCCACAGCCTTGCATCCCTAGCCGGGGACCAGGTGTTCAAACACATGAGCCTGTTGGAAGCATTTTGCATCCAAACCCTATTGCTCCCCTGATTAAATGATAAGGATATGAATTTCTAACAAGGGCTTGCAAAACAGCACATTTCTGGCATGTAAGCTAACGGACAAACATGTTATCTAGATCTACTGAATGCTAGAAGGGTTCTGTAAGGATGTTAACATGTTGAGCACCGTAGGACTTGACAAGCCATGGTTGACAGTCCTTTACCTTGAATCTCAGGTGGATATTGAACCCTGGAGAAGATGTGACCGATCCAGCCTGAATGTGCATTATGTCTGTCTTGCTCACACTGTCCATCAGCTCAGCAAGCCTTTTGACCTTCTCCGATCTCCATGTTCAGGGGCGTAGAGGCAGTATCTGTTCTCCAGGTTATGTTGGTAGCAAAATCCAAGGGCTTCCTTGGAAGTCAGGAGAAGCATCAGAGAAGAGACCCTTCTTGAAGAAACATAACATCTCCAGCTCGTTGGGGCAGGCAAGGTTGGCTCTGACTTCCTTTTGAAATAATGAACCATTCAGTCTTGGGGAGAGAGATGAGTCACAAGCCTGGGGCCCTTCCAGTGAGACAGACAGCTGCCAGCTGGATAGCCTGTTTCAAACAAGCAATGATGATGAGCATGCAAGTGGACTTGAGCAAATCCAGGCACCTCTCGCTGGACTGGCACGCGTTTTTGCGTGGAAAATAAAGTTGGTCCACCTTCAACGGCATTGTTGCATTCTAAAGAATAAGCTTTATTTCTCTCAAAACTTAGCATTCCTTTGACTTTCTTGATTTAAAAAAAAACGTGATGTGAAGTCACTGAAGCCTACTAAGGGAAATGGATGCAAGCAGAATGAAAGGTACCTTGCGATTCTTTTTTCCTATACATGTCAGCAAGTTGGTCTTATGAACAAGACAACATTCTTCTACTGGGTCAAGACAATCTATTTCAATTATCCATTGCCTGAGACGGAGCAGGTAATGAGGAACAGAGGTGCTGAGTGTAGTGCGCTGGCTCCCACTTAGCTTTCTCTTTCTTGTTCCAGCTACTGGAGTGAGAAACGCAGAGAGAACTCAGCTCTGGGATGATAGAGGCTTTCTCTTCCAGGCGAACGAGTCACAACTCGTCCTTTAACCCCTGATGAAGAGGGAACATGACAAGACGCCCACATGGATGAGGAAAGCTACAGAGCTCCATCCACCCTTCAGCCAACGCTCCCCTGGTTCTAAAGAGATGTTGGTGGAAAGTGGAGAACTGCGAGGTGGAGTGTCAGTGAATGAAACAACCGCGCAAAGATACTTGAAGCTCCATGCTGCAGTTCTAAGGAGCTAGAGAATTTTTACTCAGTATCTTTTTTGCCCATCCTGCGTGTGTGTGTGTGTACCCGTGCGCGTGCGCATAGAAGGCTATGGAGATGCCATTCTCTATCTCCATCATCATCATCATCATGTTTTAAATTTATTTTTGTTTTTATTAGTTACAGTTTATTCACTTTGTATTCCCCCTGTAGCTCCCTTCCTCCTTCCCTCCCAATCCCACCCTCCTTCCCTCTTCCTCACCCATGCCCCTCCCCCAGTCCACTGACAGGGAGGCCCTCCTCCCCTTCCTTCTGATCCTAGCCTATTAGGTCTCATCAGGAGTGGCTGCATTGTCTTCTTCTGTGGCCTGGCAAGGCTGCTCCCCCCTCAGGGGGAAGTGATCAAAGAGCAGGCCAATCAGTTCATGTTAGAGATGGTCCCTGTCCCCATTACTATGGAGGCCACTTTGACACTGAAATGCCATGGGCTACCTCTGTGCAGGGGTTCCAGACCATCTCCATGAGTGGTCCTTGGCTGGTATATAGAAAAGATCCCTGTGCTCAGATTTTTTGGATCTGTTGCTCTCCTTGTGGAGCTCCTGTCCTCTCCAGGTCTTACTATCTCCCACTTCTTTCATCAGATTCCCTGCACTCTGCCCAAAGTTTGGCTATGAGTCTCAGCATCTGCCTCGATACCCTGCAGGGTAGAGCCTTCTAGAGGCCCTCTGTGGTAGGCTCCTGTCCTGTTCCCTGCTTTTCCCTCCTCTGACATCATCATTATTAAATTACATGTATATGTGTGTCTGTGTGTTGCCATGTATACTTGAGTCCAGAAGGGGGTATTGGATCTCCTGGAGCTGAAGTTACAGGCAGTTGTAAGTCACAAGACTTCGACGCTGGGAACCAGACTCACGTCCTTCCCAAGAGCAGCACTCATCTCTTCAGAGCTCCCCTACTTTGTATTTTGAGACAAGGTTTGTTACTGAAATGGGAGCTTGGCATTTCTGTTGCTCTGGCTGGCCAGCGGGTACCTGGGGCCTACTTGTCCCCCTCCCCACCCTCTGTGCTGGGGTTCCAGGAAGTACGAGATGTCACATCTGCGAACTCATTCTTTTGGTTTTACACCTACATGTTTCTGGAATGGTGGAGAAGAAAGAGTGGCACAAGAAAGTAAAAGCCAGGTCCCCTTGTTCCAGGAAGACATTGATTAAGCTGGACTAAGGTGGCGGAAGAGACTGAAGGGGCTGGGAGTCGTTCCACACCTCAGTGCATCTGACGGTTCGACTTTGATTAGTGTCTCTCTCTGTTATCTGAAAAGTCGATCACAAAGGCAGAAAGCGGCAATGCTTCAAGGAGCAACTGATGAATCTGTGATCAGAGTGTGATTTATCATCTTTCATAGTAATTGATAGATCAAATAGCCAAAAAACCCTGGTGATGTTATAGAGACTTTGATAAATATGATTTAAAAGTCTGATATGAAACTCTTATATGGAACACTGCACTCAACCATCAGAGAACATATGTTCTTTTCAAAATTGCACACCACATTTATGAACGCTCATAGCACTTCAGGACATAAAAAAAAAATCTCAAATTAAATTTCAAGGAACCAGTATCATAAGACCACATAACAATTAAGTTTGAAACCAGTTAAAACATACATTTAGATGCTGGGGAGATGGCTCAGTAGGTAAAATGCTTGTTGTGCAAGGGCAAGGACCTAAATTCAAGCCCCTGGAATCCACGTTAAGCTGGACGTGGTAACATGTGTCTGTAGTCACAAGGCACCTGTGACGAGGTACGAGGTGAAGAATCCCAGCCCACATTCCCACACAGGAGCATGAGCACACACTGGGTGAAAACAAAGGCACGATTCTGACTGGATGGTATTTATAATATTTTATGGTTATTGATGGGCCACAGAAACACCTGTATTCACTTTTAGGCGCAAACTCAGACTCGAAAGAGAAACCTGAATGTCTGGTTTGATACAGAGCCAGGCTGTCAGTTGAGAAGGTAAGAGTGCCTTCCACCTCCCCTCTGCACCCAGGGGCAGCGGCGGGCGGTTGGCCTGCTCTGAGGAAGGGAATGTCAGTCTTCTTTTTCCTCTCCCATCCTCTCTATCACCTTCCTCCTGTCCTAGTCACAGTTCAACCAGGAAACAGAAAACACGCCAGTTATGTCAGAAAGAATCGGCTATGAAGAAGTATTAACCACACGGAAAGCTTCAAGCTAGCTAACTGAAGCAATTATGGGAGAACTCTAAGCTAATACCAACAATAATTTCTGGAATCAGATACCACCCCAGGGCTAAGCACATGCAAGAAAAAGGTTAGACTTCTTAATTCCTTGACATTTTCATGCACTCCTAACTAACATCCCTTAAGTGGTGTGCTCCCCAGGATAGGTAAGAATGCAGCCCAACCCCAGATGAGAAATTTACTTTAAGCATGGTGTGTGTGTGTGTGTGTGATATTTTTAAAGATGGTTTTGCAACTTGATTGCATGGTTCTTTAGAAAAGGCTGGATATACCTGCTTGAACTCTGGTCCCTGAAAAGATGGTGGAACTTGGTTAGTGCTGGGGTCTTTGAGATCAAAGGAACAGCCCCAGGAGACCAACACTCAGTTTCTGAAGAGTAGTCACTGGGTGGCATGGAGGACAGATGAGGCAGAGTGATGGAAGTGCTGCAGAAACTGCAACCGCCATAGTGGGGTCACCCTCCTTCCAGCAAAGACACGGAGAGAATAGATAGAAAGCCCACAAAGCCCACAGCAGCCAATGCCGGGGATCATGCTCTTTGTCTCTCCAGCCTTCCCACCTGCCTCTAGCAGCCCACCACGCAACAGCTAGCAAGGCAGGGCAGAGGATGCAAGGGTGCAAGGAGGCTGAAAGATGACAGTCAGACGCGGGCACATCCCCTCATGCCGCTGTTTACTTAACTGGTGCCACTATCAGAGTGCTTTTCTGTCTCTGGACCAGCCAGGGATTTGAAACTAATTCTCAGACTGCTTTTATCTGGACTTTGGAGAACCTGTTTTTCCTCCCCACCAGGACTGCTGGCCTTTGATCTGAATGAACGGACTGCATTCTGGAAGTTGTCTGCCTTAGTGCCAAGTGAAGCAATGTGCACATCCAGTGTCTCCCGTGACGAATGCTCTTCACCTCTTCATCTGACCCCACTGTATGCAGATTAATTTAAGATGACCACTTGGCAGCTCTTTTGTGCACATTTGGCTAGGCACTAGACAAGAAAACGCTCATCTATTCCTAGTCCAGGCACATTTGGGGACAGACTCAAGCCCAGCAGCAGCCTTGACATCGCCCTTCAGCATCACCAAACCAGCTAGACAGTCCTCTTGGCTTCTGTGTGTTGGATGGATCCAAATCCAAGGTCGCAGGATGTGCCAAGCTGCAGAGGGTGCTATCTATGGGAAACTGTAGAGTCTCTTATCAGTTGGCTAAGTTCCTACAAGAAGTGTTTCCCAAAGAGAAGTCTTCACTGAACTGTCTAGAGCCTTTTATGTGCGTGACAAAGTGATCAAGGGATGGATTTCTCCATCTTGTCTTTGAAGAGGCAAGTCTATCTTTTGAATTTTGGTGCTTCCATGAAAAATCAAGTTAACATAGTTTTATACCAATTTTAAATTCTGTCTACTCATCCTAAAGTTAGTGTAACATTGATTGTAAGATCAAATAAACAACAGGAAGAAGGAAAGGTATAGGATAATCTCATTAACAAGCAAGTTAAAAAAATTAAGCAAACTGTTGGTTACTCACCAGACAGTAAGACTCTACTAATGTAGCCACTATATGCTGGGGTTGCAGGATGCAGGGAAGTCAGGAATGAACCGGGCTAGAAGCCTTCTTTTGATTGGCTAGCTTTCATGGTGCTAGAAAGTCCTATCCAGGCCATTGGAGAAGAACAATTAATCGATAACATTGAGCCTGCTACATATGTATCTGTGCTCATAGCCAGCTTCTTTTTCATAGCCAGCAAAGGAGAATGTCTCCTAGCAAAATTCAATTACCATCATGCGTATCATAACTCCGAAAGGGCATCTTATTGATTTCATATGGCTACATTTAAAATATTTACAGCTCTGTTTGTCCACATTCAAGGGAGAAAGTCCTAAACAGATGGCAGCCTTGGTAACAAATGAAGTTTTGGTTCAGATGCTAAACATAAGGGAATCGATGAATCAGTAGGCGAGGACTAAAGTCCTAAGGAGAGACACGGTGACCACTTCAAGTTACGTGTTCTGTGGTTCTCTTTGTGGGGACAGGATTGATTTATCAAATCAAAGCAGAGAAGTAGACACTCAACTGTTGCATGCACCATCACCTCCAGCCCCCGGGGGTCAGGGAGGAGAGACAAAGGTGAGGGGAAGGAAGTGAAGTTTGAAGGGCTGCTTAGTCACGGAAGGCCTTCAGACCTGCTGTTTCCCATGTGGCCAAGGATGCTTCCCTCAGAACAAAGGCACTCGCCAGTGACATTCACACGCTGCAGCACAGCAGGACTTTACACTTCCTACACTATTCATGTCTGCTGACTGTGTCTTTACATTCATGTCTTCCCTGGCCCTGATCCCACAGGGTGGAATAAATGAAAAGATTTCTGGGTTTTAATGTCGCTTCTATGAGAAGTAAGCTTCTTTTGGTGCCCTTAACTGGTTTTGAGGGCAGTAAAAACTACTTAGAGCTTAATGTTGCTTTTAAAAATTAACATTCAATTCATTAAAATTAAAGAGTAAGAAGCCTAACTTTTTCTGGAGTTTTAAATCGTTGTTTCTTGTAAGTCGCAAATAGCCTGCACGGTCTTTTGAACGTGAAATTTCTCCCATAACCTCAGACACTTGAACACTTGGTTAGTTAGTGATGCTGCTTGGGGAGGCTTAGGGGTTGTGGTGTTGCTGGAGCAGGTGTGTCGCTGGGTTAGGCTTTGAGAACAGATAGCCTCAACCTGCTGTATGCTCTTCTCTGCTTTGTGCCTGTGTTTGAAAGGGTGAACGCTCAGCTTCCTGTTCTTTCTGCCTTGCTGGTACCGGCTGCCATGCTTCTGGGCCACAGTGACCCTCACCTCTCTGGAAACTTAAGCCCAAACTAGCTCTTTGTTCTCTGAACTGCCGTAGCCACGTTGTTTCATCCCAGCAGCAGGAAGGGAACTAACACAGCCTCTCATACATTCTAAAACTAGGCCAAGGGCCTTCAAAGAACATTTATCCTGATTTTAATCTTGGCTAATATAACACCTTAACATTTTAAATTGCATTCATAAATCAATGTGTTTCCTTTTTAAAAATCACTTCAATATCTTGATTAAACTAATATAACCTTCTTGAGTAGTAAAATCACAGGACACCAATAAATCAAACTCATTAATAAGGCTAAGCTGAAGTTTAAAAGAATTTCAGTAACTCTATATAAGCAATATAATTATCATTTAAAACTCCAAAACAATCATACATACAAGCTAGAATTTTAAATTTATTACTCACACTACTGGCTGAAATTATTGTAAATATTCCAGGCATGTGGGATACAAATTTGGATCTCTTTATACAAAATACTAATATATAACAGGCGAGGTTCCTTGAACATGTGTTGTGGCTTGAGGGGTGTCACTCATAGGCTGGGTTTGAATACTTGGTCCCCAGCTAGTGTGGCTGTTTGGAAAGATTGCACAACCGTTAGGAGGTAGAGCCTTGCCAGAATCTGAAATCAAGGGCCATTGAGAGCCTGCCCCCTCTGGGGGTGTGAGGGGAGACTCTGCAAGGGATGCTAGCCTGCCCCTCTGGGGGTGTGAGCGGAGACTCTGCAAGGGATGCTAGCATGCTCCCTCTGGGGGTGTGAGGGGAACTCTGTGAGGGATGCTAGCCTGCCCCCTCTGGGGGTGTGAGGGGAACTCTGTGAGGGATGCTAGCCTGCCCCTCTGGGGGTGTGAGGGGGACTCTGTGAGGGATGCTAGCATCCCCCTTTCCTTAGCTTGTTGGGGCATCGCCGGATATCCGACTCCATCTCCACTTCTCTTAGTCTGCTTTCTGTGTCTTACAAGGTCATTTATCCTTGCATTTGGGGCTCATTTGGGTTTCCAGAATATTTCAAAATCATTAACATCATTACATCAAAAATATCTTCCCCCCAACCCCAAAAAAGGTAAAATTCAGCTTTCAGGGAATAAGACACTGACATATCTTTGTGGAGGCCATCATTCAAAGCACTTTCCCCACAGAAAAGCTGCCATTCCAGCGAGTTGTGGTAGAGCCCAGATATGGTATGGTGACACTGACTGCTTTCCTGGCAGCCATATTTGTGGGACACACTAGATCTTGTCAGAAGCAGCAATGTCAGTGACGTGATGTTTAGATGCTGCAGCTGTATTGCAGCCCACCGCTCTGAGTTGAACTTCTGCTTTATAGAAGCACTAGGCCAGGTCACTGGCCTCTCTTCAGTAAGGTAGGAAGCCATTTTCAGTCTCAACCTGCATCTTAAAAGAGCTACCCTGGGAGTAAGGAAGAAAGGACGAAAGCTGGGAGGCCAAGCAGAGGGTGCATAGGAATCCAGGCGAAGTCAAAGAGGAGAGAAGCTCAGAGCAGGGGAGTAGCCTGGCAGGTGGTGAGAAGCAGCCAGATGTTTCTACAACAAAAGTAAGTACAGTGATTGGTTGGTAGTTTGGAGGTGGGATGCGAGAAGAGGAAAAGCTAAGGCAGACTCTGCAGTGTTAGATGTGAGCACCCCGGGAGGCTATGTGATCCCGACTGAAGCAGGCTGAGGGAGAGGAGAGCATGCATGTCTGGGGGGAGCAGAAATGTTCTGTAGACACCAGAGTGGAATGTCCCCTGGGAGCTGTTGTTTAAGAAGGAGAAAACTTGGCTCTAAACATATATTTGGGGGTTGTCACTGTGTAGAGGACGCTTCAAGCCATGATTGGCTGAGATGACCACAGGAGGGTGGGTAAACGGAGAAGAATGGAGCCGTGGGAACCCCACCAACATTCAGAAGCCAGGGCGAGGGACGGAGCCAGTAGAGGAGACTTGGAAAAGGCGACCAAGAGAACACAGCGGCCTGGGAGCGGTGCGGGGGTGTCCTGGTGGTTCTAGGGTCTGTATCTAGCCCTGTGGAATGACTGGGTCCTTTTTCACAGCGCTGGAGACATCTGTTATTGTCCTAGCAGCCCAGCTCTTCCTCTGCGGATATTGTCTTTGCATTTTCTGCCTACGCTTCTACAGAAATAAGTAAATTTAAATAATTTTAAAAACCCCAAAAAATTAAAAAGATCAAGGAGTAAGCCTTGGGATAGTAATAATTTTTAAGTATACCGCAACTTATTTACATAATCTACATATCACCACATCACATGCAAGTACCCTTGCAGCTATTGATCCTTAGCCACATCAATAACAGTGAGGAGTTTAATGTCAGACCCTGCACTTTATGCAAAGGGAATTCTTGTGGCACTTTTTGATAGCCGTGAATGTGAAGAGAGAATTGGTCCTGTGGTTTGACGGTATGGACAGGCAGTCGCAGGATACCCCACTCGTGTGAATGCCTACTGGTACAACAACAAGCCCTTTCTTAAGCCTGAGCCTTGTTTTCTTTTCTTCAGCGTCTTTCTTGGGGCCAGCACAGTGTCTGCCCTGTGTTTGAGAAGGCTTGCCCAATAGATGCCTGTCAGTGTATGCTGCAGCTGTGAGTGACTTCAGCTACTTTTTCGGATAAAACTGAAGCTCAAACACAGCAGTTATATGTAGAGGTTCCCATTTATATACCTAATTGAATGCAGGACTTTTAAAAGATTTACTTTATTTTTATTTATGTGGTTATGTGTGTGTGTCTCTTGTGTATGTATGCACATGTGTGGATCCCCTCAGAGGAGGGGATTTGATCCCTGGGAGCTGGAGTTGCAGTCAGTTGAGGCACCTGATGTGGGTCCTGGAAACTCAGGTGGAACCTCTGTCAGCTTTCAACCTCTGAGCCATAGCTCCTCTAATTTTTTTTTTTTTTTTTTTTTGGACAGTATATTTTCTGTATATGGGTGGTTCGCCTGGCAGTGTATCTGAGCACTACGTTCATGCAGTGCCTGAGGAGGCCAGAAGAGGGCGCTGAATCCTCTGGGACTGGAACTAGCAATGCTTGTTAACCGCCACGTGGATGCTGGGAATTGAACCCTGGGCCTTAGAAAGAGCAGCAAGTACTTTTAACTGATGAGCCATCTTTCCGGCCCCTCTCGGCTCATATTTTTAAATAAAATCACCTGTACTTTTTTGTGTAACATGAAAAGTTAAAAGTGAATTATTTCCACCCAACAATACATTTGTCACTTTCTCCAGACCACAGATATTTCAGAAGAAAACAGTAGGTAGAGGAAGAGGAGAGAGGATAGGAGGGGAAGGAAGAAGAGGGCAAACAGAGGGGAGCTGTACTGAGCAGCATCCCTGAAGAAAGAGGCTACTCTACTTTTTATCACTTTCTTGCCTAACATTTCAGGACTTGACAAGGTACAAAACCAACTTGGTGAATGTGAGTGAGGTTTGAGTGAGAAATGTCCCACATAGTCTCAGGCAATAGTCTTAGGTGTTCAGTTGGTGGTGTTTGGGGAAGCTTAGGCGGTTCAGCCTTGCTGGAAGAAGTATAGCATTGGTGTCTGGCAATGAGATTTTTTTTAAAAGAAGCCTCACTTTCAGTTTTCTCTCTCTGCTCTGTGCTTGGGGTTCAAACTGTGAGCTCTCAGCTTTCTGCTCCCGCCACCAACCATGCCTGGCGCTGGCTGCCATGCTTCCCTGACACACTGGGCTGCCATCCCCCAGAACAATGAGCCCAATAAGCTCTTCCTTCTATAAGTTGGTCTGGTCATGGTGTCTGACCGCAGGGCAGGAAGAGCAACTGATGCAGTAGGTGAAGGAGCCACTGAGCACACTCCATGGAGAAGTGTACGAGGCTGAGCCCACTGCCGAAGGAAGCAGAAAGCAGAGCCAATCAGCTCCCACGTGTGCACTGTCCCCGCCTGCATGCCCAGTGACCTACCATGGGCCTCTTCCCCTGAGGAAGTGGGAGAAATAAAGATTTATCTTGTCAGCCTGTTGTAGTTTTTCATATGACTCCCAGCCATATTTAGAAATTTTTCTCCCCCATGCCCTCAGATAGACAGCTATAAAATTGATTGGCTTGAGAGCCAACTAATGTGAAAGACAGCAGTCTATTTTATCATTTAATGCCAGCTATTTATTATGAGCAGTGCTGGGTTGGGACATCGATTCCAGGGTTAAAGCTGGAGAAATATAGATCTGGAGATTCTGTGACACACAAGGCTCCCAGCCACAGTGACGGATGGTAATGAGCGTGTGCTTAGAGGCCATCTTCTGTCTCTGTGGAGCCCAACAGCTATTGTTTTCTCAAAATAATGAATTGTACAAACAGTGAAGGGAACATTCACTTTGCAACTCAGCTTCCGTGGGTCAAAGTACATCGTCAACAGCTGAATGGCCTATATATCGAGAGCACCCTCTCCTGATTCGCTTGTTGTTTGTCTGGCTAAGGCCGACTTTCACCTTACCAAATCTTTACACTCATCATTCATTCATTCATCCTCTGTGTGTGTCTCCCTCTGTCTGTCTCTGTCTGTCTCTCTGTGTGTGCATTCATGTGTATGTATGTATGTATGTATGTATGTATGTATGTATGTATGTATGTATGTATGTGTGTGAAGATCAGAGGACAATTTTAAGTTGTCCTTCCATCTTTTGTTAAATAGAGGACAGAATCTCTGGTTGGCCTGAAATTTTGCTAAGTACTTTGGCTATGTGAGCTATGTGAGACTTGCCTATTTCTGATTTCCATCTAGCCATTGCTTGGATTGCAAACATTTTCCACCATGTTGGGTTTATTATGTGGTTTATGGGGATCAAACTCCGGTGCTCAGGATTGCAAGGCAGGCACTTTGCTGACAGAGCCATTTCCCTAGCATTTCCCATGTCTATTATTGCTTCTGTGGGTTTCCCCCTCCATCTGAGAAGCCTTTTTACAGCTTCAGAATAACAAACAAACAAACACAAAACAGTTCTTCTTTAACACACAGTTCAACTTGCACATTTCCCATAGAATTTTGAACAGAAATTAAGGATAACATGGCTCTAGGTCCAAATTCTGACTTTAGTGCTCACAGTTTCTTGCATTACCTTTCTGACTCTGAGCTTTTTCATAGGAAAGGTTGCTTTCCTTATCTTGAAGTCTTTTTCAAGACCAAGCATGTACAATGCTGAACAGAGTTCTCCACTCATAGTGGGTGATGAATAGGCATTAGCTCCCTGCCCCACTTGGCTCCGGCCCACTGAATTATAATAGTTAAGTCTATGGCCACACTTACGTAATTTAATGCACACTGAATTTTCAAGCTCGTTTTTCTGGATCTCAGGCTTTTCTGTGCCCATTTTACGACATTTCCTAGGGATATATAAAGAAGAATCTAGTCACCTCAGACCAGGGGACAATAGATCAAGGAAATGATTTTATCCAAGCCCAGCTTGGTAAGCTAACAAAGAGAGTTACTTGCAGGAGCTTGGGTGAAGGATTATTTGGAGGAACTTGGGTAATTAAACTGTATTACTCCAGTATAAGAGATGACTTATGAAAGATGTAACATTGGGGTCCAAATGACGAACCTTCCACATCTGATAAACACTAGCATTCCCCAAGACCACATATATCTGGGGACAAGAAGGGGCTGTAAGTAGAATCGTGAGTGTCTGGTAATGCTGTGTGTCAGTCTAGAAGTGGTTGCTAACAGTGTCATTGCCATTTCTGCAGACTCAGCAATCATCACAGCATTTTGCTTATTTTCTTGCCATGACTGTGAGTCGATATACTGTGTTTCATGATGGCCAATATACTGTGTTTCATGATGGGCATGTGGTGAGGAAACAGCTACACCTCAACAGTGTGCCTTTCATTGATGGTTTCCAATCTGGGCTGCATGTGACAGTCACTTTAAATGTACCCATAGATTCCAAGAGAATATATGCAAGTCTCTTCAGTGGAGTCTAGATATTGCCAATTCAACACTGAATATACCACAGTGACACTCTGGGATGGACAGAGTTTATGGTCTTCCTGTATAATCACACCTAAGTATCTGCCTACAAGGTTCATAGTAGATTGGGCTGGAATCTCTACCTCGTCCTTCAGCCCATGGCTTCTAGATGGGCTCATAGGTGCACTCTCTGGAGTACGTGCAGCTTTCCAGTGGCTAGATCCCTAGAGAAAAAGGGGCATTCTCTCCCTGAGCAGCCATCAGCTTCCAATAACTTCTCAGCTACTGGTGGGCCTTATGAGTCTCTCCCTAGCCCATGCTGGTATTCTGACTGACTTAATCTTGTCGAAGTTGTGCATTTCACAGTGTGACTCCTCCTCACAGTGTGACTCTTTCCCCCACGGTGTTACTTGAGCTTTATGGTAGTGGGAGATGGATATAGATGTCTAACTTATGGATAGGTACTCAATAGTCATCGGTCATCAATATTTTGATCAATTATTAGTCTTTGTATTAATCACTTCTACTATAAAAATAAGGTTCTCTGACCAACGTTGAGAGCCATACTATCTATGGCCACAAACATAAATATTTAGAAGATAGTTGAACAACATGGTCGTTTAATAAGACAATAGTAGGGCCCAAAGGCCTATGACCACTCTAGCCGTGGGCTTTTGACCGGATCCTCTCTACCAGGCATAAAGTCTCTCCTGTGGAACGGGCCTCAAATCCAATTAGAAAGTGGTCGGTTATCCTTGTAACACTCATACCACCCTTGGCCAAGTAGGCACCTCTTGCTTAGAAGGTCAATATCGTGTCATGTAGAGTCCTCTGCTGGGCTGTCTACACTGTTGTGTTTTCCCCATTAGTGGCCTCCCCAGAGCCTTCTGGGTCTATGAAAGCTAGCCAGCAGGGAGGAGGTTTCTGGCTGTTTCCAGATTGATTAGTCTAAGTTCTATACCACATGTCTTCAGCAATAGGGTGTCACTATGTAGTTATGGGAGCAACTAAGAGCAACAGTGACTGTTTGTATTATTTTGGGGGCCTCTGGGGCCCTGTGATCAATAATTCAACCTTACTTCTACATTAAGTTTTTATTTAATAATCATGTTTCTAGGAGCAACATTGTCCACCATGCAAGGAACTTCCGTTTAAACTCCTTCAGAAGTATCCTTAATTAGTTTACAAAATATTGAGTTTCTATAAGGCTTTTTCATACATCTTTAGTTTCAGCTAAGGGTTATTCTATCTTGTTTATCTTTTCAAAATACCAACTCTTCACTTCTTTGATTCTTTGTATTTGTTGTTTCCATTTCACTAATTTCTACCCTGATGCTTTTCTTTTTTTTGTCTACTGATTTGGGGTTTGGCTTGTTCTTGATTTTACAGAGCTTTAAGATATCTATGTAATAGTTTTCTGATTTTTTAAAGCAGGCACTTAGAACTGTAAACTTCCTTCTTAAGGCTGCTTTCATTATACAATATTGCTTTTATTCTGTTATTTTTTCCCATTTGATTCTAGGAATGTTTTTATTTCCTTCCTGATTTCTTCAAGGACCCCTTCATTTTTCAGTAGTGTGTTATTTAATCCCTATGAGTCTGTGTATCTCTAGTGTTTCTTTTGCCTCTGATTTGCAGTCTTACTCTATTGTGGTCAGACATAGCACAGGGAATTATTTTCACTTTTCCCCTGTATTTGTTAAGGCTTGCTTTGTACCCTAATATATGGACTATTTTAGAGAAAGTTCCACAAACTGCTTGGAAAAATATTTCACAGCCAGAGTCTGTATAAAATATCCTATAGATATCTGTGATCTGTGATGTCATTTTATTCAGATATTTCTCTGTTTAGTTTTTGTTGGAATACCTGTCAATTTGTGAGAGAGGGATACTGAATTCTCTGCCGACAGCTGTGCGGGGCTGTGACGTTGCTTTGCATCTAGTAGTATTTGTTTTATGAAATTGGGTACACCTGTGCTTTGGGCATGCATGCTCAGACTCATAATGTCCCCTTGATGGATTACCCCCTTCCTCAGTATAAGGTGGCTTTTATCTTTTCTCACTAGTTTTGCTTTGAAATCTATTTTGTCAGATATGACAACAGTGACATTTGCTTTCTTTTTAGATCTATTTTCTCAGAATGTCCTTTTCCATTCTTTCACCCTTAAGAAGTATCTTCCTTTTGTGGTGATGGGAACCTTTTGGACTTAACACATGGGTAGCTCCTGCTTGTTTTTGTTGTTTTTTTTTTTTAATCCAATCTACTAGCTTGTGCCTTTTCATTGGAGAATTTGGAACACTGACATTACATTACTATTGTAAGGTATGCAGTTATCCAACCATTTTGTTGATTTTGTAGTGTTTGAATTTTTCTCCCTCCCTCCCTTCTTTCCTTCCTTCCTTCTTCCTTAACTCTTATTCTAAAAGTTTGTTCTTTCCTGTGTCCTGCGCATAGATTTTCCCTTTCCAGTCTGAACTATTCCAAGTATTTTCTGTAGAGTTCGCTTTTGGTCACACATTTCTGTCATACATTTCTTTAGTCTACTTTTGTCATGGAAAGTTTTAATTTTTCCCTCACTTATAGCAAATAGTTTTGCTGGTTATAGTAGCTTGGGTTGGCAGTTTCTTTTAAAACTTGAAATACATCTTTCTAGAACATCCTGGCTTTTAAAGTTTCAGTTGACAAATCAGCTGTTTTTCTGATGGGCCTAACTTTGTATGTGACCTGTTGTTTCTCTCTTTCCACTTCCAATGCATTATCCTTGTTTAGCATGTTTGCTGTTTTAATTATAATATGACCAGGGGAGGTTCTTTGTGTTTGCTGTCCTAAATATCTCTTGAATATAGATTGTTATCCCTTTCCCCAACTCGTAACACAGAATCTTTGTGTTACGATTCTTTTGAAAATGTTTTCTGTGCCTTTAGAATGAGATTCTTCTCCTTCTTCTATCCCGCCAGTAACATTATTTCATCTTTGTTCTTTTTGGCTTGTCTGGTTCCTTCACCATGCCTTTAAGCTCAGATAGTCTGTACTGTCCTTGAGTCATAGTACTGCTGAGACTTTCCAAAAAGTTTTTTTTAATTTGATATACTGTGTTTTGTTTTAGTCCCCAGAGTTTCATACTGTGTTTTCTTCAGTTGTTCTGTCTCTGTTGAGTTCTTCTTTCACATAATCTATTACTTTTCTTATTTTGTTCTGCTGGTTGTGTCTTTGAATATGCCTATAATAATTGTTTTGACTCCTAAGTCTGGAATTTAATCCTAGTTACTCTCATTTGATGTCTGTACTGGAGGGTTATCAAGTTTTGGAGGGATTATGTTGTCTTAAGTTTCTCTTTGTGTATGTTTCTTACGTTACTGCATTAGTATTTATACATCTGGGCTTACTTCTATGCTTGCTTTACTTATTTTTTTTTTTCAGTTTTTCCCTTCAGTTGAGGTATTTGAATTGTCCATGTGGGATGTGGATATGATAGACTTGAATGCATAATTCAGAAAACAGTTCCTAAGTCCAGGTGTCCAGGTGCCTGGTGTAAGTTTTATATTGCTCCCCAAGTACAATATTAACTGAGAGCAAAGCAGATGCTTGACACTACTATTATGTAAATGTTACAGTAGCCAGTTCATAGCAGTGACCCCTTTGACTTTTGTAGCTTTTGGTGGATAAACAACCAAAGATGAGATGGAGTATACTCAGATTGTGGTGGGTAAAGTGGCTGGGAAGGGAAAATTAGGATACTGTTATGATCCACAGACTTTAGAGATTGTTAAAGCTATGGAAGGTTATAGTTAAGATGTAAAAAGAGAAGGCAATAAAGAAGAGAGAAAGAGAAAAAAGTAGAGGAATAAAAAAAGAATGTTTGAGGCGTGGTTGAAGAGCATAGTGAGGCATGTTTTATAGAAAATTGAGTGGAAAAACACAAACAATATTCCTAAAACTTGACTGAACAACACACAAAAGCAAAACCATCATGGGACAATGTATGCAAGAGTGGAACTTAAGTAATGGAAGTTAAATAACTTAGATAATGAAAAACAGGAACTTAAAAGAGTGATTTTCCGGCTTAGCCGCCTGAGTTGAAGAGAGGTGTTCTCAGACCCCCTGGCTCTGGTAGGTTCCAAATGGTGCTGGGGTCCGGCAATGGGGGCTGCTAGTCTCCGCGGCCTCAGTGTTCCTGGTTTTCTGGTGTGTGGAGAAGGGGCTACTATAAAGCCTTTGGTGACAGTTTCCCTCAGACCTCTGCTTGTCATCCACTGTGGCCTGACTGGGCCCTGCGGGTGGAATGCTGGCAATGGGCAGGCCTTCCTCATGGTTTCTACCGCCCTTTCCTGGGCAGCCTTGTTTGGCAGGCTGGCATGGCGCCCACTGGAGCTGGGCTCTGATTCTGGGCTCCCCTGTAGTGCACTCCCCTGGCTTAGTAAGTTCATTACCGGCATCATCTCTGGAAGGACAAGAGCATTCTGTGTTTTGTCTTTGCTATTTGCATTCATGGAGTGTCCATTGTAAGGCTTGGACTATGATTTCTTTGTCCTGTTCTCAACCCTTAACTCATTCAGACTTGGCAGGATTCTCTGCTAATAACTGAAATACCCATTTACCTCTAATACAGCAAATGACTCCATCCCCTCTTCCCGATGTCTCTCCACTCACTGTCTGCATGCCTTGTCCTCCCTACTCTCACTGTGAGTGGGATGTCCCTGTGTGACCAGACTCTGCATGAATCTCATTCCCATTTCTTCTATTATTGTCATGGCTGTCCTCAGCCATCACTCATTCTTTCCAGCATCTAACCCCTCACTGACCTCACATGCCCCTCCAGCTGCTACTCTGTTTCTGTGGTCCCATTTCAGGAACAACAAAACAAAACAAGAATTGCCTCAAAAATAGCCCATCCTTTCTGCTTCCAAACCTCGTTTCCCATTTTCCTTTGAACCCATTTCAAGCTGGCTCTCATCCCCACCGCTCCACTGAAACTGCTTTGTCAATGTCCTCATAACTTCCAAGGCCAAATTAGCAGTGAAACCTCAAGCCCTGACTTGGAGTGTTTGACATGGACTCTTGCTCCAAGGTCTCTGCGGAGTTCTGGATCTCCTCCTTCGGCGCGAGCTTGGCCTTCTGTCTCCCTGATTGACTTTTTGTTTCTCTGCTTTCAGACACTGAGAATCCTCAGAGGCAGATCCTCCAGCCTGCTGTTATGTCTCTATCCACTCACTAGCTGAGTGAATTCTCAGCTCAGGGCCTCAATGCCATTCCCACACAAGTGTCTCTGAGATTGAAACCTCCCATCTAGATGTGTTTACCTGGCTGCCTGTCGGCATCTCTACCTGGTCCTATCTCCATGACACCAGATGTCACAACTAAAACTGAATTCTAATCATCCCACATGGGGTGTTTCTGGTGTCCTATTTCTGCAAAAAAGCAATTCCATTTTTGTAGGAGTTCTGACCCACGCCCTTCACGTAATTTTTTAATTTTTAATTTATTAGTTTATTTACTTTACATCCTGAGGGTGCCCCCTCCCTTCCCTTCACGTCATTCTTAAGACACACCTCTTTATACAGTATTCAGTCTGTCAGAAAAGTCTATAAGACACGAGTTTGTATATTAGATTATTCATGCCTTTAATTTTAAATTACCAAGCAGCATTCCACCAATAACAATAACTATGTATTCCCAATGCCAAGCCCTCTCTTACATGTTTTACCTATGATTCCCTTAAGCTCCAAAAAGCCATATAAGATATAATTATTATCCTCTTTAAAAATAGATAAATTAAGGCAGAGAGTAACCTGCCAACATCACCTTGTTAGTATACAAAAGAGCCATAATGGTAGTCTGGGCTGTAGTCATTACATCATACACTTGGGTACTTACATAATTGAGAAGTTTCTAGTTACCATAATCATGCTGTATCAACCACCTTTATGTGCAAAGCTCTTTCCCAGTTTGGAATCATTTCCTTAGCATATATTCTCAAAAACTGGATTACTTCTAAGAGTAAAAGCCTTTCTTCATTAGGGTAACTTGTAGTTATTAAACATTGGCTTTTGGAATCTGAAGTTATACATAGTTATTAAGAAGAGAAGATCTTGGGGGAACTTGAATACATTCCATTCATGATTTAGTCACAATTTATTTTGAACGCTCATTCAGTCTTGTGGTTTTTAGTTTCCTTGTGTGTTATATACAGATAATCTCCATGACAATTTCCTCCCAGGTGATTAGTCACATTCTTATTGCTATCAAATGAAGAACCTTTAGTGTTGCTCTCCCTCAAAATGACAGCAAGAGCACACCCCATGCTCTGTTCCTTGGATCAAACACTGCTCCTTTCTATAAGTGGTTTAATCTGCTCTCTCTTTTAAAATCACAGGCACAGTAAGTCTTACTTTTAATGACTTTGCATGTCTGAATTTTATACCCACCTTTCTGATTCATTGTTGTGTCAAGATGCTAGTGACATGAAGAATGGATGATGTCAAGATATATTGCCCATGGTAGTATACCAATTATGACCACAAAGAATGTCATTTGAATTTTGATGTGCACTGCGTCAAATGTATAAGTTACCTTTGGTGATATAGCCATAATCATATATTGACTCTGCCTGTCTAGGAGCATGGAAAATCTTTTCACTTAGTATCTTCTAAATTTCTTATCATAGCATCTTAAATTTTTCATTATATACCTTGAGTAGGATCTTTATCCTAGTTTCCTTCTGAGCAAGTTCACTATTAGTTCACTGTATGCAAAAAATACTTTTGTATGTTGATTTTATAACCTGATAATGGTGTTAATAAGCAATCTCTAGGTTAGTGAGAGACCCTCTCTCAAAAACAAGGTTGACAGTGTCCTGACAAATGACACGTTATTGTCATCTGGTCTTCTATTTAGTGAATAAACATATGCATACATACCTGCACACATGATAATGTACAGACAAGAACAAATGTGCACACATAAAAAAATGTAAAAGTGACTTCAGGAAATAGCTGACATTTCCCCCCTAATGTGAACAAAGATACAGCATAGGATATGGTACACAGTTCTCCCCTTTTGATTCAATCTACCTTACTGTATAATGTGCAAGCTCTAATCTCAACAACAAATAAAGAACAAGTGCAATTTATGGAAATTGGATCGTACAAACTTGAGATTGCCGATACAGAAAAATACTATGTGTTACTGCATAAAATTGCAAAATTTTAAAAACAGCCTGGAACTGTAACATCCAAAAGTAGGTTGGACTGGTGATCACTGACTGTCACCCATGGTCACCGTGTTCCACAGAATGGTGGGACACATACTTTCATTTATGTGCTCTGAAACTTCTGCACACAAGTCAATGTTCTATGTGTTACTGTTTGCACATAAACCTTACTCCAGATATTACTGATGATAAAACTCCAAACCCTTAACAACAACTGCGATTAATAATCTGTCATCTGATAATTTAAGAAAAAGCACATTCCAAGATGCAGTGGAGAAAATGAATAAATTACAGCAGCAGGGCAAAGAAAAAGCCCCACAGTAATTGCATGCCTACTAATATTTATATCTCTGTGGAAACTAATATTAAATTATGAGCAAGTTTTGTGATGTGTTTGGTAGCACATCCGTCACACAAAATGTGCTTTCTCTTACTCTAAAAATCTTCATCTTTAAGCAATCCCAACCCCAGCTCCTACACCTGAAAGACAATATACAAAACTGGAAGGAGCGTTGGGGATTTCCAATTTAACACCATGTTTAGTGATCCACAAAAAGAATGAGATTCTATGGTAAGCTTCCCAGAAGTCAGATCTGCTGTGTGTGTTATTAATTCTCTTTAGGACACACTGAGGTGCATCGTGTTGTAGGGTAATGTGGAGGTTATTTTTATTCCAGATTCTAATGAGTTTTGAGTTTGTCACTAGGTCACCTTCATGGGTATCTTTACAGGGCTTAACTTCATTACACTTGTTCACCAAGGAGGAAAAGAGGACCAAATAGTCTTATCGCCCTTGAGTGATCAGAGGACTAATAAGCTAACGGGCACAAATGCTTTCAACCTCCATGAGCCTCTCCTACAAACATAGCTTAGCAAACGCTGTGCCCTGCGTGGGGCAATGGCTGCCTGTGGACAGGATTATACTTGCTTCTACATGGCTTGGGACCTGGCTCCCAGGCCGTCTTAATATGAGGTGGGCATGTGCTGAGAGCACTATGAAAGACAGTGCGTCAAAACTGACCCATTTTAACTTTCAGCATTTGTGAAAAAGCATCAAGACACTGGTTTTCACAAGTGAATTCACAAAGTTGGAGGCCCACGTGTTGTGAGATAGTGGTGGCCTTATTTGGAACCGTACACATGCAATCAGGGCTCTTGTGTTGTTGTAGTCAAACTCAGGACTTCTAAAACCCACATATGGACCCACAATTACCACTCAGTTGCAACAAGAATTATTCTTCACCAAGAAATTTTAAAATCTTGCTTTCAAAAAGATATACATTTCCAAGATAGCAGTTTTCATACTGGACTAATTTTTCTCAGCAACACAGAGTGGTCAGGACACCACAGACAATGCTACAAACCTAAAGAGATGAGGTCTGGCTTGACTTGTGCTTAGGGTCAAATATGGATGTAGTAAAGTCTGGGTAAGACGTTTAGTCTGACCAATGCAATGGATACAGATAAGACTTGCAGACTCGGGACCTTTAGAACTGCCAGGGGAAGTTTTTCTTTGTATTTATTCCCCTCACACACCAAAGGCTGGATTTTCTGAGTGGTCGTGGTGAACTCTGCAACCCCTCCAACCGTCATCTCCAAATATAAATGAATTCCCTGTTCTTGTGCCATTCTCGAGATGTGTGTGAGCATAAAAACAAAAGCTATATATTTCGACCCTGTGTTTCCACATTTTGGATCCCCTCCAGACACCATTCTGAATATGACACTCGGCTGCAGGTCACTAAAAATGGTTCTTGCCTCAAAATAAAACCTTTAAAGATCCCTTAGTAGCTATTCAGGGACTGGAATTCAATTTCAATTCTCCACCCTTTGGCCAGCTGTAGAGTTGGAATGCTTACATAAAACACCTAGAGTATGTACTTCATGGCAAATTTGATTTTTCTTCAGCAATAGAAATGTGAGTCAGTTACCACAAGCTGTATTTTTGCTTAGATAATATACAAAGCAATAATGGACCTTATCAAGGAAGAATGGGTCCTTTAAAATTTTTATTTTACAGGTAGCTTTAACATAAGCTTTGGGTATACCCACCTACTGTGTCAAGCATGTAAAATCTAAGCTTTCAAATCATAATGCTCTATATTTTAGGCCATTATATCTCAAAGCACCGCTTCTTAAATTCTTTTATTACAAGTAGTTTGTGCACATAAATGTTACATCACAACAGCAAAGACAGAAAATATGTAAACGTTTGCAAACTACATAAATACTAAAGTACCTGCCTTGAAGTTAGTCTTATTTTTAAGTCAGAATATTCTCTACATTTCTTACATAGAAAACACTGGTCAGTAGCCTATGAGTATGAAACACTATTTTTGTTTCCAACTGATCTGTCTTTTATAGGTCTTCAAAGGAGAATGATATAAGACCAAGATTTAGTCCACAAGTATGCTGGCAGCTTTGGGTAAAATACTAGACATGCAATTACTATACACATGGAATCCAGCAAGCCTACCAGCAGTCTCCAGATAACCAAGACTGAGTATCTAGTCATGCTCATATTTGACTCTATTTGGAAGAGGTCCAGCTTGCCAGTCAATACCATCATTTACTCTGCTATACGGTCAGCAGTTTAGAAGTGAGTTTTCTTTTCCTGTTTAGGTAATTTCTAAAGCCACTATCCTGGGCTGGAAAGTCTAGGAGGCAGTGAATTAAGCTCACCATTGCCAACTGACCTCCTTAAATTGTACATGTTGAATTGTGTAAGCAGATGTGGATGCACACCCCCGCAGAGCGTGCCCCCCAAATGCTAAAGGACAAAACTCTTTACACCCCAAAGATGCTTCCATACGCTCACCGTTGCTGTGTTCCTTTCAATAAACGTTTTTCTTCAGAAAGCTCATTTGGTTCTAAGTTCCTCCAGAGCCTGGACCGGTTTTTCCCAGGTTCCTACCGTACATCTAGCTCCTGGCCATCGGGAAAACAAAGCTCACTGCTAAAACATTTCTGAACCTTTTAAATGCATGCAGAAACAACGATATAGAGTCTGGCAGCTACACCAGGAGGCTCAAGTACCATTATTTATTATTTCTTTTGACCTAGGCCCTTCAACACCATCTTTCAAAACACAGAGAATGGAGGCAAGATGGCGGCGGAGCCCAGCATGCCTCCCGGCCGGAGGAGGTTTTGAGCAGTTCACAGCCCACAAGCAGGAACCCACTGTCATGTCTCCCCTTTCTGCGCACTTTCACTAAACACAGTATCTTATCTTTCTGGACAATGAAAACTTAAAAACCCCAGCAGTGATTCGTGGAGACCTCAAACAACTCTGTCCACGGGCTTGGTGAGACAGTGAGGATTCTTAACAGCTCCTTCCCCCGGGGAAGAGGGCCGAGGAGTCGCTGGCTTAGGAGCTGTTTTTATTGCACACCTGGCCCTGGCTGATACTGTCCTCCAGGTACTGGCTTCCGGTGTCGCTCCTGCTGTTGATGGTAGAGGGGATGCGGGAGGGGCGCCTCTCGGAGTTGCTGTCCTGCGGGGCACAGCAGATCATCCTCCTCATGGTGCTGTACATGTCCTCGTCCTTGTAGGAGTAAATGATGGGGTTCATGACGGAGTTGAGCAGCGCCAGCAGCAGGAACCAGCGCTTCACGTGCTGCACGTTACACTGCTTGCAGTTCAGGCCGTCCAGCAGCAGCACCACTAGACCCGGGGTCCAGCACACCACGAAGGCTCCTGTGGGGAGAGAGGAAGAAGCAAGCGCTGCTCAGACCTGGGATACCCACTCGGAGTTTCTGTCCCTGCCTTTCGTGTTTTGTCACCTGCCAAGGGAACTTACATCCTTCAGAAGAGGGTTAGAGGTGAACGCCCGGGGCCCCCTTTGATTATCCACGGTGTTCTACCTTGAAAGCCATCTGCTAACCCAGGCTTCATTATTGATAATAGCTAACCTTTATAGAGTAATTATAAAGTGTTCTCCATAGGCGAGCCCCGGCAGTTTTCTGAACCACATTAGAAGGCTGCAGTAGTTACTCACATTCCCAGCCTCTGAGTGCAGGACTCCAGCCCTCATAGTCTTACCCATTCTGCCGCTCCCGACTTCAGGCTTTCTAAACGCTTTCTCCAAAATTCTAGCAATGACTAATACACCCCACACACAACTCCCGCAAGCCACGCCGCTCCGACCAAGTAACATTATACAATAGGCTTTGTCAGGGGCAGGCAGTTATGGCTCCTGCAGCAATATCTGCAGACTTTAATCAAGTCAAAAGTTCCATCCATCACAAATGCATGCTGGGGCTTCCTAAGCACTCTGTTCTCTGTGCCATATTCACAGGCTATTTACTTAATCATCTGCTGTGATCTCCATTGCTTTTGTAAGAAGCAATTCTTTCATGGTGCGATAGATACAGAAATGTGCTTTGTAGACCATGGTGGAACATGAACACAATCCACCAGTAACAGGCTCACACTGACCTCACCTGTCAGCCCAGTGATGTTGGAACAGGTCCGAGGTTTCGCTGCTTAGTTAACATAGCCTCGGGCAATAGTTAGCAGCCAACTTTTATATGAGCCAGACCCGGTGGGAGAAATGTTTTTCCTGATTAATTTACAGGACCACGCCAAGAGATTGGCAGTAGAAAAGTTCCATACTTTGCCCATAATAAGTAGGTTTTAGGAGACCCCCAATTTTAATGTGTGTCCTTCCTCCACAGATGACATTCTTCACTGTGATGAGACCCATCTCCTTTCCATGATGAGGCTCTTTTTTCTCAGTGCCTTCATGCTGCCATTGCTTACAAGTCAATAAACATTCATCTCAAACTTACAAGTGTGCTTGGGGTTGTACCAGCTGGTGCCATGGAGCTAAAAGCTAAGGTGGAAAACAGAAGTCTAGAAAACCCTACCAACAACTGGTTACTCTCATTGGTTAGAAGTATCTCCGGGAGGTTTTCTCCTTGTTGTTCACATAACCGTGGCTACATATGAGGGTCAGAGCTGAACAGAACTGGTCCCCAGTACTGTGTTTGACCTTCTGAGCTGTGGCTTTGCTTGGACCAAAGTTAGATGTGTAAGAGATAAGAGTAGAGGTTAGTTCTCTAATTTATAATTACACCTTACCAAAAATCTACTGCCTTCCCCATCCCATGTGGGTTTTTTGTTTGTTTGCTGTTTGCTTCTGGTCTGACTAACATGTGTGTAAAGAGCTGGATGTGAATTTCAGAGAGGGTAGCTGGCTTCTTGTCCACTTCTTGTACAGCTCCTGGGGATCTGAGCCCCAGAGTAGGGGCTGAGCTTCCTCCCCTGTACATCATGGACTTGGGGGCACATCTAAAATTTTCAACTGTGGTACAGATCCTTTGGTAGGTGTGCAATTAGTTTAATGGACTTGGACCACTTTTAAAAAGAGAGAGAACAATAGGATGGAATAACTCAGAGTACATCACCCAGACCGAGGGAATAGCTGTTATTACGTAAGGGTGTGCTGGTGGTGGAGCAGACCCCTATTTAAAGAAGTCATTGTTTTTGAGAAAGTATGTTTGTGTGGGCCTGGGAGTACAGGTGCCCATGGACGCACCGGAGCTGCTGGGGCTGAGGTGGTTGTGAGCCACCTGATGTGGGTGCTGAGAACTGAACTCAGGTCCTCTGGAAGAGTGCATGCCCTCATAATCACCGACCCATCCCTTCACACCCCAGGGCATATTTCTTATTGTTGGGCTTGCTGAAAACTTTGAGACGCGCCAGTGTGAACCTCTTTGAGGCCCTATTCAACTCCAACGGTCTGTGTTTTCCACAACAGTAAAACATTTATCCCATTGGTACTCCTTAAAGAAGGTCACAGTGTTGTCAAGACAAGAGCTAAACAAGCCGGTCATCAAAAGCCGAGGCCACCAACTGGGATGTGAAGAGCCTTTTCTGTATGAAATTGCCTAATTGCAAGGAAACTTCAGTGGGAATGTTCCAAAGTCCTAAGAAAGAAAGGAAAACTAATGGGAAAAAAGGAAAATAATGGGAGGAAAGAAAAAAATCAGTATCTGATTTTGTCTTTGTTAATTACACAGAAAAATTTAATAAACATATAACTTCCACAGCAATGGGCAGGTGCAAAGGAACTGAAGGAAAAGACCTCAACAAGAAAAAAAAGGAAGTTTTCATATAGTGTGTGTGTGTTTAAATTTTGAAAGCTTTATTTCCCACTCAGTACACTGGTTTATATTAGTCAAACAGATAACCTGAACACTACAAATAAACCTTTAAATCGACGCCTCATTTGTTATAACATGGTAATTCACACACAAACACTCACACACTTCCTCTTTCCAAATAGTTTATTCAGTAATGATGTGACTTTTTTTTCTGAGCCCTAATTATATGTCAGGTACTGTTTTAATAATTTTGTATGAATTCATGTAATTTTCGTAAATAGACACTAATAGAACTTTGATTTTAGCCCCGAGGCCCACTACCAGGTGATGTACTCATAGGCACCACCTATCTGGTAAAGGCCAGGCTAGGATTTCAGGGCCAGGGAATCTTCGGCCTCGTGCCCGGCTGGCCGCCTGCCAGTGGCCACACCGTGTCTTCCTCCTAACGGGAAGGAAGCACAAGTGGTGCTTCTGGGTTTGAGGTTCGGTTATATCATATCTGACTGTGGAGCACCATCCAAGTCAGTTCCTGATGTGCAACAGGGAGATTTTTTTCTGGCAGGAGAGAGAGAGGAGAGAGAGAAAGGGAAGGCAGACAAGATGGAGGAGTGGAAGAAGAGAAGCCGGTGTGGGTCAGGGGAAATAATCCTGCTGATCTTCTGTTTACATTGTTTCCAGTGCACAATGAAAGGCAAGTCTTCCATGAACAAACAGCCTAAACGTGGGGGGCTGATTATCTAAGGAACAGGTGCTTCATGCTGAGGCCTACATCCTACCCAGTACCTGGAATAATGCAAGACCCATTGCCCTGAAGGCCAGGTTCTCATCCACATGCCCAACAGAATGTAGATACTGTGGCTTTAACAGCTCATGTCCTATAGAAACTGACCACATCACAGAAGGTAGATTATTAAAATTTTCTCCTGTTGGGCTGGGAGGATAAAGTATTTGCTAGCTACCCTGGGAAACTACCAGTTTAGAGACTCCACCTTGATCACTTTTCAGCCAAGGCATTGCATATGTGCTTATCTGAGGACCAGGGGAAGAAATTGGAATGCTTTTCTTGGAGAAGACTGAGACTAAGGGAAGACACGATGGGTCAAACTGCCTTCTAAAACCTGCCCGTTGATGACACAGAAGAAATAGGCCTGGGCTTGTCCTGGGCTGTTCCAGAAGGTCCCACGGAACTGAAGGAGTCATGCAAAGAGCTAAAGCTCCAAGTAAAAAGAGGGATTTAAGAGGAGCCTGATACTTGCAGGCCTAGCCTCCCTGGGCCAAGCGTTCTCTTTGTCTACACCACTCTAGAATGCATACATGGGAGATTTTATGTTGAAATTAAAGATATGCTAAGTTTCTCCTAAACTTTTTTTTCCCATGGAGGAAATTGCCAAATTCTATGTAACTATTCAAGTCATTATAAAATTCAGGCAGATTTGACTTGTTTTCAGCCCATATGCAATGCCTTGGCTGAAAACTGTTCAAGGTGGATTCTCTAAACTGGTAGTTTCCCAGAGTAGCTAGCAAATACTTTACATATTAAGCAATCCTCTCAGCCCAACAGGAGAAAATCTTAATAATTTCCCTTCTGCTCCCCAGTGGACCTGCTCTGGCATCTCCGGGAGGGTGTGGAGGTGCATAGGACTAACAGATTCCCTGGGTGAATATATGGGACAGCCCACTTCATAAACTATCTCTAACCTGACCCAAAATTATTCAGACAATCTTACCCTGACCACAAGATCATAGACTCCATAAATATACTAAATACAGAAATGGGGAAAGAAGCAGAATCCTTTAAAATAAGAAAAACATATCTCTAGAGAGTAATATCTTCACCTTAAATTTGGAAAAATGTTCATGTACACATGTATAAATCAGTGTACAAATACTAGCCTCAAAACTAGTTTGTAGGCAAGACACACATGGTCTTCCTTTGGGCGCCATTATCTCTTTGTTCTGCGTGGTCAGACATGCCTTCCCATCCCCAATCTGATGTCTTGTTTTCTTTCCAAACCGAGCTCCCATCCGCCCCTCCACTGAACCTCTTCCATCATCACACAGTGGTCAGTCCTGTTTTCAGCTCCTCTAGCGACACTCACACGTCTCCGGGTACACTGCCTGCTTCAGTCCATACCACCATTTCCCTCAGAGCCTCTGGGCAGGCAGAGTTCCTAGAGCTTTAGATATGCTTCTCATTTACAGCACAGCCATACAGGATTTCACTCTCAGTCTCTTAGGTGATGAACTTTGACATTTAGAGCCACTGATTGAGCCCAGGATGTGAGGTCCCATTTTCTTATGCAGGCTCTTAGCACTGTACATTATTCAATGTGATTTTTAATGCGTGGCTCTTATCTTACTTTCATAGGTCCCCTAAGCAAGCAAGCTTTGCCTCAGACATCTTTGTGACCTGTGAGGCTCCACAGTCAGCAGCAAAGGAGATAAGTCAGATGAGCCTGACTGGAGGCTGCATAGACAGGCACTGAGCTAGCTAGCTGTGCTGTCACCTGCCATCATAAACAGTTGCTACCCTGCCTCTCAGAGCTTGGCAGGAATGGACTCCAGCAGCTCTCAGAAAAGAGCTCAGAGGAAGTAACATTCTGTTGAGCTGGGTACTAAAGTCCAAGAATGACTGTGCAGGGGTGGGGGTGGGGTGGGGGGGTTAGAAACAGCTCGAGTCACCTGGGGAATCCCAAACATCTCAGGATGGTTTTAAACCAGGTAAGTGATTGAGGAAGTGAGAAGGAGTCAGAACTGAAATCTAGACAATCTCATGAATAGTACTCGGGAGTTCGGGTTGATGTAGCTCAGACTCTAAATGCATTCTTCAATGACTTCACCAGAAGAGTAAGCTAGCACGCTCTTTTACATCCATTCTAGGTGATGAATTAACTTCTCTCCCAAGCATCCAAAATGGTGTGAGTTATGTGCCCTTCTTGAGAGGACTAAGAAAATATTTCCTCATATGGCTCATAAAGAAACTCCAATAAGGAAGACTAGGCCAAAGGTTTCTCAGACTCTGTAGCAACTCAATGGATCGTGAAATCAATGTAGTAGTTCACAACCAGCATCAAGAAGAAAAATGAACTGAGCAGAAAGCATCAGCATTTGTAAAGTGGAGTGAAAGTATGTTTGTTTCATAAAGTGTGCTTCAGTGTGTGTGCTGGGCTGGGATTTGAAGGCTATGCTGTTTCTTATTGCAGATCCCAGTTTAAAAAACTGAACTCCAAAATCCGCTTGTATATATCCGTGGCTTTCAGATTACTTTTTAAAAGTTGGAGGATACTTTTCCCAAAGAAAACGTTCTCATCAGGATTTTTAGTCAAGTTTTTCTGACTAAAGAAAGCAAGGGAGAGGGCACTGTTGATTAAACCCCATATCGCAAATTCACTCTCGTTTTTATTCCACGCATCTCTCATCCCCATCACATCCTGTTATGGTTTGAGTGTGTTACCCACATTGTCAGTCATGTTTCTGAACACTTGTCCCCACAGCTTGTGGCACTGTTCTAGAAGGCGAGGTCTTTGGAGGAAGTAGGTCAGTTGGAGATGGCTGTTTGGAGGTAAGATAGCCTGCCTCCTTCCTAGCCCACCCTCTGGCCATGCTCTCACCAACTAAGCAATGTCTGAGG
This sequence comes from Pachyuromys duprasi, assembly GCA_028658305.1. Taxonomy (NCBI): domain Eukaryota; kingdom Metazoa; phylum Chordata; class Mammalia; order Rodentia; family Muridae; genus Pachyuromys; species Pachyuromys duprasi. Next base: position 9,051,255 of record CM053744.1, on the reverse strand, counting down.
CCCTAGCCTGCCTTATGATGGACTCTAATCCTCCCCGAACCCTCTATTATGTTGCTTCTGTCTAGTCATAGTGACAAGAAAACCCAATTCACGTACACACTTAAAGCTTGTGGTGGTCCCACTGACCACACTTGGTAAACTACTGCTGTATGAAATTGCTTTTTGAGACTGCTGAGTCTTACATCCATAAGTCTTACATTTCAGAGCCAAGCTATGTTCACATTCTTAGATGGACAGAAGTTGGCTCCTACAGGCATGAGGAATGCCTTGGGGGAGGAACCCACTTAGCAGTTCAGTTGCTACCAAATGAGAATGAGATTTGAGCTAGGTATCTCCCAGATTAACCAGTTCCCTCGGGAGTGCATGGTAAACTGTGAGACCCACCAGCTTGGCCAAGGCATCCGAAGACTGGCAGAAGTCCAGAAGAAAAGCTGACCAGGATCTGAATAGGCAAGGTTTAGATGGACAGAAATGGATGAATTTGAGGGCTAGAAAGGAAGACAGAACTTGAAGACATGTTGCATTCTTGGCTCTAGACAGTGAGGGTAGAGAAAGAATCAAGAATAGCTGGGAAGCAAGTCTCTGTGATTGCGGAGCAGAGGAAACTGAGAAACGTCCTGTCTGGAAGGAGGAGACAATTGTTCCATTATAGGCACTGAGAGTGTCTGCAGCTTTTCCACATGTACAGAGCAGCTGAAAACAAGGCTGTGACTCTGACAGCAATGGATAGAAATGTTGACGTGGGAGCCATCATCTGTAGGCTGCAACTGAGCTGTATGTCCTTCTGCAGTAAATATTTACTTAGTAAGTGCCTGCCACACCAGACACTAGAACTGACTGACTGAGTGATGATAACATTTGAATGGGCAGTCTAATTCCCTCTATTGCCAAGCGACAGGTCAGTTATACAGTTATTTCTTAATGGTGTTCTATATTCTTATGGTACCTGTTTTAGAGAATCACTAATAGTCTAATTGGACTATAAATGAACTTTTATCTCATAACCAAATAGACTAGTTTGAGCGTCATGCTTAAAAATAAAAAACATGAGCTGTCAAAGTTAGTTTTTTGATCACATATTAGAATATTCAAGTCTAGCACTGAAATGGCAATTTGATCACTACAGTTTAAGGTTATAGAAAGCATCAAATTAAAGATGCCTCACATGCACATTGCAGGTCACAACAAGGGATGTCAGTGCTCCAGATGAACACAGTACCCTCAGTCACGCATTTAAGGTAGGTTAGCATTCCCAGGGGTTGGGTGGCTATCTTCAATTGTCAACTTGACTCCATTGTAGAGGTGTCCAGGTGGTTCTCAACTGAAGAACTACCCAGATCAGAAAGACCTGCACTGTGTCATTTTTTAAAAATTTGCCAATTGATGTAGAAGGTCCCAGACTGCTGCAGGCCGTGCCATCTTTGGGCAGGTGGTCTTAGGTTGTATAAGAAAGAAGGTGGCTGAGCAAGCCAGTCATTAGTGTCCCCAGTCTTTGCTCCAGTTCTGCTCCAGGTTCCAGCCCTCAGTTCTTGCCATCATGTGCCTTGATGGTGAGCTGCCGCATGTAGGATGAAATACAGCATTTCCTTCCATTGTGCGTGGTCGTGGTGTTTGTGGCAACCACAGGTAAGCAAAGTAAAACTGTGACAGACAGGAGGTGCACATGATTAAAGTCTCAAGTCTTGCAAAGCCTGATCTTCAGGACTCATGTATTTCTATTCCAGTCTCTAAGATATGTATACATATTTTCATCTGTTTAAAAATTCACACATGCAATTAAAAAAAAACCTTGACATGATGGTAGCTCACAAAACACTCATAATAACAGAAACAGCCACTCCGACTAGTCTTGCTCTGGCACATGGACTACTAATTTCATCAAGCAGGAAGATGTATTTTAAATCTGTTCACTCTGTCATTCTTTGTTTTTAGCCCAGGAAAAAGCCACAGAGCACAAGCAATAATACTAACCTAGAAAGCCACAGGGCTGTCTGATTTACTAAAATAGAAAATTACAGCCCCACATAAAAATCAGGTGGTGGACTTCATTCTGGCAAAGCAGTCTTCATATTTGAAAAATCAAAGCAAAACAGAAACATAAAATAAAGAGGTGTTTTGGGTTGAAGCTAAATGATATATATGTCATATGATAACAGAATACTTAGGGGAAAGTATTCTTACACTATTAAAGAAAGTATTTCATGATTTAAAAACAATGTTTCCAGATGTAGTTTATATTTTAACTCATATTTGTTTACCCAAGTGTTTTAAAAGTTGAATAACTGAGAAAAAAAGATTTCCACATATCTGAGGGAAGTGAAATGTGTAGTTTAGAACATCTGAACTGCTCCAAATAGAGAGTGAAAAGTTAAACTGCCCACAAATTCTCATTTGACACTGTTGTTACCGCTGTCAAAACTCTTGAATCTAACAAATAGTTTCTTGACACTTGTTTTAAATTTGTGGCCAGCTTCAGAAAGTTGGATCTCATCATGCCAAGCACTTATAAATCACAGTGTGAAGCAGGGCACACCAGATGCAGCCAAGCCAAAGCCTAATTGTAGTCTTTAACTTGGGGCAAGAGCTGGAAATCATAAATTCTATTAGCAAATGGTATCTCCACCTCTAGATTCCACTTTAAACAGCTTCTGTGTGGACCTTCAATACCTCAGAATCTTACCGACTGTTCTCTCAAGGGCCTCCCACCAACTGGGGAAGGTCGGTTTTGAGCATGAGCAGAGAGGGAACTGTTTGGTATAACGTAAGTACTGACAGACACCAATTTGCTGGTCCAAGGACTTAAAAAGGATTTCCCATAGGAGTCTCTCCTTTGGATCAAGAGGCCATTTTTGTTTCTTTACCGGGAATTGTAGTGGAAGTTTTGGTTTCCTTAAAAACTCAGTTATATTACGTAAACATGTTTTTGTTTTAATCCCAGGTGTATGGGGCTTCTGAGGTGTATGCTCTGAGAGGGGCATGACCTTTGCCAGCTGTAGATAGTTTAATTCTGAGGTTTCTGAGAGTGTATAGATGCCAGAGCCGAGAGAGGGATGGGGATGCTTGAATGAAGAAGGCAGCTGCTGCTCTCTCTGCGGCTGCCATCACTGCTGCTGGTTTGTCCTGCTGCTGTGTTTTCTGTTTGTTCTTTTGCTGGTTTGCTGGACTGCTGGATATCCTGATTACGAAGATTGGACTTACCCTAAGAAATCCAACGACCCTAACCAGCAGGAAGTAGTAAACAGACATATGCTTCCCCTTTCCCCTCTAACCTTATTTCTCTCTTACCTGGTGTTGGGATGTTGGAAGGGAGGTAGATAGAGGTCTAAGAACCCAAATAAAGTAGATAAAAGTTCACCAACATGGAATGTTACCTTTTCAACTGTAGACATGAAATAATTTATGATGTTGACTGTTAGCACAGACTGGGATCTTGGGGGGAGGCATAAAAGGGCTATCTCTGATGGGTTGACAGTTTTAAATAACATGAAAAGTTAGCCTGTGTAGGTACCACTGAGAGCTCAGAGGAAAGAAACAGGAAATAGCAGGCACTGGCAGACTACACTCCCTTTCAGAGACTAGAAACTGCAAGACTAAGCATTGTATCACAGAGATACCACTTCCTGCCTCACACCCAGGACACTGATGGGCACTCAGAATGCTGTCAGATGTTCAGTCAATATTTGCTTTACTGACACTGGGCACTAGTCAAGTTCTGAGCAGTGCAGTAATTGTTGGGTAAGCAAGACAAGCAGAAGAAGATAGAGGTAGCACAGAAGATTATCCATAAAACGCTACAAGGGTGTTTTATTAGTTAGCTTTCTGTTGCTGTAATGACCAGCAGCAACTTGGAGAGAAAAGGATTTATTTCACCATACAGCTTCTAGTCCCTCGTGAAAGGAAGTCAGTGTAGGAACTCAAGGCAGGACCCTGGAGGCCTGAACTGAAGCAGAGGCTATGAAAGAGCATTTCTTATTGGCTTGCCTCTCAGTGCATTTATTGAAATAATAAAGTACATGCTTTGAAGGACTATCCTTGGGTAATAGGATGCCCATATGTTAAGTATATACAGGGTTTAGAGGATATACTTATCACATTACCCAAGGAAATGTCACTCACTCACAGAAATATATTATTGGAGTGGTGACCTCTGGAGTTGTACAGGAGAAGGGCATTGCACTAGCAGGTCTCCTGTCTCCTCAATAGCTTAATGAACATTTTGTATACAAATATATGCATAGCTTAGTACTTCCCAGTGGTAGCTAAATCAGTAGGTGTGAACTCATAGATACCCCGATGAGTACCTACTAACTCATTTTACCAAGCTAAGAGTTGCCATTTCTCATAATATGTTTCTTATAGAGTTTCACCTAGAAAACTTATTACTCTTGAGGCCAGAAACATTCCGTGAGCATTCTAAATTTCCCAGATTCTTTGTCTTTCCTGATTGAGCTTTTTTTTGGATGATTTTAAGCACATTTTTTTTCCTTTTAGATTTAAAAGAAACTCTTGGAAATCAAAGAACTTCATAATTCAGCTAACAAGTCCCCCAACCCAAATCAATGGTTAAAAATGGGTCATAAAGGGAGATTGGATTTGGATTGAATCTGATCAAAGTATATTGCATGGATGTATGAAACTATCAAAGGATAAATTCATAATATTCTAAAAAAAAACTAAATTTAAAAATGTATCAAACCAGTGAAGGTTTACAGAATAAATTATAATTTATACAAAGAGTGACATAAGCTGTCAAGAACAATATTAATATGGATATGACATATACTCATAATTTATTAGTTTTTAAACAAAATAGGCCATAAAACATTATGCATAGTATGAGCATATTATGCTTAAATGAATTGATTAATTCATTAAATGAGCAGATTAATAAATTATGCATTCATAATTGTGTGCTTGTGTACTCAGAAATGCTCTCAAAGCAGATATGCAAAATTCCTAGCAGATGGATATGCTATCTGGTCAGCTTGATCCAAACAATCATTACTTCTTCCTTACGTAGTGTTCATTGTTGTGTTAACTTCTGCCACAAACACATCTTTATTTTAAATCATATACCTCCACTAAAAACTATTTCTGTTTCAATTTTGGGGGAAAGTACATCTTCACACTCTGGAATTTTACTGTACCAAATGAAGTCAGATCGATGCCACAAGCTGAGATGCTGAAAAGTCCCAGCTGCCTCTCCATTGTGTCTACAGTTAGTTCACTAAATGGGAAAATGCAAAGCACGTGAGTCGCCGAGCGGGAAAATCATGCTGCTACCCTTGATGTAGGATCAATAGAGATCAATTGCATAAAGTATGGTGCCTATTATTATAAGACTCATTCTCATTTCTTTGCATTTGTTGTAGTGTAAGTCATAAGGGTGACATAGGATCAGTACAGATCAATTATGTACAAACAATTATGGTGTTTGTTATTATAAGACTCATTCTCATTGTATTTGTTGTGAGTCACAAGGGTAAGAACAGAAAGTACTCAGGACTAGGCAGTCTTTGTGGCACAGGCCTATCTATAATCCTCTCTATTCAGGAGGCAGGAGAATCAAAAATTTAAGGGCAGCCTGGGCAACTTGCCAAACAGATCTTGACCTAAAATAAAAAATAAAAAAAAAAAAAACAGAAGCAAAAGGAAGTTTGGGACTGTAGCTCAGTGGGAAATATCTGCCATGTGCAAGGCTCCAGGTTCAATCTTTATTACTGCAAAGAAAAAAAATGACAGCTAGAAAAAAATAAAACTGGCCTTGATAGTGTCCTGAGCCTAAAGGTCCCAAATGATGACTGACCTTCTGCCCCCAGAGCACAGTGCTGGCTGCTCCCATCTGAAAACAAGGATGCCATGGAGGTAGATGTGCCAGTGGATTGGATATTATGCATGAGAAGGATTCTGGACCTTTTCATTTCCCTAGTCCATCTTCCAGACAGCTGAAGTGTAAGACTTCGGCGCAGAAGCATTCCCACGTGTACTTGAACCTAGATCCCACTGAGCACACGGCTCAAGTCTCTTTTCTTGACTAGAATAGGACTGCAGTGAGCACCCATTACCTTCCAGTGTTGGTGCTACCACTTTCCCCGAGTTGTGGAAGCCATCAGTTCTGTTGTGGTTTCAGCAAGAAACGCTTCACATATGCTCACCTATTTGAACATTTGGTCCACAGCTGGTGCTGCCGTGTAGGGAAATTATGAAACTTTAGGACAGGATGCTGTGCTGAAGGAACTACATCTTTGGGATAGGCTTTGAGCATTTATAGCTCCTCTTAGCTTCATTTGCTCTCTCTTTTTTCTGCATGTGGTTAAAGACTTACTCTCTCATCTCTCTGCTTTGCCCATGTTCTCTCGTGCCCCCCCCCCATCATGGTGATCTTCCCTCTGAAATGATAAGCCCAGATAAACTCTCCCTTAGTTGCCTTTGGCCATGGTGTTTTAGTACAGCAAGCATAACTAACACAAGCTATACATACCCAGGTGTTCTGATACCCAAGCATTGCTGTCCATCCCATCCACTACGCAGCTCGAAGGTACTACAGGGTTGGAAGCAACTACACTGGCTAAGGACTGCAATTAAATAGTTAAACTAAGCCAATGGAACACTGAAGGACGACATGAAGAATAAGCCACACTGAAAGACCTTGGAGAAACATTTTCTATTTGCAGGACATTTCCTACCACAGATGTGGCCACTGACTGATAAAGACACTAGGGAAACACAAGTCATTGCTATATGGCCAGAGTAAGGAGTTGGGGCTAATGTACCATTTAAGACTCTCATGAATGATGGAAAAAAAGAGATCATTGTCATTATTATTACTTAAAATCAAAACCAAACCAAACCAGCTCTCCCTCCCTTTAGCTCAGCTCTGGAGTTTGAACTGAGGTCTAGAAACTGGCACTAAGATACAGGAAAAGTATAGTCACCCTCTTCTCTATTCCAAGCCACTTGGTCAAAGTAGCCACAGTGGACACACAAACACAGACATGAGACCATCTGTTAAATCCTAAATCACCAGCTTCCCCAATAACTCATCTTGCTGTCTTTGTGTTTTAATGTTTTCTGTTGCTAAGAGTCCAAATCACAAACATGTATAGTTTTTGCTTGTCAAGGGCAGCATTCAAAGGACCATTCAAATTCTATTGAATACCTTCCTCCTGTGACTTCCGATCATATCTGACTTTCCCCAAAGCCAATTAGAATTAGTATTTACCAGAATTTGCTTCAAGGAAATGTAATGTGACACTGCCTTTACCTTCTACAGACTTTGATTTCAGGTTTACTTTGTAATCGACAAAGCAGTGTGAGTGAGATTGCACTGTTCCAATCTAAGAACATGGTGACAATAACTGATTGGTCTCGTAACTGATTGTGCACCATGCCAAAGCCACAAACATAGGCTTGTTCCTCCCCTCCTCACTGGCTCTACTGCCCTGCACGGCCCTCTCTTCTCGTGTGCATTTATTTATTAATTTTTATTAGCAATTCTGATTACATCCTATTTGGGATAGCAATGCCATGTAACTAGGTAGCTTGCAAATTTAAAATTTAGCCACTGGGCCTAAAGGTCTAGCTCACATTGATAGAGTCTTAGGTTCAATCCTCAACCCTACCCCCTCTCAATTCCATTGCTCAGATTCAATCTGTGGAATAACAATGCTGTCTGAAGACTTTGGAGTCATCTAACAAATATGAACTCTTATCAAACCCTTACAAGGAGCCAACATCAGTGTTAATTGCTCAGGATTCAAGTAAACAAGAAAGACAGTTTCTCTCTCTTTCTCTTTCTCAACCTCTTCCCCTGCTGCATCAATTCCTCACTCGATGCAGGTTTCCATAGTTTAATTCTAAAACCACCTTCATTGGAGAGGTTGCCCCTCATTCCATAGAAAGTAGCGTCCACCCTGGTCAGTCCCTTCAATATTATTCTGACAGGGCTCCTTTTCATGTTTGCTTATGGGTTGGTTGACTAACTGATTAATAGTCATTACCCAGGTTGGTATGTAAATATGAAAGTGGGACTGTGCCTCTTTAATTCATCCACAGGCACCGTATGTGCAGTGACACAAAGTCCCCCATGGAGACCAATTCTGTGAGTCAGGAGTAAGGCCAAGAGTCAGAGTGTCTGGCAAAAGTCCAAGGGCTCCTTCCATGCGGGACTGACTTTCCACCAGCCAACAGTTTTACTCTCAGCTGCCAACCCCAATCCTAACGGCCTTTTTGGCCTCTGTGAGACATGGAACACGGCTTCTTGAGAATCTTTCTACTGGGAAGAAAGGGGCCTTCAACTTTGGCCTCAACGTTTGTATGAAATATAATTTGGTGATAACAAATAACATTGAAAAACATTATGGGTTGGGCTCATGTTCAAGCTAAAGAGGTTGTGGTGTTTGTCTGTTTGTTTTGCTTTCTTTTGGGGGGTATGGTGGCGGTAGTCACAGGGTGGGAGGGCAGGCCTAGAGGACTGGGAAGTCAGCATGAAATTCCAAATAATAAAAATACTATGTTGAAACAAACAAACAAACAAACAAACAACAACAACAACAAAATACTATGTTGGAAAAAAAAAAGAGGTAGCTCAGTTGGTAAAGAAGTCCTTGTGCAAGCACCGAGACTCAAGGTCAACTCTCATGACCCCCTTTAAAAGAAGGTGCCCAGAGGTCTATACTTGTAATCCCAGTGATAGGGTCTCAGAGACAGGCAACTCCCTGGAGTTGGTTGGCCACTGAATCAGTTACAGGCTATTAGGGGATGTTGTCCCCCCAAAGCCAGGCTTTGAATGATGCCTAAAGGACTACCCCTAAGGTTGTTGCCTCTGCATTCATGCACATAGATGCATGTATGCCTGCACACACATGAAAGAGACATACATAGATACACACACACACAAGAGAGAGAAAGAGAGAGAGAGAGAGAGGGAGAGAGGGAGGGAGAGAGAGAGGGAGAGAGAGACAGAGGGAGAGAGGGAGAAACTACCTAGTGAAAGAGTAGGCCAAAGGGAGGGAGGAAGTTGACCTTTGACTCCATTCCTCCAGTAGGGTTACTTGGTCCCTCCTTGTTTTCTATTTCTGCTTGCTGTTCACTTTTACTTTTGAGACAGAGTCTCATTCTGTAGCCAGGACTGGCCTGAAAATCACAGTGGCCCTTCTGCCATACTCTCTCTATATTGGCATCATGGCTGTGAGTCACCCCACTTCCGGCTTCCTTCCATGTCCCATAAAGCTTCATTCACCACAGCTTTTCCCATTCTGTCCTGGGCTGAGTCAAACATTCCCCATTCCCACATCACTCTATGTTGGTATCAAGCTAAACAGCGGCGGATCTCCCCTGTGGCTGGCTACACTGAGCACGCACCAAGAGTCTACGCCTGCCACAGTCACTTTGATTCCCCACTTGGCATGGAATTTCCAGGGAGAACTGCTTCTACTGAAAATTGTGTTGGGCTTTGTTTCTATCCTTCTGTTCTGGAAAGCACAGCACAGGCTTAAATTCAAGGAGTGCTGTGCCCAGCTTTGCTGGACTACTGAACCTTCATGGTCTATAAGCGAACATTCTGGTCTGCAGAGCCAACCACAGACAAGCCCCTTCCCGGCCTCAGAACAAAGAGCACCATGCCTCTCCCCAGAAATCACCAATATGAGCTCTGACTCTCCACAGTAAATGTTGGGAAGTCAGGTGATTTAGACAGTGCCTCGCCTCAGTGATTTGTCACTAGCTGAGAATAACTGTCATCATAAAGTAACAAAGGACACCTGTCAAATGAACAGAACAAGCAAATGAGACAGGAACTCAGAGTAGGAATGGCAGAAGCTAAATGGTAGGGAAGACAATACTTGAGAGAACACAGACTAGAATTATTGGAAAGAGGGAATATTCACAATTTGTTCCCGTGCTGGCTGGCAAAACTTATACCATATCAACATACCAAGCACCTTCAAAATCAGGACCATGTGTGGTGCATTGTAATGACAAGCTGGGACAGAGCTGCAGCAGGAAGGAACTGCAGGCTCTGTTATCTCAGGAACCTGAGACGCCGGGGCTCCTCTTCTCATTTTAAAGGGTTGCTATGATCCGAAACACAAGAACCAGAGGCTCTTATTATGGTCCTTGCTTGTCCACATTTGGGACAGTCAAACACATTGGTCCTTTAGTTGGTTTTGCTTGTTGTTGTTTGTTTGAGAGGAGGTCTTTTTTTACAGTCCAGGCTGGCCTTGAACTGCTGGCCTCTGGCCTTAAATGATGCTCATGTTTTAGCCCCTGGAGCAAGAACAGGGACTGTACTGCACTGCTACATTGGTTGTGAATACAGAAAACACATTTAAACTATGCTACATGGTAATTAGAGAATTCTCCATTTAAGAGTTACTTTTATTAGTAAGTGACTTACTAGCTTTTGATTATTAGTGATAAATAAGATTAGCAAGATAAGATAGAACTACAGATAGTCTGTAAATTGTTAATTAATGAAGAAAAACTTCTGAATCACAGATGCCGACATAGATCATTCCAAGTTTAAAGGAGTCATACTGAATTTATGGTCACTGGGCCACCGAGGTGGTGCAGATGGTAGAGGTGCTTGCCGCCAAGTCCAACAACCTGAGTTTGATCCCAGGAACCACATGATGGAAGAAGAAAACTGATGATGGAGAGAGAAAGAGCTCTTCCCTCTTGCAGGTGGCTTTGCGTGAACTCTATCTGGATGGTTATGGTGGGCTCCTTACTCTCCCAGGAGAAGCTATTGTGGTGGGATAGTTGAAGCTCAGAACAGACAGAAGGGCAACGTGGCACCACACACTAATAGCTTGGCCTTTACAGCCAGAGTGCCGGGTTCAAATACCAGCTCCACTGTTCCACTGTGCCAACCATGTTTAATCTCTTAAGCAACGTGTACACCAGCCATCTAACATGGTGCACAGGACTATTATGGACACCTACCTGCTTCAGGGGTTGTAGGGGTGCACTGACTTTGGGGGTGAAGCTACACCTGTTATAGAGGCTACTAGTCAGCTTTAAGGATGTCCAGAATGAAGCACGGATCTGGGAAAGGCTACAGAAATACTAAGAAACTACAGAGCTATCTAAATTACAGAAAGTAGCTGCTGAGAAGTCCCAGACCAGTAGTGGTGTGTGTGTATATATGTGTGTGTGTATGCAGATGTTTGTGGGGCTTTCTGTCAGGCTTTTATGTGAACTTTTATGTGAGGATTCAAACTCAATCCTCAGATCTGTGAGGAAAAGACTTTTATCCACCTAGCCCTCACCCCAGCCTGAAGGGTAGTGACTTATTAAAAATCAACTTAAGTCACTTCAAGCTAAGTAAATGGACCAAAAAAAAAATCCTTCCAAAATCTGTTCATTCGGAACCTTTTTTATTAACTCCAAAATGCTGTGGGCACTTTGGTTTATTGTTATTACTTTTGTTTTTCTTTTTCATGTCGGTTTTCTCAACTAGGCCAGGTATAAATCAAGAACTGAGTCCATATGGGGCAAATTTACTTTTAGATCCAGGATTTTTTTCTTTTCTTTTTCACACAGTGTCATTACAAAGGGGTCACCGAACCAATATTTATTCATGAGTCAAAGGTCAGGTGACTGAATAAATAAAAAGTCTTCTTGATGCTTGTAGACACGTCTGTAAGGGGAAGGTAACCTTTGAGTACTAAGAGCCCTGCAGTTTGCAGCCCTGGAGGAGAGCCAGGACGGAGCCGTCGGCACTGAGAGGGAGACAAGCAGAGCTGTCCCTCCTGCCTAGAGCCCAGCCTTCTTTTCCTGAACAGCAGTTGTGCTTATGAATCATCCTGGTTACGCAGCAGCTCTAATTACTCTTGCCAGAACAAAGGTATTTAAGGAGCCATTTGAAAGATTGTTCTGCTTTTTGCAGCTGATACACACTCAGCCAATTAAAGTGCGTATGTTATGCCTCGATCTGAGCCATAACCTGAGACACAGTCCTTGGTGCCGCCGAGGAAGAGCCCTGGGATACTGCTGGTCAAGAGACAGGAGCATAGGGAGGCTGGCAGAGTTTGCACACACTGTCAGCAGCTTTACTTTCTGTTAGTGTCACTTGTTATCTGGACCAACGTAAGAGTCAAACAAGATATGGTCCCTGCCTTTGTGTAGAAACATCTGCAAAAAACAGGTGGAGAGAATGAGATTTAGAGCTGGAATTAAAATGAGGTAATGAGAGCTGGCTCTGTGGTTAGCACTGGCTGCTCTTCCAGAAGACCCAGGTTCGATTCCTAGCATAAACAGGACAGCTCACTACTCTCTGTAACTCCAATTCCAGGGGATCAACACCTTCTTCTGCCCTCTATGGTCACCAGGCATGAATGTGGTATGCAGACATACAGGCATGCAAAAATAGCCATATGCATAAAAATTTAGTAATTTTAAATTATTTGGTTGGGGAATGTTTAGAACATACATACATAATTAAATATTATGACATCTACTTGTAAAATATCTCTCTTGAGATGATCAAAATATGTTATATGCACATGTGA
>CM053744.1:9012973-9038643 GCA_028658305.1 Pachyuromys duprasi | reverse complement strand
TGGACCAACAGTCTGGGAGCAAGCCCGGTAGCCAGGTCCTGGGGACTAGGGAACAAGCAGAGAATGCCCACAGCCCAGTAACAAGTGTCTTGTCATTAGCATCTCCAACATGAACCCTAAGACAACTTTCCTGGCCAGGACTGACACCTGCATCTGTAGTGGATGCTTTCACACATCACCTTCCACCATCAATCTTCTCACGGTCCTGTGAACACTGCCTCCAACCTGTACTCACATGGGGTTAAATGTCCCTAGCTACAGAGAACAGCACTCCTGTCTGCCCAGTTGTCCAGACCAGACATTTGGGTGTTATTGTTGGTGTCCCACCTTATACATGAGAAAGATTTCCAAGTACCGATGAGCCTGCATGTTTAATCAGCCCCCGGTCTAGCCTGTCTGAGGGTGGTTATATCAGATCCCTATCGGATCTAGCATATTAACCTAACAGTCTCTCAAATGGCCTCCCTACCTCCACTTTTACCTACTTCAATTCATTCCCCTATGTGGCCAGCCATTTTAAGTAAGCCCAGTCTGTCCAAGCTATCTGGTAGCTTAAAAGTCCTCTAGATAAAATCCAAAGGCCACAGCCAGAAGGGCAGGCAGCTTTCCCGACCTCACCTGTTTGACTAGCCAGCTTTCTTGCTGCTCTGAACAAGTCCTCTTCAGGGGGCTTTCTCCTGTCATCAGCGATGCCTGCAATGTCATGAAGATCCTTCTGCTTTGCACATATTGTACACATTCGCCAGCCAACACCTCTCACAGCTGCACAGGCCACAGTGCTTAGATTAACTGCTACAACAGCAACAAATCACACTTTGCCTTTACCGTGCTGGGCTCCATTCACAATGATTTTATATGTGCCATCATTTAATGCTCACATGTATCCTTTAAGGTAGGTGTGGTCCATGTTTCCCTTTTACAGAATAAGGAAGTTGAGGGCACTGAGAAAGCACGGGCAGAATTCTACCTGATCTGGAAAGCTTGCATGATTCTCAAAGCAGGGAACCTCTTCCCATGGCCACTAATGTGCCACACTGATGATAGAATGCGCAAAGATTTGCCTTCTAAAATTTCTGTGCTATAGACTAGGTCCTTAACAAAAAAGACCTGCCTGCTATGGAGTAGTCTCATATAGGATGCTTAATAAATAATGACAATTCTCTATTTCATGGAGTGTTTGCCTGAAGTCTCAGCTCTTCCCATTACTAACCATGTGCCCTTGAGCTGTAAAAGGAACTTTTATTTGCCTGTATCAATTATTGTCTCAGAGGCTTACTGCCTCCTTCTGCTGACCTAGTCCTAGTCCTGGAAGCTTCCAGCCTCCATACAATCTAACCTAGGTCTTGAAGGTTTTCAGTTTCTGAGACATACTGCTTCAATAAGCTCACCCTTTCTTGTTCTTACTAAGCTCCAAGCTGGCTCGTTCAATTCAGCTGTTCTGGATCAAACTCCTCTCCCAGCTGACTGATTCAATCTGGCTTTTCTCTCGGCCTTGGAATTTCTCTGTTTGGCCTCAAACTAACTCCAGCAATCTGTTCTAATCTCTAGGCTTTCTCATTCTCATTAGTCATTCAGTCTTCACCTGAGTTTTCTCTCTGCAACCTGTCTCTCTATTACTGTCTTGGTAAAACTGCCTCTTCTCTCATTGCCCCTTAAATAGCTTCCTTTTCCTCTTTCTTCTTAAGAGTTTGGTGTTCTAAGTTTTCTCCATGCATGGTACTTGGTTGGAGTATGAGTCTCAGGAAAGACGCCTGTCCTCAGATTTTATGGTTCTGTTGCTCTCCTTGTGGAGCTCCTGTCCTCTCCCTATCTTGCTATTCCCACTTCTTTCATAAGATTCCCTGCACTCTGCCCAACAGTTGGCCATAAGTCTCAGCATCTGCTTTGATAGTCTACAGGGCAGAGCCTTTCAGAGCTCTGTGGCAGCCTCTGTGGCAGGCTCTTAACTTGTTTCCTGTTTTCTTCTTCTTCTGATGTCCATCTACTTTGCCTTTCGGGATGGGGAATGAGCATTTTAGCCAGAGTCCTCCCTCTTGATTAGTTTCTTTAGGTGTACAGATTTTAGTAGGTTTATCCTATATTATATGTCTATACAAGTGAGTATATACCGTGTGTGTCTTTCTGCTTCTGGGATAGCTCACTCAGGATGATCTTTTCCAGTTCCCACCATTTACCTGAAAATTTCATGATTTCCCTGTTTTTTATTGCTGAGTAATATTCCATTGTGTAGATGTACCACAATTTCTGTATCCATTCTTCAGTTGAGGGGCATCTGGGTTGGTTCCAGCTTCTGGCTATTACAAATAAAGCTGCTACAAACATGGTTGGGCAAATGTCCTTATTGTGTACTTGAGCCTCTTTTGGATATATGCTTAGGAGTGGTATAGCTGGATCTTGAGGAAGCGCTATTCCTAGTTGTCTGAGAAAGCACCAGATTGATTTCCAGAGTGGTTGTACAAGTTTACATTCCCACCAGCAGTGGAGGAGGGTTCCCCTTTCTCCACAACCTCTCCAGCATGTTGTAGCCCATGGCAGTTCAGTGTCCAAGTGGGTTCCATAGTAATGGGAACAGGGACTGCCTCTGACATGAACTGATTGGCCTGCTCTTTTATCACCTCCCCCTGGTGGGGGAGCGGCCTTACCAGGCCACAGAGGAAGACAATGCAGCCAGTCCTGATGAGACCTGATAGACTAGGATCAGAAAGAAGGAGAGGAAGACCTCCCCTATCAGTGGACTTGTGGAGGGGCATGGGTGGAGAAGGGGGAGGGAAGGTGGGATTCGGAAGGGAGGACGGTGGGGTTTATGGGGGATACAAAGTGAATAAATTATAATTAATAAAAATTAAAATAAAAAATATTTAAAAATAAAATAAAACAATAAACTATAAAAGAAAGAAAAAAATAGTTTGGCGTACCTTATTTTGTCAAATCTTTCTCTGTTTTGTCATTGTTTCTCCCACTCAGTTAGATATCACTTTCAAACATGGGTGCTTCCTTCTACAAACTAACTTTACCTTCATTGTTTGGGATTAAAGGCATGTACCACCACACCTGAATCTAAGCTTTTCTTTACCTGAAACTTGCTCTATACCAGGCCAGCCTAGAACACAGAGATCTACTTGCCTCTGTCTCCTGGATTAAAAGCATGTCATGTCTGTATTCCAGCCAGATCACACAGACCTAGAAGGTCTTTGGATGTGATCTCTTGCCAGAACAGCCATGTTTTGAATTAAAATTCCTCTACATGTGACCGTCAGCAAACTAGTTAAGTTCTCTTCCTAGAGTGGAGACAATCCATACTTCAGAGAAGAACTAACCTAGTAAACATCTGTAGAGTGCTTCAAGAATCCCTGGCACCAAGTGAGGATGGACTGAGTGTTTGTTTTGCTGTTAGAAGTGTTTGACAATGATGAAGCATCTACAGGCACTTGTGGGATGGAATGTATGTTGTCGGCAGGGTTTCACAGGAAAGAGGAACGACAGATAATCTGACAGTCTTGCTGGGCCTAGAACCAAATGGCACTGCCCAAAGACTTGTAGTTCATCATGTACCTCCATTAAGGATTCCTATCAACTAAAATCTCATAGAGATGACCTGTACCTGTCATTCTGAGGATGTACACCATTCCTACACGGAAGGACCAGCTCAAAGAATGTCAGAGGGAAAGCTGGGCAGTGGTGGGGCACGCCTTTTGATCCCATCGCTCCAGAGGCAGAGGCAAAGGCAGGCAGATCTCTGTGAGTTTGAGGCCAGCCTGGTCTACAAAGCAAGTTCCAGAACAACCAAGACTACACAGAGAAAGCCTGTCTCAAAAAACCGAGAGATGGGGGTGTGGGGTGGAGAGAATGAACTAAAAAGAGATGATACTTAGATCTGTGAGAATGTTCAGGATGGAAGAAGTTTCATTTTACAAGATTTTTTTTCTGATCCGTTTACTACTGGCAGGGGAAAAAGTTGCACCCTTAGACAGGGGGCAGGGGGCTAGTTGTGTGTACTCTTCAAAGCAAAGCAGATGTCTCATTAAAATAACAATGTGGTTGAAGACAAAAACATAACCAAAGGAGCTGACAGTATGCCAAGAGTTTGTGCAGTAATTAAACATTGAATCCCTTGTTGGGGACACCATTTCTTGTGCAAAGATTATTAGAATGGAGGCCTTGTTTCCAGAAAACACTGGCTAGTTTTCACCTAGAATTTTAGTCAGAGATGACCCTCTGCTATGCCATTCAAAAGCTTCATCCTCATATTTGTGACGTATGTAAGTTATCACTGGAGTTTTTATCCGAATGGTGCCCAGGCCCTCAGTTCTGAGCAGCTGCCCTGCCTTTGGCAATGCTTGGCCTGGCAAATGACATGTTTATTTGGTTCCACATTTTTCTTTTCTATAGCATAAGCTTTAACTGACTTTCTGAAGCCTCTTTCCCCATTTTTTTTTTGTGAACTGTATTTTAAATGCTACTGAAAATATAAGCATAATCATGAAAATATTTATCTAAGACCTCTGCAACGATAACCCATAATTTTTTATGACACATAGTGTTTGGTTTGCTCATTAAGTTAATCAAAACATTTTAAAGCAACAATAGCTCGTTACAACAAAAATTATCAGCGATAATGTCAACACTTATGAGATGGAAGCAAGAAGATAGTGAGCTCAGCCTCGCTGCCTAAAAAGAAAAGAAAGAAGGAGAAACAAGAAGAGAAGAAGGGAAAAAGAAAAGAAAAGAAATTCTGACAACAAAAGAGCTCCATCTGGAGTATTTTTATATTTTACTAAAGGGATATTTTTCCTTTGGAGAAATAAAAAAAAAATAGATGAGGCCCCCTGTGGGAGTCTAGAAAATTCTACGGGCTCCTCTGCCAGCCTAGAAGTGTCCTGCTCTAGTTTCAACTCACTTCATGTATTCGGCTTCCTGTTCTGAGACTGAAGAGGCAGACACAAATTAAAGCTCTTCACTGTACAGTAGAGTTACAACAGTTATAACTACTGTTAGGCACGCACTCCTGTTAGTCTCTCTTTCTAAATTATCAGGAGATTGGGGGCAGACCTCTAACTCCAGGCTAGATGAAGTGAGCTAGTTAAAGGGAATATATAAATAGAAGAAAGAGAGGCATTTTGATGCAGGCATACGGGAGCTGTGTTTGCGAAACGTAGACAGAAGCAGGGAGGATGAAATAAGCATCAGGGCAGAAGCTCAGATGAGACCCAGACAGGAAGAACTTCCCGGCATGTCCAGGGCTTTCCAGCCTCACCCCAGGCTGCCCCTAGCACGGCATCTCTACACCCTGGCACGCTGTGGGACCGCTCCTCTCTCTTTTCACTCAAGTGAGTGTGAGGGCCATGCCTGTTTCTGCAATCAGAAGAATAGGTAATGTGTAACTGGAATGTTACATTTAAATAAAGGTTCCAAAGCTGAAATAGCATTCCTTTAAGATCCATCAGGTGCTATAATTTCAGAATCTCGAGCACAGAACTTCATTCACTGACCAAAGCCCAAACGTCCCCAGAAAGTGAGAAAACCCCCACAGTATACAGTTATGTGCATGGCTTTACTGATTCAAACGAGCTCGCAGACACCATGTTTCAGGAGCTTCTTTCACACCTAATAAATCAGAGCTTTGAAGGGATGCTTTAAGAGGAAAACACTTAGTACATTAGTTTTCACTCCGATAAAATGAGTGCTATTAGAGCAAATGATAAACCTCCCCAGTTAGCCTACTCATCACACTTTCAAATTGTCCTCTTAAAAGAAATTATCAGTCAAAATACTTAGGAGCAAGCAAATTTTTTTCTCTATGTAGGTAGATGAGGGTAGGACTGGGAATTCTTTTTAGGAAGAGAAGAGCGTAGTAATTAGTCCTGTGTTTAGATTCGAGGCTTAATATCGCATTTGGCACAGATTTCAAAGTCTTCCAGGGGTGCTGCTTTGTTCCACAAGGAGGTTTTTCTTGTTTGAGCCTTCTTGCATAAGGCTCTTGGAGGAGAGAATGAAAAATAAAGTTTCCTTACATGTTGAGACACAGCAGAATCGGTGCAGAGAGCAAAGTCCACCCAATAAGCACCACTCCATCTCCTACAGTTTCCCCTTAGGCAAACAGATCCATTCCTTAAGATGGATGGGCAGCTTAAACGATGGTGTCGAAGAGCTGCAGAGACAGGACTTCCAGTGACTTGGTCTTCACTGAGGGTCAGCGGTGTCTGCATGGGTGGCAGGGCTGAGCCCCAAGTCTAGAGCTGCAGAAGCTCTGGTCTGTGGTGAACTCTCTGTCCTCCTGTTAAACCTGCCCCTGCCCCAACAGCCACTCCTGCTCATTTCAGTCGGGGTAAGAATCTCTAGGTAGGGGCAGGACTGTCCTTAGACACAGGGCTAGCAAGTAGAGGCTTTTCTCTAGGACCTCCTCCCAAAAGATTTCAATTTCAAGTGTGATGTCCTATCTTCCCTGGTGTTAGCACACAGTAATGAGTTGGGTTTTATGAGTCAATGAAGCATGAGGAAGGAACCTGCCAACAAAACCTTTTCTAGGGTGGAGATGCAAGGAGCTTGTTTTATCCTTATTTAAACTTCACAGTTGTAGTCTTTTGCTAAGGGCAAGAGTTGTACAAGCCTAAAGACGTTGGCAGGGATTCACTGGTTGGTGTGAATGCTGACAATCCAGCAGCGCCTTCTGAAGAGACTTGAACAGTTCACAAGGTCACCCCAGACAGAAGGGAAGTTGCCCAATGTTCCAATTTCTGGCAAATCAAGTCAGTGCAGCTTTAGCGTTATTTCTGGAACTTTCCCAACTGGCTCTTTTCTGAAGCTTTTGCATTTGCTGATGTCAGCTCTGCCTAGATATTGCTTTCCCAGGTAACCAGTGTGCCCAGGCTTTGCGGGGTTGGGCTTCTACTTAAGAAGAGAAGCCTTCCTGGACCCTTTCCTCACCAGCACCACCACCCAGCTATCCCGTTCTCTGTTTTATTTTTCTTCGTATCGTGTGAAGTTGTGTTCTGCTGTGTTTGTTTATGGCTCACCCATGCTGGAATCGAAGCTCATGAAAGCAGAGACTTGTCCTTGGTTCTAAATAGGACAGGAATAGCCACTCTTAGCAAATATCACTTGAAAGAATAAGTGGGAATGGCCATTGACTCTCAGTTCCTTGCATAGTCTGTGCACTTTCAAATGTCTTGTACCAAAGCAGAAGTGTCTTATGTAAAGAACTATGAGGTATAACAACCTGGTTGATGGAGAGCAGGTTACTGCATTGTTTGTGGGACTGCATTCTGCCCACACACACTGGAGAGTGATTTAGAAACATCTAAAATGATTTTAGAGCAAGCATTTTCTCAAACAACAAATTTTCAAATTACATAGCCTATAAAAACTAGCTTGAAGACATACAGCATGATGTGAGCATTGTTTTCATGATGAAATATTAAAAAAAGCTCATGCGATATCAGTGATTCATTGTAAAACAAAAATGCAATCTTAGAATCATTGACGATATTACACATACACACACACACACGTACATACATACGGGTGTAAGCAGGAGACCTTGTCATTATACTGTCAAGTTAAAAAAGAGCAAGATGGGAAACAACCTTTCATGCCCAAATGATTCTTCCATGTGAGGGCATCACATACATACAGTCACACAAGATGACTCTCTCGTTTTCAGGGAAAGAGTTCATAAGATGCTGTACCAAGTTTCTGAAAGAGTTTCTAAGGTCCGAGGGGAAGGGTGCTGAAAAGGACTTTGACTTTCCAAGGTACAGACTTTTTAATATGTCATATATTTTAGCAATGAGAAAATTGTGATCTTAAAAACAAGACTTCTGAAGATGTGAAAGTTGATTTAAATCCCGGACCCAAAGCAATTAACATTTATGAAATTAAGTTCTGAGATAATATATTTGCATGAACTAATTCTGTCACTTCTGTAGTCTTTATCTGCAAATTCCTAAGAACTTGCCCCATCTATGGCCCAGGTTGCTGAGTGGCTTAAGCAAACTGATGGGAAACCTTTTGAGTTTGCTAAATGACAAGTGGCCATTGTGTATGTTGCTTCAACTTCTCACTGGCGTTATCTCCCATTTACTCCCAAGAACACATTCTCCATGTGATGACTTTCACAGATGAGGACAATGTTGTGGAAACTTAAATTCCTTCTTGGGAAGCAGGGCCTCACTACCCTGATCCCATTCCCCACACTCCTGCAGTCTGGATGCGAACGGTCTGCCTTGGGCTCCCACTCTTGAACTCGTGGTCCCCAGCTGGAGGCGCCATTTTGGGAGGTTGTGGACGCTCAGAGGATGAAGTCTTTGCAGAGGAAGTAGGTCAGGTGGGAGCAGAACCTGAGGTTTGATAGCCTGGCCCCACTTCTCATTCAGTTCTCTGTTACCTGAATGCAGAAACACGGTGGGTGATGGTGGGCTTGGGTTCCTGCTCTAGGCCATCCACACCATACTGGCCTGTATCCCTTCAAACTTTAAAGCAAAACACACCCTTCCTCTGTTGCGTTGCTTCTTGTCAGCTATGCGGTCACAACAACGTGGCAAAAACCCTCTCCACAATCATGAAGACTGATAAAACACACTTTATTAGAGGGAAGGTGATATTCCAGAAAAATACAGGGGCATTGAGTTCACTAGCCTATAAAAAGGATCCTGGAACCACTGGGGAGTGTCCGAACGCGTGCTCGTTACCACAATGCCACTGTCGCATACACAGGATGTATATAAATACAGACACAGGAGAACACGCTCAGCCATTTCACATGCCACAACTCCTACTAAGGCTTCACACCAGGGAGCACATTGCTAGAAGTGCATCAGTGGGATGCAGTCCATGAGGGTGATGGGGGAGGGTGAATATGATTAAAAGACAGTGTGTATGTGTGTGCATGTGCGTGTGCATGTGCGTGTGTGTGTGAAAATGTCATGATGGAGCTTTATTGTGTTATTATATATCACTAAAAATGCTAATAAAACAAAAGTTCAAGATTTATAAAATTGGCAAGAAGACTCCCCGAAGCGTCTTAAAAATTAACGGAGGTGTTTTAAAGACGCCCCTGCTCCATAAGGGGATAGTAGAAAGCCCTGGTATCACCCCGTCCTAGTGAAGGCCAGAAATGCCTGGCCTCATTTGCATTTACTCAACCAGTCCAGTCCTCTCCAAGGGTCGTAGCACATACACACAACGGCAGAACCTGATGCTCTTTCTTTCTTTCTTTCTAAATGCTGCTGTGGTAGCTTCCTGGTCCAATTCCAACATCCTGGTGTGGTGACATGTCATTTAAAGCTAGTAAATCCTGCCACTGGGTTAATTTTAGAAGGCCTTTCATGCCTCTCCTTTACAGCCTATCTCTGCTTTCCTCTATGACTTTCCAGTCTCAGGCTGCCTCCCTCCACACCTCCGAGCACAGTAATACAGGAAGCACAGCCTGCAGGTCACTGGCTGAGGTCAGGGAAGAGTCCCCGGGTACTAATAGCTTCAGTAATAGCGCTTTCTCCTTCAGACCACATCATTAAATTGCCTTCATCACCCACAAAGGGGTTGTTTGCGCTGGTATGGATGAGATTGGATGCAAATTCACGCTGGCTAACTTCAACCTAACAAAACCGTTTATTCCTAACAGCTAAAGGAACAAGACAATGACAAAACATTGTAAAATTTTTTAATGATATTCAGGCAAAAGAAATGTATTTTTTAAGGTGGAAGCCACAAGGTCAAAATGGCATCACTTCAGCCAGCTATTTAGAAAATTGTGTGTGGGGTGCCTTGTCGTTACTCTCCTAGAGATTAGGGGGTCTCCTGGGGTTTTACAAGAATGGATATCTTGTTCTCCAAGGAGGCAGGGGACCCTATTCTTATAGGATTTCCTCTGTTTCTAAATCACTGTTTTGTTGTTTTGTTTTCCCACTACCAAACTGAATTCTTCTGCCACTCCCCTCAGTCACCTCTGTCACTACCTCCTGGGGCACCTGGCACTTTAGTGTCTTTTAAACCTATTTTTTCTTTCACCTGCTTGCCACCAGCACAACACCTCTTGCTTGTGAAATTACCCTGCTGGAATAAGAGCATTCGGAGTGCCTCAGTCCAGAATCCGTATCAGGGCGTAGCCAGCAGACCCCAGAACTAGAAATGTGTGTGTGTGTGTGTGTGCGCGTGTGTGAGCGAGCAAGAGAGAGATCAGGATAGACCTGATGACACAGGTCATCAGGACAGACCTGATGAGTGCCACTAACCAGGGTTTCCACAGCATCTTTACTATTGCTCTAAGTCTCCTGGGGCTGGGGCTTCCCTGACCCCTGACTGTCTTTCTGGGACTCTCTGGCTCAACAGAGGAAGTAGCCACTCTTCTTGACCCCGACCGCTGAACTCTGAGTGCACCTAAGCCATGGCTGTTAGGAAGCAGCATTGTTGACCCTCCTTTGGGGTCCCTAAGCACATTCCAGGGCCCAGTCTGCTGCTGTGCCATCTCTGGGCCACAGTTCATGCTGTGCTTTCTTCAGACTCCCCATACACTGCTCTGAACAGCAGTTTAAGCCTTGAGAAGTTTGCCCAGCCAGCCAGCCCTTCCACTTCATTGGATCCCACATATCCTTCTCCCAAGCCTACCCTCTCCAGAGCTCAAACAGCCACATCAGAGGGGGCAAATGTTGTCTAGCTGGGTGTACGCAACCTGATTTTGTTCGTCTTCCTTCGCTTGGGTGAGAGCAGGCCTATTATCTCCCAGCCTTTCCTGTCTTCCACGTTGGATACCCCAGCTGTCTAGGAAGCCAGTTTCCCCCTCCATCTCCAGCTGTCCATGAAGCCACCACCCTGAGAAAATGGCCAGGCAGCTCTCCAGGGAACTCCATCGAGCCCAGAGATGCTGGTGACTTTACCCGCTACGAGAAATAAATGCATGTTCTGATCTTAGCAACCTTACTTCATGAAAGGGTGTCACAGCCCACTATCCCAAACTGATGTATTCGGGATCTCGAGAATGCTCAGCCCGTCCTCAAGAGCAATGTAAGAATGCAGTCTCTCTTACACAATGCTCAAATGGTAGCCTGTTCCCCTCTCAGTGTTATGGAGTTCTTTCTCTTATGCCCTAGTCCCTTAAGTTTCTGATTCTTCCTCCATGCTTAGGCATTTGTAGGTTGCACAGAGCAGTGTCTTAGTGAGGTCCTCAGCTTAGCATCCCTTCCTTCTCTGTCAGCTCCTCCATTTTCCTCTGAGGCAAGCCTCAGTAGCTCTCTCATCCAGCAGTGAGCCCTTCCTGGTCTGTCTCCCATGCCCGAGTTTGCAGTAACCCCACAAAACTTCAATTTAAGAACTTAGGGTGATCCTTGCTGTGCCCCTAAAGCTCGCTGCTGTCATGACAGAGTCTAGAACCCAGTGGTTGGTTTCTGGCGCTGACCTGGGGACCACACTGAGAAGGACTTCCTCACTCAGGAGCCTCTATGAAATTCTCTTGTTATATAAAGGTCAGCAAAGAAGAATAAAAAGAAAAGCCTCAAGGCTGCCCAAACCCAAGCGTTCTCTTAAAGCACAGAGATAACTTCTTTCCATGCAAGCATGAGGACCTGACTTCAATCCCCAGCACCCACATAAGAAGCCAGCTGCAGTGGCATTCAAGTGGTGGGCAGACAGACGGATTGCTGGGCCTTCTTGGACAGCTTCACCTCATCAGTGAATTCCTGGGAAAAGCTAGAGTCTCAAAACACAAAAACAAAATCCCCACCAACGTGGATGGCTCCGAGGGATGACACCTGATGTTGGCTGCTGCCCTTTAGACACATGTACACAATGCACACAAGCGCAACCACATAAACATGAACACACACACACATGCACTAAGGAAAAAAGGAAGGGGGGAGGGAGGGAGGAAGAAGAAAGCAGAGAGAAAGGAAAGAAAAAAGGAGGGAGGGAAGGAGGGCAGCAGGAAGGGAGGCAGGGTGGGAAGAAAGAAGAAGGAAGGAAGGAGGGATGGAAGAAGGAAGAAAGGAGGGATGGAAGAAGGAAGAAAGGAGGGATGGAAGAAGGAAGAAAGGAGGGATGGAAGAAGAAGGAAGAAGAGAGGGAGGGGAGAGGGAGAAAGAAAAGGAAAGAAAGAGGGGGAAGGAGGGAGGAAGAAGGAAGGAAAGAAGAGAGGGAAAGAAGAATGGAGGAGAGAGGGAAAAAGGAAGGAAGAAAGGAGGGAGGGAGAAATGAAAGAAAGAAGGAAAGAGGGAGGGAGGGAGGAAGGGATGAAAGGAAGGAAGAAAGAAGAAGGGAAGGAGGAAGGAAGAGAGGAAGGCAGATGGACAGATACTGTTTGCATGTCTGTCATCACAGGGAGCATCTAAACAGTCACATCACTCCCAGGAGTACAGCCTATTTACTCTCGGACAAACAAACCCAGCGCAGTGACTCTGAAGTTCCGAGCACTGTAAAAAGCCCTACGAGAAAGAAGCTTGAGGCATTTCCTGTGGAGGAAGACACTGGCTCTCCGGGGTGGAGGTGGGGGGCTGCTCAATCTGTGCACAAAGTTCTGAACTTTGGTCCGAGGCTCATCTGTGGGCTTCTTGAAGGTGAGCTCAGTCATGAAGGGAGCTGTTCCGGACATAACGTTTATTTCATTAGCTTTGTCTTGGACCTTAATAAGCCGGCTGAGAACAGAACAGGAATGATCTGTCCTTGACTCCTTGGTGAGTCCAGTGTGGAAATGCCAGGAATGTAGAAAAGCTGAGGGAGCCCCCGGACTCCCCAGCTGCCATGATAACAGCCAGGAGCTCTCAGCCACACAGGGCCACTGTTCTTTTGTCAACGTCCCAGCTTGATGATAAGAAAAAGATACCAGCGAGAGAGAAGCAAAGACTTCAAAATCAAGGAGATTAAACACTAGCTAACACACGCAGCAAGTCCTCATCCTGGTGGGATCATTTAATGAGCTCTAAGTCCCCTGGCTCCTGGTGGGGTTAGCCCTGTCTCTCTAAGGTTGAGAGATCAATCTCATCAGCCAGGCCATTGTGGACTGGTCACAGGGGGCTGGTGCTTTCTATAAGGGTCCACATTTGCTTTAAAACTCTGTTGAAACTTGCTTAATATTGTCATTATTTTTATCTTGTCTTTTGGTTTTGCTTGTTTGGTGCTTTGAGACAGGGTTTCTTTGTGTAGCCTTGGCTGTCCTGGACTCTCTCTGTAGACCAGGCTGGTCTCCAACTCAGAGCAATCTGCCTACCTCTGCCTCCCTGAGTTCCAAGATTAAAGGCGTGTGCCACCACTGAGGAACTCTTGACTTGTTCTTAAGGGGACAAGGCAGCATGAACGAGAACTGAGAAAACAGGGAAAGAAAAGAAATGGCTTCGTGCTTTTTAGAACCTTCACTGTGCTTTCCCCATGCCATGTAAGTGAGAGCTGTCCACACTACATAGCAGGCTCTGATATGATCCCACTCCACATGACAAGCTGTCTTGAGGAGGGAACAGCACAAGCCAGCATGAAGACGCCTAGAGAGCCTTCAACCCCCAGGCCCAAATCTACCTACGAAATCTCCACTCGTGTTTTATGGCCAGTGAGAAAGGTCAAACCCTCTTCTAGATGAAGTCCTTCCAGAAGACAGAGATGAATCTTGACCGAGAAGCAAGCACTTCCCACAAGAGGCTCGATAGCATTGGTGGGAACCGGAAAGGGAGCAATTATGTCAGTGCACAGTATGACAGGGCTCTAGTGAGACAAGCCAGACCCCACAGCACTGGGACTGAAGCTGAGGAAGACGCTTGTGCAGAAGATCACAGGGAGGGAGCACTGGCTAGTCAGGCACACCCCAGGCGGTGCAGGCCAACACTGGGTGTATGCACTCTGAGGGGCACAGGTCTGGGGCAAAGGGGATGAAGTTCGAACGGATGCTTTTTTGCCTTTTGGCTTGTGACCTGGGCAGGTTTCCACCTTCCTCAGACTCTGTCTTCATACTCAAAGAGGAGGCAGCAATGCTTTCCCTGCAGCCCTGTACAATGCAGTACTCATTTAAATAAAATTCTGGTTGGTTTGTTTGTTTGTTTTTCTGCACAGAGCTGGTATTAGAAATGAAACAATCGGGGCTGAGAAAGAGGCTCTGTGGTAAAGTGTTGCTGTCTTTGGTGTGAGGACCTGAGTTCAGATTCCCAGAAATGATGTAAAGCCATACACAGTGGCACACATCTAACAGCCCAGAGCTGCTCCAGTGAGATGGGAGGCAGAGACAGGGGGATTTGCATGTCACATGGCACATGCTCTGTCACATTAGCCATGGGGGATGCCCTCTGTATACCATCATACCCATCTCAGACCCAGCTTGCACCGTCATACCTGCCTGGCCTCTGCTGCACACAGGACAATAATACAGCATCTGAGGATGCAAGACCTTCTGTGCTCTGGCTGCAAGGTGCCCTACAGACATGCACTATTGCTTAGAACTTTATCCCAGAAACAGTGTGCACTACTCCCTTCCTACACAGGCCCAGGCGTGGCTGCCTGGCCATATGCAGGCCCGCATCCTGCCACTGAGATCTGGCTCATATCCTACCTCCCAGGGATGCCTTCAGCGACAGTCCAAACCCACAGCACTCTTCTGCTTCATCCTTCGGCTAATCACATTTTCTAGGTAGGCGTTTCATTTCCTCAGCTAAACCCATCATTCGGGCTCCTGTGAGTCATGTATGGGGCAACCACACAGAACAGCACTGACTTACCGTGATCTCGCATATGACACACTGTTGACTCATAAACTTTAGTCATCCCCTGAAAACCATAAAACACTAGAGCCAAGGCACATGCAAAGTGTCTTTGGGGCAGGGACCAGGTCTTAGGAGGCAGTAACAATTAGGAAAAGAACATACAAAAAGCAGAAATCCCTTCTTGTTGAGAAAGCACAAAGAGTAAACACTACAGGTATATGGTAAGCCCTGTGCATCGCTGTCACTTAGCACCCAAGACAGGTAACTTGCTTCAGCGGATGAGACTGGGACCTGCTGTAGCAAGAAGGCACGGGGAAGCCCAGAGCTCTGGCCACAGCACCAGCAATGATTTACAAGGTGACTTTAGTCAGCACTTTCAAAAGCTGGTGATTCCTTAGGCTCGGGATCTTTGTGACATACCTCAGAGGTCACAGGAGCAGTATGGTAGTCAAGGAAAGCAAGAAGGGCTTCATTTGGGGTGTCTCCAGTTACTACTTCTTGGTTCTCCTGCTCTTTATTTCAAATATCTCGTTGTTGCCTCCGTCTGTGACAGGCTCTGATTCTGGAAAACACCCCTTTTCCATGACTCCCACCCAGCAAGCTTACCTTAGTTTTGTTCTGAATACAGTACCCCCTTGTTGAAATCTCCAAAAGCTACGGTGCTAAAGTGAACTTGATAAACTTCTACCACAGGCCAGCACACATTCATTATAATACTCTAGCTGTTAAATTAGCCTGGGTGGGCACGTAAGTGGTGGGTACTCACCATATTGGCAGAAAGCACTCCCCCAGAGAGGTCATGACAGGGTTCTGCACCTCTGAGCTTCTGGGAGGCTCAGTGCAGGCCCTTTCCCCAGAACCCTCCTCAGGAATTCAAATGTAAAAAGTGTTCCCCATCCTTTGCACCTAGGAAACATACAGTGATCATTCAATCCAGCCAAAGCCTCCTCTAGTTTCTAAAAAGAAGATAAGCCGGACAAAAACCCAAAGAAGGGTTGCATTTAACACAACAGTACAATTGGGGTTCTGTGGGACGAAACAGAAAGGGGTGATGGAGCCCCGATGGGCCTGCAAGGAAGGGTGCTGATTTGAAAAACTGAGTGTTGAGCTGACTGCAAAGAGCGGCACTGGAACATCTGGAAACAAGGCAGGATCGGAGATGACAAAAGGTTACTGTGTGGGGAAGCAAAAGAAGACAGATTCCTGACAAGGCTGTGAAGGAGAAGGTGCCAAGGAGAGGTGGGATGCAGAGAGCCGCCAACAGAGATGGTGGCCTTCTCAGGCCCCGCGCAATCCCAGAGGAAGGAGAGAAGAGGATAATTGCTCATTGTCGGGCCTCTGGGGCATTTCCAGGGAGGGTCAACAGAGGGGCAAGGATCTCCTGAGGGGTAAGACCTGTCCTAAATGCCATCAGCACCATCCCGTGAATTGAATCAAAAGAGGAAAAAGAGAAAGTGCCAGCCTCCCTTTCTCTCCTCCTGACCCTCTGAGATATGAGTGAGCACGCTCACACCCCTGCCACCACAAAGCTGCTGCTGTCCCAGCCCGGGACTGCTGCCAGCACATCCTTCCTGCCATGAGGGATAGTCTCCTCTTGAGAGCCACGATAGAGCCTTCCTTCCTTGATTACCTTTCATCAGGTCACACTAATAAGAAAACGGAGACAAGTTCAGCTGCTAAGGGGCTAGTGGATCTTTGCACTCCTTCGTGCCCAGCAGGCCTGAGAACAAACACCTCCCCCAGCCCACAGGGCCCCATTGCCCACCAGGAAACATACGGGTCAGCTGTTACTCAGTGACTTCAAGACAAAGTACAAATACCCCTAAACTGTGATGGTTCCACTCTGAATAGATTTAGTCATGTGCCATCTGATATGATCCCCTGCTCGCTGATAAGAGAGGAAAGACCCTGGACCATAGCAAGGTGTTCACTCCACAAGGGAACACCGTAGCATGTTTTTCTTCCTCTTCGGGTATTTGATTACAGAGGCACATGGCTAGCAAACACCGAAAGCAGGTCCCTGAGCTGCACAACATCAGCAATATACAAGACCTCAAAAGCTGGAAACAAATAATCTAAGAATTCGAGAAACCTTGGTTAGCTTCTTTAGCCTTTTTCTTTTAAAGTGTGTGTGTGTTTGTGTGTGTGCATTTATCATTGCACTCACACGCTTGCTTGTCTGCCTTTCCCCTTCTTCTTCCCTCCCTTGCTCACTTTCTTCCTTTATATTTTTCCCACCTCTCTTCCTTCTCTTCTTTATATCCATTGGAGAAAAGACTGATGAACAATGACCAATGAACATGAGCAATGTTAAAGGCTTGGGTTCTGATCACAGTTCTTTTCAGACCCAGTAAATCTCCCAATTCCAGCAAAGGTGGTGGCAGCCCTTGAAAATAGGTACTGTATGAGAGTGTCTATATGATGAGAACAGTGGGTTATGGGGAGCATCTTGTGCAGACAAGGTACTAGCTGTGTATTACAGGGCTCTCATTAGGTTGACTGTTCACTAGGATGTGATATACAGTGTTTTATTCACAAATGCTACAAAAGTGAAATGAACTATTAATGTGAATGTCATCTATTAGCCATAGGAGTCATTGACAGAATTTGGTCTAGGGTCACACAACTGGAAAGTCACAAAGCCAGGATTAAGTCTGATTCATGGGCAGGCTCCTCCAGGCCTTTCCTCTTGTCTGCTTTGATAAGCATGTGGTTTGAGAGCTCTGGATCTATTAGCTTCCAGGAGAGGGTCAGAGCCATTAGTAACTCGCTTCCAGTTTGCTTGTCTGTTGGAGCACCTACGTTGATATGAAGGGTAAGTGAAGTAACTATGTAAGTGCTTACAGCACACTGACATTGTGGAAGGAAGCACCCAAGCACTGCCCCTTTCCCTCCTTCCCAGGGTGGAGCTCTGCCCGACTAGACTATGGTTTGACTTCAGCTCCTTCCTCGTGTTGGAAAATGGGGTAACCACTTGTTGTGAATTGATCATGAAATGGCTTCCATGGGTGCCATGTTTAAACACTTGAGCTTCAGCAGGTGGCACTAACTCAGGAGGTCTGTAACCCTTGGGAAGTGGACCCTTGCTGCAGGAAGTGGCTGTCTGAGGGGCCGGACCTCGAGGCGTACAGCCTGGCCCTGCCTCCTATCTTCTACGTCCTCCCTCTAGAGAGCAAGACGCCTGCCTCTTCTGCCATCACCTTCTGCCATCACAGCTTCAGGTCACTCCTGACACCATGGTTTTCTCTCCACAGCAGGCTGCACCCCCAAATCATGAACAAGAACAGTCTCCTCCTCCCCCCAGCATTTTTCCCCTCAGGTATTTGAGAAAACTAAGAAGAAAACTGGTCGTGACTCCTTCTAGCCGCTGCCCACTCTGCAGGCACATCTTGGCCACCAGAGTCCAAGCAGGATGTGAGTAAGCCAGGATTCTTCTTTGAGGTTCAGGCTCTCAAAAGCCACGGGGTTCTCTAAATCCCAATTTCCTCATTTATCAATCCTGTCAAAAGCTAAACCAGAATGTCCCCAGAGAACAAATGAGGACCTAGCACCAGTCTTTGTGAGACAGGAGAAGGAAAGGGGAAGACAATGCCTAGCTCCTTGTTGTAATTACCACAGGCCTTTGTAACACACACACACACACACACACACACACACACACACACACACACACACACACACCACTGCTTTTGGTAGAAAGAAGCAGATGAGGGAAGGAGAGAAAGAGAAAAAAATCCAATCTCTTTGACCTTAAGACCTGGCTTTTCAAATATTCCTGATCATAAACCATGGAACAGATGAATTTAAATCATACTCCAGCATATACAAACACACAAAAATAAAGATTAGCACACAGTGCTTAAATCTATTAAGTACAATATATTCTGAGGTTTCTTTTCATTGGATACTGTGGGTTTTTTTTTTAAATGTATTGATTAGAGCCTCACCACAGTAACCCTCCTTTATTCAATTTCAGTGGCTGATAATCAATTGTGGTCTGGAAATATGAAATAGAAAATTCCAGAAGATTTCATAAACTTTATATTTACTCCATTCTGCTTAGTGTGATGAAATTTCACCTTGATGTCACACAGGACACAGTTGTTCAGCAGATGCACAATGAATATGTCTGTCTTTCTTTTCTTACTCGTATGAAGCTTGATGATCAAACCAACTGTCAGGGGGTCATAGTGGTTCGACTTGAGTAATCTTTACATTACTTAGCAATGACTCCAAAGTGCAAGCCTATTTACATTGGCAATTGGATGTGACAAAGAGAAGCCAGAAAGTACTACTTTAATTTTAAAAAGATAAAAAGAAAATCCTGTATGTTGAAGCTGATGAGCTCTGAACAGTTACTGTTATTAATCTAATATATAAATTAAACTTTATCATCAGTATATGTGGGGTTTGATACTATTACGTTCGGCGTATACTATCTATCTCAGAATGCCCTCATGGAAAAATGGGGAATATGTTAATGGATTACAACCCCATCTTGAATCACTCTGCAGGGTAGGGTAGGTTCACCAATCCTTTCACCCTTTCTTTTGTTTTGTAAGACATTGCAAAACAGAAGAAAGTCCAGCTGGTTTCTGATTTCTGTGTCCACAGATCACAGGGTATACTGTTTGACAATAAACATAGTTGTGTGTGTGTATTTGGTAACTGCACCTGACTAGGCTTGTTGACAAGTAGGATTTCAAAACTGCACCTTAGGCAGGGCTTGGTGCTCTTCAGAAAGAGGATCATATGTCTCCCATGTCTCTTTCATGAGTACCAGCAAGCAACTTCCTCCACGGACAGAGATCTGCATACATCACAGGCCAGAAGGGTATGCTGCCTCAGGGCTTCTGGAGCATGAATAGGACGCTTGACGCGCCTTTCCGAATTCGCAGCACCACTGTCACCACCGCCCTCAAGAAGCAGCCCACCCCTGTTCCTTCTCTGCGTGTCTTCCTGTCCAACTGAGAGGACCGACAACTTGTCTGGCTCACTGTTGAACTCCTTCTTCAGTGGTATATCAAACCTCTGCAGCCTTGGGCTCTTCCTTGTGTGCTGCACGAGCTTTGGGTATGTCTACCATCACTCTTTTAAAAATTATTTTTTAGATATATTTATTAAATTTTATGTGCATTGAATGTTTGGCCTGCATGTGTTTATGTGCACCATGTCTGTACCTGGTGAGTGTGGAGGTCAGAAGAAGATGCCTGGCCCCTGGAACTGGGGGTATGGATGGTTGTGAGTCGCTATGTTGGTTATGGGAATCAAACCTTGGTCCTCTGCAGGAACAAGTGCTCTTAACCACTGAGCCAACTCTCCAGCACCCTCTACCACCACTTTTGATGGTGCTGTTTCTCACATTTAGGAAGTCTTCTCCCACCCACATGAATTCCTCCTTTCCTTCCACACTACACCCCAGAGTTCCTAAGACCCTCCTCCTCCATGCTTTCTTCTCTGGAAATAAGACAAAGCTCACTGAATTCATGTAACCATTTGCCTCCTACAACTGTTTATGAAAATTTATGGATTGACTTTCTGATGGTTCAAAAACATTTGGGACCTGCTCCCATATGAGTATTCCCTACTTAGGAAGGCTTTCATTGCAATACCTAAACCACGTAGCTACTTACGATGCCAGTTTTAAGGCATTCATCCCCACATTCTGAGAACCAGTGATTACAATAATGGCAGACCCCAGAACTGATCATTTTTGTAATATCCCATCATTTGGGAGACTTTTTGTCTTAGACAACCGAATCCTCCATGAGCAGAGCACCTGGGAGCTCTCTCTTGGGATGCTGTGAGAGGCTGCCCTAGAGAAGATCTTCACACGTTGACACAGTTAATCACAGAAGTCTGTTGGCTGCTGCCTTACAGGAGTCTCATTCATTCATTCTTTTCTGCATTTCCCTCTGTGACACACATACATACACATACACCACATAGCACCCACATGTACATATAGACACATACACCACACACACACATCACACATATCATACACACACCACATATACCACACACACACAACACATCCACCACACACACATATACACACCACATATACACACACCACACACGTGTACACACAGACACAGATAACCCCCTCTCACACACATACCTCTTCCTTTCCCTTTCCTTTGCCTACTTAGATTTTGTATAAGAAGTTAAAGACAAGCTATTCAATACTAGATGAGGAAATTTAACACATCCCAAAAGATGAAATAATGTGATTCAGATCACTCCACAGAAAACTTTCAAAAGATGTGGGGTCAAATCCCAAATCTCTGTCATTAAAGAAAATGGAGGCTAGACAACTTAAAACATTACCACTTAGCTCTTCAGTTTCATTTCCCTTTCCCAAACTTCCTGTCTTCCACCAAATCCCTCTGTCTCACCACCAGGTCCTCAACCATGTCCTTGTCACTAACCAATTCCCCACGACTTCTCCTATCCTTCTTGGCGATTTCACTGTTTATGCTGGTTTTTCTGTTACCCAACACCACACCTGCCGAAACCACGCAAGCCCTTTCCTTTAAACTCTTCCATAATGTCAGCAAACTCACACAAGGCAGCGAAGGACTCCTGCCAGGACCTTTTCTCCCCTGGGGAGACAGAAGCCCTTCCTGCCTCTTGCTGTGTGGTATAGACAATGTGCTGAGGGAGACGGTGTTCTTTCAGGCAGGGAGGTAATCCCTCAAGACATATGGCCAAGCAAATAATTAGCCGTACAAATTGAGCAGGAGATGTAGCTCAGCTCATTGACATTCGTATTGGTGCTAACCTTCCGTCTTTACCACAGGCATTAAGAGCCTGTCTAGCTCCAGGGGCAAATAATGATAATTGCAGGCTTGGCCTTCCCTGTACTCGTAGCTAAAGGGAGAGCGAGATGGTCAAATGAGGTGGCTGGATAGAAAACAGTATCATCAAACAAATACACACAACTAGAGTGTGAGAGTTCATCTTTTTTTTAAAGTGCTGGCCTAGCAAGTTTGTGGGCCTGATTTTGAGCCACAGAATCTATGTTAAAAAGCAGGGCATGGTGGTACACACTTGTAATCCTCATGCTCATAGACAGAAATAGGTGGATTCCTAAGGTCTATTGGTTAGCCGCTTAGCCTGTCTGGTGAGCACCACGCCAGTGAGAGACTGTCACACAAAGTGAAACAGACAACATCTGAGGAATAGTTCCTGAGATTAGCTGCTGACATAGACAGACAGACCCCCCCCCACACACATGCACAAGCACGTGCAAACATTCATGCACACATGAACACATGCCAAACACAGAATCTAAGGAATAATATACACACACCACACACAGCATCTGAAAAATAATACCTGACATTAGCCTCTAGCATAGACACACATGTGCACACATACACACACACACACACACACACACACACACACACACACAGTCTGTGACATCAACTATGTACATTCTTGAGGCCTTGGCTCCACCAATCACAGGGAAACGATTCAGGGCACACTGCTTAAACCCTCCATTTGGTTTCTTTACCTGGCTATGGCAGGATAATCTGTCTCACGAAGTTGCCAATAGGATTAAAGAAATTAATACTCGTAAAAACCGCCCCGGGCGATGCTGGGTGTATATTGGGCACTACATAAATATTTATTAAATAAACTGTTGGTTTGAGCAATCTTCCTGGTGTCTGCTAATCCCCAGGTCCTGGAGACATAGTGGTTGTTTCTATCCACATGGCATACATTTAGCCAACATGGCCAAAATGTTCCAAAATCTGTAATAGTTTTCTTTTCAGTACAAAGCTCAGGAAGTTTGAAACCCTCTGTTGCTATATATTTTGGGCCAAGGAGCTTCCATCTAGATTCCCTTTCCCTGGCTGCCTTCTCTTGGAGTCCAGGATGCCTTAATTTCTGAGGCCCCTCTGCTGGCATTCCTTACACAAGGTTCTTCCCTTGACCCTCTTCTCCACCACACCCACCTTCACTTTCACTTCAAAGGCAGAGCAAGTGGCCCCACCCCTCATGCTACCATTTTCTCCCTGCAGAATCCCTCAAATGTCTGTAAGCACAGAACAAAAGCCAGATCCATGGTTCAGGCTTCTTCCTGTGGGTTCATGATCACACGCCGCTTAGATGTCTGAAAGGATCTTAAACTAAACTAGTCTGAATCCAAACTCCTGACCCTCCCCGTAGCTCCTCCTCCTCATCTCAGTTAATAATATCCCCCACCTCTCCCGCCTCCCCTAACCATCATCCAAGCAAATTTTATCATTTCTTCACACACACCTCCTTTATGAGAAAGGACACTACTCTTTATCCAGGCTGGGCTTGGACTCCATGTTACTCTCCGGCCTTAGCCACTTTATAGTCCTGAGCCTGGCAAGGCCCTCCAGCTCTATCTTGAAAGCATACTGGGGATCTGGCCAGATGTGCTCTGGCTCCTGCAAACTCTCCCAAGTCTCTTATGCTGCCATCTCACTTCAGCATCATCCTGCAGCAGCAGCAGAGACAGCCTAAAAGACAGATGTGTCAACGCCTGGTCCAAGCCCTTCCCGCTGCTTCTCACACACAGAAATACCAAATTCCTATGGTTACCCTACCCTACGTAACCTGAGTGGGCCGCCCTGCTGGACAGACGGCTGCCTTGCCTCGTCTCCTCCCTCTACATCTTCTGTCTGGTGCCCTGTCTCAGAGATCCAGGCTGTCCCTTCCCTGTCACCATTATATCTCTGCTCCAAGGCCACGTGGTCCATCACACGCTTTGAAAATCATAAGCTGCATCTGTGTGGCACCTATTCTTCCTCCTTGCTATGTTTTTATTACAAGATTTATCTTCGAAGTCCTGCCTGTGCTGTTTGCCCCAATCAGAACACATTTCCTCACTGCTATGAGAATGTAAACTCCGTGAGTAGGGACTTATGTCTGAGGTCTTCACAGCTACCTTCTGATTGCACACTGAGTGCCTTGCACACAATGGGCATCTGCTGCAGGCCATGCATGCAATCACTGCGTGCACAGGAAAACTGGCTCTCTTGGCTCCTCTTACCTAGGACAGTCATCACCGTCTTCATCAGCTTCACAGGAGCCCTCCGGCGGCTGATGGAGCCACTTGTGTGTGGCGACAAGACGTTGGTTTTCCTCTTGACGTACATGTAGATGCGCACGTAAACCACCACCATGATGAAGAAGGCCAGGAGGTTTGACACGGTCCAGAAAATGAGGTAACTCCTGCTGTAAATGGGGGCCAGAGATGAGCAGGCCGAGATGTTGCAGACGCAATTCCAGCCCAACGTGGGGACCGCCCCCATGAAGATGGCGACGGCCCACACCAGCAGAATCAGCAGTGTCACCCTTTTTTTGGTCAAGTTGCTGTGGACGCGCATCCTCATGATCGACACGTGCCTTTCCACAGCAATCACCAGCAAGTTGGCAAGGGAGGCAGTCAGGCTCGTGTCCAGGAGCCCCTGGCGGAGAAACCAGCGGTTGACCGTCAAGGTTTTTGACACTGGGCCCGTGTTAAACATCAGGAACACGTAGGCGATTCCGGCAAAGAAATCTGCAGCAGCTAAGTTAGCCAGCAGGTAGTAGAAGGGAAAGTGAAACTTCCTGTTTGTGATCACTGCCGCGATGACCAGGGAGTTAGAGAAAAATATGAAGAGGCAGAAGAATGTCCCAACACACAAGACAGTCACAAGCTTTGTCCCCGTCCACTCGTCTGCTGTGTCCGTGTTGCTCCTGTTGTAGAAAAAGTCCATCCGTTTGTCGTAGTGACACTCATTCATTGTGGAGAAGAGCTGCTGATCCTAGATGGGAGCAAAAGAGGACAAACATCACTAAGTGGCATCCACGTGCCAAGCCGCCGATGGCCACAGTAAGTCCCACAATTGCCCCAGGTGAGTCCTTCCAACCTCCTGAGTCTCAGTGTAGACATCCCTCACTTCAGCACTCCCAGCCTCCTACCACAGGACACGGCCATGGAACTGGTTCCCAGGGTAAGCTGAAAATTCCAGGAGGGAGTCTGTGCTTCGCTTTTTCACCCAGATCTAGAGGCTCCGCCTGCCTCAGGACAGGTCGCTGAATAGCTGGCTAAGGAATGGATGGATGCTCAAGAGGGCATCAATATACCAAATGTGCTGTCTTACAGTTTCCACTCGGCACTAGTGACAGTAACAACATAGCGCGAACCATTAGTGAATGTTTTCCGTTGGTGGCGTCCAGGCCAAATTTTTTATTTATGAGTTCTGTTCAGTAATCAAGAGCAGGCTGGTATGCCAGGCATATTCTTGCCAAGATAATGGTATTGAATTTCTCTTCCATGCCAAACACCTTCTCCAAGAGGTCAATTTCCACCCCTCCCACTCCAATCTTGATCATTCTATCACCATCATTTAATCTCAGGCTACAGTTACAATCACTTGCTAGGCAAATGGTGTAGACTTTGGCCTCAATACCCCTCCCTTATCTTCTTCACTTCTTCCTCATAGTCTCCTCTTTTAAATGGTTCCAATGTGAATTTTTGTGCTGGGTTTTCCAGTCTAATCGATTCAAGTCAGCTACTTCACTCTCTGACCCATAGGTGCGGGAGGACTAGGCCTCTACAGAGACCACTATCCAACCAGTGCAAACTCGAGTGAAATGCAAAGTGAAGGCAAATCCTTGAGATGTGTGCGGAAGGAGACACCAAGCTGTGGTTATCAGACTGGCAGGGATAACATTGGTCCCTCTTAGCATAAGACTTTTTGGACCCCAAAGTTAGAGATCCTAGCCAAGCCAAGGCTCTAAAGATGCCTATTTCTCTGTGCTATGTGTGGTTAAAACCATGAAGGGTCCTGTCAAAAGCCACTGGAGTTTAAGGCTGAGAGTCTAGCTTTTGGCTGGAAGGGATCCTTCATTAAAAAAAAAAAAAAGCTGGGACTTACCCACTGGAGAACCACAGGCTCAGCAGACCTAAGTGTTGACCTGTCTACAATTGGTGGAGTGGATGAAACAGGGAAAGTGCAGTAGGAATCCCAA
>CM053744.1:8989778-9012473 GCA_028658305.1 Pachyuromys duprasi | reverse complement strand
TCTCGTGTGGAGAACATTACAGGCTGAGCGAGTCTCAGAATGAATAAACTAGTTCTGCCAGGCTGCAAAACAGAAGTCAGACACACAACAAAGCCCATTCCATTTCTATTCATTCACAGTGAACAACTGCATTCAAGATCTTCAAAACAGAGCAAAATACCAAGAAATAAGCTCAACCAAGGACATAAAAGGCTTGTACATAGAAGACTATAGAATGCTGATAAGAAAAATTAAAGAAGATACAAATAAGATTTTAAAAAAACACCTCATTTTCATGGGTCAGAGACTTAAAATTGTTAAAATGTTCCAGACCACTCAAAGTGATCTACAGATTCAATGCAGAAATAAATAAAGCTTTTTTAAAAATCCTGAAACTCATATGAAATTGCTAAGTGTCTATAGATGGCCCACAACCATCTATAATGAGATCTGATGCCCTCTTCTTGCCTGCAGGCACAAATGCAGACAGAATGCTGTATAAATAAGAAATAAATAAAACTTTTAAAAAAAAGTGTTGAAAAGGCTGTATCTTTGACAAATGACATGATTCACATTGTCAATGAGCATGGCCTATGGAACAAGCCAGCCTCTTAGAAGCCTTGCCCATCAATTAGAAAGCCATCTAGCTTCTTTGTGCCTTAATTTGCCCATCTGCAAAATGGAGACAATAAGGAGGTCTTCTTCCTAAGACTATTGGGAGATTCAAAGTGTTTAGAACATTCTCACTGCTGATTTGATTACTGCTATCATCAGAAGAGCCTGTTCAAAGCTATTACCCCTTGAGGCTCTCAGTTTTCTTTGGTTATTGAAGGGAGACAAGATGGAGACTAAGCTGTTGGGATGAAGTGAATGTCACAGTGATGCACAGTTCTGTTCCCTTCTAAATCTAGAAAACTCAAGAGTCAAGAGACCCTTAGGCTGCCTGTGGAGGTGAGGGGTGGGTCCAAAAGAGAGTATCAGGGAAGAAAAACAAAGGGATGGCGCTTGGTGGGCAGCATGTACCAGAGGCACTGCAACCTGCCACATGTCCAATTACTGCGGGGTTATCTGGGTACAAAATTCAGGATTTTGCTGACCCATTCTGTCATGGCATTGGAGCTGCTTGCCGGAATGCAACATCTTCCAGATGTTAGTGACTTTCGGTCCCTCCCCATCACAAATGGGGTGCTAATTCACTCTGACCATCTTCCCACTTTCTGGCCCAATGCCCCTTTCAGTGTTCTAACCTTCAAAGTCTCATCTTTTAGCCAATTTTCTGCTCATATAAAAAATGGAATACACAGAATTATTCTCTATAATGATGATAATGCCTTCCACAAGCTTTTACTGATTCCAGAAGAAATATGATCTGGTTTTGATTTTTAAAAATATCAATTTTATAAATGCATCTTTCCTTCAAAAGTTTGGCCAAAGTTTCTAAGGGGAAAGTTCACGTGACAAAATGGAAATGTCAAAATGAAATTAAACGCATTACAGAAAACAGCAGTAATTAGTCTCTTTTCCTACTTCAGTGCAAACTTGGAAGAGAAGCAATGGGTTTTCATCTGTCAAGTACAACAAATGATTAACTGTACCAGGCTAGAGACTGCAGTGACCTGACACAGATAAGTTGAAGTAGAGATGCTCTGGGAAAGTCCTGGGAATGAGGTGTGGAAATGTAACGTTCTGGCTTCCCTGGCTTCCTTCCTGGTTGATCGTGAGATCTGAACTTGTGCAGAGCTGCATGCATGAGATGAGCAGGCTCTGCTGAACTGCCCCTGGTCCTCCTCCTCCCTACCCAGTTAAAGCTTCCCACTCTTCATGATAAACGGGAAAGCGGGAGAGAGAGGGAGAATGAAATCCAAAGACATATATAAGGCTATAATTGCCCCCCCCACCGCAAAGCTCATACTATACAGCAGTGGGCTCCAGCTAGGTCTAATTCCACTCTCTTCCCAGAGAAGCCCCAAGATATTTAGAGACACTGGGTAAGCACAGAGGCTTAGCCTATGGCCGAGAGCCACAGAGCTGTGAGCTGTGAGCTGCATGGAAAAATCTGAAGCTTGGTAATCTTCAGAACTGTAGGAACCAGGGAAGCAGATTGAAGATACAGTAGTCAGGGAGGGGTCCTTCATGGCAGGAGATGGGTTACTCTGGGCAAACAAGAAGTACTCATGATAACAGGAATTGATTTTCTAACTGCCTGAGAACCTTTGAACACATACTCAGGGTGGAAAGAAAAGAAAGATTCTTCTTGGAGTTTACATTCAAATTTTCATTTTATAGCACAAGGCCTAATACTGAGAATGGTGTGTGTGTGTGTGTGTGTGTGTACTTCCCAGTTCTGTCCTCAAAGAACTATAGAAACTATCACAACCCAAGGAACAGTGGGGCGTATAAGCTTTCCAAATGTTAATGTTTCTACACTAGTCTCACAGTGCACATTGTATGCCTGGTTTCATTCACCTGACCTCAGTGCAGCTTTGTGTCTTCTCCTTTCCATGCCCTCCCACCTTGCAGTGGGCTGCGGAGGGCTATTCTCAATAATATCGTAATTTTCCAAGAAGAAAGATTGTAGGTACTTTAAATACACACACACACACACAAACTATATGAAATGAAAATGTTTGTTTGCTTAACAGCAGAAATCATTTTATAATGTAATGTGTATTGAGACAAATATACTAAAACATTACATCAAACCTTAAATATTCACAGTTTTAAAATGAGAAAATAACATTATTTATTAAAAGAAAGGATGGCCCAGTTTACAGAAAGTGCAAGATAAGCCTGTTACATATTGTGAAAAAGTAAGGAAGGAGGAAAGGAAGCAAGGAAGGAAATAAGGCTCAGTAACTGACAACATACAGGAGCAAGCACCACGGAATTTCCAGTGAGTACCCCACGAGCATCAAGATACACACAAACACAAGATTTCAACATATTAAATACATATTAAATATTAAATACAAAACTCTCATGAGTGTTTTCTTCCATGAGTGAGTACAAGCAAGAGATGGTGTTTGCTTCCTTACGGGAGAGTGCCAACTTATACATGGAGGAGCGGTGGAAATAACATATCACCCTTGGCAACCTTCATAGATATGGCTGACTCTCACAGAAGTCCTAGGTGCAGAAGTCCTTGGTCAACTTGATGCGGAAGCTCATCAAGAAATGGCCCATTAACATAGCCTGGAATCCTTCCCAACAAACAACAGTAAACTCAAAAGCAAAACCATGTTGATTTAAGGTGGGCCAACCTGGCAGACGCCAGAGATGAGATGGGACAGCTACATGTACACACTCTGTTGTGAGGGACTGAAAATGGAGTTCTATTCTGCAGTGATTCCACTAACAGTCAAGACTTGACTCTTGAAGAGAGGTCAAGGGATTGTTGTAAAGTTTCATTCATAAAACAAGTTCACTGCTTCATCCCCTGTTGGGTGGAGCCTTTCAGAAGATGCTGAGACCCACACCCAAACTTTGAGTCTTATGGAAGAAGTGGAGGAGGACAGAAGAACATGGAGGGGACAGGAGCTCCACAAGATGATCAACAAAGCTAAAAAATCTGAGCCCAGGGGATCCTGCAGAGACTGATGCACCAACTAAGGGCCATTCACAGAGAGGACCTGGACCCCCGGCTCGGATGTAAGCAATTGGGCAGCTCAGTCTCCATGTGGGTTCCTGAATAAGGGGCGCAGAGGCTGCTTCTGTCATGAACTCAGGTGCCTGCTCTTTGATCACTTTCCCCTGGCGATGTGGTCTTGCCAGGCCACAGAGGAAGAGGATCCCGGCAGTCCTGATGAGACTTGACAAGCTATGGGCACATGGCAAAGGAGAACTCCCCCTTTCGGTGGGCTAGGGGAAGGGGATGGGGGAAAGAGGGAGGGAGTGTGGGACTGGGAGGAGTTGAGGGAGGGAATTTCAATCAGGATATATAACTAATAAAACAAACAAACAAACAAGTTCACTGTTTTGACTAAGACTGCATGTTTGCCTAGAAGGCCTTTGGGCAAACCTGCATGCTTATTCAAGGTGACGTGACCTCCAACCCAGCCCTAGCCACTGGCTACGCCATCCCTCTATAACTCCACAGGTCAGCAGCCAGAACTAGAAGAACCCAGCCTAGCCTCTCAGGAACAATAAAGACACAGGACAGTCGGATGAGCAATTAGAAGGCCTGACTACCAATCTCAGGAAGGGGTAAGGCTGACTGTTGTGGTGACATACAGCCTGTCATGTGTAATGAGGGCAGGCAAGGCTTACGAAAATGGAGTGATATCAGGAGTCAGGGGCCAAAGTGGAGCTGGAAGCTAAAGGCAATCAGGGTAAGTTAGGGGTAGGAGTTACACAGCCAAACCAGAAAGGGGAATAAAGAAGAGCATCTCAGCCGGGAGGAAGAGGGGTTATAAGCCAGGATGGAGGAATCTTTCCCTCAGGTGAAACTTCGCCCCTGG
The DNA here is from genome assembly GCA_028658305.1 of Pachyuromys duprasi. Lineage (NCBI taxonomy): Eukaryota > Metazoa > Chordata > Mammalia > Rodentia > Muridae > Pachyuromys > Pachyuromys duprasi. Next base: position 9,008,037 of record CM053744.1, on the reverse strand, counting down.
TCATGGTCCAGCAGAAAGCAACATACAGCCTTCCAACTGAAAGAAATAAACTGCCAAGAGTTTGGGCTTGAGCCAGGCTATTTCTTTGCAGAGTGAGTCTCAGAAAGTCACAGGACAGAGAGGATGGTGTGGGGGGGCCCAGCGGCATGTCTAACCTGTGTAAAGGCTGCTGTTCCCACTCTCTTCCTGGCCTTTAGAGGGCAGTTAGTTCTTGGGGTTTATCCACCAAGACCTGAGGTCAGAGATGTTTTTTTCCCTTTAAAGCATCTTAGAACTTTGCTCTGCGCCTTCCCTTGCATGCTGTTAGGTAATCTCAGTTCAGTGATTAACTTCCTACTCAGAGCGGTTTCTTTATTATTATTATTTTAATTATTATTATTTATTACAATTTATTTACTTTGTATCCCAGCTGTGGCCCCCTCCTTCATCTCCTCCCAATCCCACCCTCCCTCGCTCTTCTCCTCCTATGCCCCTCCCCTAGTCCACTGATAGGGGAGGACCTCAGAGCCGTTTCTTAAGCTCTGCTTATAATTTCCACCCTGAAGTTTTAATATGATCTCAAGGAACAGGAGAGAGGCCTGAAGAAAGAAGGCAATAATGTCTACTTGGTCCTCAAGACATCCACATAGCAATCCTACACCCATGTAACCAGTGCTGGCTGAATCTGCCCAGGACGGTCCACATGTGGATGCCCTGACTCTTTAATTCCTACCAGTATAAGGCCCCCCACCCCCCCACCCCCAGCGCAATGCTCATATGTAAGACTGAACAGAACCTATCACTAACCCATACAGGTAAATGGAAAAGGAACCATAATGGCATCATATAAATCATGAAACCAATGAAAAAATGACAAGTAATATATTTAAGGTCACATATCCCACGAAGATCATAAAACCATAAAAACCTAGACTCTCATATTCCAAATGCCTCTAGCCTGCCACTTATAAAGCACAACATTTAGGCTAATGATTCTCAACCTTCCTAATGCTATGGCCCTTTGATACAGTTCCTCATGTTGTGGTGACTCTCAACCATAAAGTTATTTTCATTACTGCTTCAAAATTGCAATTTTGCTGCCGTTAGGAACTGCAATGTAAATATCTGATATGCAGATGGTCTGAGGCGACCCTGTGAAAGAGTCTTTCCGCTCCCCCAATGGGGTCGTGGTCCACAGGTTGAGAAGCTCCTCTCTAGACGGTTATGGAGATAATTCCCCATCTTCACCGCTTCCTCTCATATCCATGGCAGCACGATATGCTTCCAGCTGTGCACAAAAGCCAGGACAAGAGTGCTGCATCCTCGAGAGAGGAAGGCTCGGGGCCTTTGGAGAGTGTAGACAGACAGGGAAAGGCTTGCTGTGGGTGAGAGGTAAAATGTCCCCAACAGGCACTGCTTTGGGGGCTGTGGAGGATTAGGCCTGGCTGGAGGAAGTAGGTTCTGAGGGAGGGTCCTCATGGTTTCTGGCTGTGTTTCCTGTCCCTCTCTGCATCCTGATCCCCCAGATATGAGCTTGCTCCTGATCCTACCACCGTAATGGGCTGAGACCTCAAATCATGCGACAACATAAATCTTTCCTTCCTTGGTAACTTCATGTCAAGCCCATGGTCACAGCAGTGAGAAAAGGCAGTAATCCAAGGCCATGTCCAGGAGGACAAGCAGCACATAAGTGCACTGGAATCTCTGTACACTCTCACTGGAACAATGGACAACTGTGGCCAGGGTGACGCGCATGCCACCCTGCGAGTTCAGGAGGAAAACGGGGCAACCACCATTTTGGTACTTCCTGTATCCGAGGGACCCTGTTTTCTCTTTTAATCTTAGGAGTTGAGTGTAATCTTCAGTTTTACAGATGAGCAAATTAAGGCCCAGGAAAGTAAAACAATGTGCCTGAGGTCACAGAGCTGGCTAGAACGAAGGCTGGGCTGGCCGGAAAGCCTGGTTCCTCCCGTTATCCCACATTAATAATGCCCTGAGTCTGGGCTGAGCCATTTAGAAACTTACGATCAGACTTAACCTCTCTGTTGGGTATAATCACAAGACAGAAAAGCATCTGAACTAATGTATGTGCCAGGGAGAGTAGCTAATGGATCATTTGAGTTTTAGCAATTCATACTGGAGTTACAGTGACTCCCTCCTTGCCCCAGCCCCGAGAAATAAGAGGCTGGCTTAAGTTATGGTGGACTGAGGAAGGAGGAAGCTGCGGAGCTTAGGGAAGAAGTGGCCAACCCTTAGGCATGTGGATTCAAGTTTCAGAGATTTAACTTTATGTGCTAACTAGCTCTAATGCTGTGTGTGCATACCTTCTGTGTCTGTGTGTTTTTGAAAAAAGAGAGACAGAAATTAACACATTGTAGCATCTCAAGTTCAGATGAAGCTACATGAAAATCATAGCAAATGTAATGTTTTCACTCATGAAAACATATGTAAATCAGCTCTGTTAAACATCTTTAAAAACAGCCAAACCAAAATAGACCTGATCTGATATAAAGACTTGCAGTTGCTGAATGCATTTGGTGAGATTTAGAAGAATGGCACTTTTCACTAGATCAAAGAAAGCATCAAGATTTTGGATACCGAAGAATAAAAAAAAAATTAATAGAAAAAAATCTGCCCTAAATCTGTTTCACTAGCTATTTGGTAGTGACAAGCAGTGCAAGTATTGTCCCATGGTTAGATGTCCAGGGTCACACAGTCTCAAGGCATAGGGCCCACCTAACTGGCAGGCTTTGCTGGCTTCTTTAGAATGGCCCAGTTTGCTTAGACAAGCAGTATTAACTGAATCAGGGCTGTTCTTACTGCATCACTTCTAGTGGGAGCAGGGAGGGGAATTCTAGTTACTTGTTTACCAAGCTCAAATCACCACACAAATTTGAACCCAAACCTCTGCCAGTAGCAGGATTAGCAACTATTGGTAGAGAGTAAACCCAACACCTCTCCTTAGCCATTCTGGCGCTGGGCATTAATGAAGACTGGGCATGTACCCAACGTTCACCCACTTGCACAAGGAATTTGTCTAGGTCTGACATTCACTTTGTTCTCAGACTTGTAAACTACAAGAAGGAACTGTGAAAAGTCCAGTCTTTTACAGTTAGTGTGACATCCCAACACCAAGAGTTAGGCAGGAGAAAACTGTTGGAATGACAGGAGCAAATTATGAAGCATTTGAGGGAAATCATTCCATTTACAAATTGACCTCTAAGTGTTTTGGAAGGCCATTCCCATGATCCCCTTAATAAGACTAAATTGTTTCCGATATTCAGGCAGTCCTCAAATCACAAGCCTGAGAAAATTCTAAGTAATTTCTGATAGCGGCAACTTGCACAGAGAAGGCAATGAAGAAACTGCTACAAAACAAAGCACTTTTGTCTCCTGCGGTGAGTGGGGATCCAGGAGACCTTTGGCTCATTCTGCACAACCCTGACAGCTTTCGGAGTTGGTCATAGTAACTACTTTCCAAATCTTGAGCCGCTTGCACTGGGCTCTAGCTTTTACCAACAGACAGATCACACCGGTGAAACTGCAAGGTGCAATATGTCAGCTCCTGGGGCTCCTAGGGAATCCACTTCCCATCACCAGACAAACTTCACAGAGTTTTGGAGAGAAGCTCCCCTGCAGAGCCCAGAGCGATGGAGCTGGGTGTCCCTGCGCCTGGCCCATCAGTCAACGGCCAAGGCCGATGCGGCCGGCCGAGCTTTTGTATCTGCATTGCTTTTGGGTTTGGGGAAACCCAAGTGGGGAAGGGCAGGGTACGCCACCCGTCGCGAGGATAATTCCGTCCCGGGAGTTTGGAGAGGATAGGAGACCAGAAAACCCCGAAAAAGCCCCTGCCAGTGGCGGCTCCGCGGACCCCCATCCCGCGCCGCGCACCGCACTCACCGCTCTCGCTCGCCCGCGCCGCAGAGCCCGGGAGCCGAGTGTCCCGCCGCTGCCGCATGCCCTCGCGGGGGAGCGCGACGGGGCTGCCGGGCTCCGGCCAGCCAGCAGCGGAGGACGCGGGGCAGGCGGAGCCCAGCGCCTGCTCTCAAGCGTCCGCGGCGACGCGCCGCGAGTCCCGGGCAACTTTGCCAGGGCGAGGGGTTGGGGGTGGAGAGGCGGCCCGGTCCCGCCCGGCCCGTGCGTCTGCAAGTTCCCACGGGAGCGCGCCCCCCGCCGGCCAGGCTCGGATCAGCGCCCCTGAGAGCCCAGGGAGGCGGTCCAGAGAGGCATCTGCAGAAACTTGGCTGGGGACCTAGTGCCCATGGGGGTGGCCAGCTCCTAGAGGCCACCTAAGGTTTCCTAAAGGGGCAGTAGCACCTAGGGGCCCTACACAGAGAGCCGTCCCTTAGAGGGGTACCCAGACTGAACCGAATTGCTCTCTAGGAGGAAAATTACCTGTAGCAGGTGGCTGCTGAAAAGCGTATCCCAACTCCACATCAGCTGTGGGAGGCAGGCTATCTGCCAGGACCAGGGCTGATACCCTAAAGCCTGAACCCCAAAGCTACCCCAGAGTGCAGGCAATCCCAGAGTCCAACAACAGCCACCTTTGCGTTACAACGGGAAACACAGCGTATTTAAGCTTCTTGTGGGAGTCTTTTTAACCTCCCGCAGTGAACAGGTCTGGATAAGCTGTTTGAAAACTGACCCACCTTTGGCAAAGACCATGCAAAGGAAAGCAACAGTCTAAAGGCTTAGCTATCTCTCTCTCCGCTGGAAAACAAAATCCGGGTCAAAGCATGCTAGAAGGTGGGCCTTCCTGGTAGCCTTCAGAGAAGATGCCTCCCCACTCAGCTTCAGACACTTGGGAAATGTCTCAGGTGTGGGCTCCGGCATACGTACTTGACCATTCATTCAATCTGTGTTCAATGTATATTCGTGTGTACTCAATGGGACCCTTCTAACCTTCTAGGCTCCCATTGGCTCTCATCTCTTAAACAATGAGAGCCTCGTGGGCCTGCGGCCTTCACAGGAATAGGGCTAGCTTTGGTCAGAGCGTGCCATCCACTATGATGTCATCTGGGAAATTCAGCAAATCACTATGGTGTGTTGCATCTGAACTGGATAGAGAAACACAACTTCCTAGACTGATATTAAAGAAAGGCGAGCCACTTCTTTACCTTTTTTTTTTTTTAGTAAAGCCAAATTAAAATTAGTACCGCTTAGCAAAGTCAGATTAAAACCAATACCACAAATGGAAAGCAAGATAATGTCTACTGGCTGGAAAGTCATTCAGAAACCTTTCAAACAAACCCTGAACAGCTTCCTTGTCTTCTTATATTCCTGGGAAAGCAGAGTTACAGCGTTGCTTCCTAGAGGAAAAGGGGGTTAGGACTGCAGCCTTGAAGGAGCTGTGCCCCCTCACCCCACGAATCTTCATGCTATGATGTAAGTGCTAAAAGATAAGTTAATAAGCAAATGAACAAGAATAGCGGCCATTTGCCATGGGGAGAAGCAACACAGGATACTAGGATGCCTTTCCTCCCTGGTTTATGGAAAGAGGCCTGTGTTCCTCTATCCACTCTTGGACCTGCCCTCAGATGGGCAAGAATTCACATGCCCCACACTTTGGGAATGCTCTGAACTGAGGTTATGTTGAAATTCACTGCCCTGAACTACGTAGCAAAGAGGCTGCTTCCAGCAGTAGGCACATGTGTGAGAAGATGGACCGCATAAAGGGAGAGATGTGGATGGTACCTTCCACCCTCGGGGAGGTGGCCGGGAGCTCCCAGGATTGAGAGCTGGTGGGAGGGAGAGAGAGTCAGTTTTCTTTAAGACTGTAGTCCCTGGGCATCAACCATGCCCAGTGCATGTGCCCTTGGAAGCCAGAAGACATCTGATCCCCTGGAACTGCAGGCATTGGAGAGACTGTTCTGGGAACTGGACTTGGGTCCTCTGGAAGAGCAGCATGTGCCGCCTCACCAGCACCAAGAAATACTAATAGTTAAAAATATGATGTCAAAACAGAAAATTAGCCAAGTAAACCAACAAATGGAAGAAAAGTGGCCAAAAATATATGAAAAAAAAATATTTCAACAGGCCTAACTGCAAGAGAAGTATAAACTAGGATGAGATGTTGTTTACCAGCTTCCAAGCTGGCAAACTGCTTTTAATTGGCGTATAGATTAATGGGCTTTATTAGAGCGTGGCCATGCTTTCTGTAGATCCTCCTCTCACACTTCTCTTGCCCTGTCTCCGGCACCCCACTGGCCTCCTTTCTTTCTTAGTCATCCCCAATCTGCTTTCGTGTCAGGTGACCTATATCTCCACACCCTACATACATAAGAACTAAAATCTAGGATCCACACATGAGAGGAAAATGTGTGGTATTTGTCTTTCTAAGTATGAGAGACTTTGCTTAACATAATAATTTCCAGCTTCGTTCAGTTTCAGGCAAGTGTCATGCTTTGTTTTTCTTTACAGCTGAATAAAAAAATCCATTGTATTGTACACATCTATCATATTTTCTTTATCCATTTATCTGTTGGTGGATATCTAGGCTTTCTCTCTCTCTTTCTCTCTCGGTTTTTTGAAACAGGGTTTCTCTGTGTAAGAGAGACTCAATTTGTAGACCAGGCTGGCCTCAAACTCACAGTGATCTGCCTCCCTGGTGCTGAGGTTTAAAGGCGTGTGCCACTGTTCATGGCTAGGCTGGCTTTTTCTAGCCATGGTGAATACTGTAAAAATTTCCAAAAAGAAAAAAAATATGGAAGTTCCTACTCCTAAGATTTAAGGGGAATGTTTAATTTTATGCACTGCCGGTGAGGGTAAAGATTAGTTTGATGAATCTGGTGTGTACTTTGCATTTATTATCGGGGGGCGGGGGGGTTAACTGATGCTCGTGCCTTATCAATGTCAGCCAAGCAAGGGTGTGGCTTTGTGGTCACTGTCCATGCGTTTTAAGAGTGGAAGTTGGGGACTGGAAGAAAATCCTGGAGCAAAAAATGAGTACTTTTGTTGTTCTTAAGGCTGTGTCACAAAGCTTCTGATGGGGCAGTCAGTCAACGGACACGGAGAACTTTAAACTCACTTAGAAGAATGGGGAAGCCAAGGTGTGGATACCAAGGCTTTAACTTCTCCTTTACAAATAAATACACAAAAATAAAATAGAAAATAACTGCTTTGTGTTTAAGTAAGCCCAGAAATTCAATAATCACAAAAGGAAGTAAAAGAAAGCATTGTTTCATTGACAGCTTTTATATCTAGAAAATAACAACCTCTAGAAAACACATCTAAAAAATAAGTTATAGTGTATGAGGACTACATATGAGGGAACTGGGACATGTCAAGAAACCTCACAATATCCACAACGTTTGACTGGGTAATTTAACATTTGGGAGTTATCCTACAGACTCATGAAGACTTTAACATATATGTGAGCACTTCAAGATACATAATTAATATGCTGTAAATAACACAAACATCAAATGAAAACTGCAGTGGAAAAATGCTCAAATTTATTTTCACTCATCGGCAGAATAGACTAGTATCCAGACATAAAAATCGCCTTTCCGAGAACAGATAATGAAAACAATATATTTGTTACTTTGTATTTATTTTTAATAAAAGGCAGAATACAGAACTGTATAATCAATTTTGTTTGCTTTTATCATGTGGTTTCTGAATGAATGAATACTGTAAACCAATGTCTCATTTATGTGAACTGGATTTTATTCAGAGATGGGGTCGTGTGTGTGTCTTTGTGTGTGTTACTTCTTCTTAAATACTTATACAGATGTTTTCTGAAGATTATACATGAATCAACTATGAATACCTTCATGAAATCATGGGATTGGGCCTATTGACAAGCTCTTATGGAATGAAAAGGGAGTTTATGAGGTCTCTGGGACTCCGCAGCCTGCATGAGAGCTGCCTGAAACCCTCCTCTCCCTAAAGTATATATATGTATATGTTTATATATATACATATGTATGTATATATATATATATATAAAGTATATGGGGGAGGGGATTTTCCTGTGCTGCCTATCCATCACAGTGGGGACTTCCCAGTGAAGCTGTGTGTTAGTCATGGTTGTTCCTGTTAGTAACCCCTAAGCTGGAATCCTTTCTTGGGCCTTCCATGTTCTCTCTGGGTGAATATAGATAATTTTTTCCTTTCTCACCAAGAAAAGCATGCAAGAGTGGTGAAATCCATATGAATATAGCCATTCCCTTTTAAATAGGACCAATTGTAAAGAAAATTATAGCATGTATAAGGTATCAGAGTAGAACCTAATACTTTGTGGAAATAATATAAAAAGAGAAACAGTCAGATGAAGAAGTGATGGCTTGTTGCATTTTAAATCGGTCAGGAAACAAGACCCTAAGTTGAACTTCTGTTTTACTCATTTGCTGCTTTACTCGAATGCCCCCTTGAGTATTGGTGTATCACACCTGTGTTTGACAAGCGCTCTAGCACGTAATCCCCCAGAGAAAGGTCCTTTACAGACTGGAAGGCTGTGGCAAGAGATGACAATCCGCCACCACCTAGGGAAGCATGCTTCAGAGATTTGCTCGGACACAGGCTCCCCACTCAGGCTTTATCTTGGCAGCTTCTTCACTGCTTCCCAGTGTGGAAGTGCTCCGCACCTGTGGTTCCCTTTGATTGGCTATCTTTTGCTGCCCTGGCATTCACTCTTCAGCCCACCAAGCCAAAGGGAAACACAAAAAACAACCCCAACAAATGAACAACAAATCGTTGAAAGAAAGAAAGCAGAAAGAGCAAACACAGCTACCCACAGCTGCTAAGTAGCAGCGAGATTGCTCCCAATTCCAGCAGGGGGAAAAAATCTTAAATAAAAGAAGGTCTGTGGTTTGCAAAATCAAGTTCTCCGGAGCTTCAAAGGCCATGACTTTAATCTATGAAGATGAAGATCAAACCATCTTTCCTGGAGCCCAGACAACTTCCTTTCCCAGGGGAAAGAATTTGATGTGAAACACATACACAATAATAAAAACTATGGGCTAATACCTCACTGCCAGTTATGTAAGAGACTGATGGCCACCTTAAGTTTGAATACACAGGAGTCCTGTGGTGGATTGTGTTTTAACATCTTCTTGGTGTGTTACTGTCAAGCTTCCCCATCTGACTTGTGTGGCATGAAGAGGGGTTGGGTGAACTTTACTAACCTGCACAGGCTCATTTCATTCTCTTGCCTTAACCCAACAGCAGTTATGTCAGAAACTGCCTAAATTCAAGAATGAAGAAGCCACGGAACCCATGGGGCTTAGAACTGAGCGCTCGACTTCCTCACCTACTAACACGGGGAACACTGGTCACCATAGCACATCCTGACGTGGAGTGGGAAGTGAGGCCTGCAGCTTACCCGGGGCACATTCTGTGTGTCAAGGCATAGCACTATGGGAGATGGCAACATGGCTAACTAGACCCAGGAGTGCCCTCCCCCACTGCCTGGGTTTCCTGAAGGTCCCAGGAATGATGGAAAAATAACAGTTAAGACAGTTACCTGGGGGACAGTAAAGACCTTGGAAGATACCAGCATTGGATGCAATGGGGACAGGGACCAGAACCCAATGTTTAGGAGAAGGAGTCGCTCCTCAGAAGAACAAAGGGAACACACCATTCATAACCCACCGCTGCCTACCAGCATCTAGACACGATAAAGTCACTTCAGGACTTGAATGCCGCAACACGGAGAATGTCCGAAGGAACTGCTGAACTTCCCTTCGTTTGCCAGAGAGTGACAAAGTAAAATTTTCTCAGCGACAGAAATAAGAGACACACGAGAGATTCCAGGCCCACTATAACAGAAACAGCGCTGTATCTGCCTACCTAAGTTTTCAACCTAAGGGTATGCATCACACCAAAACAAACAAACAAACAAACAAAACCCCAAAAACCAAAATGTTCAGAAAGAATGATGTCACTAACAGCTACAAGCTTTGTGTGAGGGTCCATACAAAGCAAAGCCATATCCGGACACCAATAGCATATACCTTATATAATGAGCTGCCTTCTCCCGAACCCCATGCTCAAGCTATGACTAGATATTTGCCTTGCCCGAGGCAGTCAACAAGAACCTGCTACTAGCAGCACTTTCAGCTGTATAAATATTTATCCTGGTAAACCTAAAAAAGAAAAAGAGAATACTTGTAAATAAACCCTGCTAGAGTTTTGCGCATTCTATGTACTCAATGTTTTTCCTTGTTTTGCAACAGAAAGTTGATACATGATCCTGACATTCTTGTCTCTGGTGTTGATTTTTTTTCTGTTGCAGCTGATGGATCCTAGCCAAATTAATATTTAATGTTCTTGTGTAATTTGGATAATAACACAAAGGACTGGCATGAACACACTCTAGGAGCGATCTGAGCTGTTGCTCTCCAGTCCATGTGACACCGAAGGCAGCTGCTACGCAGTTTTTAGTCACTTGAGGGAGCACAGTGGTTAGCACGTCCAAGAAACAGACGAAAGCAGGTTGGAAGGAGGCTTTGCTACAGGGTCCTTCATGAGGGCAAAGCGATCCATGAGTAGGCACTGTCTGTACTCAGCTGCGTGGTCCTTGGGCGTGAATTGTATAGAAAACAATATTGTCGTGATGCCTAAGAAAATGAAGCCCCAAACCTCCAGATGCCTCTCTGACACTTTAGACTTCCCTGCTGGAAACATTCAAGCACTGGAACAAGAGAAATGTTAATGTTGAATGAAGTTCAAGGATTGTCATGGTCTTCACAGGCAGCACATTAATGTTTCAAAATAAGACAGGTCTTGTGTCTAAAACTAACCACAAGATGCTAAACACCTAGTGATGATTAGAACATGAATAAGGCCTGTCAAGTTTTCACTCGAAAAGGCCATGAATTTCAGTGAGCAACTTGAGATTTAAGTTATCTCCTGTTCATGTCATATTGGCTCACCTTCTTTAAGAAACTGACATTTTAGGAAGATGCTTTAAAAAAAAAAAAAAGGAGGTCATTATATAAAAAAAAATTGAAGTGAAAATGTGAGCTTTTAAACTCCAAAGTAAAACACTTGTGTTTTTGAAATCGCTAGAGATAGAGTTAAGGGACTGGAAGGCATGTCTAAAGGAACTCATTAACACAGCAGCATAAGAAAGGGGCGGGGTGTGAAAATGAGGTCAAGAGAGATAGAAAAGAACATGAGAGGATTCAACATGTTTGGTCAGACTAGAAAGAAAGGCAGCGGGAAATATCTTCAAAAAGTCATGAGGAGGTATTTTTCCAAACTGGGACAGAGGTGGATTTCCAGCTTCAAGAGGTTTAACTAGTTCAAGCAGTTACACCAAGGACACACTTCCATATTCACAAGCTGAAGTTTTAAAGATGAAAAAACAAAATTACCATTTAATGAGAAAAGACAGATCACTTGAGCCAGACTTCTCAGTGCAGTAGACACCAGGAGAAATGAAACATCATTCCCAATGTGTTGGAAAAAACACCAAGCAGGTCAGAATTTAACTTCCACTCAAAGAAGTATTGCACACTGGGGGTTATTTTTTTTTCATTGAAGACCAAACCTCAATTTTTTAAAAAAGGTAAAGAAAGGAAGGAAATGAACCCCAAAAGAAGAAGTGGTCTACAGGGAACATTTGTCTTTTGGTAGGTGGGTGAGCATATGAGTAAGTGTGAATCCACACTGTCGGCAGCCACCAATGAAGGAAAAAAAAGAACTAAGATATTAGACAAGAAAAGCACGTAATAGAGAGCAAGTAAGAATGAGGGTAGCCTGGTCTAAAAGTCCAAGGTCTTCTGCGGTTGAAGAACTGATTAACTTTAGAGTTTTCTAAGTCAAGTAAAAAAAAAAATACAAGGTTAAGTAAGGACTAAAAGAAATAACATTTATGGGGATATAAAAACAACAAACAAAACACACACGCCCCAGTACACACAAATAAATAAATAGCACGTGAACCAACAAATCCAACCACATGTCATTTCAATGACACATATCCAAATTACAACAAGAAAATTAACAATAAGCAAACATTAGTCAAAGAAAGCTCATGCAACTGGTATCAAACAGAAGAGATTGTATAGCAAAAAGAGTTTGTGGTGAAGAAAATCACAAAGAATTAACTGCTTCAGGAATGGGTTTGCTGAAAAGCATCATTTTGCCTGTAGAACCCTTGTTTCACAACCCGCTTTTCGCCCTTTAAGAAAGTGTTCGAGCATCTCAAGCAATCAGTTCTAAAACTAATAAACCCAGTTCTGTCCTCTCTTCTGTTAGTTAACCCAGTGATGACCCAGCAGGTGTAAAGTCACTTATCTTTCAGCAATGTCAAGACAGATGGCTCCTGTTCAGTGCTTACATTGTTTTATTTGCTATGCACAATTCAAAAAGCAGCTAAAGGAATTTAGAATAAAGCAAGGGCTTGCTCTCTGCATGCTGGAGGCATTGATTCCAGTGTGTGAGCAATGATACTACATGTTAAATATTATACAGAACAAACCTGGGTTCCAAGCACAACAGCGCGTAGTTTCAGGGGATGGAAGCCTGGTCCTTGCTTTCAGATACATCTTTTGTCATCTACATTTACATCAGTTTACTCCCTTCCCTCTTTCTCTTTGTGGATGAGGAGATGCGCTTTATACGGGATACAGGTAGTGCTGCCCAGCACACTGTTATTGTGAGGCTAAGAGTAAACAATGTACATGAAAGCCCTTTACAATCCTTTCAGTGCTGTGTGAGATACTGTTTATATTATGTTGGGCTCCTGCAATGGATGGTCAACATCAAGAACCACTGTTTCTTGAGGCTGCCTGTGAAATCTGTCATCTGTTACCATGTGTCTTGTTGGACTTTTAAGAGCAAGTTATCTACATAGTCCAATATAAGGCAGGCAACGGTTAAGTACAATGTTCTCACCACCGCCTTTACAACGCTGAATATGCACACAAGCCCAGAACTACATCTATCCAAAGAGGAGGAAAATAGCCTGGGTGCTCAGCGTAAATAAATGTTTTTCCACCTCCACTTCCTTGATGTTCCCTGAGCTTTGGCTGGAGTGGGGGTGGGGTCATATAGGAGTCACATTTAGGGCTGACCATTAACAGTCACCTAATCTCAGCAATTTGACCACCTACAAGTTTCTGCATTGACTACTGCCTGCTGCTGGGGGGAGGGGAGGAAAGGCTTCTCTCACCAAGGTTTGTATTCACTGGAGCATAGGTAACTTTCCAGTGGTCACACCCTTAAGTAAGAATGAATCACCCTCTCCTGGCAGCCGCGCCTGCCAATAGCTCCTCAGTAAGGGGTGGTTCCCTCAGAGAGCCTCCTCTATTCAGGTTGGAACTTTGCCTGACTTCACCTTGCACAGGTAAGCACAGAGGCTGTGAGTTCGTGAATAGGGCGCCGTGTACGTCTATAAGACAGCAGTTCGTAGCATCTTACCAGCCCTCTGACCCTACACCAATGTATGGGTAGATAAAAGGGGCGTGAAGCAGAGGTGGGGTGTGTGATGGGGAAGATCTGGGGACAGTCAGAGATGGGAGTGGATATGATCCCATTTCAGCGTATACATGTATGAAATCCCAAAGAAAGAAATTTTTAAAAAATTATTTTAGTGGTGAATTTCATAACTCTGGTAGACATAACTCCCTTGACTTTGCCTTGTCTCATTGCATTTGGCCCTTAAGTTTTATTTAGGTAATCCTGAATTCTTGAGGTAGATTACATGAATCTGAAGCAAACAAAATAAAATTACTGAATGGATGGATTACTTTAAAAAATACAAATTGTAATGCTAACACAATCATTAGCTGATTGTCTTGGAGAAGTCATTGGGGAGCTTGTCCTACCTGGCTCTATCTTTAACTCAGTCTGTAAGGGCATTGGGCATATAAGAAGAGCTGAACCCTGTATTCCTGTGACCCGACCACCACTAAGGGAAACTTGGCATCATGTCAACCAGATGATGAAAAGGAGCACCGCAATGAGAGTAGACCCTAGGAAGGTGTTTCTATGAAACCTGTCCAAGCTGCATAGCCTCAGTTAGTCACAGGCAAACATTAACAAATGAAGATTAAAGTGTTATATATGTGAACCAATGACCAGTTTTTAAATCTATATGGAAAAAAAAAAGACTGAAGAGCTATCTCAGATTAAGAGACCAAAGCAATAGACACCTAAAGTTAGTAGTGACCCTGAGGTGAATTTTGTGCTTAAGGGAAAAGAAGGTTATGTAGAGAACTATCAGAAAGGGCTGGAGAGATGGCTCAGAGGTTAAGAGCACTGGCTATTCTTACAAAGGTCCTGAGTTCAATTCCCAGCAACCACATTTCCAGCTCACAACCATCTATAATGATATCTGGTGCCCTATTTCTGGTGAGCAAACATATATGCAAGGCAGAATACTGTACATAATAAATAAATAAATCTTTTAAAAAAGAGAGAGAGAACTATCAGAGCAAGCAATAACATTAGGTTATAGATTTGACACGATAACATGAAGTGTAGCATTAAAGACCCTGAACCTGACCACCACACCCTGGTTAAACAAGGGATTAATCTTGAGCGTAGGGAAGACACAGAGGAGCACTAAGCCATCCCCCTTTATATGTGTGGCGCTCAGAGTGTTCAGAAAAGTAAGTTTTACAACTTGGAGCATGGCTCTTCCAAAGATGCATTCACTGGGATGCACAGACAGTAGCCAACTTCGTCAGTGAGGAAACACTGCACAGAAGCCCACGAGAACCGTTGGAACGAGTTCTAATGCTAGCTCTCCTGGCTCACAGCCAGTGGCAAGAGAGAGAAAGCGAGTCCAGCACTGACGGGTAGAGCAACGCTGTTTTTCACTCTCATTTGGTGACTGTTTGGTGACTCACTGTTGCTCATGCCAGAAACATCACCCTAGAGGACGTAATTTTTTAAGTGTCTTATTAGCATGTACCAATCATCCACAGTCATGAGTTTGGGGATGACATTTTTGCATGTGCATACAATGTATTTTGATCATGTTCACCCTCCATTAACTTCCTTCTCCTCCCCAACTCCCACTGATCTGCCCAATCAGTTTCCCTTCAGTTTCCCCACCCACCCCACCCCACCCCACCCCACCCCGACTTCCATTGCGATACCTTATGGAAGTTCAGGCAACTTCTCAGTGGCTACATCACTGAAGAAACTGTCTCCTCCCCTCCGGGAGGGGCAGGCCTTTGCAACATCCTCTGCTTGGACCGCCAGGGGCATTTCTTTTTTTTTTAGGAAGTAAGAGTCTAACTGTGTGTAAACTGGCTTTTGACCCCTTAGTCAGAACTGCCCAGTGATTTACTTTCAAGGGTTGGGAGAGAAAGTTTGTCTCTCCACATATAATGTAACCATATTAGGAAGTCGATACTAGGCTGATGAGAGCGCTGTGGGCATCTGAGGTAGCTGTGGGCATCTGAGGTAGCTGTAGACATCTGAGGCATCTGAGGTATCCTTTTCTGCTTCTCACGGTTCTTGCAGTAGGCTAGCCTCAGCCCTTCAGGTTTTATCTCAGTCCACCCTACGTGTCATTCATAGATTTTAAAGCCTCATGCACTTCCCCTGGACATTCCATTGACCTCAGAAAGCTGTGGCTCTCAAAAACGGGCTCCCTGGGTCTAACCTGACTCTGGCAGTTACCTCTGCCTGACCCTGAACCCGTTACTGGGTCTCTCTGTTCTTTCCATTTCATTATCTGTGTCCACTAGATAAGGATTCCAAGACCAGGGGCAACCTCCCAATTCATCTACATCACGAAGCAACTGAGAATTAGTCTGGGAGCTTCTAAGGGCCTTTTGGCTCCTCCACAAAGGTAAGAAATAATCTGATGCCTGTCAGCACCAGCAGCCTCCTTGACAAGGTGTTGATTGAAAACAGAAGTCCTCCCTGTCATAAAGCAGGTTCCGCATTTGTCTGCCATGTAGCTACAATCAAGCATTTCCTCACAAAGGCAGAAAAGGAAGGAAGGAGATGGCTTGTGCCAACCTTTACCACCCTCAGTGTGTGGTTTCCCTCCAGTAAAATGAAAATGCTCACCTTGGTTTTAGGACAGCCTCTCCCTGAGCTCATTGCTTACTGGTTGGCTAGAGTGTCAGGCCAGTGACCCCGTACCTGCCCATCTCCACCTCAGACACCCACCATCACTTCCAGCACTATGGTGATATATGCATTGCCAACATTCCTGCCTTTGGAAATTTTGATCCTTATCCCCTCTGCTTGTTAGGACAAATAGCAGTAGAACATGTAGATGGCAGCTAGTCAATCAAACATAGCACCTACACACACACACACACGTGTGGCCTCAGCATGGTAGCCCACATCTGAAATCAAGTTACTTACAGGCTGAACCAGGAAGATTTCTGTGAATTTGAGACTAGCCTGAGCTATATAAAGAGTTCCAGGCAAACCTCAGCTACAGAACAGACCCTGCCTCAAACAATAAAATAAAACAAAACAAAATGGCTTGCTGAAGGTATGCAGCTCTCCAGGAACCTTACAAGGCGTATGAATGAGAGGCACAGAACTGTCTGAGGCTCTCAGGCTGACTTGGAGCCCCTCAAGTAGCCAAAATGCTAATGCAGTTGAAATATGGGAATATATTTCAATGACTTTTTTTCATTGTACTTTCAAAGTTTTCTTTCCACTCCTAATTTTATGAACTTCTTATTGTTGTGCTTTGCGTTACATAGTCAGATCTATCTGGTTTTTAAATGGTCTCTTGCAGTCTCGAACCCAGAGAGTCCTTGACTCCTGGGGTCAGAAGGTTGTTCATCTGTGTATTTTCTCATCTGTTTCTAGGCTCCACATCCATGTGCTGGGATCACAGATGCACTGTGGAACTTTTCATGTGGGTGTTGCAGACCCTTATTCCTGCAAGCTGAAAAACCTCACCAGCTTCTAGTTGCTCCATTTTTAATGCAGAAAATAAATGTGGTTCTTCTGTCTCAATCAAGTGTGGACATGCTGACAGAGTATTTTGCATAAGGCCTAAAGGTCAAGGCCTCCTTGAGCCTAAAGCAAAGAGTAGGGGAGAGTTAAGCACGTCATCACTCTCAGCCACCCCCACATCCCCAACATCCCCTGGCAGCCCGAGGCCCCATCTCCTTGTGCTCATCTCTCCCAAAGTCCCGTGGAACCTACACAAGGACATGAAGATCCAGCAGAGGATCAGCACAGATCCACCCACCCCTTCATCCAGCCATTACTCTGAGGCGTTAAAAGCTGTTCCAGGAACCCGACCCTTCAAAAGAAAAGACATAGGAGGAAGTCTGTCCCTTAGGCCAGTGGAAAAAGTGAGAGGAGGGACTTGGGTTAGAGAAGAGGGAGGATGTGGTTGTGATGCCCACTGTCACGCCATTGCAGAACACGGATTTGTTCTCTCCCAGCAAGTATAAATTGCAAATGGCTTCTTAGTGAGTGGCGGATCCCATGTGGCTTCCCCTTCTCCTTGCTGGAATTTGTCTGGTTTGAACCTGTGCTTTCTTGTGTGTGCTGTCGCTGTCTCTGTGGGTTCATATGAGTATCAGTCCTGTTGTATCTGGAAGATGCTGTTTCTTTGGTGTTACCCACTACATCCAGCTCTTAACCCTTAGCCTGTCCCTCACTTTCCCCACCAACACTACGCTAGGCCCAGGAAGCCATCTTTGAACAGTCCCTCCCAGGCAGAAACATTTACTTATAAATCACTGTGGTACCACTCTCAAATCTCCATATGGTCGTGTTGAGTGAGTATGGAGGGTACGGAGTGGGGACAAGGAAGTGTGAGAGGCAGGGAGGCACGGGGAGGTGAGTTCACAGTGTTCTTGGCCAGTAACAATGTCCAGACTCAGGAAATGGGGCTGCTCTGTCAGTGATAACACACACCTCTTCTCACCTTTATAAATGCAGACTGGGGTCAGGGAGCTTCAGGGTGTATGAGTGTCAGGGGCGTGGGGAGGGTGATGCAGAGACACAGTCTTGCAGAATGGCTTTTCTTCAAACCTCTCTAGGAAGGGAACTAGTATGCTAGAAACATGCATCACCTGTCTTTCCTGACACATCCTCAGTATCAGATGTTACTAAGAGACCATCCCTTCCTGTTGAGCAGCCCAAGGGCAGGAAGCCTCTAGAACACAACTGCAGGAAAGCCTTCGGAGAAAGAAAAACGTGTGCACAGGTAGATTACAAATATATATGAACCACATATGTCCACTTGCAGACAATGTGGAGGACATTTTTTTTTTTTACTGTGTTTGTAACTGTGTTCATTAGCAGGTGTTCTCTCTCTCTCTCTCTCTCTCTCTCTCTCTCTCTCTCTCTCTCTCTCTCTCTCTCTCTCTCTCTCTCTCTCTCTCTC
>CM053744.1:8958495-8989678 GCA_028658305.1 Pachyuromys duprasi | reverse complement strand
CCCTAATGTGTGATTTCTATCCTGTCTCCAACATATACATTTCCTAATTGACCAAGCTCTGTTTTGGTGTCCCAGCCTTTCCCATTCTGTTCCCTTAACTGCCAAAAAATTGGTTATTCTCAATGCCAGGGCTGTCCAGTCCACTCTACCTCATTCTATACTTCAGGGAAGCCCAGGAACGGCCCTTCTACTCTCCTATGGCACCTTGGTCAGACCTTGTGCCTTAGCACTACCCCTGCCTTTGGCATGACTGTGATTCCTTCTTGATCAGTTCCACCTACTGAAGACAGTGACCTTGTCACCCATACCTCACAGCCTCAGCACAGGGCACAGTCGTAAAATTCAACACATAGATGTTGAATTCATGATTCTTAATAACATCATCATTTTCCATCCCACGCCAGGTAATTATCTAGTGTTTTCCAGAATTAATAATACTTAACCCCTCCCTTTTCGTGCCGCGGAGGAAACACCCATGCTTGTTAGCTAAGTCCGCCTTTAAATCTCACACTGAGAGAAGATTAAATATTGATAGCAGCACTGTGAGCTCCTCCCTCAAGGCAAACCGAGAGGCAGGACCGAAATCAGGGCCCTGTCACCGTGGATGGAACGGGCAGAATGACACATCGACGGGGCAGGATCTGAAGTGTTACTAATGTCCGCCGCTGGAAGCGCGTGTGTGGTGCTCACAGGGAGGACATAAATCCACTTTGTCAGAGCAAACATTCCTCTTGGGGGACATCGGCTCAACCTGCAGGAGAGAGTAATGGCCACAGCCCACAGGCAACAGGGGATGAGTAATTTGCTGCTGCTAGGCAATTAGTGCTGCTAGGGGGAGAAGGCTTTCATTTAAAATTCTCTTTAAACCATATGTATCGTGGCTCAGGGGATAATTTATGTATCATTAGAAAATAGGAAACATACATCACACTAATAAATAGTCTCACCCATTCACCACAGCCAACGGCTCCCCAGGGTCTTTAAGAAGTCAGGCTTCTGCTGTCCTTATCATGCCAGGGTGTGACAGGGCCCATGTCCTCATTGCCTCCCTAGTTCACAGGCAGAGACAGATGGCACAAGAAGCATTGTGTGTGAGTGTGTGTGTGTGTGTGTTGTTTTTTACAGTTGTTTGTGGCAGCATTTGTAAGCAGTCCCATGCAGACCAGCCATAAGCTGGGTTGTTTCCCTAACAGTTTAAGAGTGTATTTGGAAATTTAGCTTAGCACTTCCAGGCCTGAAGTATGCTTTCTTTCGGACATGGCCTGTTTAGCCATGCCACAAGCCCTTCCCACCAAAAGTGGCTTCAGCAGTCCTGGGGAGAAGGCCTGTGGGTGCTGTGTGGGTCCCAAAAGGCTGCATTCCCTGACTAAGCTTTAATGTCATATGGTAGCAGGTTCACTGCTTGGAGTTCAGCAGTCAAACAACAATTGATTCTGTGACAGGGGGATAAAATGGAAAGCCTGAAAAGGATGCTCTGTTCTGAAAACCAGTGGGCCAAGGGCCCAGGAAATCATCACATTTCCAGCTGTCTGTACAGCATGGACCCTGACATTCCCCAACCCCAC
The DNA here is from genome assembly GCA_028658305.1 of Pachyuromys duprasi. Taxonomy (NCBI): domain Eukaryota; kingdom Metazoa; phylum Chordata; class Mammalia; order Rodentia; family Muridae; genus Pachyuromys; species Pachyuromys duprasi. The sequence continues at coordinate 8,988,113 of CM053744.1, read as the reverse complement.
TGTGATCAGATAAAAAGTAGCCCACAGTCACACATTTGGTGAGGACATGAAAGATGGTATACCCCAAGGTCTCTTTGTTATTTATTTATTTATGTATTTATGTATTTATTTATTTATTTGGTGGTAATAGTATTTTGTTGTTGTTTTTTTTTTGAAAAGGTTCATATTTTGCTGAGCTGCATATATGTTCAATATGTAGCTGAGGACCTTGAACTTCTGCTTCTCCTTATTTGGTTTGGTTTATTGGGTTCTGAGGATCAAAACCAGAACTTCCTACAGGCTGAGCCAGCACTCTGCCAACTGAGCTACATCCTCACTCACCTCCACCCATAAGACTGTTAACAAGCAGTCCCGTGAGGACACGTGGAAGAAATAACAATTGTAAGCGAAAGAGGCCAATCTGAAAGGGCAGTAAGCTGAAGGGGTCCAACTAGGTGACATACCAGAAGAGGTAAAAGAATAGAGACGGGGTAAAGATTGGGTGCAAGCCACCAAGAGCTGGGAGGAAGGAGAAAGAATCAGCATAGCAAGCAGGTGGCACCCTCCATGAGTGCCCAGTGATGGATACCATCACACATTCTCACAAACCCATAGAACACGCATCACTAGGGGTGAAGTGTCAAGCAGGGATGGGCTGCGGGTGAGGGTGGCACATGCCGGTTCACACATGGGGGTAACAACAAATGTACCATTCTGGTCCAGGAGCCTGATAAACGGAGAGGCTGTGGGAATTTTCTTCACCTTCAATTTTGCTGCGAACCTACAACTTCCTTAAACAATAAAGCTTGTTGTTTAAGAAACACAACTCCAACTCTGCCTCACTTGCTCACTCTGGTTCACTCACTTCTTTTATTGTATTTATTAAATTAAAAAGTAACTTAATAGGCCTGAAATCCTAGCACTCAAGAGGCAGAGGCAGGGGCTCTCTCAAGAGGCTGTCCATGTTCAGCCTGGGCTACACAGACAGTTCCAGGTCAGCCTAGATTACTGAGTAAGATCCTGCCTCAAAAACAAAACAAGACAAAACACCAAGACAATGACAAAAGCTGGGACAAACCTAGATTTCCGATCTTCTCTTAAAAGCCTGCTTTTCTGCAATATTATAACCTCAAGAAAATAAAAGAAACAATTTTTTAAAGGCATGCTTCGTGGGCTAGAGAGAGAACTCGGCAGTTAAGAGTATGTACTGCCTTTGCCGAGGTCCCTAGTTTGGTTGCTGGCACCATGGTGGGTGGATCACACATGATTGTAACCCCACCTCCCAGGATTAGATTCTATGAGCTCCCCACCCCACCCCCGTGAGATGCACAGACCAACACAGTTATACACACACATTTTTAAATTCAATTGAAATTTCATTTTTTTAAAAGCATGCTTTAATCATCGAGTTAACTCTTACCATCAGGATTAGCTACTCCACTTGCAGAGTGGAAAGCGAGCACATGCGGGCCAAATGCACTAAGCATTTGTCCAAAATACACTAAGGATCCCAAGACTGCTGACTGCTGACTGCTGACTGCTGACTGCAGGCCACGGAGCCCAGCAGAAGGTCCCTTGAGAACACACAAGTTATGTCGGCACTGACCCTGATCTCAGCCATGTCAAGAGCCTGAGATCTCAAGAGAGGCGAGGCAGAGGCGCTCAGCCTTCTCCCTGAGACAGCCAGCTCTCTCCCTTTCCTGGGCTATGGCTCCTGGCCTCCCTTAAGCGCTGGTGCACAGAATGCTATGCTTGGGGTAGTCTGTAGGATCCTCTTCACCCTGCCAGGCAAGAGGGGATGCATACCTGCTCTCTGAATCATGCGAGACTCTAGAAATTTGGGAGCAAACACAAAGCTGAAATGTTCAAACCTGGAGTCAGGCAGAGCAAAATAAAATTTGCCAAAGTCACATAAAATAGGGGTGGAACCCATTAACAGCCAAGTCTGTTTGTCCAGTGTTACCGCAGTAAGGAGCTGCCACAGGAGAGAGAATCACAGTCCTCTATAGTATCAGGAAAGGACTCTGGCTGCCACCACAGAGAATTTCCAGGACACACTTTGCTCACAACCTTTGGACTCCTGGTCCTCAACACCACGACCAGGCTATTTTTAGGTGAAGGTACTCAGCACTGCTGCTCGCCCCTTGATAAGAAGCATCTGCACTTCACGTGCTCAAGGCTCCATGCCTTGGCTCCCAAGGGGTCAGGGTGCCACAGGACCGAGTTAAATGGGAGAAAGAGCTTGCCGAATTCTTTTCGTCAAGTTGGTGGGATTAAGAAATACCCAGAACATTAGCAACCATACTTCTAGTGTGACTGTGAAAGCACTCACTAAAAGAATGAACTGAGGGGCAAGGCCCACCCTGAATGTAAGCAGCGCGGTCGCCCTGGACTGAATTTAGAAACAGGAAGAAAGGACACATTTCTCCTTTCTCTGCTTCGTGATGGAAACAAACGGGAAGAAGCAGCCTGGTGCTTCGGCTGCCACAGCCAAGGGCAGTTCCGGGAGCCACATCTTGCCTTTTCTGCCACTATAGGCTGGCTGTATCCTCAACTGTGAAGCAGAGCAAACCATTCCACTTCTTTGCTATTTGGTCTCACAATAAAAAGAAGGAAATGCAGGGCTTTGGGTAAGTATCCCTCACGTCCCGCACATCTGCCATGTAGGATAAACTTGGGCTGAAAATGAAGCTACCCTGCGTTTTGCTGTTGGGCAAGTCTGGCTAACGGCCCAAAAGCTCGTGGTAGAGGATTGGAGACTGAGAGTGTGCTCCAGGCCCTTCATCATCCCCTCTGGACAGAGCGGTACCCAGTGGCAGGACATATAGACTACTTCCTCGGAACTCTCCACAGAGTTGAGTTACTCCTTGTCTCCAGAAAGAGCTGGAGGTGCCTTTGTGCCCCTAAAATCCTTCCCAAAACAAAGTTCACCAAGAGTGCACAGTAATCACATAGAAAAATGAAGGTCTTCCTGCCTGGTCCAGGGGAACAGATGTGCAAATTTGTGCACCAAGCAGAATGGACATTTTTAATGATCTCATAGTGGAACAATTAAGAGCCATGCCACTTCCTATGAACTTCAGTTTGACTCTTTGAATTTTCAGTCTCCATTTTGCACATGGGGAAATGGGGAGACATTCTGTCCTGTCCAGAGAAACTCAGACAGGAGAAGATCTCGAACAGATCAGCCACAGAAGCAAATGCTTTTGGTTTGCTCCGTTGCATGGAATCTACTTCTACACACGGCAGAGAATGCAAGATCCACACTAGTGCCAGAGTTTGCAACAGGAGCTGTGGCCCAATCAGTCTCAGTTACTTACTGAGATGTATCACTGTCACCTCCAGGCAGAAAGTGTCTTGTCTAGAGCCCCAGAGTGACTCAAGGGACTCCATGGCATGCTTATTTCTGCCATTCCAAGTCAGTAAGCTTAAGATACTGTATGAAGCTTCCGCTGTGTCAAAAGCCAAGGAGGCAATTTCTACAAGAGGTAAAAATCTCAGAAAGACTGTATCCTTGGTCACAGTGACATCCCCAAGATTAGGACTAAGTGAGGAAATGGTTTGTCCCGGATGTATCAAATAACAGTTACTTTGTTCAATAACATCCAAATGATAACACAGTGAGAAAAGTGGCAATTGTTTAAAATTGATGAAGAGAAAAAACAATGTTTCCATGGTAACCTTGAAATATACTTTTCTTCCTGAAAGTATTTAAGCCAACTGGAACAAAAAAAAATCATGAATTCTAATTTTTAAAAGTAGCTAGAAATGGTGAGACTATGATTAATTTTCTATTCAAATGGCAGTCAAAGCTACAGACTAGAAATCTAGTCTGTTACAGAGCCAACTAAACTAGCCAAGGTTTTATCATATACCTGATCTGAACCAAAGAAGCCTAGAACCTCGGTCTTTAGTTTTAAAACCAAGCCCTATGACTCTTAGTTTCTGTAAAAAGATAAAAATTAACTAGAATAACATTTTAAACCAAGCATCCTATATGCAGCCATGAGTCTTTTTCCTTTTAAAACTTTATTTCTGTTATGTGTATGAGTGTTTTGCTTTCATATGTGCATCTGTAGCATTCTGGAGATGTCAGAGAAAGTCATGTGATCCCTGGAATTGGAATGACGGACGTATGTAAGCTGTTGAGAGACATTGTGTTTTAACACACAGTAATAGTACAATTTCGCATCATGAAAATAAGTTTATTTAAGGAAAAATGCACCTTGTTTCCTTGCCGGACAAAGGCAAATCCCCACTGCGGTGGAGCTGACTCATGAAATAGGTGGCCACTCCCAAGTCTGGAGCCATTTGTCATACGCACAGTCCAGGGAAAGATCAACTGAGGCAGCAGCCAGGTGCTCTGTGACGTCCAGGTGCTGTGCTAATGGACATTGCAGGTCATGCTGAAGACCCAAGTTGGCAGAACTAGCCAAGATCTGACATCTTTCTGTCAACATCTGAGTGTGAGCCTTATGTGGCCTTCCAGTTCCCATCTTCAAGTCTTAATTCGGTATTGAAACCAAATTTATTTCTGTGCTGACCACAAATTAACAAATGCCTTCAATTCAAAGATCACATTGTAAAACATCTTTACCTTCCTTTAAATATTGCTTACACAGTCTGAAACAGAAATGTTTTTTTCCATCCCAACATTATGATGTCACAAATTAGCAGGCCACTGGTGAATTTCAACAACACACTTCCATCACGTTAATTCCCAGGAAGGGCCTATTCTCTACCTTCCATGTTTATAAAGGTAACTTTGGAATGTCACTGCAGGTCAGCAGCTCATGGACACCCCTCCTTCTGGGCCCACAATTCAGTGCAGCAACCTTTTAGCAAGCTGCTGCTCACCCTGGGGTCTCTCTGCACTACCACAGGGTGAAGAGGTCTGGACTTGATTGACATTAGCAAAGGGCTTTAGTCAATGAGAATCAAGTGGTCATCACTTCTTCGCCTGTTAACAGAAAAGAGGATAAAGAAAAGAAAACAATGATTTGAGCATTTTTGTTTGGGTAGCCTTGTGTTGTTGTTTTAGACAGGGCCTCGTGTAGCTCAGGCTAGCCTCAAACTATGCGACTTAGGATAGATTTGAGGATGACCTTGAACTCCTGATCCTTCTGAGTCCCTTCCCCAGAATACATGCATCATGGTGCTTGACATTTACAGCTTGTAAACTTTATTAATAATATAGTGATGGTAGGGATGAAACTGACGGCTTGCCCAGTCTAGCAACTGTCCTACCACTGAGTTATATCCCACATCCCCAAAATCTTTACAAAATGCCTGGAATACTTTATATTCTAGACACACATAGTTTATGTGAGCAAAATGTGAAAGAGGAGGAAAACTGGGCAAGGGAAGTTACACACGTTAAGGTTTGGATAGAAGCCTCAGGAAACACCCTGTGAGCAGCCATCACCTCTTAGGACTGTGCCCTAGCAGAGCCTTATCAATGGCTACATGCACCAGGCACCCTCCCTCACACTAAACAAAGTCTGACGACTCCTATCTGCCTAACCAAGCCTTTCTCTCAGAAAGAGCCACATCATGGAAGGCTAGGAAGAGGAATCTGAGGCCACCAGGCTCACCCTGTGGGCACCAAGTGGTTCAGGAAAAGCGTGGAGATATGCGTCTGGGTAGATCTTTGAGGATGTTTCTAGAGATGTTTAGCTGAGAAGGGAGGAACGCCCTGTCTTGGAGCGAATAAAAAGGGGGAAAGGTCAGCTGAGCACCAGCATTCATGGTCCTGCTGTGTGTGCAATGTGACCGGCCACCACAGGTCCTGGCCACCATGTTCTCCTTGCTCGAACCCTGACCTGAAATGAGCCCTTCTTTCCTCAAGTTGCTTTTCACCAGGAATTTTGACCCAACGGCAAGAAAAGCCACTAGTATAATAACTACATGACGGCCAGGCAACCCTGAGAGACCTGCCTTACCCTTCCCATTTCTTAGGAGGCAGTTGCCAATTAAGAAAATTAATTTTCCTTTATCCTGGCATCCACAGCAATAATTTTGATGCTCTGAGAAGATGAAATGCAATTTCGAAGATGTCTCAGAAGACCTCAGCTCATGTTTACCAGAGTTACCATGTTCTGAGGATATGCTTAGTCATCTCATTGCAAACCTCCAGATGTGGTGTGGATTGATTGACAGAAAAACACACTGTGTGAGCTTAAGTAGCTATAATTCCTATCTTCCTTTAGGAATTTGATTTATGGAATTTGCCTCAAAAAAAAAAAAACATGGGCAAGGAATACTTTAAATTTTTTTATCTCTTGACCCAGGTGAAAACACAGATGTTTACATTTGAGAAAACCATCACCATCTGACCTCCATTCTGGTCCCCACACAACAGTATAGCACACTCCAGTCACTCAGAATCAGACCACATTTCTCAGAGTCCCAACAGCCAGCAAAGTCTGGCTGAGCAGTGAGGAGCTACTGAGGTGTGCCTGTGCCCAAGAACGCTGTACTCGCTACAATGAGAATGATTCCCATATATTTGAATACCTAGTCCTCAGTTGTTGGGACTATTTGGGAAGGATTAGGAGGTGTGGCCTTGCTGGAGGTTTCTAATGCTCATGCCATTTCCGGGTCCCTCTGCCTTATGCCTGTGGATCCACATGGAAGTTCTCAGCTATTGCCCCCGTGCCGTGTCTGCCTGATGCCATGTTCCCTGTGAGGATCATGGCCTCATCCTCTGAAACTGTAAACCTCAACAAATTCTTTTTATCTCTATGGTGTTTTGTCACCAAGCAACAGAAAAGTAACTAGGACAGACACCAACAGCTTCCCCTCCAGTCTGTCCAAGGAGCTGGTTTGTTCTATGTCCTGTGAGGAGAGGCAATGCCTTTGATGTGCCTGGAGGTCCACCTCCAAAACATGCACTGTGACCTCTTCCTTTGACCCCTTGAGACTCCAGCATCTGACTCTGTCACAGCTCATCTCCTCCTGAGGCTCCCATGAGGTCCATAAGAGTTTCAACCATGCCATAAAGCTTTCTATACAAACCTTATATAGAGCATTGTTTTAGAAACAATGTATTTCTCAAACAAATCTTTGTAAGGGGAAGGGGAAAAAACATCCATTTCCCTTCATAATCTGACTTCAGGTGCAGTGTTAACCTGGGAATGACATTCTTCCCACTAGACACAATACTGACCTCCTCAGACAGCAGACACAGGACAGCAAGGTGGATGGCTCCTTTGGGTATCCGTCTTTGCTACTGCGTTCCTTCAGGAATTTCTGCAGGTCTGTCTCAGGAAATCCATGCTGTTGGTATTTCTTTTGAAAAGTACACAATCCTGTTACCTACTTTCTAGAGCATGAGGAACTCTTCCCTTCATCAACAAAGCAAACCCACGTTTTGAAAGGAAACTCCGCAGTGCTAGCTCAGATCCAAGAAGTACTATGAACAATGAAGACTCAGACTGTCAGACCCAGAAGAGCTAAGCCAGCAAGGCCATGGGAGCTAAGAACAATGGGAAGGAAAACTCCAGAAAACAAGCCAGGGAAGAAGGGAGAAGAGGGGTGTTGAAAAGGGGAATGAAAGAAATATTCAAAACTGGAAAGCTGGAGTGGTTTTTGTTTGTTTATTGGGTTGGTTGGTTGGTTGGTTGGTTGGTTGGTTGGTTGGTTGATTTTTCGAGACAGGGTTTCTCTGTCTAGCCTTGGCTGTCTTGGTCTGCTTTGTAGATCAGGCTAGCCTCAAACTCACAGCGATTCCACTTGCCTTTGCCACCCTGAGTGCTCAGATTAAAGGCATGTGCCACTACACCCGGTTAGAAAGCTGGAGTGTTAATCACGAGACCAGCAGATAAATTTGACTCCACACCCTGTCCACCTAGAATTGGACAGGGCAGTAACCTGCATTCCCTGCTTACACGGAAGTTGACCACAGAGTGGGGCGGGTGGCGGATTTTTCTCAACAGACAGAAAACCTTTAGCATCCACCTAGTAAATTCATCCACCTCAACGTTGACACTTCTCCACACGAGGACAGTTAGGTCAGCTTTGACCATGTCAAAGACCTGAGCCTTCGTGGCGAGAGTCTGCGGCACAGTCCCAGCACTACGAACTCTGACTCTAATCCCCACTCTGACCACTGACCAGCTTTTTCGGGGTTAATATGGAAAGGGCTGCACAGAAGCCAGCACCCAAGGACGCCAACACAGCCATTGTCCTGAAGTAGTTTTCCTAGCACAACCGCCTGCCGTGAAGGTAGCAGCTCCCAAGACAGTGATCTCCCTTAGAGCTATACATCTACCACACAGGCCCAGTCTGAAAGGGCATGGGGTGAACCAGCTTGGGAGAGCTGGAACCACCCTTTTCTTCACGTTGACGAAGTGTGCGCCGTCAGTGTATAAGGTACACCACTCTCAGGGTGACAATCACTCCCCATCACTGGAATTTACATTGAAACCTGAGTCCCAGGTAGCCATTCAGGCAGGAGCATCCGTCTGGAGTGTGAGTTCATCATAATCAGCTTTTATTAAACTGTTTCAAGTACTGTGCTGGCCAGTTTATGTCAGCGTTACACAAGCTGGAGTCCTCTGAAAGGCTAGAACCTCAGCTAAGAAAAGGCCTCCATCAGATCTGTCTGTAGGGCATTTTCTTAATTGCTGATTGATAGAGGAGGACCCAGCCCATGGTGGCGGTACCTTCCCTGGGGCTGGGTAAGTCATCATGAGCAAGCCAGTAAGCAGCACCCCTCCATGGCCTCCGCATCAGCCCCTATCTCCAGGTTCCTAACCTGTTCGAGTTCCTGTCCTGACTTTCTCTGATGATGAAGCATGATGTGGAAGCATAAGCCAAACAAACCTTTTCCTTTCCAGATTGTTTTTGGCCATGGTATTTCATCACAGCAATAAAAACCCTAACTAAGACAAGCGTATATTTAAAATTAGTCATCAGAACAAAAAGAAGGTTTGCTTTCTAAAGTTTTTTTTAAGGTGAATAAAGTTATATTCTTGTGCTCCAATCCACAGAAGGCTTATGATGCTTTGGGGCAGCATATATTGATCATGACTTACCTTGATGGTGTGGTAAGAATCGGTGATGAGCGCGATGAAAAGGCTGAGGACCATGTATATGAATAAGCTGATAAAGGAATACAAGTAGATGCGGCTGAATAGCCACACCAGGATGCTCTTCTGCTGGATCTGAGCAAAGGTGGCAAACATGTCATCACCGTTCACCAGAGAAAACAGGCACTCAGCAACTATGTTCAGGTTTTCAAACTGCAAGGAGAAACAAAGAAGCTACTGACCCCGAGAACTACAGGAAGCAGGGAGCTGCAGGGAGCATATTTTCTTCAGGCTGCTTCTGCCATTAATAAAATTGTAGCGTTTTTATACTACAGCCAGCAACATACGAAAATGGCTGAGACTCAACCCAAGACAGAAAAGGCTTTCCTAAATGGTTGGACCATAGCCTTCCCAACCATATGATAAACACTTTTCCAGAAACTTCCTACCCAAAAAGTAGACAGGCCACAGCTAAGCAGACAAGGCCTGTGGCAGAGCTGAGAGGGGCCGTACAAGGACAGTGACACTCCAAACTAGTTCTCAGTGAGCCGCGGAAAAGGTTGTACTCAGTGACTCCGGGAAAGCGTGGTGCTGAGCCACACAGCAGTGACTGCCTAGGGACACTTGTGCCAGATTGCACAGGGCATACGTCAGACTCAATCCAGCTCACAAGCAGACTTGAGTGAAGAACATCTCAGCCATGGGAGCAATGTAATTTGACACATGCGTCTCTAAAAACTAGTATTATGTGGGAGATATCCTGGAGCAGGAGTAGCCCAAGGGCAGATGCCAGCCAGAGTTGACATCTGAGCCCTCGCTAGAGAAAGAGACTCTGAAGAAATCAGATCCAGAATCGCCCGGGATCCCATCACACTCCTGGCAGGGCTCTGAGGAGTTTTTAGTTAAACTTGGGTGCAAAGATCTACCCTATACGTAGGTGGCAACATTCCAGACTCCGACACAAGGCTAACTCAAAAGGAGAGTTGAGCACCAGGTCCATCTCTCTCTGCTTCCTGACTATGGCTGTCATATGACCAGCCACCTCATGATCTTACCACAGTGACTTCCCCACCACGGTGGGGTGTAGCCTCAAACTGCAAGCCAAAGCGGACTTTCCCTTTTGTTTCTATTGCCAGCTATTCTAGCTGTTCATAGTCTGTTGCAGTGGGTTTTCCTCCTGGCCCCAAGCTCCCAGAATAAAAGTGAGACTCAAGTACAAATACCTGGGCCATATATCTAGGCTCTTCCTTGACTAGCTCATAACTTAAAGTAACCCATTTATACTAAGCTACATTCTGTGACATGGCTTGTTACTTCTGCTCAGGTACCATGCTGTCTGCCCTCCTCACATCTTGCCTGTGACTCTCTCATGCATGGCTCCATCCCAGAATCCTTTCTGCCTGCCAGATGTCCTACCTTCTATTTCCCGCCTCAGCTATAGGTAGGAGTACAGCTTTTTATTGACAGGTGATGTTCCCATGCAGACACAAGATATTCCTTTTACAACAAACTTAAACTGTCTAGTTTTAGACACTGTACCTGAGGTACCAGGTGGAAACTCGGACATCAGGGTGCTTGGCTGAAGGTATGCATGTGGAGCTTAAGCTCTGATCCAAGGCTAACACAGAGCATCACTAGAATCCACAGCCAGGCATCCTGGCTTTGAGGAGCTATCAAATTGCCTCCCTCCACTAAAACAAACTGTCTTCCATTAATAAACATGTCCCTGGAGCCAGGAGTTTAAGCAATAAATGGATATTAAAAACTAATGGAGTAATAATGACTAGATAAACAAAAGACAATATGGTTTTCAGAAATACATGAAACGGGTTACTGTAGAGTTTTCAATCAATTCTGACATTAATTGAGCATGTTCATTAATTGAGCATGGACTTGAGTACACCCAGGTCCTCAATAAACATCTGGAACATCCTTCTCGGGGAAGGGGTACATGCTGTCACTTTAAAGTTAATAAAATGAACCTCCCATCACCCTATCCAAGAAGAGGGCTCTCCTTCCAAACATCTCTATTCCTGTAACTGATTCCAGCCTCCAAGCAAAAGAAACATTTGTACCAAAATAATTACATTTAACTCTGTGCTGCTTTGGCCAGTCTTTCCCATCTTTGGTCCTCTAAAGCCTGTGATATGAGCCACCCTCCCTATTCTGATGTCAGTGATAATATTAGATCGTTACAGAAACTTCTAGGGAAGTCTTTTGCATGCCAGTCTCTTTTTCCTGCAATTCAAATTGAAAAAAAGCAAGCAAATACACAAACAAACAATGCCCCCCCACCTAGATCTCATAAAAATAGCATTAAAACCATTTCTCTTACTTACGGCCATGAAAACAGAAAACATAAGTGCAGAAGTTTCCAGTAACTCCTTCCTCCATGTGGCCTCAAGCTTCCTTCTTGTTAATATCCCTGCTTAGCTCCCCCAATAGCACATTTCCATGGTAGAATTTAATCTTGTCATCTCACATACTCCTCCTTCCCCTCTTCGTAAAAAAAAAAAAAAAGGCTAACTCAAGGGCTAACTCAAAGTCTACCTGGGTATAGAATGCCCTGTCAGCTACAGCCCCTGCTCCATTATCAGCAAGAAACTGCAGAAAGTGTGGTAGGGCTGTCTAGTAATTGCTCAAAAATGTATTTCTACACCTCAGTTGGAGAACAAATGTAACATTTTATATCCTATAATGAAATGGAGCAAGGCAGGATGTGTGGGCCCAGACGTAGTATGAAAACATATCCCTAACAGCAATCGCTCTCAACGTTTTTGCAAAGTCAGCCATGAAGAGTGGTGCTAATGCTGCTCTGCTTGGAGTCCTGCCGGAAGCATCCAGTTGAGCAGACCTCTTAATAATAAGTTTGCAGGCTGTTAAACAGTAAGACAGGAAGTCCCGAGGGTGTTTCCCATTGTCAACAGCTTAAGACAACAAGGCTAGAGTTGGCTTCTCTGGATGCCAATGAGATTCTAACTGCATCATGGTTCTCATCATTTTTTTGTTGTTGTTACCTGGTCAATCTCTTTCTATTGTTTCAAGGCCTCTAAAAATGTGTGCTTCCTGTTCCAGAACTTAAATAGCTCATTGGTTAGTACTTAGCAGACCCATGTCTCAGCTTCCTGTGTGGACACTTTCAGCATAGACACGATGCCCATCTCAACATTAATGTATTCATAACCATTATACCTCTCCCCCCTGTATACAATTAGACCTATTCTAGCCCACCAAGAAGAGTTAAAGAAAGACCTAATAAAGTAACTAGTGCACACTGGGTCATTTTCCTACCACAAGAACAGACTATAACCAACGTCGGTTTTAGTGGCCAAATTTCCAAACACATGAGCATAATGGAGTCCTATGGCCAGGTGTTAAAGGGTCTCCAGCTAGACAGCACATTGGTTCTCTCTTAAGAAAGGCAAGCCCCAAAGTTTAGATACTTTTCTTTTCACTGTGAGCAAATACCTGGTGAGGAGGGAGGACTTTTATGGCTCGTGGTTTGGAGGGGATATAAATCCATCATGGCAGGAAGTCAGGACAGTGGGAGTGCACAGCATCTGCTCACCCACAACTCAACAGGACAAGAAAAAGCGTCTGGGTGCTGCCCTGGTTCTCCACTCTTTTTCTGTTGACTCATTCTGGACTCCAAGCCCTTGTGATGGTGTGGCTCACAGTCAGGATGAGCCCTCCCTCCTTTGGTAGAATTTTCTGGAAATGCCCAAATGTTTATGCCTAGAATTGTATCTCTGAGGTGATTCTCAGTCTAGGCAGGCTGGCCAGCACACCCTGGAAGGCAGATCAACTGTGTCTCACCAGCAGACTCGCTGAGCACTGGACACATCCCAAGCTCCAGGGTGGTTGCTGGAAACATGGGTGGGACGAGCCACAGCCTCTGCCTTCTAGGAACTCAGTCCTGGCAGAACTGTGTGCAGAGATGGTTAATAAACAGCCAGTAGGTATTTCCACTAAAAGTCCTGGCGGTCCAATGAAATCATAGAGAGAAACAAAACACTTATGTCACAAATGATGTTTGTGAGTGAGCCAAAAGACCTTTCATTCGAGCGCAGATACAACCTGCAATCGCTTATGTCAGAGTGATTTAAAGTGTGCTTTAAAGTATACCTGCTCTAGGTAGCAAGAATCTCTTACATTAGGTAAAATGTTTTAGCTGGCTCATGATTGCTTTGAATAAGCAAAGTTTGGGGGCAAGACCAGAAGCCTTGGAAATGTCATGATTTTGCCCATGGCTTCAGCAAAGTGCAATGATTTTTCAATGCCTTGTTCTTCTTATTTGTAAAATCGGGATAATGCGAAACTATTATTCATGCATCATAGTAAAAAAAAAAAAGTCCCCTGGAGATGGGAAATGTAAAAGACACATTAGAGAAGTGCTTAATAATTCAAAATGTGGTTTGGAAGACCATCCTCAGTCTTTAGCTATCTGTGCCCAGACGTCTTTAAGGAGCATAGTGCCAAAATCCATTAGTGCTGGAAATGAACATCAATGTGACACTTTCTCTTCCTGGAGCTGAATCACTGAGATCAGATGTGTAACAGGGAGACAGGAAGCTAAAGAGTCTGGGATTTTGGCTCCCAATCAGTTGCATCAAACAAGAATTTTCCTGACACCTTCCCTTTAGAGTTTTTTTGTTTGCTTGTTTGTTTTAAATGATGAATGGTTTCACATGCAAGGTTGCTGTGATTGTGAAAGTAACATTGGGTGTTAGCAGCGATGCTTAGCTACCTGAGGGTTTGGGTACCACTGAAGGGCCTCTGATTCAACAGCTACTGGTATAACCTGGACATCCTAACAGATCAGTTTGAGAAGCAATGCAGGGCAGAAAAACACCAAATTCCAGAATCGGGCTGACATTCCTTCACCCCACTGGCCTGTGCACTTACTGAACAAACTCAACTGTGACAGTCTATCAGCCTGGGTAAGGATGGGAGCGTGACGTCACCAATGACCAGCAGGGGATGCTAGAGGGACTCCTCCTCATTCCTTCCTAGAGGACAGAGGGAAGCTGGCACTGCATGAGAAACGTGCCCCAAACTGTAGCCACCCACCACATGTGGCTGCTGAGCACAAGACATGTAGGCTGTGACACTGAGATGTTTGGGCCTGCGTATGTTGCCCAGCTGGCAGAGTGGTTGCCCAGGAGGCTGCCATCCATGGATTCGAACCATCGTTCTGCATAAACAGGGCACAGTACACACCTGTGCTTCATGAAGCTAGGGGAAGGACGATGAGAGGATTAGAATATTTTAAGTCCACACAATGACTGCCTCTATGACTCACATTTTGTGTTCTTTGGACAGTGCTGGCCCAGGGCACCCCAGCTTCATCCCCATTCTTTGGAAGGACAAAGATTCACATACGGGAAAGCAGCCAGGCTCTCAGAGCCTGTGGTTTTTTTTTCCCCCAGCAGGTAATGAGAGGCCTTTCACCTTACAGTTGGGCCACAGGATCAAACTGGCGCTCTCTTACAATGGTGTGCATTAAACAATACCAAAAGAAAGCACTGTGGCACTCTTAATCAAAGCGTGAGTACTGAGGCAGGGCAGGCTGGGTGTGACGCCGCAATTGGCAGGGAAAGGCTTAATATATTAAGGTTCTTATTCTCTGTAAAGGATGGAGAAGAGGGAAGAGGAAAGAGAAGATGAAGTATAGTAGCTTGGAGTGCAAAATGACCCCAAGGGCCCATGTGTAAAAAGGCTTGCTCTCCAAACTGTGGCACCATTGGGCACCCTTAAGAGGAAACGCCTAGTTTGGGAAGCCATTAGGGGTATGCCTTGAAAAGGTATTGGAAAGCCAACCCTTCCTGTTTCTCGCTTTCCTCCTCAGCTGCCACACATCGAGCTGGCCTCCTCTGTCATGTCCTGCCATATGCACTGCCTGGTCACATGCCCTAAGGCAGTGGGGCCAAGTGACCCTGGACTAAACACATGAGCGAAATAAACCTTTTCCTTCAAAGTCGATCTGCCGGGCGTTTTATCACAGCAACAGAAAGCAGAAGTAGTAGCAGAGCAAGGGGGATGAAGAACGTAGACACAGGCCCAACAAAAAGCAAAGAACAGCAGCCGTTCCGTGAACTTCAAACAGTGCCAACTGAGAACCTTTCAGAATAATGACTGGGGACAGGAAAACTGCAAGGAACCAATGACAAAGGACACGGGACCGCTTGTCCAGTTTCCCCCCCCCCCCCATGGATTGAGAAAAGCCGGGTTAGGCCCAGTATTTATTCCACGCGGTGCAACAGTGCCCTCTAGTGGCAGAGCGGTGAAGCTGCTCCAGGAATAAGAGGCAAGCAAGAGAAAGAAAAATGCAAATTGTCCTGGATTTGGTAAGACAGTGAGCTCTCCCTATTACAGCTGTCATATCAAAGAACACTCTTTACCCGTGAGTCACCTTCAAAGACGTGACACGAAACAGGGAAAATCAATAGGATCATCAAGGTTTGCTGTTAAGCTGGAGGCTGTCCCTTTGTTCATTGTACTGTTTTTCCAGAACGAGAAATAGAGACTCCTTTTGGACACATTGGATGTGACAGAGAAGGAGCCTAGGTGTTCTGTGCTGGGATTTGATTGGACGGGACGGCGTGGAAGGTCTGGGCTGTGTGTCACTTTCTCTGTGAACAGCTTACAAACTACATCAGTTAATGTCAAGGTCAAAACCCAGGGCCGAGCTGTTAAATCCTTGTGTTCTCTGCCTCATTTCTCCTTGCTGGGTGTCTGAGCAGTGTGAGGGAGTTGGGTGTGACACGAGAGAGACCCTGGGAAGTTCCACACAGCACTGTCTCACAGACAACAGACGGTAAGTGCTGTCATTTTTCTGCTGTTTTAGTGGCTCAGGAAACCGGGGAAGAAATGCTGGAAGATGCAGCAACTCTTTTTACTATTTGGCTTGAGATACAGCACCGCTAGTTTCTTCTTGTTCTAACAATCAATGATAACATCATTCTGAGACAAGGTCTCCTGTTTCTAAGGCTAGCCTGGAACTCACCAGGTAGTCCAGGCTGGCCTTGAACTCACAGCACTTCTCCTTCCTCTTGGGTTTAAACCATGCCTGACCATAAGCTGCAAAGTCCTAGACTTATGACGCTTACTGAAGCTCAGTAATAGTTAGAAACTCAGATAATACTCAGACCTGAAACTTGATCAAGACCATCCTCAAAGATGTGTGCTCATTTCAAGAGATACAAAGTGCTTCTTCTGGGCAGTGACCTTGCTCCTCTCCATTCTCCTCACCCACCATGGATGAAAACCCTAACACTTCACACCAGAGAGAGTCTATCAGAGTTTTCTTACTTTTTTTTTTAGTTTGCTAACAGTGATCTTATATGCAAACACTGTTCATTGGTAATCATCTGGCTGAATGTGTCAAATCCTCAGCCAGGCCCATACCAGAAGTGTGTTTTCCTATCTCCTGTGGTTCTTGCTTCAAAATCCTAGTTACCTTAATATCCTGGAAAAGAGAATGCAGAGAGAAAGGGGAAACAGCGTTCTCTGGGTACTGACATCAAGGATGTTTGCTGGAGAAGCTAGAGAAGGCAAGCGCTGGAGATTCAGGGTGAAGGGCCCCACGCTCCCTCAGTGCAGGAAAGATTAGCTACACACCTTCTCATGGTAAGGTCCCAAGACAATCCAGCCACAGAACGTGTACCCCAGGTAGATCATGCCAGCACAAGCGCAGAACCGGAGGACTTTGGGCAGCGAGGCCTGCATGGTTAAAATGAGCACCTAAAAGAGAAAGGAGTGGATGGGCTGAAGGAGAAAGAGCGTGGAGCCCAGTGGAGAAGCACCATGGCACTTCGGAGAACTTACGTTGTATGTCTGAAAGTAACCCAAATATCTGATGACTCCAACCCAGACAAACAGTGTTGATGTCCCAAGAAAAATGCTGCACAGATCATAATTTGTGAGGTTCTAAGGAAGAAAAAGAAAACACAGCTAAGCAAAACACCCCAGTCCCCTTGGCTTGCTTACTTCCCTTTAATGGAGGAGGAGAACTGACTGTTCCCTTTCCAAGTTTGCCACTCTACCACTTGGGAGGCTGAGAATAGAGAATCATCATGAGTTCCCAAGGCCAACCTGGGCTACAGAGTAAGTTCTAGGCCAGCCTGGACTACAGAGTAAGTTCTAGGTCAGCATGGACTACGGAGTGAGACCTTGTCTCAAAACAAAAACAATGAAGAAGAAGAGGAAGAAGAACAAGAAGAAGAGAAGGAGAAAGAATAAGCAGAAGAAGAACGAGAAGAGGAAGAGGAGGAGGAAGAGAAACAAGAACAAGAGGAAAAGGAGGGAGAGAAGGGGAAAGTACAGGAAAGCTGCAAATGTGTTCTTGTGAACTTATTTCTTTTCCAAATAACATTTTTGAAATAGGACTTGCATTTTCCACTGACCTAGGCATGAAAAAGCATAGTGTTTGTCAAATATCAAGCAATGTAATTCAGCCACTTTCAGAAGCAAACTCCAGTGTGATTTACTGGCATAGCTCCTGCTCTCAAGAGATTCTAGGCTTCATTGAAGAGACAAACAAGAAACAGAATTTAATACAATAGGCTAAATTCAATGAGAGGTACAGTGGCCACTTGTCACAGAGGCCCTCCCGAGGGCACGGCCCAGAGCCAAGCTGGGTCCACAGCACAGGCTGGAGAGGAGTCTACACTCTCATGCACAGAGTCTAAACACATCCCCAAGGCTGAGGTCTGCCGTGTGGAAGAGCAGTATTAGAGCCATGATGGAAGCCAGAGCTGGATGAGGGGACCCTAGAGGTCAACTTCATCCTAAGCGAATTCTGGAAGGCGGAAAGGATTGTAACAGCCAGATGGATTCTTCCAAGAAGACTGCCCGGCCACTGTACGGATGGATGTGTGAGATATAAGACAGAAACACAAACAGAAAGGCAGTTGAGGCCGTCCAGGCCAAAGAGAAAGTAAGCCTGAGGGAAGCGAAACGTAGCTGGGACGGAGACAGGGAGACCGTGGCCATGATGAGGACAGCTTTGAGAGGCTGACAGGGGGCAAAGGAGAGAACACTTGAGTGAAGGACGCAGTCCCGCTATGCGAGCAAACAACTAACTATCATAAACAACCAGTCAGGCCTTGTAGACCTTCAAGAATTGCTTATTCCTCAGCCACCAGGGGCCCACAGCATCTGGGATCCCCTCACACACACACACACACACACACACACACACACACACCTGCCACCTGCTCTTCAGGTGTGTTCAGGAGAAGTGTCTGGTCTGCTTGCCAGCTGCTGCCTTTGCGACTTATACAAGTAAATAGCCAGGCACACTCAAAAGTAAATGAATACAAAGGCCAAACCCTCAGTCTATCCCCGACTTCAATTCCTGTTCTAAAGATGCTGCCACACAGTGCCTGGAGGAAGGCTGTAGGAGGTCATTCCACAGCTGCCCCTCCTGAGGAAGAGTGAGAAGCAGCCTCCCGTGAGAATTACGCTAGTGTCCAGAGCACCCCGTGTTTCTCAGCACCTGAGGTCACCCAAGAGAACATGGGGTTCTAGTTGGCGCGCCACTTACCTTGGCTTTGATTTCCATCTTCAGTATGGATCCAATTATTGTCATGAGGTCGCTGATAGTGACCAGGACGTACCATCCGTTGATGAACTCCCACCGGTCAGCGTCACACACACGTCGCTTGTACTTCTCCAGGAAGAAGTTTAGAAATCTCTACCGCAAACATTTAAAAAGCATTTCTTACAAGTCACACTGCCCCTCTGGAGGCAGAAAACAAGAACAGTTCCAAGATGGTGGACCTACCTCACCAGGAGACCCAATGACGCACACATCACATCGCCCACTCCAGGGTAAGCAAGCATGTGACCATCTGCTAAACTAACCAGACACCAAGTACCTATGCTGGCCCTCCAACAGTGCTAACTCAGAGCGCATTCCTATTCTGCACAGTACGTCCTCATTCAGGCTGACTGACGGCAACCTTTTGAACCAGGATTCTCTTGGGATCCAGGCAGCAGGCACTGTGTTCCCAGTGCTGTGCCCCCACTTGGCAGAGGGAGATCTTAAACTTGGATTCAGAATATCCAGAAGGTTGGAAAACAGATATGAAGTAGATCTTTATAAAGTGAAAGTCAAGGGGCTAGAGAGATGTCTTTGCATTTAAGAGCACTTGGTTGTTCTTCCAGAGGACCTGGGTTCAATCCCCAGGATCCATATGGCAGTTCACAACTGTCTATAGCTCCAGTTCCGGGAGTTCTGACACCCTTTCCTGTCTTCTGGGGGCACTGGATGACTACAACGCACACACACACACATGTGCAAAACACTCTTACACATAAAATGAAAATAAATCAATCTCCAAAAATAATCTAAAACCCGAAGTGGAAGTCTAGAGCAAAGAAAATGAACATGGGCTGTTTCCTGCTCTGAAGGTAGTATTTCAGTGTCTTCCTGTTTCCCCTAACCCCAGTGGGAACCTAGACTCACACCTCAAGCCAGAATAACACACATCATCAGCTGAAGCACATACTCCCGAGAAAGCATATTTAAAGAGGTAAAAAGGTGCGATAAAACTATGTAAGAAATCGAAGCAAAGAATTCCGGGCTCTGTTGTAACCCATTTACCATGCCTCCCTCTCAAAGTGACCTCTAACTTGAAGACAAAAGATGGACGGAACCGATAAGTGCTCAAACATCCTTGATAATCACATTTTCTTCTGGAAACTTCTAAACGCTTGGGAGCACACCACAAATACCTGTACTTGTTAGCTCGATTTGAAGCAGAAAAATTCCCTGACCTCCTGAAATACCTAAAAACTTCTCCTTCTTTTTAAAATGTGGGTGTGTGTATACGTATGTGTGCCTGTATGTTTGAGTGCTCATGTATGTATGGGCACACACATGTGCAGCCTGGATGTAGGAGCCAGGCGTCTTCTTTCTCCACCTTATTTTGCCTCACTGAACCTGGAACTCACTGATAGGCCAGATTGGCCAGTGAGCTGCAAGGACCTGCTGTTTCCACTGTCCCTGAGCTGGGCTGACAGGCACTTGTGGCCTGGTTGGCTCTTTTGGTGGGTGCTGGGAATCAAACTCAGATCCTCTTGCTTGCACTTTCCCACCAGTCCCTGTGGCCTCTTCTTACTTCCTGTGGCCTCTTCTTACTTCCTGTGCCTCAGGATGGTAAGGGAAAGTAATTGCGAAAGGATAGCATAGCCAAGTGTCGGCAGTTCCCGTGATTTGGCCAGACGCAGGCTGCAGGCTGAAGGTGGAGGGAGAAAAGGAAGAGCCATTCTTACCTTTCTCAGCCTCAGAGCAAGAACAATGGATCTTGTGCACAGGATAAGGGATGCCAGGCAGATCATAATGACAAACACATCAAACACCAGGACATAGCGAGTGCTTCTCTGAACTGCGGAACAAGGCAGAATGCGAATGTTAAGGGCGTCTGGCACAAATTGTGGAGAATAATTTCCCAGCAAATGGCAGTCTGAAGGGAAATTCAAAGAAAAATTACTTTGTCTACTGTTTAATCAGTAACTATCAGAAGCAAAATCACTCGGCATTCATTCAGACAAGCTAACACACCCTGGAGGGGAGGGCCATGCAGGCAATGCTAAACCGTGCGCTGAAGTTCTTCATAAATATCTACTGCACAACAGAAGTCAACAGAATGTGAAAAAGCCAATATGGCCTCAGTCACTTCACACAACAACACAGACGGCAAAGTAAACTTCGTGCTGCGAAGGCCCACTTCCGAGCCTTGGCCTCACAGGGCACTGTCCCAGCAGAGTACCCTCTGAAACGCTTCTGCTGCATGCCAATGCCACGAAAGAAACTCCTGGGAGTGAAAAGGAATGGATGAGGAGGAACCTGCTGTTCTTTCTGGAACACACAGTGGCAGGAGGGTGTGCCCTAGAGGAACCGCTGTGTAAGTGTAGCTGCTCTCAGAGGCCACCACTGCGCATTCGGGCCTCTGCTCTGCTGTTCCACACTGTGATTCCACCCTCCCTAGAATGGGCACCCCTGCCGTTGGCCAGAATAGTGCTTCATACACTCCTGCTCAGATTCTTTGTTTTGGGGGTCAAGTCCCGGATTTTTCTTGTTATTGATGAATTCTCTTGCTCGACAGGCTTACACATTTATATAATGTACTCTGACCCCTTTAGCTTCCTCTCCTGTCAATACCCACCACCCTTCCCTCTGAGATTCGTGGCTTTGGTCTGGTTCATGACCCAGCTGTGTGACCCCTTGGTGCGTTGGAGCCTGGTGGGGTCGTGAAGGGGCACCCAGCTGAAAGCAACGGTCCCCCCTCTCTGACCTGCCTGTTGAAGACAGTCCATCAGTGTAGGGGCGGGGGCCTTCCTTCTCTAAGTCGTCTTGGTCATGATGCTTTATCATAGAAAAGTAACTAACAACGAATGCTGAGTGTGAGCTGGTGGGAACGGTCCTGCCTCAGCTTCCCAAGTGTTGGCAACAACCTCCAGTCACTGAGTTCTTACCCCGCTGAAACCATTTTGCGTTAGAAACACCTTCCAAACGTGAGTTTGGAAAACACTGGTGCAGAAATACGTCCTGTCACTCTGACTAGACAAGTCCCACACTCCACTCACTCACCCCACCCTCCCAAGCAGCTCATGTGTAGACACTCCACCACTGTCTGCCTCTGGGCTCTGACTCAACCCACGAACTCTCACCCCTGCGATAATTAAACACCATTACTCACCCCCATCAGCGGGGAGCCCTGCCCATCCGTTCCTCCAAAGCCTCGTGTGGCTGGCTAGAAACTATAACCTAAAATATAAGTTGACGGAGAGCAGAAGCACTCCGGAGGAATGCGTCTCAGGAAGCAGAGGAGGTCTGCCTGTGGACCTTATTGCCTGGCTTTGCTTTGGGGAGATGAGGGAAAGAAGCTGAGCGGGTGAGCCAAGAGAGCATCAGAACACTTGGGGAACAGCGGCCAGCGCCCTCCAGAGGCGCCTCTGCCCTTGTTCTGCAGGCAGCTACAGGCTGAGCGATCGCAGCTTCAAACGGAAGAGGGGCCATAACCCGTCCCCTAAACTGGTTTCTAAACCTCGGCTTTCTAATGACTTCACTTTATTTTAAATGCATGGTCGCCTAGTGGTGAGGTCGAGTAAGACATGGCTGTAAGAATCACCTGTTAGCGGTTTTTTCCACGCAGGTGTGTGAGGCATGTGCTTCTCTCTGATGGCCACATGGGGGAGCTAGAGCACCTCCCTTCTGTGCACGAGTTGCAGAGAATGGTGCGGGGAGTAGACATTGTCTGGGGAGCCCTGTGGCTCACTTTGAATCTCACGGAGACTATTGCAAATCACATTTTATATATTACAAAGGTTACTTAATTTCCCAAGGACATAGCCTCAGCCTTTACTTGAACTTGAAGCCGAGGGCCTTGTTAGTGTTTATGTTTGAGTATCTGCTGCAGAACAGAAAACCCATTTTATCAGAAACCCGAACTGTGTGTTTCCTTTAGAGGAATGAATGAAACCAAAGCTAGGAAAGAAAAATAAAACTTCAAAATCTTCATCCATTGTACAACTGAAAAGAAATGAGCCACAGTTGGAATAAAAACCATGTGTCTCATATTTTATCTTTCTAGTCAGCTGGCCAAAGGTAAGTTCATTGAAACAAAGCTTGCCAATTCACAATACTCTCCATCCTTCAGAGACATTGCCCAGACCACTCAACGACCAAAACAGGATCCACTATCTCAGACTCTTCCTTAGAGACAGGAATCTCTGTGTAACTTGCTCTGGCTTTGACCTTGAAATCCCCCTGCCTTTCCTCCATAGTGCTGGGATTACAGGTATGGCACCCTGCCTATCTCCACAAGCCCATTTAAGCATGGACCATGAAGTAACTGAGGAAATGTCCCCTTGTTTATCCAGGCTGTCATCTGCACTCTGGGGTCTTGACCCTCATCCACTGTCCAAAACTTGGACCAAAACATACCCCTCCAAGATTCACTGCAGGATTCCCACCCCTCCTGGGTCAAATTTACTGTTAACATTCTCCTCAGACCTTTAGTGCTTCCCCACCTACCCCTAACATACCAGAGAGCTGGTCACTTGGGCCTCACTGCGGCTTTTCTTACTCGCCGGAGCCTAGCCACTCCTGTGAGTCCCGTTCTCAGCACTTGGAGGTCATTGCTCTTGCTTTGTTGAGAAAGATGCGAAGACAGAGAGGCCAAGAAATAGGTCCAAGCCAGCAGCCATGGCAAACAGAAGTAGAATGCAACCCCAGGCCATCTGGCTGCATAGGCTGAGTGCTTACACCACGGACTCAACGCTAAGCCCTCAAGAGAAGAGATAAACACATGCGACTTGGACAGGAGTGCCAAGGTCCTAGGACTACTGTTTGAGCTGTGGTGTTCTGTTACTTTCTTCCCACCAGCACCCACACCAGCTGCAAAGGTTCTATAAGTCCCCGAGCCTTCCTGTACCCCACAAAGGGCCGGCTGCATGGCACACTTACTGGGCCCAGATATGTTCATGGCTTTACATTCTTCGATGTTGGCCTCGCTGTTAAAATAGATTTTGATTTTTCCGCTGTGGGCTGTGTTGTCAAAGGTAATCTAGAGACAGAAATGGAGAGGTTAGAGTCCAGCGGGAGGTTGGGTCACCTGCATACAAATGCAAACACCACCCACATAGAACTCGGATCCGAAGAAGCCATACCAACGAAAATGCCTCGGCAGGTGGGTTCTGGTCTAGCTGCTGTTGCTGTCACAAAACACTGACCCTAAGCAGACTGGGTTTATTTCAGCTTGCAATCCCAGGCCACACCTCATCACCAAAAGAAGTCACAACAGGGGCTGACATGCACACCACGGAAGAAGGTGCTTGCTGGCTTGCTTACAGCCTTCACTCAGACTGCCTTCTTATCCAGCCCAGGACAGCTCTCCCAAAGCCGGCAGTGCCCACCGTGGCATCAGCTCTCTTCCACCGATCAGCAGCCAAGAAAATGCCCCCACGGAGATGCTCCCTGGCCAGTCTGATCTGGGTAGCCCTCCAGTGGACACTCCCTCAGAGTGGGTTGTGGCCAGTGGCCAGCTGGAACTAAGTAGGAGAAACCCATTTATAGTTTTCTTTTAGTGATGCAAACCACAGTGTAAAAGGGGAGAAGGTTTACTGCAGGTGCTGGGATGTGAACTCGGGTCCTCATGCTGTACAAAGCGAGCTACCTTCCCTGCCCAGGAACACTGTTGTTGAGAGTTGTAAAGGGCTGGCACCATCTTCACTTGGAACAGTCTCTAGATGCGAGGCACCACACCATGGCCGAAGCTGCTCTAACACAGCAGTACCTGATGTCAGCAGGTGGCCTCTTCTACAAGAGCCACAAGGAACAGACACAGACAGGGCTGACTGGCAGAACACAGAGACACTTGCCGTGTTCTGGAAGATGTAGCAGTCTGGTACCTCTCGGGAGTGAATTGCCTGTAGGTCAATTCCTTTGAGGGCAAAGGAGATGTCAACTTGCACAAGCCTAAATAAAACACAGAGAAAGGCTTAACTCTCAGTGTCCCTGTACCACTGTCCACCCCTCCCCAACCCCCACTCGACAATGTGCTTACCGGTAAAAGTCCAGCCTGAAGAAAGATTCCTGTGCCCAGTCCTCAGGTTCCTTTGTGAGCTCCTGGAGGCCCAGGTGAATGCATTCTAGAGCAACAAATAGACAAGGAATGGTCATTTCTGGCAAGAGTCTGATGCTACAGAAGCTGTGTGATCAGAAGTAGGGCCCTTTGGGAGTCTCAAAACATCTGCCATATAAATCAGCTAATCACAGCATAGAGCATGGTAACCCTTCGCAGGAGAAGCAGACAGGCGCCCCTTTGACCCGGGGACCGTGTTAACATCACCATCTCCAGAAGGAGCCAGCTTCAGGTGCCTCCTACACTGGGAAGAACACATCACCTGGGCAATATTCCTTCTCTGAATGCACATCCTCCCCAAGTCGTGATGAAACAAAAATGCCTGGCGACGGATGTTCATCTCCTTTAAAATGTAGTGATCAACAGAGCCTTTGGGAGGCAGAGGCAGGAGGAGCTCTGTGAGCTCAAGGCTAGCCTTGTCTTGGTCCATTTAGCAAGTTCCAGGCAAGCCAGGACTACAGAATTGCTCCCCTCCCCCCTAAAAATTATCCTCTGGACTATGGGGCCCAGCATCCTTGCTGCACAGGGCAGGAAGGGGGTCCAGGGTGAGTACCGGCAAGGTGCGGAGACCTCGTGACGGAGCTGGTGTGAAGCCCACACGACGTCTACACCTGCCGTGCTCTCTGCTGTGGGGAGCTCAGGACCTAGGGCAAGCTGGCTCCTGGTGGGTTCTCTAGACATCCGTGCTCTCGTAACATCAGCTCCTTCTTTGTTTAATTAATATTTTAGCTATCATATGAGGCTATTGAGAACAAGATGCAACTCTGCTGCACCCTGTTAGGCCCTCTCAGCCTCCAGGGTAGCTGGCACTCTACCCATGCCCTGACGTGTGGGATACATTTAGGCTAATGTGCTAGCCTGGGCCAAACACACTGGCATGGAACTGAACAGACGATTCCATGAAACAACCAGGCCACGCACTGTGGCCATGTAGTCCTCTAATTAATAAATTGTTCTCTTTAATCCTCAATGTAGATGTGACAGGCAGGCAGTGCTTATGTTAAAGAATAAGCCTTCCATGTGCTAAATACCAACAATGGCCTCTGTGGCCAGCTCACCTGGTGGGCTAGCCTCAGACATAATACACAGAACATTAGGTATACGCTGATAAAATTGTTCTGTTTTCCCTTAAATTAACGGAATTGTGCTCACCTTGGGCAGCACATATACTAAAATTAGAAGGATACAGAGAAGATTAGCATCGTCCCTTCTCAAGGATGGCAGGCAAATTCATGAAGCATTCCATATTTTTATTAAGTGCATGGTAACCATGCTGCACCCTACAGACCCAAAGAATCTAAGTTACAAGGAGGGCCTGAGGAAGGATGCTTGCATCTCACTCAAAAGGAGAAATAAAATAGGTATTGGAGGTGGAGGGAGGGAATTTGGTATGAGAAGGGAGGGGAAGTAAATCAGGGGTGGGGATTAGGTGTAGAGAGAACAGAAATCAGAGGTGGGGGCATCTCTGGGATTTGCCAGAGACCTGGGATAGAGGAGGCCCCAGGAAGTCTATGGGGGTCCCCCTAGCTGACACTCCTAGCAGCGGGGGATATAGAGTCTGAAGTGTCCACCTTCTGCAGCCAGGCAGGACTTCCAGTAGAGAACAACCCACCCACAAAACCTTCAACCCAAAATTTGTCCTGCCTACCAGATATGCAGGGACAAAGATAGAGCAAAGATTGAGGGAGTTGACAACCAAAGACTGGCCCTACTTGTTACCCATCCCATGGGAGAGAGCCAATCTCTGCCACTATTAACGAGCCTCTGCTATGCTTACAGATAGGAACCTAGCATAACCCCTCTGAGAGGCTTCTCCCAGCAGCTGATGGAAACAGAGGCAGAGACCCAGAGCCAAACATCAGACAGAGCTTGGGGAGTCCTATGGGAGAGTTGGGGGTAATGATTGGGGGAGTTGAGGGAGTCAAGAACTCCACAGGAAGACCTACAGGATAAACTAACCTGGGCCCATGGGGGCTCAGGAAACTGAATCGCCAACCGCATCCCAAGGGAGTCAAATGCAACCGTTTACACCATCTGGAGGTTTCCAGCAATGTGTAAAAGCACTCCACCTTTACCTCATTGGCAGGCTTTCTCAAATCATACAAGAAAATTAAGTATCGAATACTTTAAAAACCTTTCAATACATTGACAGATTCTCTTTGAAGGTTGTAATTAATAGGGTCAAAGACTGCAATGTCTATACTTAGGCAATCTCTTTTAATCCACTTACTCTAAAATAGTCCACATACTTATAGAAAGAAAATGAACAATGGCACCACTGTCCAAAACTTGAGGAAATAAATGAAACTAGCTTTTCTGTCCTGCCATCTTCCCTGGCCATTGCTAATGACTCTGAACATATTTTTAAAAGCAATTTTCTGAGAAAATCCAGTCAGAAAAAAACAAACAAACATGGCGGATGTGTTGTATGGCACATCCCATTTGAGTCCCACGATTTCAGAAGGAAAGTGGTGGCCAGCAGAGAGCACCAGGACCAAACCAGCCTTCAGCCCTGGCTGTGAAGTTGCTCATGTTGGTTAGAGGCAAGCATGGTGAGGCTTGCCTGAGCTCCCAGTCTTAACTCTGGCTGCCTGCTCGCTCGGTAGCTATTCCCTCTGGCACGGAGCCCTCCTTAAAGGATGTAGACATTGAGAGTGGAGGCCGCCAAGACTCAGGATGCTTAGGAAACTCTGACAGGGGCTTAGGAAACTCTGAAAGTTACAAGAGCCACAGAGCCCTATCCGAGGTCATGAAAACACTTCCTGGGTCAGGTGACCTCTTAGTGGAACAGGGGCCCATAGGATGTAGCTTCTGAAAGTCATCATGTGTGCTGGGCGGGCTTTCCACAGGAAGCAGCTGTCTTTGAGTCACCCATAGTTTGTAAGCAGCCCCAGTCAATCAGTTCGCTAAGCTGCTGGTGGGTGGAATCAATTCTTTGGTCTGTCATCGGCGCCCTATCAGGGACAAATATGCATTCGTTCACATCTCCCTAGGAAAAGCCATACAACTACCACACAGGTCTCAGGCCTGGAGACCAGGAGTCTTTCAGTGTCGGTGGCTGAATTACCAAGCAGCTGCTCCCATGATGCTCTCTAATAGCAGCCTGAAAGCCAGACACCCACCACATGGGCCAGTGTGACCCAGTGGCTACTTCTTTCAGAATCCAGAGCCCAGGGCACATCTGCTCACACGTGGATTCTGAGTGGCCAACTCAAGGCAACAGGTAAAAACCCCCATCCTGTGAGGGGTCTTCCTGTGTTACCAAAGTACCCCAAGATCAGAATAAAAAATATGGCTAAACAGACTATATGATGCTGTCATTTAACTAAAGCCCACCCTGCTAGTAGGACCCCTCCTCCTGAATTGCCAGGTACGTGAAAGCCAAGATGGGTTAGCTTTGGCAACCTCATGATAGGAAAGCGAGTGCCTTTGGGTGTGTTAACTGAATAGCAAAACCTTCAAAGTCTTAAAACACACACTGTGAGCCAACATTTTCCTTTGCATACTTAATAGAGTGGCACAAGGTGACTGTACATGCTTAGCTGAGCCGTTTCTGTCAAGTAATCTCCTAAGAAAAAGAATAATAATTATTAACTCTGCAATTCACCTTTGAAAAGCTTGTGTGGCAGCACACAGCTGTGGTCCCAGCACTTGGGAAGCAGAATCAGAAGCACCAGAGGTTATGAGCAGTTACTGAAGAATTTCAAAATGTATCAAAGAGACATACAAAGACACTGCTCCTTTCCATCACCAGGAACACATGGTTTCCCGAGTCAAGGCCTTTGAATGCAACTGTGAAAGTGACAGCCTGTTCCAAGGGGACGTAGAGGAATTTTAATTCAGAATGGCTGATCTGGCAAGTGATCACATCCCAAGACCTTCCAGGTCTGTGAGGAATACCAGCATGTCTTTAAACCAGGAGACAGAGGCAAGCAGATCTGACTTTCAGGTAAAGAAAAGCTTAGATCTAGGCATGGTGGCACATGCCTTCAATCCCAAAAAATGAAGGTAAAGTCAGTTTATGGAAAGAAGCACCCATGTTTGAAAGTGATCTAATTGAGTGGCAGAAAAGGTGATGTATCAGAGAAAGAGCTGACAGAAAAGAATACGCCCAACTCTCACAAGAAGAGAGAAGAAAGGAAAGCTACTTAAGAGGCAATGCAGAGAGAGAGAGGAAGCAGTTTTTACCAGGACAGTAATAGAGAGACAGGCTGCAGAGAGAGAACGCAGGTGAAGACTGACTAAGCCAGAGAATGAGAAGGAGCCAGGAGATGAGAGCAGATTGCTGGAGTTAGTTTGAGGCCAAGCAGAGCAATTCAGAGGCTGAGAGAAAAGGCAGATTGAATAAGTCAGCTACGATAGGAGATTGAGCCAGAATGCAGAGGTGAACCAGCCAGCCCAGAGCTCAGAAAGATCAAGAAAGGGTGAGCTTATTCAGCAGTAAGTCTCAGAGGCTGAACCGTTCTAGGCCTAGGTCAGATTGTATGGAGGCTAGAAGCCTCCAGAACTAGGCCCAGATTGGCAGACAGAGGCAATAAGCCTCCCAGACAACAACTGAAACAGGAGAATAAAAGTTCCTTTAACGCGGGGAGCCTGTTCCACTGAGTTCCACTGACTTGCTAGCAGAGGAAAGCCATTTTGCTTATCACAGAAAATGACAAAGTCACATGATGAAACGCTCACTACTGTTACCTGTCTCAATGTCACTGTCAATACTGAGGGTCTCGTTAGAAGAAAACATGGCCTCTATCTTGTAATGCTGCTTACAGAATTTCAAGGCCGGTCCATTGTCTTCATTCTCTCCATAACCAAGGGTTGCCAGGGAGATGTTCTTCAGATGACGATACTGTTTTTTAAAGCACAGTTAAATTATAGTTAAATAAGCCACAAGCCATATGCACTCTTAGCTACTTTTTTTGCTTATACAGTGCTTTTTGGGAGCAGTGTCCAGTTC
>CM053744.1:8927759-8958395 GCA_028658305.1 Pachyuromys duprasi | reverse complement strand
CACTTTGTGATTCATTGTAGTACCATAATGAATTATATGTTAGTTAAGGTAATAAAAGCAAGTAAAAATTCAAAACTGTAGGAAACTACAAACATCCATCTCACACCAGAAGGTTCCCCATCTCCTTCCTTGTGTCACTGAGGCCCTGCACCATCCATAGGTCACAGCTCACGCTGACACAACTCACACTCTGGTACATTAACACAATTCTGCTGCCGGCTACCTTTACTACAGGGCCTCACTAGCCTCCATCTTCATTGCTATGACTTTAAGAGGAAACGTTTACAACATTACAGGAATGTTTGCAAACAACTACTAATTGTTTCAAAAATATTTTTTTTAAAAAAAGCTGAGCACGGTAGTAGAAGCCTTTAATCCCAGGCAGAAGCAGATTAATCTCTATGTGTTTGAGGCAAGCCTGATGATCTACCTAGCATGTTCCAGGCCATCCAGGGCTATATAGTGAGACCCTGTATCAACAAAACCTTATCAACTTGGCCAAAAATTAAAAACTTAGTCTTAACACAATTCCAAGACCCCGTGGCTTCCCCTACAGACTTACATGCTGTGTCCACCAATCTTAAACTGTTGCAACATGGTCTTCACCTAATTTTAATCAAGGTCCCTCTATATGAAAGGACCCCCACTCTACGTGAGGCACCACTGAGAATGGTCAGAGGAATTTCTTCCTTATTGCTGCCAGCAAAAACTCAGCTGTGCTTTGTAGCATGTCTTGGCTACTCTGTCATTAAGGAGCCAACCTTCAATAGTATACATTTCATTTCTCTTCATTTTTCTAGCTCTCTCTTTTACACAGGCCAGGATTTTTATCTGTTCTATTCACTGCTACGTGTAGTACTTGTCAAAGATCAGGAACTCAAATATTTACTGAATTAATGGAAGGGGACAAAACACTACCCTTAAATGTTTTCTTCTTACACCATATCACACTTCATATTCTTAATATTTAGCCAGTATTAAGAACGCTATGACATCAAATTTGAGAGCACCACATACTCTCTGATTGGGTTTCACATTTGTACCAAACCTGATTTTATAATCTTGTAATTCTTTGTTCTGGGATAATCTCCTTAAAGTAGTGGTTCTGAACAATGAACTAAGAAGATTAAAACCTAAAGAAAAAACTTTAAATGGCGAAATTCTACTATTAGTATATAAAGTAGTAGTAAAGACCTCGGCAGACTGTGTGAAATTTACACAAGATAATAGTATTTGTTGCTTTGCTAAGACAACAGGCCAGGTATCTATATAGTCTTCAAAGTAGGCCATTCTAAACACTTGCCTGCTTCATTGCGAAAAAGATGCTGTCATAGGCGTCTTCTTGAGTATAGATGCTACAACTGTAGTCATCTTCATCGACTCCAGAAAACCCTCTCAGAAACAGGTGTTTAAAAGCAACAGTGTTGTCTTCCTTGAAAGCCACCACCAACTGGTTGCCTAAGCCAAACCGAACGAGCTACAAAAGAAAACATAGGCATGTGGCTTTTACCATTCACAGAGGAAAGAAAGCGGCTTCTGATTCTTATCAGTTCTCTTCTCTAAGCATCTGAAGAAAAATATCCATTCCTTGAGTTACACATGACGAGCACAATGTCAAAAACAGGAGGCCCTGAAGAGAATTACCTCATAACACTATATCAGCAATTCTTAGAATAAGACCGTGTCGGGGACTCAGAAAACGTTCCAAAAAATGGCGTTTGGACTTGTTCAAGACCTTGAGCTGAAGAAGCAGCCTTAAGGCCAGGCTTCTCCTTCCCTGTCACGTGTTTCTCTGCCTCATCAGGCAGGAAAGAACAAATGACTCTAGAAAAGACGTTTGACAGCACCCCCAGGACTTTGCTCCAGGATGCCTGCTAGCCTTCGGGATGTCTGCTCCCTTAAAAGCTGCTTACTGCTACTCACAGTGACCTGTGATCACACCTGTGATACCAGCATTCAGAAGGCAGAGGCAGAGGATTGCCATGAGTTCAAGGCCAGCCAGGTTATATAATGAGACCCTGTCTCAACGTCCACCTCCCAGAATTATCTATTTACTGACACAAAGTTAAATACCCGAAGGTTCTCTTCACCAGGAGCAATAGTTTTCCTCTTAGACTGCATAAACAGTAAGAACAGCTAGTGCCAAAGTTTTACAAGAAACCAGGAACCGGCACAAAATGCTATGCCCATGCACACACTATCACCCAGGCATGAACCTCTTATACACTTGTGCATATGCGCACATGTCTGCATGCTTTCACCCCTGCACTCTGTCACACATGGCACACTCTCAGTCAAAGATCCACCCCCACGCACTATGGATCCCACAGGCATAAGGTCCCCTCTCATACACTCACATATGCACACATGCCTGCATATTTCCCTTCACCCAACACTCTGTCACGCATAGCATGCTGTCACTCAAAGCCACACACACACACACACACACACACACACACACACGCATGCACACAGGAACACACACGCACAGTCGTATGCAAGCAACTGTGGTGAAGTAAAACCTCAGCAAGCTTACCTCACACACCTTCCCCGCTTCCTCAAGCTGTCTCATGAGTCAAGACTCTAGAATGTTTCCTCTGAGTCTCACCCAGCTAAACCATCCAAGAACCTTGAATTGTTTCCTGTGTATGTTTTCAGGCAAGTGGGCTGGGTAGCCCTGACGGTTATCAGTCCTGTGTCACCCAGCGTGCTATGTCCACAACAATGTACAACTCTAATGGCTCAGCCACTGAGACTGATGAAATTGGGGCCAGGACTTCCCAACGGTTTATAGTTTTAGTTTTTGTAATTTATCTGGTTGGGTGTTTTCTTTTTACATGTTTGCATGCACGTTCACATGTGTGTATGTGCATGTGTATGGAGACCAGGAGGTTGAACTGGGAGTCCTCCAGGATCATTCTCCACCTTACATATTGGGGAGAGTCTCTCACTTGAACCCAGAGCTCGCCAGGGCGGTTAGTCCAGCTGCCAAATGGATCTGAGGAACCCTTGTCCCTACACCACATAGCAGGGAGATCCCAGTCAGGCTGCTCAGAATCCACGCCCTAGTCTTCACACTTACACATGGGCACTTTACCACTGAGCCATGTTTTCAGCCTATAGTTAGTCTCTCTCCCCCCCCCCTTTTTTTTTGGTAACCCACTGAATCCAATTAGTGCTGAATGTAAGAATGTATTTTGTTTTTTTAAGGACTGAATGAGTAAAAACAGTAACCACCATGTTTTCAGCAACTGCTTTATTTACATTTCCTCTCCCACCAACGGCCCTTGTCATCAGTTACTGCTGCAGCCCACGCTTTGCAGTTATCAGCTGGGTTAGCCTTCATGAAATTGCCCCCAGGCACCTAGCTAGAATGGGAAGCTTTTTAGTATGCCACATAAACAAAAAAGGTTTTAGCCTTTCTACTAAAAACTTTAAAAGGTCTCTGGGGAGCTTCTTACAGTAACGGATTTTTAGTGCCAGCTTTTCAGAATTATAAAAGCTATGGTTGCTCGAGAGTGTAAACACATATTACTCTTTAGTCACTCAATGTCACCATGTCACATTCCTCAAATACCAATGATTGAGCAATTACTAGAAACCAGCTATTCTAAGTAAACCATCAGACAAGATACCCTGAGCCTATTCCAACCTGTGCTGATAACTCAAGCGACCTAAAGCCAAATCCTCCTGGCATGTGATGGCTGTCAATGGAGCCTGCAGGAGATGTCAGGAAAGGTCAGGCTGCTTTGTGAAAGCTAAAAAAGTAAACTAGGGAACCAACGCAGGGCTGTTTGGAAGCTTTAGAAGAGGCCAGCCACACCCTGACAGTCTGAGCAGTGGCCTCTTGGACGACACTCTTCAATCACTGTGAGCAGAATTGTTCTTCTCCAGGCTTGGGTAGAATGAGAGTGAGATTGTGCATAGCTGAATAATAACTGAATAAGAACTCATCACAGAGTATTGGACTCCATGAGGAGACTTCCTTCCTTCCTCCCTCCTTCCCTTCTCTTCTCTCTCTCTCTCTCTCTCTCTCTCTCTCTCTCTCTCTCTCTCTCTCTCTCTCTCTCTCTCTCTCTCAAGCACCATAGAATAAGAAAGGGACTGGACACCCGACTGTCGCTATCAAATAGTATCAAGTGATGAATGCGATACCATGTACACGTGTACAACCTGAAGTCAGGCCCCACCTTCAGGCAGGAACATCTAGAAAGTGTCTGACGGTCTGAACACAGGTCTGTCTGAAACTAAGTCCTGTTCATTCTCTCAGCCACTTTGCCACACTCTGCCAAAAGCTGCCAGCTGACTCTAGATACAGGGAGTAAGACCCTCTCTTCCCACCTTCATAGTGAAGCAGAAGGAACACAAAGGGTCTGGAAAGGAGATGGACAAACTGATCAAGAAAGGGACATACATACGATTTGCTGATATTTAACGCCGCTGCCTAATTTAAACTAAAGGCACCAGCGCGACTCTGAGATTCTGCAGAGGTGGTGACGCTCTGACCCCTGCCTGGACCCACTCCATCTGGGATGACGAACAGGAAAATTTTCCGATTCTCTTGTTCCTAGAACAAACTAATGTCTTATACATAGGCCAGCATCACCACAGAAGGGCTAAAATTGCCAAAGCTTCTCTAAGGAAAGCCAGTCCTGAGGGGATAATGGCATACTTGTCTCTGGCTTTGACAGAACCAACCCTGCCTGTGCGGGCAGGAGCAAGGGAGGATGGTTTCAGCTAAATGACTTTATTTCCAAAAAGTAAATGCCAGCGAGAAAATACAACCCCATGCCACTAACCAGATTTCAAGATTTGCTATGAACAAGATACAACACACACACACATGCTCATTAAATATAGTCTGGCAAAGATTGGGAATTGACAGCCTCATGATAAAATCAGTGTAGGAGAAAACATACTGTACCCAGTAAAAGCGAGATAGCTCTCTGATTGGTGTAGGGGATGTGGACGGAAAGATTGGAACTCAGGAAAGAATACAGGCGCCTTCCCTGAGTTCCTAACTCACTGCAGAACACAGCATCTGCTTCCCCCACCCCTGACACACACACAAACTTAAAGTTTCCTACTCTGAAACCCTGACTAAAGGCCTTTCCTCTCTTCAGACTGACTGCAAAGCCTTCTGCCAGGGAACCTGGAAGATAGAATCTATATCCAGAAAAAGACAGCAAGCTCAAGAGACTGACTGGGCTCAAATCCCAGGTCTTCAGGGCATCAGTGCAAGGGCTCTGAGCAAAAATTACCTAGCTCTTTTGCCCCAGTTTCTTCATCCATGAAAAGGGGATTCTAACTTAACCGATTTTACAAAGTTGCAGAGAGTTGGTGCACATTAAAACCTCCTTGTGTCTGGCAGTGGCAAGCTCTAAGCTGTGAGCGATCAGTGGCAGTGTAAGGTACCCACAGTGTGTCCCCAAGTCAGCGCCCTGCCAATGAGATGCTTCTTTCACATTTTAAGTTGGAGGTAAGAGGGTACAGTGGCTAAGAGCACTTGTTACTTTTGCAGGGGACCAGACTTTGGTTGACAGCACCCACACTGGGCAACTCACAGCCAGGTTTAACTCCAGCTGCAGGAGATCTGGTGCCCTGTCTGGTCTGTACAGGTGCTGTACTCATGTGTGAATACTCACAGACACTTACACAAAAATCAGGACAACTCTAGATCAGAGATAAGAGACTGTGCTAGAGGAAGAATGGTGAGAATGGGAAAAGCATGAGTAGGTAACACTTTGAAGAAGAAAGTCAATGAGATGCAGTAGTAGCAGTTAAGTTAAGACACAAAGATGGCGATTGTTTTTATGCCTATGTAAGTTACAATTTTAATGACAGCACTAGTTGAAGCAAGATAGAAAACTGGTAAATAAATAACTAAACCATTTCTTCGCCTTCTAATGAATAATAAAGAAGACCCTAACTTACAGGTCACCGAAACTAAAACTTGAAAACCAAGAATGGAAGTATAAGAGATTCATCCTGTTTACCACATCCCTGCTTCTTCTGAAAGGACTGATTTTTCCTTCCTTCTTTCTTTTTTAATTCCTTTTACTTTGTCTTATTATATTAACGTATGGGAGGGTTTTGTCTGAAGGTATGCCTATGTACCACATGTATGCCTGCTACCTACAGAATCCAGAAGAGGGCATCAGATTCCCTAGGTCTGGAGTTATAGATGGTTGTGAGCCACTGTGTGAGCTTTGAAAATTGAACTCAGGTCTCTAGGATTGCAGCCAGTGTTCTGAATCTCTGAATCATGTCTCCAGCTCCATGACTTGTTTTTCTTAAAGCTGGATGCACTAGAATTACGCATCCTACAACCAAAAGACCCCTTTATGAGCTCAGAGCAAAGCTGCAACTGTGCTTACTGTGGAAGCCCTCTTATATTCAGATGGAGGCATTCTTTAAATTCTTTATAGTCTATTCCAGCAAAATCATCCTTACACTTTTGGATCAATGGTACTAGTAGATTATGTACCAGTAGAGCCAAAGACCTCAAATCAGTACTGGTTTTTGTTTTAGTTTTCCAGACATGTCTGTTCTAAATAAAATTACCTACAGAGAAGTCATCACAGATGAGTTCAATACCCCAACTCAACAGCTAGAAGACAACTCTAACGCCATTTCCTCTCTGGTGATAAACTGATCTGCAGCACAACCTTAGATCAAAGTCCAAATGTAATCCTCAAACATTCTTGATAGATCCCAGTAAGTTAACAATTACTTGGGGAACAATGCTACAGATAGAGGAAATATTTAGCACTTTCTATGCCTGAAGACTTTCAAAAGCAGATTAAATAAGGTATGATGAGTTTTTGAGAACACCTTGGCAACCTGTGCACCTCTCACGGGTAAAAGGATGAAGGGGTTTAGAAACTCCCTTCTGCATAGACCTTATTTTATCTATTTTTATAGCTCCCGTGGAGACGCGGCCTCAGGATCTCTTATCAAAACCAGGTCATCTGAATTAAACTTCAACCTGCCCTTTGCCCTTTGCCCTCTATCCTCTGCCCCCTAGAAGTGATGTGAATTGGTCTCAGGGGGGAAGGGAAGCGTAATTGTGCAAGTTACCTGGGTGGTTACCATGACTATCTTCAAAATCTGCAAGCCCAGCTTCCATGGGACCTGGCGTCTGGCTCGGTATTTCTCACAGGGGCTCATGAAGTAGAACTTCAGGTCTTCCCTCAGACACTCTTCCTTCACCTCAGAATCAAGAGACGCCATCGTACTTCTGCCACAGAAGACAGTTTTTAAACACTCCAGAACAGCCTGTTTCTCACAGCACTCCCAGCCGCCACTTCCTCTTCAGATGCTTCACCTGGTCCCATAGACACAGAACTCTCACACCCGTGACCCTCTTGTCTAGAAATCCAAAAGAGGGTTCCGCTCCTCTGTCACCTACCTTTACATAAAACCACCCAGCTCACTCAACATGCCTATTAGCAGAATTAAAAGTTTTATCTACCGTTTCTAACATCTTGATACACAATGTCTTCTGTTGCTAAAGAGTTAGAAGAAACTGTACCAGTGAAAGGGTGACTATGAGAGTGTGGAAATGTGAGAGTTTCTCCACGTGTGAGTGTGTTATACCAATAAAAACAAGATGAGACGCTATCAAGACACTTGGGGTTTGAGAGGCCTGACATTTGTATTGGTCAACAGTATTAAATTGGTAAAGAATTAGACATTCTTTGTTCTGTAGCTATGAGAAGGGTTATATCCTCCATTTGTGAATCCCTATCAATGATTACAAGACTCCAGAAGAGAGAGTTGTGGGAGATGGATATGATTATAATACATTCTATAGCTGCATGGAATAGTCAAAGAATAAATA
Organism: Pachyuromys duprasi; assembly: GCA_028658305.1. NCBI lineage: Eukaryota > Metazoa > Chordata > Mammalia > Rodentia > Muridae > Pachyuromys > Pachyuromys duprasi. The sequence goes on along the minus strand of CM053744.1, from coordinate 8,950,552 downwards.
TGCAATTTGAAGATATAAGCAGCTTGCGAAAGTTAGACTAGCAGCTCTCTATTCAGATTTTTGTCAACTTGGCTTGTCAGCTCCAGATTCACAGATGGACACAGATTCACTAAGGCCAGAGACAACCCAATGTGATGTGGCCAAATAACTGTGACCATAACTGATGGAATACGTCTGTTGTTTTTTTGTTTTTTTTTTTAATTAAGTCTTCAAAATGAGCAGTGCAAAGAATTCTGGGAATATAGAAATTATTAATGTTTCTATTTTATACCCCCTAAAAACCTAAGAACATGAATTTTATTCATAGTGAATGTAGCATAGAACATGCATAACACAAAATTAATCTAAATTATACATATAGTAACATAGATTTAACAGTTGCATGTAATAATCAGTATTCTCACAGTGGGACTATTGTGATAAACTTCTACTGTTGGGACAGAGTCAACAAAGATCACAGATCATAGCCTAAAAGCGTGGGCTGTGGCTGTGAATTTGGTACTCCTAGCGGGAATATCACCACCATAAGGAGAGCTTCCAGAGGCTGGAGCTAGTCCAGAATGCCAGAGGAGCCAGGAACAAATCTAATCGTGACGGCAGGGCTCCTGGCTCCAGCTGTTTCTGAAGCTGTCTATCTTAAGCTTAAATCTTGGAGACCTAAAGTCTGTTCAAATAGGGACTATCTTAATGAGTAAGTGCTGCTGGGCAGGAAAATTGTTCACGTTTCAGATTTGGGGGAAAGCTTCTGGAATTGAGGGTTATTCCTGGAAATCTTCTTATAGGGACTATTCAAACAGCATGCTGTATGTCCCGCTCAGAACGGCATGATGGGCAGGACACGACCCCTGTGGTGTGAGTGGGAAGCCAGAGGACATTTTAATGGAGCCTGATCTCTCCTTCCTCCTTTCTGTGGGGTTGAACGAGGCTTCCACAGCAATTGCCTCTACCTGCTAAGCCGTCTTGCTGGTCCTGGTTTTCTGCTTCTAATTGTTTTTTAAATATCATTTCTAAGATTAGTGCACTAGGTTAGCTAGAACCCTCCTGCCAGAAATGAAGAGAGAAGGAAGGAAAAAAATGAAAGAAGAAGAAGAAAATCGGGGAAGGAAAGATAGAGGGAGGGGATCCTTAAAACACTGACATATGGAGAATCCTACACACACACACACACACACACACACACACACACACACATGCAGAGAGGGAGGGAGAGAGAGAAGAGCTCTATATAAGAAATTCTGAACCCGAATTTGTTTTTGCATGAAGAGCAGTAAAAACACAGGGCACTTGGTCAAGTGCACATCTGGAGAGCCAAGTTCTGCTGGAGACATTCCTGTGCTTTTTAGAGCTCAGGCCTGTATGTGTGTGCGTGGGAGGTGGGATTCAGAAAAAAGGCAAAAAGTTCCCGTCAAGTGAGGAAAGAGTGGCTCTGACACTGACTAAGGGGTAGAAATCCATGAAGATCTGATGATGTCAGCCCCCCAATGGCAGCAACCATGCACTCTGAGAAACAGATCACTTATAAATGATTAGTTCACCTAAGCCAAAGTCAGTACATGATCCACACCAGGTGTACACATTTTCAATGTGTATGATGATGATGATGATGAAAGGGTTCTCCCACTAAATCTGGAGCTCACAGATTAGACTAGGCTGGCTGGCCAGAGAGTCCCAAGGATCTTCCTGTGTCTGCATCCCCAGCGCTCGGATCAGAGGCAGGAGCTCACCACACCCTGGCTTTCGTCTTTTTCTTTCTACACAGATTCTGAGGATGGAGCCTCAGGTCTCCATGCTTATATAATAAACACTTTACTGACTGAGCCATATTCCTAACCCCATATTCCTAACAATTACCAAATAAGACTTTTGAATACCAAATTACCAAAGGTAGGGGAAAGACAGTACCCACACGCATCAAAATAAACTCAGTCAGAATATGGGTTGAGCAAATGCTGGAGAACGTGGGTGTAGGAAGAAGCCTGAGGCTGGCTCAGTGGTGGGGAGGAGGAAGCAGGCCATGGCTGTGCTGGCTAATGAGGAAGTCTACCTTTCTGCGTAAGTAATAGAGACCACATGAGGGTTATCCTGTGACTAGGGGCAATTCTAGCTTTATCAAACCAAGTATGTGGAAGCCTGGGAATTCTGAAAAACAGTTAGCAATAAAGCTAACCATATTGAGATCATAACCCTAAGTTTCCCTACAGGAGTCAGAAAGGCTCTTGACCTTTGCTTCTGAAAAACACAAATACCAGGTTCCATGAAGGCACCTTGCTGGCAAAGATGCAACCACTCCAGGCTGCTATGTTTTGAACTTCCTCTTCGGTGCCTCTTACTCTGCCTGGCAGGATGATTCCGATGACCAACCTGCTTGAGAAGTGGCCTGTTGCTATCTTCTCATGCCACCAAAGGGGTGAGTTAGGTACCCTGAGCCCGAGATTGGCCACAATACAAAAATCTGACTTTTACTGAGACCCTCCTTCCTAAAATCCAAATTAGGGTTTTGTTTGTTTGCTTGCTTTTTGGTTGTTTTTTTTTTTTTTTTTTTGAGACAGGGTTTTTCTGTGTAGTGGCTGTCCTGGACTTGCTTTGTAGATCAGGCTGGCCTCGAACTCACACAGATGCGTCTGCCTCTGCCACCACTGTGCCTGGCCGGGTTAATATTCTTAAGGACCAATGGTCTATAGAATGATCAGGAATGGAGAACAAACATTAGGTTCTAATATGACCTCATTGGAAAATACATGACATCTTGGCAAAATACCAGACGCATAAAGTCAGGAGACGTCCATGCTCTCGTGTGATCAAAATGAGAAGGAACTAAACCACAGGCCATAGGATTTAGAACCACCAAAGAGAAACCTCTGAACATGTCTGTGAGGAATTCATTGAGATAGCAAGACCCACCCTAATGGCGGGTGTCACTGTTCCCTGGGCTGAGGTCCCAAGCTGAATAAAATGGGGGGTGAGAGGTAGGGTGAGCTGAGCACTGGTGTTCATGCTTCCTGACTGGATGCCATGCAACTGCCGGCCTCACACTGCTGCAACTAGGAGCCAAAACAAACCCTCCTTTCCTGAGGTCACTTTTGTCAGACAGGTATTTTGTCACAGTGAAGGAGAACATGACCCACACAGTTGGCTCCTGTTTCTCTTGCTGCATAAAACTTCCCAGGGTAAACAGCCTGCAGACCCCCCAACACTTCTGGGGTTGGTGGCTAAGCAGCATTTGACACAGCTAGCTGCTCTCGGCTGCTGAAACCTTTCATTTCTTTGGATTCCTTCCCACTCCAGCCAGCCCCCTCAGTCTCCTTGCGGATTCTGTTCTATCTGACCTGTAAATGCCGGGGCATAGTCCAGGGTTCTTCTATTATCAGCCTCTATTCTGGAAGAGTTTATCTAGTCCTGTGCCTTCAAAACTATGCGCTTGGTGGGGGGAGGGGGGCTTTCCTTCTCCCTCCCTCAGCCCCTCCCCCCACACCAGCTCTCACCCACAGGAAACCCCACCCACGAGTCTAAAAGAACTCCTAACTGTCCCTCCACCTGCCTTCTGCCTCCTCGGTGCAGCCACCTGTAACATTCAGCCAGGCACTTGGCTGGCTCCTTGCCAGCCTCACAGAAAGCCACTTGGGCCCTAGGTCCTAGACATTTCGGCAGGAGGTATGAAGTGGGCGCCCAGGGTTTCGGTTAGAGGTGACCCCAGGGATGTCACACCCAGTCTGTCAAGTCTCGCCTCAGCTCTGCGCTTGCTGCAGCCTCCCTGCTCCAAGCACCTTCTCTCTTACTGGACCACAGAGATGGCTCCTCAGTGCTTCACATCACAGCTAGAGGGAGATACTTAAGTCTGGCTGAGCTGCCTTTAAGTTGTTTTCAGTTCACGCCAGAAGTCAGGCATCATTTTCCAGCTGACAACACCTCTGGAACTTTCTCCTCTCTGAATAAGTGCGGACCTTCCTACCGCTTCCTGCACTGCTTAGAAGACTCCAGCGCACTCTTCCCGTACGGCAGGTCACTCCTGGCTGTGGACCATTCCCCCTGCTCTGGAGTTTATACTTGCTGTCTCCCCAGCTCTTTGCATCTGGATCCTTCTTGTCCTCAGAGCTTTCTTGGGTAGCATGTCACCTTCTAAGAGAGGCCTTTGGGGCTTTTCCTTTCAGGACTGGGAAATGGACTTTGAACCTTAAACATTGTAAGCAAATGCTATCCCAAGAGGCTGTATTCCCAACCCTCTTTTTTAACTTTTTATTTTGACAGAGGGTCTCACTAAGTTGCCCACACTAGCCCTAACCTTACCCTGCAGCCAGGCAGGTCTTGAACTAGAGATCCTCCTGCCTCAGCCTCTCAAATAGCTGAGATTCCAGCTCAGCTAGAGAGGCCACCCGTGCCCACAAGACTGCGCGTGGCCTCTCCATTCCTTGTTAGACACTTTTATTTTCCTCTGAGGCAATGTCACAACTGGTTTTCCTATGAAAGCTTCCTCAAGCCCTGCTCCACTGTGTCTGCCAGCACACATCACACTACCTGACACACGCTAGGTATACAATGAGCATCACCCGGAAGAATGAAATGAATCAATGAGTGGTTGCCTACTCTGCCCATATAAACTTTTTCAGTGTCTTTTAAAATCAAATCCTCACAGAAGTAATAGTAACAACATAAGAACAGAAAGGTAAAAGTGTTAGAATGAACTGAATGAAATAATAAGGTCATTCCTACCCAATATCGTTAGAAGGTTCTAGGTAGTTTAGGTGCCTGACTTGCTGATAGAAATGGTACTTCATTATTCACTAATCCTGGTGGTTTTTTATAAAGTCTGTTCAATAAATTATTACCACAGTGATCTGCTCTTTGGGCCAAAGAGTCCTTCCAAAAGCAGAATAAACTAATGTATTTATTAAATATAACATAATACATGGCTAATAAATATGACACTTCAAAAAGTCAAAAGACAGGGTGAGAGATGGCTCTGTGGATAAAATGCTTGCTGAGGAGGAGGGATGGTCAATGTTCAGATCCTGGAAGCATTCACAAGCCAGGCAGCTGTGAGAGCCATCTGCAGTCACTGGAAGCAGAAGCAGGGGATCCCAGGGCAAGCTAGTTAACTAGACAAATGAAACTGGACTGCTCCAGCTAAAATGTAAGATTCTGCCTCAATGAATAAAAAATATAGAGTGACTGAGGAGGGCACCTGTTGTCCACGTCAGGCCTACACTCCCGTGCTCATCCATGTACATGCAGACATGCACACACACACATACACACACACACACAGAGTGTCAACAGGCAGACTTGGAGAAGACCTGCAAGATATTGAAGAAGCCAGAAGTTTACTGCTGTTAGTAACTAATAGGTACTGTGTTACTAAATGCCCAATTAGTAAGAAAATTAAAAAGAAAAAGACAGCCCAGGCTGGAAAGAAGGCTCAGCTGTTAAAGGGTAGGCTCACAAGCAAAAGTACAATAGAGCAGCCCACTACAGCTGCAGGAAAAGGGTCTGAAAAGCAGGTGGGCATTTACTGCTTAATATTCTGTAGCATTCGGGTTGTCAGAAATCCAGCTTAACCCTTATTTATAAATACAGGGGAAAAGCACAAGTATTAAAAATCCTTCTGTCCATTATCTATGAGCATTTGTATGATAAAGGAACCAAGGTTTTATGTATATTTATGTAAATTTTAAATAGCTATCTATTAATAATAGATATCTATTAATAAAAATAGTCATTGCAACTAGACTTTTGACACTATATAAACCTGAACATGCCTGTTACATTGTTACATTTATTAAAATTACAAAATACATATAGTTTATCATTATTTTTGAAATGTCAGTGTTTGTCCATATTTCAACATTTTAAAACATCTAGAGCTAGCAAACACAAAAGCACAAAAGCAGTACCTACTCAAGCAACCTCTGCAAAGTGTTTTCCAGGTCATCTTCATTTTCTTCATGTCCTCTCTATTTTCTTAAGTGTTGGTGATTAACATGAAAATTACTTTGTTACTATCATAACTTAAGGTCAAAGTAAAACATCTAATGTGTATCAGGGAAGTAGGTATTCTTTGCCTGTTTTTCACGTGTAGTGAGTGGGAGGACAGAGTAGGGGAAGCTAAGTCTGAAAGGGCAAAGTAGGGTTCCCACAATGGTGGCCAAGTGGGCCCCAGGACAAGTGTCAGATGGCCAGTCCAGCAGATGAAGACTTCAGCCCAGCAACTGACAACTCCTACCTAGTTTCTACACCATTTCCTATTATAATTTAATATCCTTGCGAATGTGTAGTCTTCTAAGAGAAATTAGCTGCGGCCCAAGCCAAGAAAGTTTTTTTTTTTTAAGTAAACTCTGGTTCCCTTCTCAGTATATCTCTGAAAAGATAAACCACGTGCTCACTCAGATCCCAGGAGGAGCCCTGAAGGAAGACAGGAGGGGCTTTTCATTACCCGGTAGTGCTTTCAACGAAAGATGAACATGCAGAATTTTCAGGAATTTCCCCAAAGACAGCTGTTCCTAGGAAATCATCCCTGCCCTCTTTATTGACTCAGACTACCAGGAATGCAGAAGCAGAGCCACGTGTGTTCAACGTGCATATTCTCAACAAGCCACACTCCTCTTGAGAGCTCAATGAAGAATCCACTCCCCAGGGACCACAGGAGGAAGGAGGGTGCAGCACAGGCTCCGAAAGCTAAACAGCTCAGGAAGTCTGCCTGCCGCTGCAGTGATGGAGAACTCTAACTGACCTTTTTCTTTCCTCAATTTCCTGAGCAGCTGATTCCACAGTGTCCTGCTGACAGCACTCTCGTAATTAGTTATAACTAGTGTCAAGGCACCAAGTCTGCCTTAGTTATCCACAAGCTATCACAGTATCATGCTGTTGAGTCTCTCAGTGGGCCACATCTTTAGTAAACCTCTCCAGCTGGAATGGGTGATATAATTTTCTTTTAAACGCCCAACATTTAAACCATGGATCTTCCAGATTTAGGACATCAAGAACAATGTTCCAGAATCTTTGGCCTTATTACTACCTGGAAGAAATTTTTAGCTGAAATCATAAAGATGAATTTCAAAGAAGGAAATAAATAAAGATAACTTTTGAAAGAGAAGAGGCCAGCCATCTGAGAGGAAAGAAAGTTGGACACCTGTGCCTACAAATCAGACTCTCCTCCTCAGGGAGAAAGGCTCAAAACCAGAACAGAGAGCCCGCAGCAGAAAGGCCCACAAAGACTTCAGCAGGGAAATCAGCGTTTCTGAAGAAGCAAGTGAACAGACATCTGCACAGTCCACACTGGATGGAATGCTGTATTCTGCTTTTTTAAGTGTCTGGGTCTGGAGCAGTAGCTCTGAGGTTAAAAGTACTTGCTGCTAATCCATAGGCCCTTAGTTTAGACTCTGGCATTCCCTTCAGATAGCTGAGGGCTACCTGTTACTCCAGCCCCAGGGGATTAAAAGACCCCTTCTGGTCTCTATAGGCACTTACACACACACATTCACATACACACACAAATAAATAATTAAAAAATAATTTCTGAAACTAAAGTTACTTTTCTCCATAGAGGATACAGGAGTGCTCCAAAAAGTCATTTTACTCCTCAAAAGTGATACTGAGAACTTACAGTCTAAGCCCCAGGTGAAGAGAGTGCTGAGGGCCAAACTGGTCTTCCTTGGCAACTGTTTTTACTCACAGACTATAGCCACAAGAAGCCAGCTGGTTGTTGCTTTTTTTTCCCCAGTAAGTTTCAAAAACACTATTATTTGGGTTCCATGTCTCTGATGGGGAAGCCACACAGCAGAAATTAGCATCTAAATCTGTTCATCCTGACTTTCAGTTCTGTTCAAAATGCGGCCTAGTCTCACTTTGTTGTCAGACTTCAGCATTATATTTTTTATAAAAGTCATCCTCCTTGAGAGAAGAGAATGCGGAAGCCTCAATATGGAAGGTTCCATAAAAGGCTCCTGGTTTTGGAAGGATCCTGGCTGTAGAACCTGGTCTAGGGACGGTTTGCCAAATGAGAAGTGTCAAGGAAGGCTCAAGTCGATCGATGTTTACTCTCTCTTGGGGTTTTCAGGGGAAGATGAGCAAAAAACCTAGCAGAACTCACACTCTCAGAAGGAAAGCCATCAAACTTGCCCCAGACAGGTACTGCTGGCTTAGAATATCAGGAACACCTGAGTTGCTCCTGACAGTGCAACGCTCATGCCTACTTCCCGAGAGAGCTGTGTTCTTTGCCTCTTGTACAAAAACTAACAGAATTTGCATCCTGATACCCACAGACAATTTCTCCCACCTCTTGCATCCTCTCTTCCATCCTGTTTACAGTGTCATGGTCTTTTCTTCCCACCAGTATTGGACAGCGGGGTACCTGCCTATGGTATATTTCACATCTACAGGACTTCAAAAGCTGTTTCCAGGCACACTGCTTCTGAAGACACAGAATACATCAAAAACCATTTAAACCCTGAGTGAAAAATGCCAAATAAAAACAAAACTGAAGGTTGTGTATCACATCCAACACGAACACAGCCATTCTCCAGACCAAACAGTCAGTGAACGCATAAGCCCAGAGGCGTTTGCTCCTCAGTTTTTAGGACCGTTCATTTAGAGATAAGACAGAGGAGTAGGTGTGCAATTTCTATCCATGTGGCTTATTAAAAATAACTTTCTCTTTCAGAGATGTAGCTTGTAGATTGAATGACATTAGCCATTTTGGTATGACATTCTCAACTCGTTACACTTGTCAAAAGTTGCACCAATTTGTTTTCTTTTCCTGGATGCGTGTGCATTCATGTATGTGCATATGTGTGCACACGTGTTGTGCATGTGGAGACAACCTTAGTAGTCAACCTCAGGAACAACAGACATCCTTTGACCCTGGGTCTCTCACTGGCCTGGAGCTCTGAAATTCGGGGGCACTGGCTGACCAGTGAACTTCGGAGGTTCTCCTGTCTCCTGCCCCTCCTACGTTAAGATTACAGGCACCAAGTATTTTTTACCGCGGTGTTGAAGCTCCAACTCATTCCCTGAGCTTGTGAGAAACTTCTCCAGCTCTACCAAAGTTGTATTATAATTCAAAGTTGCTCTTTCAAAGGTCTGAGAAATCTATGCTACCCTTGCAGAAAATTATCCACTCCGTAGCCACCATAGACTAAGTAAAATTCCCCTCTGATTGAGTTTTCGTGGCTGGCCTTGAGAGCACCTTGCTGGGAAGGCAGGAGCCGCTCCCTGCTGCCTTAGAAAACTTTAACAGCCTACCACTATTTGTTTTAAGAGCAGCAAGCAGGAGCCAAAGGCCACTTTGTCCTCACCTCCTGGTTCAGCTGCGCTGCTTCAAACTCAAAGGAGGGGCCTCTCTGGTAGAGCCACCTGGCTTAACTGAATGCCTTTTCATAAAGCTGGGGAAACCAGGGTTGACCACACTGTAACCCTCCCACCTAAGAAAAGGCCTGTTTGTTCCGGAAGGCAAAACCCTGCCTTATTTAACTAAACGCGAGCAGTTAGCCTTAGCCTGCCCAAAGCAGCAAGAATGGTCAAGAGCCAACCAGTATCTTTTCAGATACCTATCTCCAGAAAAGGTCTCCCCTGGACATTATCCTAAAAACATCTAGTATCTCTTTGCCTCCTTTGCCTGGGAAAAGGCTCAGTTGCAGGGCTAGCCTTCCACCATCGGAACTTTCCAGGGCTCTGGGGACCGGAGCAGCTGGAAAGTAGGTTCACTGTGCACCCACTTCCCACCCCCGCGGGACAGCGGTCCCCAAAGCCTTAGGGCAGCCAAAGCCTCTTACCCTTCCGGGGAGCTCTGATCTCAGCCCGGGGACTCTGCGGAAAGGCGGCTGGGTGCACCCTGGTCCCTACGCGTGGCCCCGTTCTTCCGCCACGCCCCCGCGTCCCCACCCTCGGCCACTGCCTTCCTGCGGCGCTGGGCGACCCAGGGCTACGTGGCCTTGAGCTGGGGCTGGAGGCAGAATGGGGGTCAAGTGTGGGCGCAGGGGACGCCGCGGCTGGAGAAGTCCCGAAGGGAGGTGACGCTGGAATCGAGAAGGCCACAAGACGTGGCGTCCCCAGGGGAAGTACCAACCTGTGGTGGGGGCCCCAAGCCGGGTCCGGGGCGTGAGTCCACGCAGGCAGGTCCAGGGTCTCCTCGCCTCCAGGCATGGCGCGATCGCCACTGCAGAGCAGGACTCCCGCACCTGCCTGGCCCCCTAGGTCCCCTCGATCCCCGCGGTCCCCACACCTGGCTCCGCCTGCGGGTGTCTGCGGGAGGCAGGCGGAGCGGACGCCCTTATAAAGGGAAGTCCTCTGAAGAGCCTACTGCGTGGCCGCCCGTCGTCCACCCCGCCCCCGGCTGCCCCGCCGGCCCTGCCCTCCGCCGCCCCTGCTGCCCCCATCCCTTTCCAGATCTGTCCAAAAGTTGTGCTTGATTCCCAAGGACTTCATTGCATTTGAGCTCACTATGTGGCCCGGGCTGGCCTCGAACTCAGAGCGATACTACTGCATTTTAAGGACTAGGATTATAAGCATGTGCCACCAACGCCGGGTTTGCCGGTTATCTTTGACCAGTTTCTTTGGGAGTGTTAAGCACTGGTACTGTGATCTACCGGATGCATAAGTTACCCTTCTCCTCGCTCTAGGAATCAAGTTCGTGGGGACAGGTTACAGACTCTTTATTCTGATAACTTCCGCCAGCATGTGGAAAGCCAGGCGCCTGGCACCTGAGAGGACCTTCTGCAGGCAGAGTCTGCGTGACCCCTGGAGAGCCCAGAGCAGCAGACCCCAATGGCCACTCTGCCCTTCCCCCTTGCTGCCCGGAAGCAGGAGCTTCAAGACAATGGATCTCCACTCCCGAAGCAAGCTACAATGCTCCACCTGCAGTTGGCAGGGCATTTTGGACAGAACCGGCCCAGACCCTCCTGTCTTCACCAGGCAGCCTCAAGAACCAAACCACTGGGCTATGTGCATCAGTGGGTGTTCAAAAGGTTCGCAGGTTTCACTAGGGCAAAGGACAGTTTGTAGAGGATTTAGAGGATTATTTAGAAACATTGGACAGAACCATGGGTGTAGTAAGAAGCCTTATCGACTCTTTTTGCAAGGTTTTCTGTTTATTTATTTGTTTGTTTGTTTGTTTTTTACAGCCTCATGTAACTAACCCAGGCTGGCTTCCAATTTTTTATGAAGCTAAAGCTTCTGATCCTCCTGCGGCCACCTCGTAGATCCTGCTGGTGTTAAAGCATGTTCTGCCCCGCCCCCATCCCACTCCACCCCCACAGAATCTATTCTTTTAAAAGTCAGTTTCCAAAAACTATTAGATAAACATGCTTCCCCTCCCCTTACCCCCAGAATTTCTCTTAGTAGACATGCTCAGTGGTAGAGAGAGCTTGGGAGAGTCTGAGAAGTAACACTGTCCCCACCGGAAATGGCTAGATGGGGCCAGAAAGATAGTTGAGGAAATAAAGGTGCTTGTAGTCAGTCCTGACCCCAGGACCACGCGGTGGACAGAGAACTCACTCCAGCCAGTGATCCTCCGGTCTCCACAAGCCATCTGGGGTGTCTGTGTGGCATCCCTCTTCCCACCACAAAATAAAGACTTTTCTGGGAGAGGGAGACAGACAGATGAGACAGAAAGAGAACAAGTTCAAAAAAGTTTCTTACTAGTCCAAAGTCACCCAAGAAGAAGCTAGCTGATCCCACTTTCTATTTAGGTCGTTGACTCCAAAACCTTTGTGCTCACTGCATGCACCCACTGACAGATAGATTCATCATTAAAACGGTTACAGGTGTTCAGTAGCTTTCTTCATCTGAAGGTGTTTCTCTAACCAGGTTCCCACCTGTGACAACCTAGAAACAGTTTCACAGGTGGAGAAAACATGCAGTTTCCTAAATAGTTGAAAAAGATACAGTTATCTAGGCATGTCATTCCTGGGACCTCACAGCTGAATTCCTGGCACTCTGGTTCTTAAACCTTTTCTGTTGCCTCTTCCAAAAAGTTCTCTGAGCAGTCGGTGCAGAGGTATCCATTATCCAACCCAAAGCAGTCAGCCGTGAAATCATAAATACAAAAGCCATACTAAAACGGACTCAACAAGATATATATATAGAGAGAGATGATCATCAAAAAGAGAGGGCGTAAGAGAGGGGTTGGAGGAGAAACAAGAAAGGGAGAAGTGATGTTATATTTTAATTAAATTTTGAAATTAATTTAAAATTAACCTTGATCTCCTGGAGTAAGAGTTACAGGGAGTTTTGAACCCTCCTAATGTAGGTGCTGGAAATGGAACTCAGCCATCTGCCCAGCCTTGCAAATTCTCACAGAGCACCATAGAGGAGAAGCTTCCTAAGGTGGGGGGGAGGGGGTGCTGGGTCTCAGTCCTCACGAGGCACCCAGTGACTCCCAAACTGACTTGCTGAGACCAGGCAGTGCTCTGCACCCCAAACAAGAAGCCAGTAGAGCACCACTCCTAAAGGAGCAAGGGACCCAAAACAACCACCTACATGTGGGAAGGAGCTGTGGATAGAGAAGAGGGAAAGAGAAGAAAGATGGAGAACAGTTGGACTTGGACAGCTGGAGGGTTTGGAGACATGGTTGGTTTCCGGGCACCCAGCTCTCAATCATTAGTTCACCAAAGCCTCTTGTTTACAGTGAAGATGGGGCTCATTTGTCTCTGGGTAGCAACAGGCATTGTTTTGTGAGGTGTGTTGGTCAGTCCTTTCAGTCACAGGTTTCTGCTTTGCATACCGTACTTCAAAGTGTGTGTCTTAATTCAGCTTTGTCATGACATGAGAATATTTTGTTCAACCTTGTATGATGTATCGTATTACATTTCAGGCTTACCAATCACAGTCATGAATTTCTCCAGCGGGTTTCCTTCTTATGCAGTTTCATGAATTTGCTATGATGAAAGGGATTTTTTTTTTAAGTCGTCTAGAAAATGCGGGCCAGGATAATGGTAGACCTGAAACAATTTTATCACAGGCAGTCTAGAGCAGTGTCTGCTGGGAAGTCGAGGGAGACGCGCCTTTTGTTTATGTAGTTTCTGACTCTTGCTGATGTGCTTTGAACTTCTATGTATCAATCTTTTTCTAGTTTTAAACACTGTAAATGCATTTTTCTGCCCTTAATCTCTGAACTAGGTCCTCCTTGGACTGGGTCTTTCCTTTTGACTTTGAAGAAGCAGCATGATACCCATCTTTATGAGCTGAGTGCTCCTGATGTCTGGAAGGAAGTTTACTCTTGAGAGCCACAAGTATTCTGTATTCTCTGTCGTAGCTCAGTTTTATCTGCCATATCAAATTCTGTTGTGCTTCAACTTCATGCATGGGGTTGGCCGGGGGTGGGGGAAGGACAGCTCAGCTTTTCTGCAGAAGGTAACCCAGCTCAGCAAAAACAGCCCGTAACTCTGGGGTTGGTGATCTTTCTGTTAGAACGGCAGTGTTTTTCACTGCCTGTTTCTACTGATCTGTGATTTGAACGCTGACACAGACAACATGGAAACAAGCAAGAGAATGGTTTTGCTTCTCCAGTCATGGAGATGTTTATTCTTAAAAAAAAAAATAGATTTTGTATTTTGTGTCTTAGAACAGATATAGGTTCAAAGTGAAATTGAGCAGGAAACACAGAAGAGTCCCAGGTGCTCTCTGCCTCCCCCACAACCAGCACCCACGTCAGTCACCCATCGCCTGAATCACTGAACTGCCGAGTAGAAAGCACGCTCTCTCCTGCTGGCAGACCTGCGGGCACGATGACTATGAGCACGCTAGTTCCCAGAACCGTGAAACATGGTGATTTCCTATTTGGGTTAAGCTACTGAATCCTTACCACTGTGTTATAGCAGCTGGAACTGACTGGACACGGGCCCTGACAACCCTCTGCCTACTGTCTGCTAACCCCCATGTCCTGTAAACCCTAGAAATGTGGATCTTTCTGCTGTCTCCATTTTTCCTTTCTAGAATGCCATAGGATCAGAATCCCACACTGCATAGCATTTTCAGGTTCTTTCGCTTCATTGGATGCAATTAAGCTTCTCCCATGTCCCTTCATATTCTGCTAATTCACTATTTTTTAGCACTGGATAATATCCTACTGGATGGACATACCAGTTATGTATCCACTCACCTTCTCAAGAGTATCTTGGTTGCTTTCACATTTCAAATTTTGAATCAAGCTCCTGTAAGCATCTGTGTGGACAGTGGTTTTTGTTTGCCGTTTAATGCAGGCATGTTTCCGAATCCTTTGAATGAATACTGAGAGGCACCAGTACCAACTGCTGGATTGTATGCCATAAAAATACAGCTTTGTAAGAAACCATCTACATTCCATTTTGAATTCTCACTAATAAGCAAGATTGTATCACTTTATACCCTCACCAAGGTTTGGGATTTTAAGTGTTTTGAATTTTGGCTGGCATAATGACATCATTTGCAGTTCCCTCATGGCATGTGGTGCTGAGGATCTGTCACATGTTTGTGTGCCATCTGAATTATGTCTTTAGTAAGCATTTTCTCCAGGTATTACAAAGTATTTAAAGGGGCAGTCTTGTTGTTGAGTCTTGAGTTCTTTTTGTGTCACTAGCTCTGGGGTTTTGCAAGTACTTTCTGCTACTCATCTCTTTCTCCTGTTGGTATCGTTTGCAGAGCATATACTTCTCTCTTAAAGGGTTGTTGCTGATTCAATTTATTTAATAAATAGTGCCTCATTCAGACTCTCAATTCCTTTAGTCCCAGTATTTGGGAGGTAGAGGCAGGCAGAGCCCTGTGAATTTGAAGACAGCCTGGTTGCATATCAGCCAGGCCAACATAATTAAACTCTGTCTAAAAAAAAAACAGAAAGAAAGAATGAAAGGAAAGGAAGAAAGGAAGGAAGAAAAGAAACAAAAGAAAACAAAAAAGAAAAATGTCAAACTATTTTCCCTCATGTGAAGTTAGCGATTACACTTAGTTCATCTTCTGTTACCATAACAGGAATACCTGACACTGTGTAATTTATAACCAAATTTACATTTGATTCAAGGTCAAAAAGTCCAGAAGCTTGCTACCAGCCTCTGCTTGGTTTCTCATGAGCACTTTATGCTGCTTCTTCCTGTGAAAAAACAGAGGGAAAAGGAGTGACATGCACAAAGGAAAAGGAACAGGGACAAACTTTCAGGACAACTGAAAGCACATATGAGGGAAATATATCCACTCATAAAGCCTCCATCCTCCAAACGCCTCCCGCTGGGCCCAGGCTCCCAACACATGGGCCTAAGGCGGGGGAACATAAACTGTGGCCTTTCAGCTCTGCCCACACCCATGTGCTTCTTGTTATGAAACTATATTTATTTTGTCCCAATAATCCCCCAAGTCTCAGCTAGTTCCAGAATGAAGACAAACTCCTGTCAAGTGTGAGGTTGTAGACAAGTCATTGCCTTCGACATGTAAAAACAGGACAAGCTTAGGGTAGACACTGATTCCCAACTAGAAGCATGGGCAAGGGAGTGGCACCCAACAGAACAGACATGACACCTTAAACCTTTAGAACCATCTCTCACTCCGAGCCCAGGGTGGAGGGTGGACTCCCAAGACTGCAGGCAGCTCTGCTCCCACAGCTTGCTGGGACTCAGTCAACACGGCTACTATCTGGGGGGTGGGAGGGGGGCCGGAATGTCTTCGCTGCACTGAGTGGCTTGTCATTTTAGGAACCACAGCTGCAGCCCCAGCACTTCCTCTGGACAGTGGCCTGATGTAGACTCTGCCACTTCCTATCCTGGCAGGTCCCCAGCTCCCAGATCTTCTGAAGTTCAGATGGAAAGCTCCACACCTCCGTAGCCCCTGCATTCCGCTCTGCATTCTGCTGAGTGAGCACCCCACTGTTCGCTTACTGTGCTCTTTGCTGCAGCAGGAGGCACGTCTGGACCCAGTTGAAGCACAGCACGCTGCCCAGGTTCATTGACTGGGTGCTTTAGAAAAATGACCACAGGCACACCTGGATACACTTGAGCCACAGCTGGCTGTGGCTGGACAGAGCCACAGCGGGATCCAATGAGCAGAATCCTTAGGCCACCAGAAGTGATAAGGGCATGGTAGCCAGTCCTCCTAGAATCATTCTGCCCCTCTGGGATTCTGGGCTCTGATGAGAGAGGCAGATGCAACGATATCTGAAATTGCTTTGGGGCCTTTCTCCATTGTCTGATTGGTAGGACTTAATTCGTCTGTGCTTGGCCTGACCTCCCTCACAAACAGCAGCAATCTCTGCTGCCCATGGTTTTTGATCTTTGAATGACCAGGCTATTAATTTCTCCGGTTTCAATGCTGTGTTTGTCATGTGACTATGACTTCCAGTGTTAGCCTTCCTTTGCTGTTGCATCCTGTAGATGGTAAAGAGTGGCCTGGGAGTGGCTAAGGAGCTCGTCAGCGTAGGTGGATCTTCTTTGAGATCCGTGAGATACACGATGTTGTCCCCTTGTCTCCCACAAGGCAGAGAAAGCGCTCACACGGCCCCTTTTCTTGCAGCTATACGACAACCAACTCCTTTCCTACACTCACTACAAAGCTGCTGCAGCCTGGGTCTATTAGTCACTTTGATTAATGCTTCCACATAGTCACGTGTTGCGAAAACAACACTCTACTGCTTGCTTCCAAAGTTCTCCATCCTTTCCTTTTGCTATAACAGAATGCCTGAAACTGATTAACTCACAGAAAGAAAAGTTTGTTTTGCCTAATGGTTCTAGAGCTAATAATGTCCAGGAACATCTCAGCTTCTGGTGGGGCCTCATCTTATGACAGGAACCAGGATAGCAAAACACATGAGAAGAAAAAGAAGAAGAAGAGACAGAAAGAGAGAAAGAAAAGAAAGAAGGAAGAAACGAAAGAAAGAAAGGAAAGGAAAGAAAGAAAAAGAAAGAGAAAGGATGAAAGAAATTAAGAGGCTAAAGTCCTTTGGCTGCTAGCCTATTCCATGAGAAAACCAGTCTGTTCCTGGGGACTCCACTCCCATGACCCTAACACCTCCCATGAGGCCCCCAGCTCCCACTGTGGTCACATCAACAAATTCACCATCCGTAGAAGAACTGGTCCATTTTGTCCAGTCTGTTGAGCTGTGCATGGAGATAAACATGGCACCTTGATTGTCTTTTTACGCCACAGACTCCATTGTGATCCTGCCCTTATTCCTGAACATTAGTGATTTATGTGTGCACTGCTTCCTTAGTTTGGCTATAGGCTTATTAACTTTACTGATCTTTAAAACAAAACAGTATTTGGGGATTTTATTGATTTACTATTTTCTTGTTTGAAGTTCTGGTTTCTGTTTGTTTATTTGTTTGTTTGTTTCTTACCATGGATTTCCATGCTCTCTTGCTTTTATGATTTGCAAGGTAGATGTTTAGGTATTGAATTTTAGCTCTTTCCTCTCTTCTAACATATACAATTCTGTATTCTACCCTGCCCCATAGCTTTTACTGCATTGTACCATTTCTTTTACTTTCTGTTTGTTTGTTTTGAGACAGAGTCACTTTATGTATCCCTGGACGTCCTGGAATTCACTATGTAGAATAGAACTTTTAACTTCTCCTAACTTTTTTTTCAATTTCTGAGATTTTTTTGGTATATGTGGCATGCATACATATATGTATGCATATGTACATGTGTGTGGAGGCCAGAAGTTGATGTCAACAGTCTTCCATGATTGCTCTCTACTTATGTCATTGAGGCAGGTTCTCTCAACTGAACCCAGAGCTCTCCAATACTGCTAGTCTAGAGCCGGATGTCTCTGTGTATGGAGGGAAGCCTGGGCCCAACCTTGGCTTCACTGGTTCTGTGGTTTTCAACAAAATATTGTTAGTCTAAAACCATCTCAGAAAGAGTAACAACAAAGACTTCTCAGATAATAAACACGGGTTTAAAATTCATGTTGCATTCTAATGAATTACAAATTTAGCATGATATCGGTGTTAGAACTAAGCCCTAATGCAGTCACCTAAGAGTTTAGGGACACAGTGTTTAGCCCCAGGTGCATCAAAGGTGGCTTACACCATGTAAAGCCTCTCAATCCACCATCTGGAGTCGTTCTTATGATTAAATATGTAGCTCTGAGTGTCAGGTTATCTGCATTATGTCTCTAGTGCAACGTTAAAGTGTTAAAATTTTTATTCTTTTTAAAGGTGCTTTTATAAAGTCATTATTATACAGAACTGAATTAATGTTCACATGGATAAATATATTGTACACAAAATCAGTGTTATACCATAAAAAATCCCCATAATTCTCCATTAGTGGACTACAAAATGTAGGGCTTAATTCTGTACCTTTTCAAACTACACACACTCATTTTTAAATCTTGAGCATGGGTTCTAGAGCATCAATCTATGGAATCCCAGGTCCTGCCTGACCTCCACCTGGCTTTGCTGAGACCACAAGGGGCTGTAGAAGGCAAGGTGTATCGCTCGTTTCCCCCATGCTGACCAGCTGCTAACAAAACCATCACTGTTTGATGAAATACACCCTCGGCGTGCACGCTCACTCTCATTCGTGTACAGACTCTCTTTCAACCTCTGCTGAAGGGCAGAGAAAGCTTCTAAATGAAAGTGAGACTCAAATAACGGCCGTCCTTCAGAGCCGAGCACCCCAGCGCTGGCTGTGATGGGGCTCTCTTCCTTGTTCTGTCTTCTTTTAAGGGGAGAACCTGAGATGTAGTGATGTTGAATGTATAATGATTTTCCCAACCCTCAGAGAGGAGCACTGGACCATCCAAAGTCACCGAGAGACCGGAGCGCATTTTCCAGTGCAGGCACAAGCCGCACTGTGTGGTAAAGGGGGGATAGAGAACACACTCAAGATCTACAGCCGCTAAGACGGAACAGCCATCCAGTGGCTTCCCTCATCCAACCAGTCATTTTAAAAGCGCTCATGTGAGCAGAAAAGACACTAAATATTTTAAAGTACATAAACAGTCTTTCTATGTCATAGCTATGCATTAGCTCAGAATACTAGCATCTGAATATACTGTTGGGTGATCACAAGTTATCCATACCATCTCTGCCTCAGCCACATGTTATGTTTTCCTCCCAAGCACAGAGAAACCTGACAGTTACTTTTTGCAGCAGCAGAATATAGAACCTGGAGGGTCATCTTCTAATCTGTATTTTCCAGAATTGGGAAGGTCTTTGCATTCCGCTATGAACTTCCGAAGTTCCGTCTCTGGGAAGCCGTCTTGCTGGTAGTGCTACAGGGGAGAATGGAAAAGTCCCCGCTAAGAAGGCCTTCTCCAACAGCTGCATTCCAGACTCAGAATGGCACATCTGTCCATGGAAGGGATTTCTCCAGAGGGACAGTTTGGCACTCCTAGGACATTTCTAGGACATGTGACCTCTGGAGCCACTCCTAGGCTAGAGGAAAGTGAAATGGGCAGGGAACTCTGGGCGGTCCTTCCCAGCCTACCTGTACCCACAGAGGCAGGTGACTTGGGAAACAGGTGGCAAGATGTATCCCAGCCTACCTGTACCCACAGAGGCAGGTGACTTGGGAAACAGGTGGCAAGATGTATCCCAGCCTACCTGTACCCACAGAGGCAGGCACCTTGGAAACAGGTGGCAAGATGTATCCTAAACCCCACAATGTCTACTCCCAGTCAACCTGCAGCCTCATGATTTCCCAGACAGTGTGAAGGAAGCTCCTTGGGTGGAGAGTGGTTCAGCCAGAACCCCAACCAATGTAGACTAGCGGAGCCTGGCTGGAATCCAAGCAGTAAGCATCCCTCAGCTTCCACAGAGGAGCTCACAAAATTTTGCCTTTCTCATATGTCATCTATTTTCTACACCAAATACCTACTGATACTTACTAGACTAATAAAAGATTAGAAAATATACTTAAGGGTTGGGGACATATAGTCCAATGGCACAGATCTTGCTTGACACGTGCCAGGCTCTGGGTTGGATCCTAACTACAACGAGCAATGAATAAATAAGGAAGAAAGAACTCTATTTTTTAAACACAAATACTGAGAAACAAGATGTCCAACAGTCTAGAAATTTTGTCTCCCCTGCACTTTTTTCTTTCCCCTACTTGTTAAACTGGAGTTCCGTTCTCCACCCGTCAATGCCCTCTGTCCTGGCACAAAGCTGTACTGTCACTACACGTTCCAGACAGGCGGTGCCCTGACTTTTGACAAACCTACCTTAATCGTTTCGTATGTGTCCGTGATCAGCGCGATGAAAAGGCTCAGAATCATGTATATAAAGAGGCTGATGAATGAGTAGAGATAGATCCGACTGAACAGCCAAACCAGGTAACTTTTCTGCTGCATTTTTGCAAATGTGGAAAACATATCATCTCCATTTATCAGAGAGAAAAGGCACTCGGAGACCCTGTTCAGGGAACGGAACTGGGGAGAGGAGGTGAGAAGATGTCATGTTCTTACATGTTCCTCCATGTGGGAGATTTCGGTTCATGACACCATCCTGAAATAGTCAGACCTGCTATCCCAGGTGACCATTTCCCAACAAGCAACCCAAGGCAGCCAAAGCCCTTGCTTTGGTGCAAATGTCATATCCCAGCCTGCTGCTTTGTCTCTGGACAAGTAGCTCTTTCTTGATGCTTCTCTGAGCTACAGCAGCCAGAATAAGAGCAAAAAGGCCAGTTCGGCTCTCTCAATGCCTTTCAAGGTTGTTATTTCCCTTCCCTTCCCTTCCCTTCTTTTCCCTTCCCTCCCCCCTTTTCCCTTCCCTTCCCTTCCTCTCTCCTCCCTTCCCTCCTTTCCCCCTTCCCTTTCTTTCCTTTCCCTTCCTCTCTCCTCCCTTCCCTCCTTTCCCCTTCCCTTCCCTTTCTTTCCCTTCCCTTCCTCTCTCCTCCCTTTCCCCTTCCCCCCTTACCTCCCTTTCCTTTTCCTCTTTCTGGTTCACAGAAAGAGACCCTTGAAGTGACTTAAATGCTTCTGCAGAGACACCCAGATTCCAGACTCCCATGGCCCTCTGTCTCACTCTGAAGCTCAACCAACTTGAGATAATGTCTAACATTCAAGACAGTTCTCCCAGCAAACTTTTCAAACATTTTCACAGGTTGGTTTTTTTTTCCCTGCAGTCATATAGATGTATATGGGTGAATTCAAATGGACTAACCAACCTCACTGGTGCTGAAAGGAACATAATTACCTAATGCATTCCAAACAGGATTTCAGGCAATGGAGCTGATCAATGGTGCTCACAAGGTGTTCACATTGACTGCTTTGTAAATAGTGATACGCTCACTATTGGATCTCTATGTGGATGTAGATATATGACTTTCTGTATTTTAAATTACAAGATCAGGGGAGTTCACTTATATACTGTTGGAAATTATTGGCTGCTGGTTGCAGGGAGTCAGTGTGATCCTTGGTAGGTTGATCATACTCCAATAGATGCCCCACACCCATGTATTTGTGGGCTGCACTAATTAGGGTTATTAAAAAAAAAAGAGGACATGAAGTTAGGAGGGGTTGTAATGGGAAGATCTGGAAGGAGTTGGGAAGAAGAGGGGATGAATATGAACAAGAGATTTGTGTGTTTGATGGCTAGTATCCGTTGTGAGAGCAAAGAAAGGCTCTCGCTTTCAATTACTACATTTAAATATAGGAGCAATGTATCAAGGCATCCGATTATGTTCATAAATATGATGAGAATAATGTAATCTGCAAAATATAAAGCATATTTTACGGAACTACCTTCATAAATAATCTCAGGTATTGTCATCATAAAAGTTAAGTAAACTAAAAAAATATGTTGTGTGTATGTATAAAATTCTCAAAGAATAAATAAAAGTATTAATATTAATATATTTTCAAAGGATAAAACAGCAAATTAGGTGTCTGTGCACCTGTCTTCCTAGCATTTGGGAGATAAAGGAAGGAGGACCAAGACTTCAGGTCATCCTTGGCTACATATACGAGTTCAAGGCCAACCTGAACACAAACAAAAATATAAGTGAATAAACAACAGTAATCATAAAAATAGAAGCCATTGGCTTCTAAAAAGACAGTTGGCTGTCAGCACCTGTGGCGGTTTGACTAGGAATGGCCCCATTGACTCATGGGAGTGGTACTGTTAGGAGGTGTGGCCTTGTTGGGATAGGTGTGGCCTTGTGGGAGGAAGTGTGTTATTGTCAGGGTGGGCTTTGATGTCTTAGGAGCTCAAGCCCAGGCTCAGTGACACACAGTTCTTTTCTGCCTGTGGACTCAGATGTAGAACTCTCGGCTCTTTCTCCAGCACCATGTCCGTCTGCATGCTGCCATGCTTCTTCCATGGTGATAATGAACTAGAGCCCTGAACTGTAAGCTAGCCCCAGTCAAAGGCTTTCCTTTGTAAGAGCTGCCATGGTCCTGGTGTCCCTTCACAGCAATAGAAACCCCAACTGATGCAGTACCTTATCATGGTAAGGGCCCAGCACTATCCAGCCACAGAAGCAATAGCCAAGGTAGATCATGGCAGCGCAGCAACAGAACCTGATGACATTGGGCAGTGCTGCCTGGAGGGTCAGAATAAGGAGCTGTGGAAATAAGAGAGGCCATTAGCAGCCCTCTGCGTTTTAGTCCAAATAGTGAATAACTCAGAGTGGACTCTGGAGGATTCCTTACATTGTACTTCGCAAAGAAACCCAAGTATCGGATGACGCCAAGCCACACCAGCATGGTCGAAGTGCCAAGAAATATGCTACAGACATCATAGCTTGTAAGACTCTAGATAAGAATGGGGGGAAAAGTGGTTAAACAGCAACATGACAGTTGGGCAAGAAATATCAAGTAGCTACATGCCAGGAGCTATTCTAGGTGTGGAGATTAAAGTAATTGACAAACAAGGGTGTTTTGTTTTTGTTTT
>CM053744.1:8907385-8927259 GCA_028658305.1 Pachyuromys duprasi | reverse complement strand
CACCAGCAGAAAGCTACTGGTGGGTCAGGACGGAATGTAATGGTCCAGGGGACATGAGCAGAAAGGGATTTTCAGGAAGGGCAGGTGAGGTAGTCAGATTGGGGGGCATGCTGGGGGATCAGCAGCAGCAGCAAGGCTGGTCACTGTCCTGAGATCTGTTATCCTGTGAGGTGGAGCAGATACATGGGCAAACATTTGGAGAAAAGGACTAGGAATTTAATTTTGCCAAAGAAGCAAAGATACATGTGGGGGAGTTACAAAGAGAAAGAATTGCCAGAGAGAAGAACGAGTAACTGGAGCTGTGTCCTCTACAAAGAGCCTGGGCCAGCTCCTCAGAGGCAAGTGAAGAAGCTAGCCTCGGACAGTAGCTTAATTATTCACAGTATTGGAATATACAGACACCAGAGCCAAGTAAGGTGTGTGTGGGGGAGATGTGGTAGGGGTCTCTCTTACTGTTATGAAATAGGAAGTGAGGGAGGGCAGGGTGATGTGCCAAAGGCTTCAGAAGAGAAGACGGTGGTCCGGAAAATGAAGGAAATATTGGACATTTCCTAGTAAGGGGTCACTAAAGGAAGGGATAGCTGAGGTTGGTCAAAATAAAGAATTATGACATGTACGGTGTGTCCCTGCAATCTCACAATTTAGGAAGCAGAAGCAGGAAGATCGGAGTTCAAGGCCAGTCTCAGATACATGGGGAATTTGAAGATGACCTGAGCTCCGTGAGAGCCTATCTTAGAAGTAATAAAGTAAGTAAGTAAATAAATATTTACTACAACTCTACCATCATTTTTTGTTGTTATTATTTTCTAAAGTTAAACTGCACAAAAGTACAGCCATCTATGGCAGCAGCTGGTCCATGGTGACACTTTGCCCACCCCCCTTCTCAGGCATATGCCCACCTCTTGCCCAGATCCCACTGCAGGTGGGTTTGACCAGTTTCACTATAGACTGTGTGAACAGGAGTGAAATCTGCTGTCCCTAAGCCAAGGCCACATGACACCGGAAAAGCTGCCACCAGCTGGTGCTTTCGCTTCCCACAGGTTGTCACCAACCTGTGTCGATCATGAAGTCAGGTTGAGCCTTTAACATCTGGCAGAGAATGAAATGAAGAGCTCAGGTCCCTGAATGACTGACACTCAGAGCTGAGTGACCTGCTGACCTTGAGCCCTGCCTGGACTGTGTCAGAGACAACCCAGCCCCCATGTGTAAAGTCTGCCTTGGTCTATAACCTGTGTCCTAGGAAAGTATAAGTCCGGCAAGATTCGTTTGAACATTGTTAATTTTGTATTTTATATTTTTGGGGGGAGAAAGACTAATTCTAGATTAGATTAATCTTAGTTCAAGAGAATAGCAATGGGAAAAGTAAGAAAGTGAGCAAATTTTTACATTGAGAGGACAGAGGAAATAAAGTAAAAAACACACAGAATTGTGCCTTGACCTCACTTCCTGCCCTGCCACACTTTCTATGATTATTTTTGAAGATTTGAACATCTTAACTTTAACACCTTCTGTGGGAACTCTTAGCAACTTTATCATATGTGTCTGACTTTTGGTGTGTCTCTAACATAGACAGGTTGCCTCTCAGTCTAGCACAGAGCATTTTCTGTCCACTCAGATGATGCTAAACTATAGTTTTGTTGTTGTTTTGTTTTTGTGGATTGTGCTTTTTCAAACTCTGTTTAAGAGACTTCTAATAGCCAGGCAGTGGTTGTGTGTGCCTTTAATCCCAGCACTCAGAAGGCAGAGGTAGGCAGATCTGTGAGTTCAAGACCAGCCAGGTCTACAGAAGTAGTTCCTGGACAGTCAAGGTGCTGTACAGAGAGGCTGTCTCAAAAACGAAAACAAAATAGAGAGAGACTTTCAGAGTTCTGCTGTCGTCAGTTTCAAGTTAACTGAATGTAACTCTCAGAAGAAAGCATTTACTTTGAATTTCTTTGTAGTTTGAAAAAACACATTTTACCACTGTGATAGCACAATCGGGAAGAGCAGCTTTACCTTGGCTTGGATTTCCATTTTCAGAATTGACCCAATGATCGTCAGAATGTCACTGATGATAATCATAATGTACCAGCCATTGATGAACTCCATCTGATCAGAGGCAGAAACTTCCTTCTTGTAGTGGAGAAGGAAAAAGTTGACAAACTCCTTTTGGGAAAAGGAGAGACACAGTGAGCTTCCCTGTGGCCAGGAGTGTTGGGGGCCTTTGGGGGCTAGGCGCTCACCTGCTGAAGCTGGAGGCCCCTAATCACAGACCTGGCGCAGAGCACCAGCGAGGACAAGCAGGTCAGGATGACAAAGGAGTCAAAGATCATCATGTAGTGGGTGTTCTTCTGAACTGGAAGACAGGGGCCAAGGGTGCACACAGATGAAGCATTAAACGATGACGTGACCTCTTTTAGAATAATTCAAGCATTTCAGAAAGACAACCAAAAGAAGTCTATGAGCATTCTTTCCATTAGTAGTTAAAGAAAGCTGAGGGTCCTCCCTTTAAAAAAAAATAACACCCCAAATCAAAGAGCTTCAGTTATGAGTCTGTGTTGTTTACGGTGAATATGTTCTCCTTGTGGGTATGAATGTTCACTCCTATAATCCCAGTAGCTGGAAGTAAGAAGCAGCAGGATTACCAAGAGGTCTAGGCTAGCTTGGATTATATACTAAATTTGATGTCAACCTGGGCTACATATAGTAAAATTCTCTCTCAAAAAAAAAGTCAACCAGTCAGTAAATAAGCCTTCCTACATTGCATACTTAGCTGAGTATAAAACATTCATTAAGTACTCTTAAGTACCTGGTACTTTCCTAAGTGCTGGAACACAGTGGTAAACAGACAGACAAGGCCCTCAACCTCACGGGAGCATCTGTGTCAGTGAGCCAAAGAAATAAACAGGTGCACAGACAATACATACAGATGGAGTGATACAAGAGAAATGAAGTCACACCCAGGAGTCGCACTCTGCACACTTCTTGCCTGACTCCGTTGGAAGCACTCTGTGTATATAGGATCCTGACAACAGCCTTGTGAAGCTGTCATGATCACCTCAACTTTGCACTTAAGAAGACTGAAGTCCCATCATTTGCCTAGGGTACACCATGAGTAAGTGGCAGAGTCAGCAAACCTTCACAGCCTTCTAGCACCTGATGCCGCTTTGCATCTGGTTTTTGTGTGTTTTGTTGTTTTTAGTATTGTTAAGGACATCCTCAGCTCTTGCCATAAAACTACTGAATTGGAAGTCATGTGTCCCTGAGTCTTCCGGACAAGGCTAATGTTTCAGAGTCAGCCCTCCATGCTGGAAAACATAGTCAGGAAAGGGACCTCAGCAAGACTTTAAATGAGCCTTCGGTGACAAGAAATGACCATCTTCCACCAGGCTTGGTGGCTCACACCTAAAGTCCCAGGGCATAGAGTTTGGGAGTTTGAAGACAGGCTGGGCTATATTAGAGACACCCTGTTTAAACAACGGAGGAAGAACGAGAGCAAAAAGAAAGGAATGGAAGAAGAGAGAACAGTGGAGGGAAGAGGAGGGGAAAGTTGGGGAGGGGAGGGGAGGAGAGGAATGGGGAGAGGAGGAGAGCATTTGTTCAGCCATATTGAGACACGGGAGAGTCAAAAGTCATGGCCCACGTGATGGTGCCATTGAAAAGAGTACAGAGGCAGCAGCCACTATACCCACCAGTCAGGCTGCGGTGAGGAAGTAACTTCAGAAAGTGCTGTAATGAAGTATACTGCTGCTGTTTACCCAGCGGCTTCTAACGGCTGCCTAAACGTCTAACCCTGCCTTAGAGAGACTTAAAAGCCAAGAACCACGCATGTGAGGCAGCATCTGTACCAGGCACTTTGGACACTCCCATTTTCCCTCTCATCAGGGGCAAATCAGGCTTGCACTCCACATAGGTTTAAGCATGACAGCGATGAGGCCTGTGACTTGCTTGTGATTTGAGAGCCTCATCTACAACCCCTACAACAGTGACTACCCTCACGTCGGTCTGATGAACAACCCCTACAGGTCCTTGACCCAGCTCAGATCTACCAACTTGTGTCTAGCAGGTGTCCAAGACACTTCCTCTTCTCGGGAGAACCCATGTGATCTCTCATATGACTTCGAGTGCAGTGCAGCCTTCCATTTGGGCTGCTTAAGAGGGTGGGCGTAGAAAACAGC
Source organism: Pachyuromys duprasi (assembly GCA_028658305.1). NCBI lineage: Eukaryota > Metazoa > Chordata > Mammalia > Rodentia > Muridae > Pachyuromys > Pachyuromys duprasi. Next base: position 8,923,102 of record CM053744.1, on the reverse strand, counting down.
CCACATAAATCCTTTCCTGGAAGTATTTTCTGGTTCCGGACAGGACTCATTCTGACCTGAACTTTTGTTCATGTCTCTAGAGCAGACTTTTACCACATCACTGCACTTTTTAAGCCAGATGGAAGACAACCACTATGTATCATAGCTTCACGGTCAAATCCCACCTGAGTTCTCCCTTTAGGACCATGGGTCACTACACACCACTTCTGAGCCTTGGTTTCTTCTTCTGTGAATGAAAAGATTCTGCTGCTGGTTGAGATATTTAAAAACACACGAACATGAGAAAAATGGGTGTACGTAGGTTTTTAGTGCAGAACTATGAGTATGTAATTGGTAAGGGGGAGGCACGTGAGGGCTGTGGAACCACCGGATGCTACTAATGTACTGACTACATCATCAGACATCTGCTACAGTCGAATCTGCTTACAGAACATCAAGGGACTTGGGACTGTCCCAGTCTTTTACTTAGTGGCCCTTACAGGCTGCAGGGGGTAACTCAATGTTTAATTACGTAATGGCCACACTTACTTGATCCAGAGATGTGCCAATCTTTGCATTCTCTGATAGAAATGTCATTGTCTAAATTTATTTTGATTCTTCCACTATGAGCCTTGTTGTCAAATGTTATCTGTAAAGACAGGAAAAGGAGACCAGTATGCATGCCTGGGTTTTAGAGTCAAGATATGTTTCTAAATCCACCAGGAAGCAGTTCATTGAAGGGCACAGGAGATGCTGATCCTCACCTCTGAACAACTGTAACTGTAACCCCCAAGGAGCGCTCCTTTATTTCTCTGTGACTTGATAATATTGAATTAAGATCTGCTGTAGAGAGATTTTGGTGTCTAAACCTCATGTTTCTAGGATGCATTCCAGCCCTGGCCACTTTAGTAAACAAGAGTGCCTCCCCCTCTCTCCTGTTCAGTGTACTTGACTTGTGTGCTGAGTTTGTACAGGTTGGCTCTGCCCACCTTCCAACAGGACCTTAGCTTTTGGAGTTTGGGAAAATTGTGTGGACATAGAACCATGCCATTTCTGTCCTTAGACACCCCAGGTGGAGAGGTGGACTTTTTTGTTCTCCATCACTTGGGCATCACATATATTACAAAGGGCTTGGTGACAGAATTACTAGCATGTCTTGCTTCTGAGATAACCAGTTGAAGATGCTAGGTGCAAGCACCACAGAGCTACAACAACACAACACTTTCTGTAATCCTCCCACGTCTCCTTCTAATTCTCTCGCTTCTTCAATGTGGAGAAAAGGAAGAAAGGGCAAGAAAACTCAGCTACATTTTCCTTCCCCTTCCCACCAAAGGGTGGAAAGGGTTCACGTAAAGGTTTATTTACTTCTCAGTCCTAAATGAACACCTGTCTCACCCTATTCCATCTTCATCCTGAGGGAACATCACAGGACAGGGGGCAGAAAGACTGACTATAAGAGCCGGAAGATGAGGTGAGGAGGATTGCTGGGAAATGCTGTCTTCTGGACATAACTGGGCTCCTGCACTCATGAGCTCACAGCAGCTATGATGCCTGCACAGGATCCAGTCTGCGTTCCAGCACAGGAGAAGAGACACATGAGACTCCACCCCTAGCTGAGGAGCTCTTGGCATCTGCTGGCTACTGGAAGAGGGACAGTCATTTTGGTCCGGACATTGGCCTCTCATAAGCTGTCCATGCTCCGGGGAATAGCCTCCTACATATGCATACTCATTTACTCTGTTCCCAGAATTCTCTCATTCTCTCTGTCTCTCTCTCCTGATCCTCTGGTATTTGGTCACCTGCTGTGCACCAGGCCCCATACAGTAGAAGGCAAGGTAAATCCCTGCCTTGCAGAGCATGCACCAAGAGGCAGAAGACAAAGAGCAAGTAAGCCATATGCAGAGAGTACAGCTAGCTGGTGCAGGGTCCCCAGGCACATTCCGGTGGCACATCCTGTATTTTTGACCATGCTTTAGCACCAGAATATGAACCATGCACCTAGATAAAAACAAACTTTCTCTAGGCAGGAGCCGCATTCAGCACAGCCCACACTTACAGTCAGCATAAAGTCGTAACAGTCAGGAAGCTCCTGGTGGCGAACCGTCTGCAGGTTAATGGCTTTCAGCTTAAACTGAAGCTCCACCGTCAGCAGTCTGGAAAGCAGAGAATGCCTGAGAAGAGGGCACGCACATGGGGCTGTGTGTACGCCTGAGAGGGGGGAGCACACACAGGGCTGAGCTGTGCGCCCCTCCGCCTTCCTCACCTGTGGAAGTCCAGGGTCAGGTTGAGTTTATTTTCTCCAGGTGTTCCGATGTGCAAAGGTTCATCTGGCTCTATAAGGAAACACTCTGCCCCACAAAGGAACAAAACCATAAATAAAACTGCATTTTCAAAGGGTAATGGGTAAGATCAGTTATTCACATTATCCATTTTTAGAATCAAGACTGTAAGAATTCAGTATCAATACAACTTGCCCTGAATCTCCTGTTTTTTAAGACATAAGACATTTCTGTAGTGCTCAGATATTTAGAAAGACTCAAACTCTGTCTCAGAATGTCATCATCCTCCCTGTCCCTATTTTCTCTATGTTTTACCCATTTGCTTTTCTTTTGAATTCTTAAGTTTTGTAAAAAAAAAAAAAAAAAAAGGAAGTTGACACATAAGAACATCTGTGTAGTTCTTCCTATGGCATGAGAGCAACAACCATCAATGTTTTCAGAGACGACGCTATCCCGGGGCTTAGATTATCAAGGAGTTAAAAACAATAGTTGAAGGTTATAGGGGATTATCACCTGTTTCGATCTCCGGGTCAATGTCAAAGGTATCATTCCCAGGGCAGATGGTTCCTTGCCTGTAGAAGTGCTGACAGATTGCCATGGCCGACTGCTTAGTCCCCTTGTTCTCATAAGCATGGTTGCCAACAGAGATGTTCCGAAGCTGCAAGTACTTTATGAGAGAGAGAGAGAGAGAGAGAGGAGTGGAACAGCAGCGAGGGCCAAAGAGATGCTAGTTAGGGCAAAAGTAAAGCTGAACCCTACAGGAAGTAAAGCAATTACATGGTGCTCATTTGTGATCCTTCTGCATCACCAGACCACATCCAGTAACAGTTCTGAATCCACTGACACACGTTTTTATGTCTACCTGGCGCTTCTGTCGTCATGGCAGAATTACACCAAATGCTAGGCTGTTGCGCCGAGGCTTAGATGCATTTGTGGACGCCGACAGAACATGTGTCTCTTTATTGCATAAGCAGTATTATGCAACAAGAGCTGTGGGTTTGGGTGGGTTCTTTAGACAGCAGAGGTGCTTTCACTTATGTTCCTGGCACATGCTTTCCAAGAGTAGCAGGAGGAAATGTTCCTACTAAGACTCTTGATGGAAGGAACAAGGAGATCTAACAAGCAGAATGGCTTCAGTGTCAGACATAGCATTTTGAAGACTGAGTTTAGTCCTACTGATAAAGGTAAAGATGTTTTATGAAGAATTTACCAGGCCTTCAGCCTGGCATCGTGACTGTTTTTCAGCATTCGGGAGGCAGCAGGATCAAGAGAGCCATGCCAGACTCTACGAAGAATTTGAAGTCACCTTTGGTTATGTAAGGCCCTGTCTCAAAACATCAAAAGAAATGTAACGGACTGTTTACTTCTTGTCTCTACATTACCCCTAAGAAATATACAAATCTGACATGATGCTTTACAGATACTTAATAGATTTAAAAGTTAAATCTAGGGCTGAGAGATGGTTCAGAGTCTAAAGCACTTACCACCAAATCATAAGGACTTGAAAACCAGGCATGGTAACATAGTTCTGTAATTCCAGGGTCTCCTGTAGTGAGATGGGAGGCAGCCAGGAGCACCCCAAGAAGCTTGTCCACCATCCAGCTTAGTACACGTAACGATCAGTGAAAGGCTCTGACCTCAGACAAGGCAGGGGTTGAGGACTGCCAGCCAAGGCTGACTTCTGAGCTTCACACAAATGTGTGCACATGCACGCGCACACACACAAAACACACTCACATGCCCACTATTTTTTAAAGGTCTCTAAATTTACCTTCATCACTGATCTATTTGCTATTTTCCCTCTAAAAACTGGATGGCATGATTCTGTTTAACAACTTTATGTAGCTTTTGTCTCTGACTGTTTCCTCCTTCCACCACTAACAACAGCCTTGACTCGTAAAGATGTATTTCATCCTAGCAGCTCGTGACCTCTGTTTGAACAGGCCTCCAGAAAATGGGGAGTTGTGACTGCTCAGGAACACGTTTGATGAGGGGATTTAATGATTTTGAAATGTGATCCGTAACTAACCTAGGTCAAAAATACCTCAAACACATTTTTTTTAATTATCCCTTCAAAAGAAGTGATTTGGGACCTAGAGAAAGTGCCAGTTACAGCCAAGAATAACCCAGAATGAAGACTCTGGAGCATGAGAAATAAGCTTCCTTCTCATCAGGCAGTTAGGCAGCGTCACAGCGTAATCATCACCAGGCAGACAGAAAAGCCTCACTTTAAATGAGCTTGAAGGCCTGGCTTGTTCCACAAACTGCAAAATTAATATTCTCATTATTTGTTGTGAGTCTCTAAAAGTACGAGCTTTGAAGACCTAATGGCTACTTATATCTGGGGCTATGTTAGTAACTTTAAAAAATTGAAGCCCTCACATCAAATCCTGTCCCTGATTCTTTTAAATAAGTCATTCCTACCTTTCAGTAGGAAACAAAAACTTTTTATCAACTTGTACAAAAGTTTGTTAGCAATATTTTTCAATCCATTTTTAAATGTGTGTGTGTGTGTGTGTGTGTAGATTCTGGGAAGCAAACTCACATCCTCAAAGAGCAACAAGTACTCTTAACTGCTGAGCCATCTCTCCTGCCCTTAAACTATATTTAAGTAGCCTATTTATAAGACATCTCCAAGCAGAACTGTTCAACACTTGAGTGTTGGTTCCTATATAATCTGTTGCTACCATTTCTCCAGCTTGTTCTCTCTCTCAAGTAAAGAGTACACACACAGTCTGGGTATCTCACTATTAGAACACTTGCCTAACTTGTGGAAGGCCCTGAGTTCAACCCCTAATACCTAAATCAGACAAACAAAACACACACGTTGATTTACCTGGTTCACCGCAAAGACGATCTGGTCATACACGTCATTTTGGGTGTACACTGCGTATGTGTCATCCATTTGATCCATGTATCCTTTTAGGAAGAGGTGCTTGAAGGCTATTGTGTTCTCTTCCTTGAAAGCTACTACCATCTGGTTACTTAGTCCAAACAGGACCAGCTTAAAGAAGAAAAGAAACAGCATGAGCATGAAAAACGTGAACAGAGAAGAAATGGAGGCATGTGGTTTAGGAGCTTGACTAGCAAGAATCTGAGAGGAAATTGGCGGGATATACAGAAAGCCTACCACTTGGGGGCTGGGAGATGTCTCCATGGATGAAAGCACTTTCCTTACAAGTAAGAGGACCTGAGTTCGAATCCCCAGAATCAAACAAAACCCAGCAATCCAGTACTCCTATAGACACATAGGAGGGGGAGATAGGAGAAAATGTGGAAGCTCATGGGCCAGGTAGCCTGGTCTACATGGTGGGAAAACACTCACATTCATATGCACAAATGTGCACACAAATGTGCACACACACACACATGCATACACAAAGAAAGGCACACACGAAGAGACAGAAACAGAGAGCTTTCCTTTCTCTGCTGTAGTTCACAGTGAGCTGTATCACCACAGAGATGCACACATAGTTTTAGTTTGTTTTGAGACTTGAGCATGACCACATGTATAAAATGTTGAGCTTTGGTACACAGCAACTGCCTAAATATTCCTAGTATTATTCTAATCCTAGCATTTTCTATCCTAGCATTATCCTAGCATTTCCTATCCAACGGCTACAGGCTTCCCCGTAGAAATGACACAAACAAGCTTTTCAGGGCTGTGACATATTGCGTTATCACCTGGAAATTAAGAATTTCAGGTGCACGTTGCCAAGTATCATAATGAGAACTTAGTGTGTATTCGTGGTGATGCGTTGAAGAGAAAGCGCACCTGCCGCTGGGGTCTCCATGCAACCACTGAGAAGCCATGTGGCCTTTTAAAAATGTAAACATCAGTGTCCTCTGTTAGGTAAGATATACCAGGACTTCCCAACAGGAGGGTTATGGTGACAGAAAATGAGGTACTGGGGTGGAGTGGTTACCCAAGGCTAACATTAAAATCTAAATAAGAATTCCACCAACTGCAAATGATTCTAGAACCTGCCTTGTATGCTAACCATTAGTACTATTCAGTAAGTTTTCAATAAGCACTTTAGATTAGTAATCTCAATATTTGAAAGAAAAAAAAACTCTCCTTCGATGGCAGGTGTTAACCAAGAGCAGAAAATAAAAATACAATCCTAAACTTTGTGCCTTCATTTTTGTCCTTCTGCTTTTAATGAGAGATGCTCTCTTCCACCAGCAGGAAAAGCCACCTTTTTACATTTATGTATTTTGTTTGTGTGCACACACATATGGAGGTCAGAGAACGACTGACACAAGTCAGCTCCCACCTTCCACCCTGTGGATTCTAGAAGTCAAATTCAGGTTGTCAGGCTTGGTAGCAAGCACCTTTGCCAGTGGAGCCATCTTGCCAGCTTCCAAAGCACCTCTTATTAATAAACCACACCAGGATATGTGGCTATCACAAAACATGACTCCTCGAAAAAAAAAATTAAAGGCGCTATGGAAAATAGATTGAAATTTTCCTCACAAAGTTGAAGGCACATACTTCTCAGGCCGATTCAAACCCCCTTTTGCCAGCTCCATTTTCTTCTGCTACACAAGCGTTCATGATTCAGGGCTTTAAGAATCCAAGAGACTGTCTACCGCAAAAACCATGCAGGTTTTAGAGAAAGAAGTGCCCAGAATATCAGGAATAAAAGAAATACCTCATGTTGGTAGTCAGCTAATATCTTCATTAGGATCCAGATGTTTAAACATGTTATTCCTGAAAACTATTTTGGTATTAAAATTATAATAATGAAAGCAGAAGGAGCCAGGTGTCATGGTACACTCAGAGGCAGAGGCAGATTGATCTCTGTGGGTTCAAGGCACAGCCTGAACCTACGTACGGGGCTCGAGGCCAATCAAAGATAAATAGGGATAGCCTCTCTCAAAAAAAAATTTTTTTAAAGAAGTCTGGAGAGGTGGTTCGGTGGTTAAGAGCACTGGCCGTTCTTCCCGAGGTCCTGAGTTCAATTCCCAGCAACCACGTGGTGGCTCACAACCATCTTTAATGGAATCTGATTCTCTCTTCTGGTGTGCACGAAGAGGGAGTGCACAAAAGAACTTAATTTGGGGGAGGCAGGGGTTAGCTCAGTGGTAGAGCGCTTGCTTAGCAAGTGCAAAGCCTCAGCTCTGAAAACAAAAACAAATACTTTCAAAGAAAGCTGAGAGTGAGAAAGAGCCAAAGTCTCTCACAAATGTTAGAGAGAGGGTTAGGTCTGCATCTTTCCTTATTCGTTGTCAGCCTTCTGCCTGCAGTTAAACTCATCTTGTAAACAGGGTCCCCCACTGCCACGCATTGCGGCTTCCACCTCACTTGTTTTGGAAAATGCTTACCTGGATGGTCACCATTGCTATTTTCAGGATTTGTATGGCAAGTTTCCATGGCTTCCTACCCCGGGCCCAGAACTTCTCACAAGGATTCATAAAAAAGAATTTGAGTTTCCGCCTCATCTGGTCTTCTAGGAGAAGCTGCTCCGACGGAGATGAGCTCTGGTGGAAAGTACAGTGACTTTCATCCTGATGAGAGCTGCAGCTGCTTACAACCACCTCGGGACTTGCCATCTCTAGGGAGGGAACCAAACACACAGGCTCATGGTGTTTGCTACCTCACAGTCTGACAGGAAGCCTGAAGGAAGGGTTCTGTTCTGTCAATGAGGCAGACTAGAAAGACAGGGAAAAGGAAAGGAGTGGGTGCCTCACCCTGAACCTGGTTCAAGCTGCTCACCAGATGACAGTGTACAGTTAACATTTGCTGAAGGCTTCCCTCCCTTTCCAACTGTGAACCTCCAGTTTTCCAGAAGTCTCGCTAGGAAACCCTCTTAACAGGAAAAGGACATGTTAGAAACTCCTTATGCAACCTTGGTGACTGTTGGTTTTGCTTTATTAAATTATAACTCCATCAAGAGATCTCTGGAGCATCTATCATTCTACTTATCAAAAGGAGAGAAAGGAAAGATGTTTCTTAGCAACACTTTGAGGTGTGACTTGATAGCCACCAAACCGGAAGGCTAAGACTAAAGCTAATGCCAAGACGTGTGTGGCCCTCTCTTGAGAAATCCATGGCCACATACAAGGACAGCTTACTCTTCCCTCTGGGGTGATCCTCTTTATCTTTTAACCCCCATGCTCAAAAAACTGTGTTGAAATGTCACTAATAAACTCCAGCCCTGCCTCATGCTGGCTAGTCCTGAAATTCTTTTTCATATCAAAGCCAAGGATCCCTTTTTTTACCTGAGTGGAAGTCCCTGAAAGATTGAGGGCGCTCCTCAGGCCCGCTGCAGATGACAGCTGGGCTCCTCAGACATCAAACCTGTTTTTATGAGGCCTTCAGCTGCTACATCCAAGAAGGCCTGCGTGGCGACCCCGGTGTCCTTAGAGTTGTGTCCCACGCCACATTAGGTGAGCACCAATTAGAACGGAGGATATCAGTGTCCCACTGGCTTCAACTACTTAAGTGAATTCTCACCTAGTTGAACGTTGGTGAATTCAAGGACTGCTCTTATTAGGAAAAGGTCGCATGTTTACATGCATGGCTGTGTGGGGCATGTGTGTGCCTTCTGGCTCGTTACCCAACAGATGCAGTCTCAGCAGAGCTCAGAGGCCTGAGAGGCTGAACAAGGGCTTCAGAGAGTAAATGGACCCCGAAATGATATGCAGATTTTCATGTGGATATGGTCATTCATTTTCCTCTCTGGGGAGAAACAAAACCTTCCATGCAATTTATTAATCAACAAATGGGTTTTGTACAGAACTGAGAACCAGTTTGGATCTTGATGCTTCTGCGGGTTGAGCCGGCCCACCCAGCCCACACTGAGCCTCAGTCCTACAGCATGGTAATAATATCTCTGTATCATATCCACCATTGGTGGCAGACTAGAGAGCTGGTCCTGGGGTCATGAGAGTGGGAAAATGGGCCTTGTCCCTTACCAGCTGCCACACTTAGGAGATCAGGCCCTGCAGCTCACCTCAGCAGTGGGGTAGAACTGACCCTGGATGTGGGGTTGTGCTCCCCAACACCAGCAGTATTTCCAGGGACAGAAGAACCTCCAGAACTGAGCTCTGCTACACAGGAGAAAGCGAGCCCTTGGCAGCTAGTTCCCAGAGGGCCCGTCACTTGAGCTCGCTTGTGCTTCCCAGCACATTTTACTCTTGAAGCATGTGTAACTACTTTTTATTTCACCTCTTTGATGTGGGTAATGAGGATTTTTCAGACTGAGGAAGAAGGGTTTGTTTTCAGACTAGCATGAATACTATGGAAATCCATTCAAATAAAATACCCCATACTCACCAAGAGAATAGAGATCTTCCACACAGAACAGAAAATCCATCTGAGCTTACTGTCCTCCTAATAACTTGCACTCAACAACAAAAGGAGAAGAATTTAGCCTATGCTTATACAACATCTGATAAGTCATACCTACTGCTTTCCAAGCCTAGAGTCATACATTTGATATGGATTACAAACATTCTCAGCAAACCCAACATTCCTGAAATGTAGATTTGGGCTATAAAAACCAGCCATGGGGAACATTCTAAACTCCCGATTAATAAAAAGACTAATAAGACCACTGCTGAGTGAAGAAAAGAATGCACAAAACATATTACTACTTAACAGGTGCACTCAGCTCCTTCCAAAGAAAACCATGATGGCATGCACTAGAGTGAAGTTTTGTCGCGGTGTTACGAGGCATCTCAAAGCCTGAGTATGTATAATAATCCTTGGGTAAAGACATAAAGGGAAGGGGAAAAAAACATCAATTCATAGGATTTGGGCTCATTATCTTCTTCAAAAAAGTAGTAACAGAGAGCTTGTCTCAGACGAACAGCGCCATGTGCTCTATCACCAGCATGGCAAAGAAACAAAAACATAAAAAGTGGGATAGTTTAGACAGCATTTGAGGAGACTGTGGGACTATGTACTGATCGGTTATCTCAACTTAACACAACCTGCACATACCTTGGAAGAGGGAATCTTAATTGAGAAAAAAACGCCTTTACAAGGCTGGCCTGCAGGCACATTTATAAGGCCTTTGTTGATGAATATTAACGTGGGAGGGCTCATCCCATTGCGGGCAGTGGTGTCATCCCTGGGTAGGTGGTCCTAGGTGGCATAGGAAAGCACACTGAGCAAGCCCTAAAGCACAAGCAAGCAAGCAGCGTTTCTCCATGGCTTCTGCTTCCTGTGCCCCTGTCCTGGCTTCCCACAGTCATTGACAATGACCTGAGAATCACAAGCTGAAATAGATTCTCAATTTTTATCACAGCAATAGAAACCCTAACCAAGACAGAGTTTAACAAGTTCTGGTGATACCAATAACTGCAATATTGAATTGATTGAGAGTAAAGTGTGTTTGTGGGGTTTGAAGTCCCATGAACCCTGTTTCCATTACAACACAGAGATAATTAAACCAACCACACACCACGTAACAGTAACTGCGAGGAACAGAGAGAAGCCAGCCAGCCACTATTAATTTATTCAAAACGCTGTTCAAGCTGTTCCGAAGGCCAGCATTCATTGGGGCTGACTGCTAAACCTGCAAAAGGCAGGGAGCCAGCCTCACTGGCTGACCAGGTATGGGCAGCTGCTCTTTCCTCGATTATCAAGGCCTGAAGGGGACCAGCTGAAGTCTATTTCAGGTCTCAGGCACACCTAGACTGGCATACAGACTTACTTATTCATGGCAGCCAGAAGCTAAACTGGGTTGAGCTGCAGAGAAGCAGCGATGGAGAGGGAAAGTGTAATTGGAGAAAGCGCCACAAACTGCCACAACTGGCCTCTTCAGCTTCGTAGCTTCTGGCCAGACAGTATGTTCTTTTCTTCCCTCCCTCCCTCTCTGGCTCTGCAATTTGACAAGTCTGTGACTTCAGGCAACTCACTAGGCCCACCCTGAGAGAGGCTCCGTTTCAACTCCTGCAAAATGAGAATAATACTATTCTCTCTGCCAACCCTCATTTCTCTTTTTATTCCACGTCCATGGGACTACCTCTGAGGTGTTGCTTCCTAGCCAGAAAGCAAGGTCTGGCCTGCTGCCATCCAGACACCACACCCAGAGACCTTTGGGCTTCTGCACACTGCTGGAGTCTGACAAATCCAGAACCCCTGCTGCTTTCCCCATTTCTACCCCTGACCAGGGGCCTTTGATAATAGAATGATGGGCCCAAGTTAAGAGCAGACACAGAGGCGGTCCACGGGTGGTCTCCAAGACTCTGGTGGGAGGGAGTCGATCCCAGGCTTCCCAGAAAGATCAGGACTAAGAGTGGCATCCTGCATTGGATTCTCATCGCCCGCTGCCCCCAGGAAACACAGAGCGCATAGACAGGCAGGACTCTGCCGACATCTCCAAAACTCGCTGAGAGGTGACATGGGGAGGGTGTCCCCATGTCAGCCATGAGCCCCACTGACCTGTGGTTCGTGGCGGAGCCCGGGTTGTGCCAAACCGGTGCATCTCGCACTCCGCTCCCCTCTGTGTACCCTCCATGGAGTTGAAGCCCTAGGCCCCTTACCCTCCCGCTCTGTGTCACCGATGGCTGGAGACATCGGACTCCCTCCCAGGGCTCCAGGCAAGGTTCCCAGGACACCTGATGCCCCCGGGATAGCGTAGCGCCGCCCCGGGCTAGGCTCACCTGCCGCACAAGTCACAGGCAGGAACAGCGGGGACCTGCAGGGAGGCGTCAGGTCCTGACAGCAGCTGAGGGTCAGGGCACATCAGAGCAGGGTCACCCTCTGCTTCAAGCCCCACAGGCTCCAGCCATCCTCCCTTCTAGGGCCCCAGCCTCGTGACCCTCCTCCCAAGGCTCGGGTTCCCTGCCACGCCCTTTGTGGGGCGGCCTTTCTCTGAGACAGGTCGGGAGGGGAGACTGAAGGAGTGTGACTGTGACTTTCTTTTCCCTCTTCCACACCTCATTCTCTGTGCTCCAACCGAACATCTCCACTGGCTTTCTCTGTGAGCTGGAAAACACTGAGATGGACTACTCAGGGACCATTCCAACAGCTGTAAACAGGATGTCTGATACACACTGAGGCTCGCCCAGGTCTGGCTCGCAGACCTGCCGTGCTGAACCTTGCAGACAAGGTGAGCTCAGAAAGCATCCAAAGCCTTGGACTATCAGTCAAAAGATGGGGGAAAAAGGGCTGTGGACTCTCCCGGGACTAAGGCACAGGCACTAGAACAACCCTGGAGAGTCCTAAGACACAATATGAATACAAATCTGTCAGGCAGGACCCCAAGAAAAGTACTTGCCTTGCACACTTGAAGAGCTGAATCAATCCCCCAAATCCTCATGGCATCGACAATCTCAGTCATAAGGGGAGGTCAGAAACAGGAGGATCCCTGAGCTCATTGGCCAGCCTGTCCAGTCTTATGAGTGAGCTCTGGGCCAATGAGAGAGCCTGTCTCCCTGTATTCTTGAGAATGGCACACCACAGGTAGGCAGTGCCCTGCCACAGTCACGCATGAGCAGCAGGATGGCCGCACGTTGGTGCACCTTCACACACACTGGCACACACTCACGCATGCACCTTTTAGGTGCCTGGCTGGAGGGATGGCTCGGCCATTTGGAGCACTTGCTGTTCTAGCAGAGGACCCAAGTTTGGTTCCCAGCATCTGGTAGTACCACACATCATCTGTAACTCCAGTTCCAGGGTACCAGGTGCCCTGTGCTGGCCTCTGAGGACACAAGGTAGACACTCACGTGAACACACAAACATGAAGTCAAAGCACCTATACATGTAAAATAAAAATAAATCCTTAATGCAAATGCTTGGGAGCAGACTTTAAACTGTAACCTTTTCTTCACAAATTCCTTTGAGCTGTTTATAGGGTGGGCCACAGATCAGGAATAGCAGGGACTTTGGCTAATTTTAATTACAATCGCTTGGGATTTGTTTTAATTTATTGTTTTATTTTCATTATCTTGGGGCAGAAATACTTACCTGGAAGGGACGATACCATAATCATGAAGGTGGTTTTCCCAGGGTGAGGCTTGTCCATTGCATTGCAGATGCTCTGACCCCTGTGACGTCCCCAAATTCAGGAAACTGCATAATTTGTGGTAGTAGGAGATTGTGTTTGAGCTCTCCCCTGAAAACATAAATAGATTTTTTTAAAGTTGTAAAATAAGTAAGATTTCCTAACAGAGTATTTCACAAACTATATCAAGAGTAGGCAGACCATTTTACAAACCTTTTTTTCAAATCCTAGTTCAGTTCTCACAAGCAATTTATAAATGGAACTGTCTTCTTTTATGTCTTTTTGTGGGGGGAAGTGATTTTAGTTTTGTTTTGCAGTGGAGTGCAAAAAGTTTATGCTGTTCGTTAGCCCGAATCCCAAGTGAGATGGACAGACGAGCTAGATACTCAAAGGATATAACTGGCAGACTGTATTCTCAAGTGCAATTTGGAAGCATAATTTAATCTCCAATGCCCATATGTCTCTGGGTAGTTTAACACCATCTTCTTGCTTACTGTAGCTGACATTATCACTGTAGCAAGAGTTTGAAATGCATAATTGTTCAGAAACTGAGTTTTGGAGAGGCTCTCAGAAAGAAGTGATGAGGTTCCCTCAGCCCTGATTCAGCTGAGCGATGTCTGCTAGGGAACAAGAAACATCAGGCTTTGGAGTCAGTTCAGTGAGGGTCCAAATGCTATAGACTTGTTTGTAAGAAGTCATTTACTCACCCCTCCCCTCCACTCCCTTTCATGTCTAATCTGTCTAATGAAATTAGAATGGTGAATATATAATTATTTGTTAATTAGTAGAGATGCATGTTAATTAATATGACATATAAAAAGCACTCATATCTTATGTGCCTACAGGTGTTCAGTCTTGGTTTTTGGACAAACTTAATGAAAAAATCAACTATGTTCATGAATTGCAAAGACTAACATTGTTGAGATGTTAGTTTTTGCTCAGTTCATTTATAGGTTGGATCCAGTCCTCATGGGGATTCTAACAACCTGTTTTTAGAACTTGACAAACTAATTCTAAAACTCATGGCAATGCAAAGCACCTAGAATAACAGAACAATTTTTATAAGAACAGAACTAGAGTGCTTGCCAGGACCCTTAATGCTGCCTGAGCAAAAGAGTTGCATAATATACAAAAAGGGTACACCTGAACCCTGGAGCAGGGTCTGGGAATAGCTTCTTATGCATGCATCTGGTCTGTTTTGAGTTTTAACAAAACTCTCAAAATAATATCCAGGGGAAAATTAACCTCAATAATCAGCATGGTGATGTTATTGGCTCAATAGAACACAGTGATGGGACTGAAGAAATGGATCCGTGGATAAGACAGTTTCCTGCTCTTGCAGAGGACCTGGGCTCAGTTCCCAGCACCCACATAGCAGCTCCCAATCAAATATAACGCCAGCTCCAGGGGACACACCACCATCTACTGGCTCTACAGGTGCATGCACACATACGGTGAACATAAACTTCACACAGGCACACACACATAAATAAAAACAATTTTTTTAAAGTAGTCACAAAACACTGACATGAAGCCTAGAGAAGAACAGCTTTGGCATCAGAGTCAAACGTTTGGGTAGACATTTCTAGAAAACAGTGCAAAAGTAAGAAGGGGAAGCAGTTAAGGTCCGATCAGTCTGGCTTTTCACTTTTACCATAGTATAAATATGTGTTCCTGCATTCCTGCTCATACATCAGCCTCAAATAAAATAAACATGAATACATTTATACATATGTGGCACATATTAATCCTAAGAATGGCTATTTCGAAAAGTAAGCTTTGGAAGTAACATAAGACTCTACGTTGCCATTTTAACTTAAGATGTTGTATTGGTGTTGCTAGGGTGTGCAAATGTGTCGTTCAAATATTGCCCGATCTACCCCACTGCATTTTTCTAGTGTTTGAGGCATGCATTGCGTAAGAATAATTTGGTCAACAACACGTGACATATAAGATGGTGGACCCATGAGATAAAAATAGAGCTGGAACACTCCCATGACCGAGCGATACACCCATCGGAGCAGTTCATGTCTGTGCTCCTCGTGGGATGGCGCAGGTGTGAACAAGGCGACTGTGCTCACGAGCCTCATCGGACTGGTGTGTAGTGTACACATGCCTGTGGCGGTTTGAATGAGGATGTTCTCTAGAGGCTCGTGTATTTGAACTCTCGGTCCGCAGTTAGTAGCCTTGCTGGAGGAGGCATGCCAGTGAGGGCAGACTGAGATGGAGGGACCCATGCTAACCGCAGGTGGCATCATTCTGTAGACCTGGTCCTAGACTGAATCAAAAAGGAAAGTGAGCTGAGCATTCCCCCACCCCCTCCCTGTGGGAGCAACAGACCAGCTGCCTCAATCTCTTCCCTGCCATGTCCAACGGTGGGTCCACCTGAGACCCAGATTAAACCCTGTCACTGCTTCTGTAAGAGTATTTTTAATCACAGAAACAGGAAAATCAATTAATGGGCGGGTTCTATTACTAATATACATGCTCTTGGT
>CM053744.1:8874448-8906885 GCA_028658305.1 Pachyuromys duprasi | reverse complement strand
CCTGGGTTAGGGCAGCTCCTGCTCCTTTCCCACCCTGGTGTAGAGAAGTCCACAGTTCCTCCCCGCTGCTTCCTGGGGAAACTACAGAATCTTTACTGTGCCCTCTATGCCAGCAACAACCACCCAACACATGTTTCAATCACTGCCCGAGGAACTTGGTTAACTGAAAAGTCACTAACTAAAAACGTTATTTTTCGTACTCCTGAGGGCAATAAAGGTGGGTTTCTCTGGTATTCACAATTAATTTGTATTCCAAATGATTGTTTCACTAGCTAATTGCAGTTTAAAATATATTCCCAAACATAATCTGAGTTTTGCCCAAAATCATCTCAGACCATCAAATGACCTGAATAATTATCCCATAGAGCAACTAGGATAGTTCTGCAGGGAAACAAGCACAGAATTCCAACCTGAGGCAGCACATCCCCCCCCTTCCCCATACACACATGCAGCCGCTGGAAGGAGCATGGAAAACATGGCACAGTGTGGGAGATGGAGAAGGTGAGGCTTGTCCATGGACCCCAGGAATTCTGAGATGAGGTAACATGCTGTAGGGAGACAGAGAGTGGCTGGCAGAAGCTAGTGGTGTGGAATAGGATAAGAAACTGGAAAAGATGTTGGTTGAAAGTTGGTGACTGGGAAAAGGCTCCCTTGCCCTGTTGCACCCGCTCACCCAAGGCACGCCACTGCTCGGGGCTGGCCTGGGGCGGGAGGAACAAACCAGAAGACCAGGAAGCTGAAAGAACCTGCAAGAAACTCACCATACGCTTAGACCAGTACTTTCACTTCTAAAACTATCTCAAGAAAACAGTTTGTGAGCCAAGAACGATACATAAGCTTCTTTAATTTGTAAGAATAGTTGTAACAAACAGAAACAAATAAGGGAAACTGAGCCCTCGCCAGTAAGAAGACGATCAAACATCATGCTTCATAAATACGTCCATTTAAAATAATGTTTCAGAGACAGTTTTTAATGCCATAGCAGAAAGACTCGTAAGGTAACAGTAAAGTGTTAAAAGTACTTCTTAAAGGTCTACATGGGATGGATAGAGCAAAATATTAATGAAATGTTTCCTGAAGGATATTAATAATTAATAAGGGTATTAATTTATTTATTAGTAAATAAAAATCATTTGGTTGATTTTTCTTTTTATTTTGCTCAAGATTTTGTGTGTGCACATGCATGTTTGTGTAGGAGTGGGCACATGTGCATGTTTTTGTGTGGTGGTCAGAGGACAGCTTTGGCTATCTGTTGTTCCTCAGCCACCTGCTGCATTTTGTTTGTTTGTTTGAGACAGGGTCTCTCATTGGCCTGAAGCCTCTCCAAGTACACGAGGCTGCCTAGCCAATGAGCTCCGGGGATCCTCCTGTCTCCAGCTCCCATCTCAGGGTGGCTGGCATTGCAAGGCTATCCCGCTATGCCCTCCTTCTACACGGGTGTGGCAGGTGGAACTCTGGTCCTCAGGTTTGCAAGGCAAGGGAGCCATTTACTGAGACATCTTTACAGCCTGTGGCTCAAAATGTTCATAGCAAATGTAATTACTTGAACCATAAGCACAATAAATTTAGAGTCTCGTTTTTTTTCTTCTGAGCTGCAAGAAAGGCCTTTACTTCTGGGGTGTTGGGAAGCCCCATTCTGATGGTATCTACACAGGGAGGACTGAAGGAATGGAAGGTAGAGCTGCTGAGGAGTCACCAGGCTAGAGGACAATGCAAAGAAAGGAATGCGGGATGGCCAGCCCTCCCAAGTGCCACAGCCTTTGAGGGGCAGGGCCAGCTCTCCCATGCTGCCCAGGGAGGGGCAGGGCTAGCTCAGCACAGTGCTTGGACATCAACGTGGCTTCAATCGGCAGTCCAGTCTGGACACACACCCCTGGCCTTTGGTGGGAACACAGGCCTCAGGCATCAACACAGACCCCGCTGCGATAGGAACACAGACCCAGACATGGCCCCTGGTGGCGGCATGGGCCCAGGTGTCAGCATGGCCTCAGGCGGCCACTCAGAGCAGTGTGCATTAAACACCCAACTGTCTCAGCAGCAGCCCAGACCACTGACATCTCAATGGCCTTTGGTGGCATCATGGGCCACAGCCATCAGCGCAGATCCTGGCTGTGGTAGGGACATGGACCCGGACATGGACCTTGGTGGCAGCCATGCCCCAGATGGTTGTGTAGGCTCCTCAAAGCCACCTGTTCCCCACGTCAATTGAGTCTCCAGTTCTACTTCTGAGTCCCAAATTTTTAACCAAGACAATTATTTAAAATTAAATAATTGCACATTTCCTGTTGCTAGTATTTTAAGTTTTATTCACTGTCCGGGTTCCACTTTGTGTTTACAGGCCATCCAGAAATCTATCCATTAGTATTAACTACCAAGACTCAGGAAATATTCAACTGTCGAGTAGAGGAAGACGTGACGGATGAACAACAGTATAAGCTCATCAAAAAGGAAGATATCCTGGCAGACTTGCTAAACCGAGCTGCAGTATCCGACTTCCACCCAGTCAAAAGAATTGTCCGGGTAAATCCAAGCTTGCTCTTTGCTCTCATTCCCAACTCAGGAATTTCCCAGAATATAGTACAAAACAGAGAAGAATTGCTGTGTGATTGCGGCATTCCCCTGACTTCCAGCCCCCCGGGAGTCCTGGTGAGGCCCATACGTGAAAGGCTCATTCTTACCCTATTACTTAGAATCTAGCTGGCATGGTGGTACTTGGGAGGCTGAGGCCAACCTGGGATGTAGAGCATCTTCCAAGCCATCCTGAGCTACAAAGACCCTGTCTCAAATATTTTTGCTTATCCTGCTTTAAATTGTTTAGTGCGTGTTTTTGGTCCTGCTTTTCCTCCTAGCATATAGACTGCACCACCCTATGTTTTCTTATGGGGGGGGTGTTATTGAAGTGGGTAAGTGTACCTCTGTGAGTGAAGGTGCTTGTGTGTGCATGTGTTTTGTGGAGGCGGGAAGTCAACCTCAGGGGTCTTCCTCAATGGCGCTCTGCTTTCTTTTTCTAGACAAGGCCACTCACGCTGAACCTGGAGCCCTCAGTTAGGCTTGACTGGTTGGCCAATGAGTCTTGGCATCCCCTGTGTCTCCCCTGACCCCAGCACTGAGGTTACAGGCGTGAATACTGGGAATCTGAACTCGGGTCCTCATGCCTGCACAGTACACACCTCAGCAACTGAGCCATCTTCCCCTTCCCCAGCCCTGATGTTTCCCTGTTTCAGTTAGAAATAAAATTACATAATAATGGAGTGAGGAGATGGCTCAGCTATTCAGAGCACAAGTCCCTCTTCACAGGAGGCAACTCACAACCAGCTGACTCCGGTTTTCCTGTGACTGCCATGGAAACGAGGCACATACATGGTACACACAAATACATTCAAACAAAACAGTTATAAAACAAAAGTAAATAAACCTGGTAGGTTTTTTTTTCTTTAATCACATGGTAAAATTTCCATGGATCTGCTCTGTTTTAATCAAATATTTTGGGTTTGGGTTTAGCAGGCAGATTATCACTACATTTACACTTGAGCCCATGTTGGTTTGCTGCTGACACCCGCAAAGCTGAGTGAACTCTGACCCTCACCCTCTGCTGATGTACCCCACAGGAATACCCAGGGGAGGAGCTTCTCCTCGTTTATGACAAAGACTTCAAATACGGACACAACTTTTACCTCATTGGAACTGAGGAGGGCAAGGAAAACTATTTCAAGGTAACTAAATCCCAAGGCCTTACAGGCTGGCTGCTGAAGGGCGCAGGGCTTCTGGGACATCCTAGGTCCTTAGACATAGCTACGTTCCCTGAGCTCAGCTCAGCTTCAGAATGGTGGGCTCTGTCCTAGATCTGTAGAGGAACTCAGGAGTACAAATTAAACCTCAGGGTTATCCCAAATAGAATACACACACACATAACATAGGTGTGTATGTATGTCTATATGTACACATTTTTTCCCTCTTATCAAATAACCCTTATAAACTCAGGGGAGCTGACCTTTATATTTTAACCGTCAAACTTAGCAATCTGTATTATTTGTAAGGAGTTGCAGCAAAAAGAGGGTGTCCTCTTCCTGCTCCATCTTTGTTTCTCCTTGTCCTCTTTCTATATCCTGATGTCTTTCACACGTTTTATCCTTCTCCCACCCCTCCCCCAACCCTTTCTGGCTCCCATGACTTCTGAAAACATGAGATGACGAAACAATGGGAAGGGCTTCTTGCACCCACATAAAAGTCAGGTTAGTTGTGAGAGGCAGGCACGTGGGACATTTGAGTAACCATCTGCTTGGGTGTTGTGTTCTAGGCCCTAGAAGTGCCAGAGGAACAAGAAGAGCTCAAGGATCTTACGCAAGAAGAAGTGTACATGTACAAGCCACCTGTCTCCAAGCCCTGGATATCTTTTGGCAGCGAGAAAGAAATTGAGGAAGAATCCGTCAAGGAATCAAAAAAACGGGTCAGAGTCTTCAAAGTGCTCTCCTGTCTTTACCTTGCAGTAAATGGAGATTGTTCTTTCTGGGGACCCTAAACTTTGCTGTACATCCTACTGGGGAGTGCAGTTTCTTTCCTCCTCCTCCTTCTTGTTTTTAGTAGAAGAACGGTCTCTTTCTTCAACAGGTGTTGTGGGTTGACTCTGTTCTCCCAACAAGGATATCTTAAAGTGTCTTGACCCCTAGAACCCCAGAGTGTGACACCACTGGCACAGAGGAAGGTCTTTGCAAATATAATTAGCTCTAATTACATTATACATACTATGTATAAAAATATATTATGTATAATATTTGCGACTATTTTATTCACAAATAGAATAGGCCCCTAATCTGCTTATGTCGGTGTTCTTATGAGAAGCTGATCATGGGCAGATGTACAAAGAATGCTGTATGAAGGAGACTGGGCCTTTAGCCCTCAAGGCCCTGGGTTCAATCCCCAGCACACATGCTTGCTTGAAGACTGTAGAAAACTGAGGGAGAGCATATTTATGCTCAGGAACAATGAAAACTGCTAGCTGGCACCAGGTGTGGGAAAGAGCCAAGGTGTAGTTCTCCATTGCCCCTCAGCAAGAGTCCTCCAGACAATTCCAGACATTTCGCCTCCATGGCCGTCAGAATAGAATCCTGAGTTTTAAGCCACCTCAGGTGTGGTAGTTGGTTCTGGGAGCAGTAGAAAGTGAACACAGTGCTGTTCCATTCCAGAGCAACTCTTGGGCAAATGAGTTAGGAAGGTGCTGGACAGCAAGGAAGGAAGCCCTCCAAGAGAGCATCCAAGCAGAAGACTTTGTCCTGAGTCTATAGAGGAACTCAGGAATGCAAATTGTGCTCAGGGTTCTCCCAAATAGAAGGTAGACTTCCACAGGCCCCCTACCAACCTACCACCCGTCAAGATGTGCACTCCTGGTCTCTCCTTGTCCTTCTTGCCTACAGGCAAAAGGGCCTCAGTCATGGTGAACATGGCCTCCCTGAGGAAGAGCGGCTACGGGCTGTGGGAACAAAAGCCACACGGAGCTAGAGAAGGACAGTAGGGGTCCACAGGGAACCGAGAGGGTCTGGGCATACCAGCCCTTCGCCGCACGGGTGTTTTTCTCCACGGGTTTCACTGGGGCTTTCTTTGCTGCTTACGTGTGTTGCAGGTGATGTACATGATCTCCAGAAAACGAAGTGAGTTTGGCGCACCCGTGTTTTTTCACGACCAGAATGCTTCCAGAATAAAAGATGCCTACGTCGAGTGTCCTTCTTATGAAGATAAAAATTATGTCCTCACACAAGTTGAGAAAGATGTTGGCTTGCAAGTCATTCCCGATATCAAGGGCACAAGCACCCAGACAAAATGGTGGGTATGAGATGCTATAATAGACACAAAAGTGTATCCAAGGCAAGGAAGACTGAATCATTCTCTTCTTAAAGAAATTCTCTTTTTAAAATCTTGGAGAACAAGATACAATTACATGCTAAACGCTATGAAGTAGGACAATGAAAAAAATGGTGTTAATAATCACAGGGCTTGCCGGTTAGCATTTCAGCATCATCTAGAAGCTCCTTCCTGTTCAAAGGCTTTGTCTGTTTCCTGTGAAGTCTCACTATTTAGCACAGGCTAGCCTGGAACTTGCTCTGTATTTCATGTTGACCCCCCCAATTTGCAATTCTCCTGCCTCATTTTCCCAAAGGCTGGGATTACAGGCATGCAGCACCACACCAGCCCGAAGTGACCATTTTTACACTTCCTGTCAGATTGCCGGCTTCCTTGATCACAGCTCCACCATCATCTATGGAAAAAAATAAATAAATAAATAAATAAATAAATAAATAAATAAATAAATAAAACAAGAAACTTCCATCCAGAACCCGTAGAATAGGATCTAAAGACTTGTTTCCTGCAGAGTGTGGCAGACAGAAAAATAATGGGTCAGCAGGCAAGGCTGACAAGTTCTGAAGCAAAGGAAACATGATGGCCTGGTGTAAAAATGACCCACAGTGCTATGTGCTGGAGAGCAGAGGAGGCTGCAAGTTGAAGGGACTGCCAGGCAGGAACTAGCTATAACTAAACCAGGCCAGATGTGGCCTGGGAGGTAGTTGTAAACAGAAAAGATGGGAGAGGAAGGAGATGTGTACATACAAAAACACCATCCTCAAAACCACCAGACGACAGCACGGCTGCCCCAGCTGTCACCCGAGGTCTCCAGCAGTTGCCCAAATTCTCTTGGACATAAGCAACCCTGCACCGCACATCCACTTCCGTTTTCTTACCTACCATTCTGCCCCAAGCCCACTCTGGGCCCCCAATGTTCTAATTCAGTTGTCCATTTCCAGATCATCTCTCCTTTCACTTCCCAGCAATGTGTAACGGCACTGGCTGTTTATCTTTCTGGAATTACTTTTTCCAGTCTGACTGGTGGGCACAATGAAGTGATACCAGCTAACTTGCTAGCAACTCCCTGTAGGTCACTGGCTTGTCCTCTTTGCCATTTATGATCATTCAAGGACTCCACGGCTACCTCCTTTTTGTCTTCTCTCTAACTGAACTTTTTAATTTCAGTTTATTTATTCACTTTGTCTCCTGATCGTATTGCCCTCCCTCCTCTTCTCCTGGTCCCTTCCTCTCTTCCTCTCCCCTCTCCCCTATTCCTCAGAAAAGGGGAGCCCTCTCACCACCCACCCATCCATGCTCATTAAGTCGAATCTGGGCTGAGTGCATCCTCTACCCCTGTGGCCTGGTAAGGCAACCCTACCAAGAGGAAGTGATAAGAAAGCTGGCAACCAAGTCCATGTCAGAGATTGCCCCCACTCCCCTTCCTAGGGAACCCACATGAAGCTTGAGTTACCCATCTGCTACAACTGTGTAGGGGGCCTGGGTCCAGTCTAGGCATGGTCCTTGGTTGGTGCTTGAGTCTCTGCAAGCCCCTCTGGGCCCTGGTTAATTGGTTTTCTTGGGTCTTCTTGTGGAGTTAGAAACAGGCTAAGAAAGAAATTAGGGCAAGGAATTACACCCTTCACAATAGCTGCAAATAATATAAATTATCTTGGTGTAACTTTAACCAAGCAAGTCAGAGACCTGTATGACAAGAACTTCAAGTCTCTGAAGAAAGAAACTGAAGAAGATATCAGAATATGGAAAGATGTCCCATGCTTGTGGATCAGTAGGATTAACATAGTAAAAATGGCCTTAACAAAAGCAATCCACAGATTCAATGCAATCTCCATCAGAATTCCAACACAATTCTTTACAGACCTTGAAAGAACAATTCGAAACTTTATATGAAAAAACAGAAACAAAAAAAACAAACAAACAAACAAAAAACAGAATAACAAAAATAATCCTATACAATAAAAGTACCTCTGGAGGTATCTCCATCCCTGAGTGGCTTTATCCTGGTGTGGCTTATCCTGCCATCTGTTTGCTGCTGATGTCCAGATCCACACTCCTATCCTTAGTCCCTCTCCTAAAATCTACACATATCTATCCATCTCTTCCTTGACTGTCTAATTAGGTATCTCAAGTTCAGATGCCCAAAGCAACTTAATGTTCTACCCTGAAGCCTGGGGCCTTCTGAATCATCCTCATCATAGTGAGTAATAACAAAACTCTCTGAATTACTCAGACTAAAATGAATCTGCTTCTATTCTCCCCAGATATAGTAGACTTGCAAGAAACACTGACCAGCAAAAATCAGAATACCTGTAGAGAGGTAGTAAATAGAAGAGAAATAAGAGAAGGCCTTGACTCACAACAAAGAAAAAAAAAACCTATAATGGTTCAAATCTAGATGACTAGGAAAACACTGGCATTGTTTCATGATCTGCAGGTATTAGGAGGGATAGAGGGTTTGAGAAGCCGGATGCATAACAAGAGGTGAAAAGCAATGCTTGTGCTGTTTCTACCATGCCAGATGTTATTTTAGCACACCAAGCCAGTGCTCACAGTAGTCCTCAAAAGGAGGTTCTGTCTCCATTTTACAATTGGGGGGCGGGAGGGAAGAGGTTAAAAATTAAAGTTCAGTTGGTGATACTGCTCAGTGACAAAGCACTTGCCTAAATCAAGAAAGTACACACACACACACACAAGAAAACTCCAAGTTTAGGATATATTTTAAACTGAAATACTATTGAATAGTTTTGCTGAAAAACAAAAGAACAAATCACTTTAAAAAATAAGAATGACTCTTTGTTATGTTGCTACTTTTTTTTTTACTTATTTCTCCCTTAAAGGAAAAAGTTAAAAGATGAAAATAAGATCCAAACCCAAGTCTCTCAGGTTTCAGTATTGATATTCCTTCTCTACTCTACTTTCTGACATAGATACCAATATAGGCAAAAAGTTGTCCTGTTAAACATACTCCAAACTCTCTGTACCTTTCTGCCTGATTGCCATTTAATTCACTCACCACTCACAGCGGTAATTTACCAATATTTTTCAACAGCCATGGATTAAATACTCAAGATTTGACTGAGCATTTTAAGTGTTCTAGGCACTCTTCAAAGCTCTGCACATACTTACATATCACACCCTGACAGTGACTTGGGGATGCCTTAAAGAATTCTATTCCCAGATAGGAAAACAGGCTTCGAGTTGTTGAATAATTAGCCCTGGGTCACATAGCTAGTGATTGAACCAGGCTTTCAAACTCGGTAGCCTGTCTCAAGAGTCCACGCTGATAATGATTGTGCCATCCTTTCCTAGCTCAGTGGCCTAGGATCCAAGGCTCACCCAGTGAGTGAGACTGAGGATGGATCCCAGAAGTTCAGTGTGACATGGTCACAGTGGAGGCAAGCGCTGGGCACCAACTTAAAAAAAAAGTCCCTGTTGACGTGGATGCCATTGGTGCCCTAATGTAACTAGCAAACCCTAGCTCTGTGTTCTTGGGGCAGGGCCTCCCCACTCCAATTGGCACTTGAAGCTAAGTCAATCTCTGCAACAGGAGGGTTTTATTGTGCTTTACAGGGTGTATAACAGCCTCTGGACCCTACCACTAGACTTTCGTAGCATTTCCCAATTGTGACACCATTGCCAATGGTCCCTTGAGGAAGGAGAATGGCTTGTGATCATCTAAATACATAGTTATAGGGCCAGAGAGATAGAAGGCTCGGGAGGTAAGAGAAGCTGCTGGGCACATACAGGGACCTAAGTTCTAAACTCCCACACCCATGTAAAAAGCCATGCACAGCAGGGCCCACACCTGTAACTCTAACACTGCGGAGGGCAGTGGAGGAGTGTTGCCGAGGTTCACTGGCCAGCCAGTCTAGCTGAAAAACTGTGAGCTCCACTCTGAGGGAAAGAGACACTAGCTCGAGGTGAATAAGGATGAAGCAAGACACTCAGCATCCACCCTGGCCTCAGCACACATGTGCAGCCCTACACACGCAAGCGTGTACCCAGACACATACTTATACCACCTACATACACCAGAAGGAGGGAGGGAGGGAAGAAGAGAGGGAAGAAGGGAGGGGAAAAGTAGAGATGGAGAGAAAGAGGGAGGGAGAGAGTGGGATGGAGAAGGGAAGAAATAGGGAAAGGGAGGGAGGGAGACGGAGGGCAGCGGAGAAACTGATTTCAGGAAATAGAGGTGAAAAGAGAATGGAGTAAAATGCTACAAATGTCGACTTAAAAAGAAACACAGTTAAGTAAACTTGACAAATATTAGGGAATCTGCATAAAGGACGTATAGGAATTTCTTCGATGTTATATCCTTCTTACAACTTTTAAATATTTTAAATGATTTCCAAATAAAGTTTTACAACATGAGACCCTTTAAAGCAATTTTTAATGGATATGCACTGTACATGGTTCTGGGTTTCATAAGGACACAAGTATTTTGACCATGTTCTATTCTTAGCCTTCTCATGATTTTTCCCTATTTCCTGTTAGCTCCCAAGACTTTCTTTTATTATGTTGGGGAAATGTATGTGTAGACTTTGGTAATCAATATCAATTTTATGATAAAAATACTAAAAGTAAAATATTTTGATATAAATATTCTGACACTGCCACAGAAATAGTCTTGTAACTTGGCATAACACATAGGTGCTTTTCTCTCATCAAAGTTTTGGTATTCAACTTTCCTTTATACATTAGGGCATTTCCTAAAAATGCTACAACACAGTATTATGCAAGAGAATTCCCAGAAGTGGAAAGAGAAGCCCTCTTACAATCAAAGTCTTTGGCTGATTTTCTTGGCAATGTGTCCACAAGGTAAGAGAGTATATAATATGTTTAAAAAACTTTAAACATGATAATGCTTATTTTTGATAATGGGGTCTCAGAAGCAGCCTCCTGTGTGACACTTGGAAATGTGAGGACGGCTGTCAGCAGGGCATGAGTGAATGAGTCTGGATGATTGCTGCCTCTCTGCTGCTGCATTACCATAGCCTCTCATGGTAGGGCTGTACCAAACACAGCGAGAACAACCAAGTCGTGCCAAGATGTTTTCCTATTTCAAATCAGCAAATAAGCAACATTGCTTATGTGAATGCCCGAAGCCAGAGCGTGGCATCCTGAAAGTGGACAAAAATCTGAACACACAATTAATAAATGCTTCATACACACCTTCTACACATTGACTGAAGGTAACTGTATACAAAGGAGGGTCTGACTTTTTATAACCTCCCAGGGGTGAAGGCAAGTTTCACATTGCATGACTTGGTTCAGCCTAGAATACATGGCAAGGAGCATAGAGTGGCCAGACAGCTTCTTAACTGTTCTAGGGAGAGGTGTGGAGAGGCCTGGCCTGGCTGAGGCTGTGAAGTCAGCAGGTGCAGGCCCCTGTTCTAACAGGAAGGGGCTTTCGTAGTTCCTTCGCTGCTGTAAATGAAAGAGAACCCAGTCCCAAAAGAGAGGGGAAAACTGAGATGAGATCTGCAATAGCGCTGCTCAGAGTAAAGAAGAAACCGATAGTAATATTAGTTTTTCTTCCAGTTTTAAAACTGTTTAACATCATTTAATAGTTTAAGTTTGTGTAAGTGTGATTTCGGTCTGGGAGCAAGCACTTTTAAAGAAGTGAGTTTCTCAGTGGCTGGCTCTTTGACCTCCCCTCACCCCCGCCCCTCCCCAAAGGAGGAGCAGCCTTGCTAGGCCACAGAGGAGGACATTGCAGCCAGTCCTAATGAGACCTGATAAGCTAGGGTCAACTGGAAGGGGAGGAGGACCTCCCCTATCAGTGGACTTGGAGAGGGGCAGGGAGGAGATGAGGGAGAGAGGGTGGGATTAGGAGGGAATCAGAGAGGAGGCTACAGCTGGGATACTAAGTAAACAAACTGTGATTAATATAAAAAATAAAAATAAGAGTGAGTTTCTTTTCCCTTAGAATTTTATCTAAAATAAATGTAAGTGTGGCGTCATTTTCCAAAGAAGAAAGTTGTGAGAGAAACTTGCAAGGGATTCACATAGCTCCAGCTTAGGGGTAATGAGCAATTTTGGTCCTCCTGGGCACGCAAGTCTCTTAGAGCAGCTTCGTCACTGTGACGACGTTTGCAGTGTCACCGATTACTAATATCCAGCATGCGGGCTGGTTTTTTCTTGCGTTTGTTTTTGTTTTAATGAAACAGTGTGGAAATAGGCCTGCAGCAAAATGAAATCATGAACACATTCATCGATGACTGGAAGAACCTGGCAGAGGAAGAAAGTACCTTTGGGGACAAGACCGACACCCACCTGAAGGAGTACCAGTCCTTTACCGACCTACACAGCACCATGGAGAAAATGATCACCTGTGTCTCATGGCACCCAACCATCCATGGTAAGGAAGGGATGCAGGGGTTCCCTTAGGTGCTGGCCTTGGGAAAAAAAAATCTTGCTTTAGTCTCTAAAACTGAAAAAAAAAAAAGAGAGAGAGAGCGATGTGTTGTAGCTAGGCATGCAAGACTCGATGAGCACTGTGCCCCTGCCAAGCAGGCTTGGCGGAAAGACTTACTCGGTCACTCTGCTGCTGGCAGAGTGAATGAAGAAGCTGCCTCTTCCTGGGGCCTGCCATACTCCGGTGCTGAATTCACGCCCCTAACACTCCTGACAGACACCTTTAAAGAGCTCACCAGCTAAGGGAAAAGCAGTGCATCCGGGTGCAGCCATGAAAAGACTTCCTCGCTTCCACCCTTCCTCACTGGCCTTTCTCTTCTTAAAAACATCTCTTGCAGGCTGGAGAGGTGGCTCGGTGGCTAAGAGCACGCACTCTCCTTCCCAGAGCTCCTTCCCAGCATCCTCACCAGGTGGCTCACAGCCGCCATCTGTAACTCCAGCTCTGACACCTCCGACCGGTCCCCATGGTACCTACAATCACGCTGCACTCATGTGCACGCACCCACACAGACAAGCACACACACACAGGCAATTAAAAGGAAAGCAACTTCTTAATATGTTACTCCCAAACCTTCCAAGCTCACTGTCTATACTACACAGCTCAGCATGAAGCAGCTGCATCAAATCTGCCGCGGGCCGGCAGCGCTAGAGGCCTCTGTGCACGGCGGCTGCCAACTGCCTCAACTGTGTTTTCAACCAGGGCTCATAGTCGTGTCGGTGGCCGTGCGCCTCTCCTACGAAGAAAGAGTCCACTTTTCAGGGAAACTACTGCTGCAACCATCACTGATTCTTTTCTGGAGTTTCTCTGATCCCATCCACCCTCAGGTAACTAACTGAAAAGCTACACCAAGGGCTTCCTCTTTCCAAGCACCATGTCAGGGTGCCTTTAGAATAAGCTTACCTGCAAATTATTTTACGATCTCCTAATATAAACTCTTAGAAAACAGGATCTCCTTTGTCACCGTTTGACAGCGTTTAATGTGAGCAAAGCTAAACTTCACACTTACTGTACTGAAAGTACAGTGGACAAGCTAATTTTAGAAAACGAAGCGGTTGCGGCTGGGGAGACAGCTGTCAGGGAAGTATCTGCCATGAAAGCATGAGGATCCAAGTTCAAATCCTCACAAGCCATGAGAAGCCAGCTTGAGTCTCACATCCGTAACCGCAGTGGGATGGGAAATAGGCACATCTCTGGGACTCATTGGCCAGTCAGTTGAAGCCAATTAGTTACCTTCAGGTTCAGTGAATCAAAAAACAAGGTGGGAAGCAATCGAGGAAAATACCTGACCTCTAGCCTACACACATTCGTGCTTGTGCACACGTGCGGGCGCACACACACACACACACCTCTTTAATGGGCTTTATTTAAATACTGTGGTGTTCAAATGCAGATAGATTTTTAGTTTCCTAAGAATTTGCTCAATTCTAAGGATCACCAGCAGAGGGTGATAGTGAGTAAAAATAACTGTGTAGAAGAGTCTCGGAAACCATGATCCTAGAATAAAGCAGCAGATCCTTTCTTCCGCTGCCATGGCAGCCCATAGTCAAGGGGGTCCAAAACTTTGGAACTGTGTGTGTTTTTCACTCTACAAATTTGAAATAGTTTAACTAAAACACACTCACACACATTAAAACCAAACCCCACACCAAACCACAAAAACTGAGACATGGCTGGATTCATTCCTTGTCTCCATTTTCTGCTCAGGATGAGTTCTTCTGGTGAGGAGCTGTTGGTGTTATATTATTTCACTGCTCTTAAGCGTAACAATATTCCATTCCTCTGAGGCTCTTAATTACCACAGAATAAAGCCTTTCCCTGATTAGCTCTACCGCCCCTTCTTTACTGCATCTGGACCTGCCATTTTGTTCTAGTGGGTTGTATGTGTTTTATTACAGAAGCAGAGAAGAGAAAAGTAGATAGTCCTTCACTTACTTCACCACAAACTAGTGCAGGCCTCTCCCTCCAGAGAGGACAATGCCCTGGTGCGACTGCCCTGGAGGGCTAATCTGTTCTCTGTCTAGTCTGTTAGGATGATGAAGGACTTTCCTTACTCCAGTTTTGAAGAATAGCTTTACCAAGACAAGCTCACTGTGGGGAGCCCTGTGGGTAAAGCAGGTGTGTGAGAGGGAGGGCCTCAGTTCAGATCCCCAGCACCCGTGTGATTACTGGGTGGGCATGGTGGCCCTCCTGGAATCCCAGTGCTCTGGAGGCAGACGTAGGGGACCTTGGGGCAAGCTGGATAACCAAAGATTGTTGAACTGCCTGAACTGGCTGGCTCTGAGCTCAATTGAGACCCTGTCTCAATAGATAAGCTGGAGCATAATCTAGATGGTCAACATCAACCTCCAACCTACACACACACACACACACACTGACAAACACACAAAAAGCAGATACTTTTTAAGGGAAAATACAAGTGATTTACATTTGCTAATCAAAACTGTAATAGTATTACTATTTTTATTTTCAAAAGTAGAACTCTCCCTAAAATCTGGAAAGTGCAGTAAACAAAAATAATTCACCCAAGCCAAGTTGAAAAGTCCACTTGGGCCAGGTGCGGTTGCACACGCCTTTAATCCAGCACTTGGGAACAAGAGGCAGGAGGGTCTCTGGGTTTGAGCCCAGCCTGGTCTACACAGGGAGTTCCTGGACAGCCAGGAACCCCTCTGAAAGAAAAGAAAGAAAAACCCACTTGGAAAAGTTTACCTTTTGGTGCTAGGTGGGAAACAGTAGCTATGCAGCTTGCTTGGTGGTAATATTAAAGTAATGATTCTTTCATCTTCTGTGTTCCATGTTGTTTTAAAACTTGAAGTATCTGGGCAGTTGTGGTGCACGTCTTTAATCCCAGCACAGTACTTGGGAGGCAAAAGCTGGTGGATCTCTGAGTTCAAGGCCGGACTGATCTACAGCATGAGTTCCAGGATAGCCAGGACTACACAGAGAAACCCTGTCTTGGGGGGGGGGGGGAGAGGAATGTTTGACTGCCCCCTGTATGCCTGAGTAGATAGATGCTACAGAGAGGAAAGATAAATACCTTATTCTCACAGAGTGTGCCCTCTTCGTTCTTCAGAAACACCAATTTCATATTATTTGGTTTGAAATATGATAACATTCCTCCAATAATTGTGTACTCCTTGGGTGAGTGATGGAAGGAGCTAGATCCCTGTGAGAGCACACTGCCAGTCTCATTGGTGGGACCAACATCCATGATAAAATTCCACAGGAGGACCTTCCAGTCCAGGGCGTTACCTCTGAGAGCTGCCTCAAATGTGCATTGCTTATAGACAGCTCCAGAGTTGGACTTCTGCCCACCTCGATATTATTTAATGCTTTTGTTTTCGGTTTGTTAGTTGATGCTGGAGAGCCCCGATGACATCTTCTGCTTTGAGTTCTGTCCAAGTGACCCCAATATTATCGCTGGAGGCTGCATAAATGGACAGGTATTAAGGAAATGTCTTTAAATGTTTATTAACGCTATAAGAAGTTTTGATGTTGGTAGATTTAGCACTTAACGGTTCAGTATGGCACAGGGAAGGCATATGGGCCATATGTTAATCACTATGCCAAGGCTTGAGTAGAAAAATACATCAGACATGGTGTTGGAACTTGAGATCTTTGCAGGATAATTCAGTTAGAACAACCAAACCCAGTCTAGTCTATATTTCTTTCATTTATACACTCCAGACCCACCTATGGGAGGGGCTCATAACTTCCACAGTGGGATGGGACCTTTTATATCAATTAGCAATTGAAAAAATGCCCCATAGACACACCCTCAGGCCACTCTGACCTAGGTTATTCCTAGGGTCCCTCTTCCTAGGTTGCTGTAGTTTATGTTAAACTCACAGAAAAGCCACCCAGTGCAGAAAGCTGCATCATCACCTCCCACAAGAGACCTTTGCTGAATTTCCCCGAGGCCATGAGTGAGTTATGAAATGATGCAGAACTCTAACAGAAGTTCACTGGAAAATATGTACACATCGTTGAATTTGTTTGTGCTTGGTGCTACGTTCGCTTTATTTTTTCTTCTAAGATATCTAATTTTCACCACATTGAGATTCTATCCTACAGTATTGTTGTATTAGGGAAGCAAAATTAAAAACTGTTAAAGCCATTCTGTGACCTATGCTTCAGGTCATTTCGGTCCAGCGAGTCTGAGTACTGGAAACATCACTTAGGGTGCAGGCTGTAGCTAGAGAGGGCTCCCAGCGTGTGCAAAGCCCACGTTTCATCCCCAGCCCTGGGTAAACAGAGCATGGTGGCGCCCACTTCTCCTCCCAGCCCTTGGGAGGTGGAGGCACAAGGATCCAGAGTTTATGGCCATCCTTGGCAACAGAGACAGTTTGTGGTCAGCCTGAGCTACATGAGACCCTGTCCCAATTAATAACATGAAAGTGTCTGGTCTTTCTGTAAGTGACTAAGAAAACTTCCTTTGTTAAGATGCACACAGCAGCAGCTTCCAGGTTCATTCCTCCAGAACAGCAGAAAAACAAATGTCTCCCTGGTTTTATTCAGTGGCTACTGAGATTTCAGTAATGACCCAGAGTCATTTCCTAAGCCAAGAAAATCTGAAGTGCCTTTGCATTTGTGACAAAAAATGGAATGACTGTTTTAGAATATTCTGGAACAGGACATGATGAAATAAAATCACTCATGATTCTCCAATATTGGCATTCTGTTAACATTTTATTTTGTGTGCTGATGAGTTGGTGTTATATGTCCTACTTTGTTCTTATTTTTTAAAGAACTACCACCCAAGTAACATACAAATTCTGAGTTAGCCATCAGAGGCAATTAAGATAATTTTGTCTGCCTTTTTACCCCTGTGACTGGATGCTCGTAGTTAATTCTTGAGAATTTGGGTAAATTCTTTTCCTCCCCAGGTCTGAAGCAATTGTACCTATATTCAAAACAGAACAAAGAACAAACTTCCCAAAGCATGGTGAAGTGCACGATATTTGTCTTGCATTTATTTGCTCAGTAGTTGTCTATTTTTTTCCCAGATACGGTTTCTCTATGTTGCCTTGACTATCCTGGAACTTACTCTGTAGACCAGGCTGGCCTCAAACTCAGGAAGATCTGCCTGCCTCTGCCTCCGGAGTGCTGGGATTAAAGGTGTGTGCCACCATCCCCGGGCCCAGTAATAGCATTTATTAACGCAGACATAAAACAAAAAGTTGGTGATATAATAGATGCAAAGATCCTCCTCAGCATCTGCTCTGAAGGCTGCTGCTGAGTTACTTTGGCTACAAGTTAGCTCTGGTTACGCCGTAAGGCAATCAGTCTTTCTCAGGCAGTGTAGCAATCTGTCCCTGAAAAGAAGTCGTTCAGACCCAATTCTCTATGTCCTGAAAGTGCTCTGATAGCATCTCTCTCTGTTTCAGATTGTCCTGTGGGATATCACAGCGCACGTGGACAATATAGAGAACATTAAGTCGGGAGGCAGCAGAACTAAAAAGGCCACTCTCAAGGTTGGCTCTCTGTAGATTTTCACTCAATGGATGTTTTTTTTTCCATTCAAGAGTTTATAAAAAAAAAACATATATAACAGATTCATCAAGGTTTTTAAAGACTCAATGTAAGAAACACAGCAATACTTCTATTTTATCATCCTTTACCTCTGCCAGTAGGCTCATTCTGAGTCACGTTTTATGGAGGTGTTCACTCAAACACTCATTTCATTGGCCAACACAGGAGTTTTGCTGATGGCTTTATTATTAAAGAAAATGAAGGAAGCAAATACTTTGCCTAAAGTGATTTTGTGGGAGGACCCCAGGATGACAGGATGGAAAGGCTGGGTGTCTAGACGCTGCCTCACAGGCTACGAGCTTGGGCACCCCGCCTCCCCTCTCCGGAGTCCGTCCATGCGTATAAGACGAAAGGGAGACAGTTCTTTCTGATGAAAATACACTGCAATGGGCTGTAAGATGGTTCCGTGGGTAAAAACGCCTGTCGCCATGCCTGGTGACCTGAGCTCCATCCTTGAGACCCACACAGTAGGAGGAGGAATCTCACCTACAAGTTATCCTCTGACTTCCACGCTCAAGCGCACACACTTGCATGTGCACATGTTCAAAATAAATACGTTTTAAATTTTAAAACTGTGTGTTGTGATTCTGTGAGACTATGGCGTCCAGGAACAGTAATGGGATGAGTACTCAGTGTCTAGGTGAGTGTGTACCCTCCATATCACACATCCTCTCCAGCAACGGTTCTCCAGCCACGATAGTCATAGATCTCTCACCATGGCATGGTAGGATGTATGCATCTCTGTAACCAGAGAAACACTCCTTCAAGAACAGATTGGGTCCATAATCCTTATGAAATTTAGATAGTAAACTACGTTGAAAGGAAAAGGTACTGCGTCTGTTACTAAATGTGTGGTTTACTGAAACACAAATTTGTGACCCCTGACTCTGATACAGATCTGAGTGTTTGTGACCTGCAATGGGCAGTGGAGCTTGCCTCTCAACTCTCTGAAATGTAACTTTCTTTTCCCATCTCTCTAGCCTATGTTTCTCCTTGAACCAGACAGTAATAAAGAAGCAATGTACATCAGACACTGCGCAGTGTCTTCCATAGAAAATGGCCACAGGAAAGTGATCACAGATATACACTGGCTGCCAGACTCATTTGAGGTGAGTTTTGATGGCTATGTGGGTGGTGGGAGTCAAACCTGGGTTCTCTAGAAGAGCAGCTAGTACTCTTAACCGCCAAGCCATCTCACCAGCTTGAATTCTGTTAGATTTATTTTGGTTTGTTTTCTGAGACAGTGTCTCATGCACTGTGAACTCACTTTGAATTTATTCTGTAGCCAAGGATGGCCTTGAACTTCTGATTCTGTCTCCATCTCCCAAGTGTTGGGCTTACAGATGTGTGCACCATGGCCAATGTGTATGTTGCTGCTGGCGATCAAACCCAGTGTTCTGGGCACACTTGGCACTCACTGCACCAATTGAGCTACCCTTAGTCTCTGGTTACTTATAAAATGTGTTTTTTAAG
The DNA here is from genome assembly GCA_028658305.1 of Pachyuromys duprasi. Classification (NCBI taxonomy): domain Eukaryota; kingdom Metazoa; phylum Chordata; class Mammalia; order Rodentia; family Muridae; genus Pachyuromys; species Pachyuromys duprasi. The sequence continues at coordinate 8,887,612 of CM053744.1, read as the reverse complement.
CATTTGAAATAGTATTATAGCTTTAGAAGTTTACTTTAGCTTTCCTGTTTGTTGCTGTGATAAAATGCATTGACCAAAAACATCGTAGGAGAGGGAAGGGTTTATTTGGCTTATACTTCCAAGTCCCTCCTTGAGGGAAGTCAAGGTAGGAATGTGAAGCAGAAACCGTGGAGGAATATTGCTTGCTGGCTCCATCATTACAGCCTTCTCAGGCTTGTGCTTAACCAGCTTCTTATACAGCCCAGAATCGCCTACCTGGGGATGGTTCTCCCACAATGGGTTGAGCCCTCAGGCACCAAGTAAAAAATAATCCCCCACAGACTTCTGCACCAGCCAATCGGAGCTGGGCAATTACTCAACCAAGGCTTTCCTTTCAGTTGACGCTAGGCTGGATAACTAGGACAAAGTTCTAAGTCTTTAAGATGTAAAGCCCGAGTGATGAATCTCTGGGGAGAGATTCTTAAACTATCAGATCCAATGGAAGTCGGCACTTGGCACAGAACCAGAAAAGGTTGAGAGCTTGAAGATGGGCCAATCTGGTCTGTGGTTGCCTGGCTAGTCCCTCCCCGATGCAGCCCTGTTGGAAGTCCCAGGCTGTTCACTATTTTACTATGAACCATATCAAGGTAGTCATGTTTCCACACACATTCGAGAGAGCTGCCTTCACAAGTTACCCCAAACCTTTTTGCCTCCTTAACAAGTAGTTAGTGGAGACTTTGGACCTTCTAGGACAGTGAAAGGATTCTGAAGGTCCTCCATGTGCGTGCAGAGTTGTTCCAATAATCAGACAGTGGATACCATCAGTTTCCTTTCTTCTTTTATTTTAATTTTGGAGTTTAGAAGACAAGGTCTCTCTTGTAGCACTGGCTGTCCTAGAACTCCCTACGTAGAACGGGCTCGTTCCACTGCACACAGTGTCCAGCGGTTTCCTATTTGAGATTTAGCCCTTTTTCTGACGATCTCACCTGAACCCTGCAATCTCCTGAACAGTGAGACTAAAAGAGCCGCATTTCTACAACAGTGGATAATAAGATGATGCGTGTCACCTGCGTTTATAAAACACTGAAAATAATGTGTGAACATGCAGATAAAATCCAGGTCATGTGAACTGAAAGATCTGAGAACCAGTATCTATATGCATCCTAACTAAAGCTATATGAAAATACCTCTGTGAACAAATGATGGATAAGAGTTCCAAGCATGGTTGTACTTGATCTTAAAACTCAGACTCCAAATGTCTAGTGTTAACAATATTTTAACAAAATTTTAAAAGAAAAAAATTTAAAGGAAAATAGCTCTGACGAAAATTATTTCTAGCTACTCAGAATTTACCTTCTTAGTAATAGCTCTGAAGCTTTGTAATTTTACATATGTATTCCTGGTGAAACGCTCATGACTAGGGAGGTCAGAGCCAGCCTTAGAGGAGACAGACTACTACTGTTAGTTTACAGACTTTTCTTTTCTTAAAATTTTTAAACAGATTAACAGAATGGGCTCCGTCTTTGAAAATCGGAATGGAATAAACTGTCAGCTCGTTACATGCTCAGCAGATTGGTATGTCTCCCTTCAAACATTGCCTGAAACCCTTCACATACTGTGTTCTCTTCACTTCAATGTTCCTACAACTAACGTCTCCTTTCACTCTTCAAAGATTGTTACTGCAGCAATTAACCTAAAGTATCTGAAGGAGAATTGTATAGATAGATTACTGCTGGCTAGGGTGTTGCTGTCATTTAAAGGAAAACCAACTTTTGGCCTGGAGCAGTGTGGCTCACCCCTTTCATCTCAGCACTCAGGAGGCTCCCGCAGGCCAAGCTCTATGAGAATGAGGCCACGTGGTCTACAAAGAAAGTTCTCGGCCAACTGAGGCTACACAATGAGATCCTGTCTCAAACCAAAAAACAAAAAAAAACACAACTTTTTATGGGGATAAATTTGGAAACAATAATGTTAGTTATTTTTATAACATTGTGTTTGTTTCTCAGTTTCTCTCTTAATCTGGCTATCACACAAATAATTGAGATTCCATTATATTATTTTGAGAAGCTTCACAGCACAAGAACTGAGCCATTATTACTCTGTTCTTAACCCTCTACACTAATTCAGTTTCCTCGCAAGCATACATCCCAGAGATAGTTGCACTTTGTAGCTTTTCTGCTCCAGCTCTTCACTTTGATGTCTCCTGGACCTCTGTCCCTGAGGTGAATCCCCTACTTCCTCTTTTAACTCCACCTCCCCTGGCTGGCAGGAAGTCCAGGCCTATTCTCTGCATGCTCAGCAACTGGCCATAAGCCAGTTTAGTGGCATCTCAGAGGACAGTGGGGGAGCAGTCTTTACACAACATTGAGACAGGAGATTCTCAGAGGATTGCAACCAGATATAAGGGTTATAGAAATCAGCATTTGAATTACACAATAGCTTTATGCCTACACAATAAGAAAACAGGAGCTAGCAAGGATTGGCTGGGAAAACCCCTTGGCAGAAAAGCCTGAAAATCTTAGTTCATCCCCCAGGACTCCAGGTGGGAGGAAAGAGCCCACTCTCAAAATGTGTCCCCTGACTGCCACACATGCACCATGCCATGCCAGAGTCTGTGCTCTGACACATCACGGACATGATGATGATGATGATGATGATGATGATGACAGTGAATAAAATATTTTCAGAAAACAAAGCGTTCGCTGGGCTTGTCTCAGTCATCAGTGCCGCAGCATTATCCATAGTTATTCTGCTTCTTCACACCCCAGATCTGTAACTTTTTGGTATGCTATTTCCACTCAGTTTACCTCACAGATACGAGGGTTGTCACATGTATCTGTAAAGCTTATTAAAAGTAGAAGAGCATCTACTTTTCTGATGTACATCTATAAAGAGTGTTGTTTTAATTTGGTGGCTGTGTTGAAGGCTACTCATTTAGATAAAATTATAGTTGCCAGTTTATAGAATTAATCATCATAACAATGTAGGGAATATAGTATTTATAAGTAATGCTTATCTAGGCTCCAAACAGACAAAAAAAATCTATTAAAAACAGCTTTGTAGCTCATAATCAAAGCACTCAAAACCTGAAAATTCTGGATTAACTTCAGCATGAGTTATATGGTGAGGTCTTATTTTTTTTTTAATCTTTGATGTGGTGGTGCACAACTTTAATCCCATCACAACGCAAAGCCAGGATGATCTCTGTGAGTTTGAGGCTAACCTGGTCTATATAGTGAGTTCCAGGACAGGTAGAGCTTTGTCATAAGATTCTAACTAAAAAGCAAACAAAAACAAAAAAATCTTTGACCCCATAAAAATAATGACACCTTATGCTAGGTGAGTTGACAGAAGCAGAAGCCGTGGGGTCCAAGAGAAGGCATTGGTGATGTTAACGACCACCATTAAAATTATATGTTTTTAATGGGTGAACTTATTATATACAAGTCGTATCTTAGTAAAGCACTTATATTCCTTTTTAAAGTCATCAGTTCCCAAACTGAATTCCCATGTGTTTCCATCCAGACAAGGAAAATGATGGTGTGACTCTGTAAACTGTGGAGCACGGTGTCGGAGGGATGGCCTAGCGTATGGGCTGCTCTTGCAGAGGTCCCAGGTTCAGTCCCCAGCACCCACGAGAGACAGCTCTAACTCCGGGAAACCGAAAGCTGTCTTCTGGCCTCCATGGATACTGCACTCACACACACGAAGCCACATGCAGCCACACACAAGTGCAGATAGCTAAAAGTCAAATCATTTGGAAAGAAAGAGACAGAATGGCCTCATTTCACAAAGGCTTAGTTTCAGAAACATGAATATGTGGCCATGTTAACACATTGTCTCCCATGATGTCTTGACATTGGGTCTCTCATTTGTTAATAATAATAATAATAATTAATATGAGCTTTCTTTTAGCACAATATGTTTTTGGGATATTCGACCTCAAAAACCTGCAAGCACATCTGCAGCTGCACCTGCAACCACAGGCCCAGGTCCAGCCACAGCCGACACCTCAAACACCCAACAAGCAGTCCCAGAGAAGAAGAAGGAGGAAACCATTGAAGTTCCTTTTGATGTGCCCTCGACTTTCATGCACCTAGATCTGGCCTGGAAACCACTGTCGAGGGTAAGTAACATGGGCTTGGGTCCACCCTATATACCGTCGGTTTCATTGACACCAGTGTTCCCGCCCTCCAAACGAAGAATGGCTCAAACTAGCACAGGACCGCAACAATCAGGAACTGATTGATCCAGCTGAGAAACTCTTCATCTGAGAATGACTAATGCACACCTAGACCAAACTAGACACCCAAATCACAGTGAGCTTGGGACTGATATTTCCTGGGTAAGCGAGCCACAATTTACAGATGGTTGTGTGCTGGTTCTTTAGCTGCACACAGGTTCCTTGAATATTGCTAGCTACTCTGGTGGGCCCAGGAAAGTTAATTTTCCCCACTTCCATAGCGATAAAAAATGTGTTCATTTTGGATATCAGTGGTAAGAGATGATACTATAAAGCTGCTGATGAAACAGAACTGAGAAGTCATCAAATAAGAAGTCGTCTGTATCTAACTTGAGTCAGCAATTTGACTTTAGAATAACATGGCTGCAGCTGTGGATGGGTGCATGCGCAAGGTGTGGATAGGCCTCTTCTGTAGAAGGTGTAATTCTAATTCCAAACCTAATATTTGTCTTTTCTTTTAATTTATTAATATCACATTGACATTACTGGGTGTTAGCTCCCAGAGAAGGAGCTTGGAGGGGTGAAATGTTTCTGAAGTAACTAGAAAAGAACGGGAAAAAAGAATATTCGAAATTGTCTGGGGTAAGGATCTGGAGAGATGCATCAGTGCAGTGGTTAAGAGCAGATGCTGCCGGGTGCAATTCCCAGCACGCACATGGTGGCTCACAACCATTGACTCTGATTCCAAGCCATCTGTTGGCCTCTTCTGACTTCTGTGAGCACCAAGCATGCACACTGTCTACAGACTTACATACAGGCCAAATACCCATGCACATTAAATAAGTCTAAAAGAACTTTTTAGAAAGGAAGGAAGGAAGAGAAGAAAGAAGGAAGGAAGAAAGGAGGGAAGGAAGGAAATTGTCTGGGCCAAGATTTACTGAGTTGTTAATAGTTAAAGCACCACAGATGAATTTGCAAATACACTGAAGAATAACTGCATAGCAAGTGGATAAACATGCAGAGGGAGAGAACTGAGGAGACAGACATAGAGGAAGAAACCTAAAGGCCATTTATCATTCTCGCCAAAAAATGCATGATTCAGGCACAGGGTACATCTGTGTATCCCTGATGGGACCAGGGGGCTTCCAGGTAAATTAACAAGCTCTCTTCCTGAAGCCTCATCCTACTGAAACATTTAGGGAACAAGGCACTAAATCATTATCTTCATTGCAACTCTAAAAGTAAGCTGTTGAATACAATATAAAACATATAAAGATGGAAAATAACAATTTGGGATTGGGAAATGTGTCCCCGGGCAAGCTTCCCGTGGTAGCATGATTTTTAGAAACATGAATTAGGTGCTTCCCAAGGGGATAAAGGAGGGGCAGAAGTAGAAGGTAGATTTCTTATAATCTAGGAGCAGAAGGGACAGGCCACAAAACAAAAACGAAAACAAAATCCAAGGGTTTTCTAAGAGTATACCTTTCTTTTATTTTCTTCCAAAAGATAAAACTGTCTAAGGGTGATACAAGTTTAGACCACTGTCCAACCAAGTTGAGCCTGGGCGAAGACCCTCTTCTTTGCAGAGTGCAAGGTAACTGACCGCTGTTGTCTGTTAAAAGGATGTCTTGGAGCGTTGCTATCTATTTATGTCTGCCAGAACAGTCTGATTCATAGAATTCAGATAATGAAATCTCCAGAGTGGAAATTTATAATGAAAGTTTATATCTCTTTTATAAGAGAAACAGCCTGTAGTGAAACCATCAGGGCACAGATGGAGCAAAAGAATTCTGATTCAGTTCTGTATGCACTGAATGCTTGTGTGTGTGTGTGTGTGTGTGTGTGTGTGTGTGCGCGCGCGCGCCTGCCTGTCTCTGTCTGTTCTGTCTCCCACTGTTGCTGTCCATGCTAGTCTTGAAGTCCTAGACTTGAATCCAACTCCCTCAGCCTCTGAATTAAATAGTACTACAGGTATGCACACCACCATGGCCACTTCTGTATATTCTGAAGTCTCATTTTATTGGTTACTTAGAGGAGATACTCGGTTCTCTTCAGGGTGTGTCCTCTTATATATTGCCTGTGCCCTTGTGGACGGCCCCATACCCACGTACGTGTGGGTAGCGCTAACTGGACTCAGTGTGTAATAAAGAAGGAAGAAGACACTATAAGGGCAGGAGGTATCTAGGAGAATTGGGGGGGGGGGTGTTCTGCAGGCTAATTTGATGTCAGTCAGTTTGACACAGAGTAAGAGTCCTCAGAGAAGAGGGAGCCCCAGCTGAGAAGGTGCCTCCATGAGATCTAGCTGTAGGCAAGCCTGTAGGGCATTTTTTAAAGTTAGTATTTGATGGGGAGGGCCCTGTCCACGGTGGTGGTGCCACTCCTGGGCTGGTGGTCCTGGGTTCTGTAGGAAAGTAGGCTGGGCAAGCCAATAAGCAGCACCCCTCCATGGCCTCTGTGTCATCTCCTGTCTCAGGTACTTCCCTGACTGCTTTATGTGATGACCTGTTTGTAAGTGTGAGTGAAGTAAACCCTTTCCTCCTGCGCTGCTGCTTTTGGTTGTGGTATTTCCTCAGCCGTGGTAATCCTAACAAAGATGTGTGGGCGTGACCAAAAGACACTGTATCCCTGTATGAGATAGCCAAAGAACATACAAATCAAATAAAATTTTAAGTGAGGGAAGCCCACCTAAGGAATGTGTAGTGTTCAAAAATGATTTTATAGAATGAAACTTATCTCTGACATAACAAAATAATTTATGAAACACAAAGAAAAAATTTCCATAAATTGTAACTATTAAATTAATAGTTACCCAATGCCGTGATAAATTACACTGAAAGAAAGAAAGAAAGAAAAGAAAAGAAAGAAAGCTCATTTTTAAATCTGGCTTGGCTCAATCCATGCTCCTTTGGAACGTGATTGAAGGCTGCGCACAAACTCTCAAAACCCTGAAAGTAAAGGTTGGCCAAGTGCTCCACGGGAAGGCAAACACACTGAAATTGTACAAAATGTACAAAACTAACTAACAATTGAAGTATTTTCAGACACTTGCCTGGCCTCCAAAGACTTCTAGTGTAAAGTTTCCAAGATTTTTTTTGTTTTGTAATGAAAATAACAGCAGCTGGAGCGGAATTCCTCTTCGGACCTGTGCTGGGAGAAAAGCATTTGGGGTCATTTTACAGACAGAGCCTGTTTGTTTCTCTTTGGTTGGACCTGCTGGATTTAAAGGAACCGCAGTCTCTTCTCTTCCTCCCTGGGATTCAGCGTACCCTTTATAAGGGATTGAGTTCCGCCTGCAGGTCAGGGACTGTGCTAATAGTACACCTGCCTTCATTCTGTGGGTCAGAGACTGTGCTAATAGTTCACTTGCCTTCATTCTGTGGGTCAGGGACTGTGCTAATATTGCCTGTGCTTTCCTTCCTCTAAGGGCGTTTTTTTTGGGGGGGGGGTTTAAATCTGGCTTAGTAATCTTATCGTGGAATAACAGAAGTAAGGTATATTGTACATTAGTAAAGAGTTTGGGCAGCTCGCACAGGCACAGCCAGGAAACACCATCACCGCCACCATACTGGGCACAACCCTCTCTCTCAACAGTTCCCTCACAGAAGAGTTCCCTTTCTTCCTAACCTCCTGCCACTCCACACTAATCTGCATTTTGTATAATTTTAAATGAATTATTTGGAGCATACACTCTCATTCTTAGTTGGCTGCTTGTTGTAGTTCCCTGTTTGTCTGTTTGTTTGGAGGGGATAACGTCTCACTGTGTAGCCCAGGCTGGCCTCACACTCCCACAGCCAGCCATTTTCAGTTGGGTGCGTTACCCATGGATCTGTTCATGTCATCTATGTCCATAGTTCTCCCCTTCTCGCTACAGACTGTCCTGGTGTGCTTCTCTGTCACTGTAATAAAACACTGTGGCTGAAAGCACCTTGGGGAGGAAAGCCCACCATCCCAAGAAGCCAGGGTGGGAGCCCAAGGCAAGCACCTGGCGGTGGGAACTAAGGCAGAGACCCCCCAGAGCAAGGCTGCTTGTCTCCTCAGGCCCACAATTAGCAGCCTTCCTGTGCAGCCCAGCCCCACCTGGCTGAGGATGGTGCCCCACCCCCGCCTCCGCAGTGGCCTGGGCTCTTCCAAACAAGATCAGCCACCACACAGACTAATATTTCATTGTATGGGCATACCCCATTAGGAGTGTCAGTTCAAGGGTCCTGTGTCCTCCATGGCAGTTGACATGGTGTTTGCTATCATTGAGAATCCTTAATGTATCATAGGTTTTTTTATCCAGTATATGATTGTGGAATATTTCTTTCCTGTCTACGCTATGTTTTCTTGTTCTCTTTGCAAAATCAAAAGCTTTCAAGTCTGAGGGAGTAAAATTTATCAGTTGGTTCTTTTGTGCATCATAAGTATTGGCATTGCAATCTAAGACATCTTTGTCTGACACAAGGCTGCAAACATTTTTTCCTAGGTATTTTCCAGTATTTTTTTTCTTTAGACCTATGATCTCTTTTGAGTTAACTTTTATATGGCTCGGGCTATGGATCAAACTTCTTGTTATATGTGTGTTCCAACACTCTGTTGAAAGAGATCTCCTTTCTCCATTGGCTGATGTGAACGTTTGTCAAAATGGCTTGCCCAAGCTGGGAATGGTAGATAACATCTACAATCCTAGCACTTGGGAGACCTCAACAGGAAGATGGCTTCAAGTTCAGGGCCACCCTGGGCTATATAGTGAGCTATAAAACAACAGACGTCACTTTTCACTTCTCAGCATGTTTAAGTGCATTGCTAACATTTGCCTATGTGACAAACCAGGGCCAAATTCTATCAAAAGCTTTTTCTGTATCTTTTGGGGTGACTTTATATTTTGAGGAATTCAGGGGGTGCATACATACACACACACACACACATATATAAATCAAGTATACAAATCAAGTATTTCTGATAATGAAGCATAAAGAAATATTTTTAAAACAAGTCTTTGGTGTGTGTGGTGGGGGGTTCATACACACCTATAAAAGGTTGCAATTTATCAAAAATGAAAACAAAGTGCATCTTGAGAAGATGGCTGCATTTATTTGTTTAACACAGTACAAACAGCTGGGGAGTGATGGTGGGAAGGACTGAGAGTCTTTACCTTTCATAATCAAACCACTGTGTTTGTATGCACAGTGAAACTCTACAGTTCACAACACACAACAGTCCCAGATCGGAGCCCAGGCATCTCAGGCAGCATTTGTTGCTGTCAAGCAGCAAAGCAGCATTGGAAGTAAAGGTGGATATTGGGGACCAAGGCTGCATGTAGGCCATGTGATACACGCAACATGGGTTAGAACTATAGGAAATGCTCAAATTTCGTTACATGTTGGATTTTGAATTACTTTTTGGACAGTTCTCATTCAAAAGCCCTATTTTGGGTGGGAGGTTGAAACAGTATCTCCCTTACGTATTCTTGGCTGTCTGTCCTGGAACTCACTGTGTAGGCCAACTCACAGAGATCCACCTGCCTCTGCCTCCCAAGTGCTGAGATTAAAGGTGTGTGCCACCCATTATGAGAGACTTACAGATTTTTAGTGAGACCCACCCAGGCTCAGATATGACGGGGGAGCATGACCCCGATTTCAAGAAGCTATGTAAGAGGCTCAGTCAGCTGACAATGCAGGGGTGCAGTCCAACACCTACAGTACCTGATTCAAAACACGAAAGCCCAGATTTATTCCACAAATGAGGCAAAGTAAGAAGTTTAACAAATTAAATCCTATTGATAGAATACAGAATTATGCCTGTATCCTGGAATAAAGGTTCCATGAATCAGTCCCTGAAAGTACCAAGTTGTGCTTCCGGCTTTTTACTTAAAAGTGTTTTGACATATCTCTAGCATCCCTGCTTTCGGTTAGTAAGTTGAAGGGGCGGGGTGGGGGATGGCACATGAGCAGAAGCACAGCAGTCCTACAGCATCTGGTGGCCAAGGAGGCTAAGTGGCTGACGGGCACGCAGTGTGCACAGGGTGAAGACACTTCTCCCTGGATAACTCAGACCTCAGCAGCAAGCAAAACCTGAAAGAGATTGCTGTGCAACTCAGAACTCAGAAGCGCGTTTCTGAGATCTCCCAGTTGCTCTTTTCTGACATCAGCTGACCCTGAGGAACTACTTGACATTTCACAGAAAGTGAGAGAGCACAGCTCAGGAGGTTTCTTCCTGGATTCCAGTCTCCTTGTCCTAGCAACCACTGAGGGAAAGGCATGGGTCAGTTTTCTGACTTTTGATGCACATTTGTCTAATTCCCTTTTCTGTCCTTCAGCTGTTGCTTCAAGTCTTTTGAAGTTCTTCTTTAGACACATAAGTCTTAAAATGAATGTTTCCTTTCCTTCCTTTCTCTCTCTCATGCTGCCAGGAAGGGCCTCCTACATGTTCCATGGCACGTTCATACAACGTTGAACCAATAAGTATTTCTCAAACTCCTATAGGCTCTGAGAACAGGACTGCTGGGCTGGACAGAAGACTTAGCCCTCACGAGTGCTTACTGCTCTTCCATAGGAGCCGGATTCAGTTCCCAGCACCCATGTCAGGTGCTTCACAGCTGCCTGACTCCAGCTCTGGGGCCTCTGACACCCTCTCTGGACTCAGTGGGCATCTGCACTTGCACGTGCACATACCCATACAGACATAATTTTAAATAACGATTTTTTTAAAAATGTAAGTCTTTTCACAGAGCTAATATTCTGGTGGGACAACTGAACCTGCGTCTTACATGCAATTTACATGTGTTTAATGAAAGGCCTGCTGAAAATAAGAAGCTTGTAGCCTATGTATCAAACAGGAAGACAGGCCATCAAAATACTTTCTTTCTGGAAAACACGATTTTTATATGTTATTCTTAAAGGAAAACATTTGGGATAAAGTACACCGTAGGAGAAATAGACATGTTTCCAGCAGAGACACAAGTAGGCAGTCCAGAAAATTCATGTTGCAGGCAATTCGGAGGTCTCAGAAAGATCGGCCACTTCCTGCCTCCTGTGTGAGTAACCACCTTTAAGAAATAAGCTATCGCTTGCAGTTTCGGCACGATACCAGCTGTGCACCTGTTCTGGCCAGCCTTGGTTCTGTTCAGTAGAATGTACACATAACTTCCCTGGGACAGTTTGCCTATTGGTTTGCCTGTTGGCTTCCTTGAACCATGAATCACAAGGCCCTGTAGAACCTGCTCAGGTTTTCCGGGGCTCTGTCGCCACCTAGTGACCAAGGACCAGTCACCCATCATTTCAGAGCCCATCATTTCAGAGTCCAAAAGAGTTAGTGGTTTCTGTACATAGTCCAGTAATGGTTTAAAAAAAAAATTTAAAGAATGCTCTATGGTATTATTTTTTAATTAAAAATATTTTTCATATAATATGATCGTGGTTTTTCCCTTCCTGAACTCCTTCAAGATTTCCCCCACCTCCCTATGCACCCAAATCCATACCCTCTCTTTCTCTCACTAAAAACAGGCAAGTAGAACAAACAAGCCAACCAGAGTAGGAAAAAAACAACAGGAAGAGGAGCCAAAGAAAAAGCACAAACAGCTGCAGATGAAGACACTAACACAGAGAGAAATCCCATAAAAATACAAAATCAGAAATCATAATATATAAGAAAAAGACCTGTAAGGTTAAAAAAGAATTAAAAAAAAAAAAAAGCCTGGGCAAAGCATTAATGCCATTGAGTTTGTTTTTGTGTTGGCCATGTGCTGCTGGGCATGGAGCCTGTCCTTGATTGTGGTTTGTGTACCCAGAGACACTCCAATGGAGAAAACTGTTTTGTTTTGTTTTTCCTTTGTGAGCAGCTGTCAGTTGGAAACAGCTTTTGGGTTAGGGACTAGGGTTTGTGTCTGCTTCCTTTTTTAGCACTCAGATCCCATCTCCTTTGACCTCATCAGGCCCCTGCATGCTGCCACAGCCTCTGTGAGTTCATTGGTGTGTTAGCCCTGCTGTTTTAGAAGACATTGCTTCCTTGGTTTATGTACTTGATCCCAACTGGCTCCTAAACTTTTTCTTCCTCCTCTTATTCAAAGCTCCCTGAGCCCTGAGGGGGAGGGGTTTAAGGAGACATTCCATTCAGAATTGGGTGTTCCAAGGTCTCACGCCACACATTGTCCAGTGTGGAATCTCTGTATTTCTCCCCATCTACTTCAGGAGAAAGCTTTTCTAATGATGGTTGTGCAAGGCACTGATCCATGAGTATAGCAGAATGTCATTAGGAGTAAGTTATTTCATTGCTGCCTTTAGCAGAGCAGTAGTATTTGGATTTTTCCCTAGGTCCACGCCTTATCTAGGTTCAGGTTCTTGAGCAACCGAGCAGTGTCAGACATGGGTCCATCTTGTGGAGTGAACCTTACGTATACTCAGGTAGTGATTGGTCACAACCACGATTTTGTGGCATTGCTGCACTAGCCTACCATGCAGACAGGTCTTCACTGAGTGAAGTGTTTGTAGCTGGGTTGGTGTGTGCCTTTCTCCTCTGGTAGCTTGCGGAGCCTCTTCCAGTACCAGGAACACTAGTCGATATGGGTGACAGCTCTATGTAGACAGCCGCTTGTCTTCTCCATGAGAAATTCTCTATGTATTTTGATGAGAAAGGCTTTACTCTAAAGCTTTCGAATTCTTTTAGACTAGCCTTCAGAGCCTTCCACGTGCTTTTTAAGTAGTAGCATAATGGTTAAGAGTAGATTCTGAGCCGGGTGTGCTGACACACACCTGTAATCCCAGCACTTGGGGAGGAAGAGGTAGCTTAGCTCTGTGAGTTCAAGGATAGTCTGATCTACAAAGCGAGCCCAGGATAGCCAAGGCTACACAGAAAAACCCTGTCTCAAAAAAAAAAGAGTAGATTCTGGTGTTGATGGTTGGTGTTTGAAAATCTTAAAGCCACAGTTTATTATTTGATCATGCCTTGCCTTGTCTCTATCCTGTCTGGGGAAAAGGTAAGAAGATAAAAAGGAATATGTAACAGAGACAGCTACCTCATAGGAC